>CM024753.1:185009499-185609499 GCA_014218235.1 Colocasia esculenta | reverse complement strand
TTTTTTCAAGTTAGAAATTTGTAACTTAATCTCCACCATATTCCCACATTGATATCTATTCGAGATTAAAACCAAATCTTCCACATTATTTCTGAATTTAAATACACTACACTAAATTCGCCATCACAAACAAAATCTTAATTAATTTAAAAATGCTCGAGCGAAGTTGATGGTGATATGATCAAATCATAAGGATTAGATTGAATTAAAGTGACTTGTGATCATCAATTTCATTTCAGAAAATTTTACGTAAGATCACATTTAAATATATTTTTGGCCCATCATTCATCCATCTCACTGGACATCGTGGACAACACCACATCGATTTTAGTGTCCAACATTTGAACTCATCAACATGACGGAATTCAATGCCGTCTTCATCAATCACAAATCAAAAGTATATTTAAATATGACTTTACTACACTTCTATAAATATAGTAAATTTTTCTTGAATGTCCATTCGTCCATATGTGATTTATTGCACTGCATCATGTCATTTTTTTATTTGGATGTTTGCTCAGGAGATTATTTTAGAGTCTAATTTTTTTTAAAAAAATAATTTTCTATTTTATGTCTAAATTTTTCTTTTTCTGTTTTTTTTTTATTTACGTAGTGTAGAAAAACGTGAACGAATAGACATCTAAAAATATAATTAGATGAGATGTTATTGCACTTATAAAAATACAGTAAACTTTTCTCTTCACTTATTTGTATCGATTAGGAGATTCTGAGTCTATCATCAAATCCCATGCTTACTTGGGCATATCGACATAAATAATATTTTTGAAAACTAACGTAAAATAAAATTTCACGATGATGTAAGCTCATCTTGAAAGCCACGCACAATTCCTACCGCTGTATATTAAGTGTGAATCCTCTTTCGTAACGAGATAAAGAAATTTATCCTTTTTTTTATCATCTGTGTTAATTTTATAGACAGTTTGAAAATGTATTTAATTTAACCTGGCCTGTGTGATAAAAATTATCTAGGATAAAAGAATATCTATCCCATTCATGGAGGGGGATAAAAGTTATTTCTAAATATTACTCACTAATTATAATATTTTATTGTAAGAAATCGTGTATCCCTCTTTATACACCGTTAAATAGTGTCAAACTAAACATAAAGAGATAATAATTATGTACATTTTATCACATCACATCAAGTTAAAAATTATCCCTTTCTTAATTATCATTCATTTAAATCATCTCAAATTTAAAAAACTCCTAACCATGAATAAACTATACATGATTCATTTATTCTCGATTCTCTTGTCTAGTTATTAAAGGGTCTAAAATCTTTAACAAAAAATTGTCAATTTTTTACTTAACTCTAAACAGTAAACTTTATTTAAATCGAATAAATAAATATGAGAAATATGAATTACCCATGATTCGATTGCAAATATTCCAGAGAATTCAGACTTTTTTTTTTTGGACAGAACAGAGAATTCAGACTGGAACCTACCCTCGTCAGCTGGCTTTATTTTTTAGTCTTCATCTTGCTGGAGAGTGGAAGGAAGGGGAACTCTTTAATAGCACATAGTAATGCCGCAAGTGGAGAGTGGGTGTGGAAGGGGTTGTTGGGAGTTGGGAGTTGGGAGAGCGCGGCGCCATCGCCGTCCTTCGTTCCTGTCAGGCGTCAGCAACGGGTCGCCGACGGCAGCGGCAACTTTTGTAGAGATTCCTAGCAATCTCTTGACGGCGGTCACAGACGCAACGCAAGCTTTTGGCCAAGCATTGCTCATGTTTCTATCACCCAGACTGACCCAGACATGGAAGAACATGTCAGAATCCCTCATTGTCGTAACCACCCCCTCCCCCCTCCCCCCCCCCCCCCCTAAAAAAAAAGGAAAAAAAAGAGAGCAATCCCATTTGTGGACGACAAATTGACAATAGAAAAAGAAAAACAATTTATTAGTATCATTAAAAACTCTCTCTTTTTTACAGTAAAGAGTTGCTATTACTATTCAAGTTAGATTACACACCACAACCGAACAGTAAAGAGAAACATACATGAACAATATCCATAGGAGTCATAAAGACAAAGAAGCCTGATTGCCATTTCAAAGATATAAGAAAAAATTGAAACGATACAGAAGAAAATTATCATGACCCATGTGTAAGTAAAGATGACACGCATAAATGGAGGAATCATTAAAAAACGCAGTTGCATGCGATTCCTACTTCTAATGTTATTGAGATCAGAGCGAGAATTCAATTTAAAAATTTGGACAAAATTGTCAATTCAAATACATCATCTACAGAGTTGGATAGTGATTATGCTTGAGCGACGAGGTCGGCTCGAGCCGAGAAGATCCAAGAGAAGATGATGAGAATGAAGTTGATGTCGATGAGCTCCCGACCTGCAAAGACCACCGAAGCTTTTCGATGGGCAGACACTCCGATGATAAAATCAGCTCGTGAGGTCGAAGACGAGAGTTTTATTGATAGAAGTTGCGTACCTTATGACAGAATGTCTCTGCTTCTTTTATAGGACTAGGAGACTTATCTGACAGCTGTGCATCCTCGTAACTCCCGCCGGAGCCGTTACGACCTTTGATGGCGCCTGACCAAAAATAGCTAGCGGGATCACAGGGGTTGTGTTCTTTATGTCTGTGATTGTCATACATGTGGGGTCAAGAAGACGTGGACTGCGGGCATCACGAGGTCAAATGAGTTGTTCCCCGAGAATCACGCCTGCGTGCTAGATGCTGATAGGGCTTGCCACAAATGACTTCTCGTCCCAGACTGCTGGGACGACCTCAGGTCGGATAGGCCGAGTACGAGCTCGGCGATTATTCAACGTCGGCTTAGAACTACCCGTACCACTGGCCCCCCAGGTTCACGTCAGAGTGAAGATTCGTTCTGAGGTGAAGCTGTTTTCTCCACTATCTCGTCGGCTTGCCAAGTGGCTACCAGTGGTCATACGGATCCCTTGGTAAACCATCATTGGCTCTACCGGCACCGGTTGAGTCTAATCGTACTTTGATGCTGTCAGTGCCGCCCTGCCATGCATCGTACCACTCTGCCATAATCGCAGTATGGTTATATCAGACGTCGTATCACCGCCTCGACTCCCCCGCTAAATGATGGCATTCCTCGATGGTCGCGTGCGTTGAGGATCTGAGTGGTCGCTCGGTGGTCGATCGCATTCCAACACATGGCGAGATTGCGACTGCTGTTAGCTCTAACATCCCTCGACCGTCCGATCAAGCTTACCCCTTGGGCCTATAAATAGTGGGGACCGCCGTTCAAAAGACCACCCTTGCTTACGCGTGCGAGCATCCCTCAGACGACCAACCGACGACTTGCCGAGGATCCGACAAATTCCATTCCGACGATATGAGCTTCTTGTCTGCTTGTTCCTCGCTTGCTTCCTTCTGAGGTAAGCGATGAGTTCCTCCTCGTCTAGCTCTTCCTCTTCCGAACCTCACCCAAAGGGGGATGTCCAGGAAGGTTCTCCTTCCGAGAGCTTTTCTTCTTCGTCACCCGCGTCTGCGCCTTCTCACTCTGATAGGACCCCAGATAGGAATACTCAACCCGACGTTCTCGTGTCGGGTCTCACCGAGGCTTCCTCCATTCTGGAGGTTGGTCTGGGGAAATATATTCCTCGGATGCCCTCTTCCCACATGTCGGGCTCGCGTCGTTAGGCTGATACTGTAGCCGACGCCAGATGCGAGATTGACCCCGACACCTTCTGTTGGATAGAAACTCATCTGGGTATGATCATTCCTGTAGATTCCACCATTTATTCTAACAAACTGCTCTGAGCCCATTATACCATGGAGGGGAGGGGGGTCTATATCTATTCCGAGGCGGTTCGGGCCAGCCTTCGGCTCCCCTTTCATCCCTTTATCATTTTTCTTCTTCTTAAGTTAGGAGTCGCTCCTTCACAATTGACCCCCAACTCCTGGAGGTCGATTGTCGGCTTCCTAGCAGTATGTGTTGTGGTCGAGGTCCTTCCGACCACGCGCCTCTTCTTCTACTGCTTTTCTGTAAAAGCCTTCGGGGATTGGCTGTATTTTACAGCTCGGTGTGGTCGGCAAATTCTCGGTCGGATGCCTTCCTCTGTCCATAACTGGAAGAGGAATTTCGTCTTCATCCATAGCCCCTCGGGGTGGCCTTTCCTGATCGTTTGGTCGGCGGTCAACATTTGAGACAAAGCCTTCGGACCACCGAAGCTCATCACTTCCGAGCTCTCAGAGTTCGAGTCTCTGCAGGCGATGGAGCCTCCCGACCTGTTCGAGCTATCCGAGATATCACGCCCTGATATTTAGCAGCGGAATAAATACCGAGATACGTGAACGATACAAATAGACGTATCACAGTTGAATAACGCAGAGTCACAATTGAGTATAATAACACAGTGGAAACTATAATATTGGCATAAAAGTACTCCTTATTCCATTCACTCAACTCATTAAAAACCTTACATCAATCGAGCCAATCAAAGGGCCCATTATTCAAATAACAATATTTCACTATTACATCGACTAATCAAATAACTATTCTTAGACTATCAACTCCACATATGGCGGGTGCTCATCACTCTTGCCCTGCCCCATCTGACTCCTCTGGTTCCTCATCACTACCTGAAAAGGGCAGGATGATAGAGGTGAGCGAACTAGCTCAGTAGGATTTACATCACAATATTATGTGGGCACTAATATACACGATTAACATTTTAAATAGGCAGATATGCACATGAACATGATGACAATGCATGCAATACTAACAGATTGAATAGCGGAATAGAACGGATGTCATATCAAATTCAATATCGAGTTGCATATACAATGGACAAATATTTCAAGAGTAGAATCACATCAAATGAATTGGTCATATTCACACAGATATCATGTATTCACATGAACAGATGTATCATATCAAATATATCATATCATATCATATCTAATGAAGGCACATTCACACAAATATTGCGTATTCGTTGTGCTATGCCAAGCACCAAAAGTCCATACTCCCGCGGTTAATAAGTACGTTGGGGCACTCTTCCCCAGGACCAGACATGGCCCCTATTGCACAGGCATTGGTCAAATGGACCGAAGTCCCATATTGTGCCGAACAAATATATACATATTATGGCCACAGAGTTTCAATGACAAGCTCATAGTAATAGGGACATGATCATTCATAGAGTCAAGGTATGACAATAGCTCAAGAGATCAAATGAGCAGTATAACGACGTATCTTATGTTTCATAATTCATTAATGTCTTGACATGAGGATGACTAATGACAGATCGTATGCGGAACATGTGCTCTCTATCTCTAGGGTACTTCATGGTACAACCAGCTCGGTCTCTATGTGGGAATCCATAGAGGACGGAGACTTACGGAGGTCTTAAGAAAAAGATCGCTAGTCTGCCAATTCGGAATGACCGACAGAGAGCTCCCAATTCCCCAAGAAGGGTGTGCCTAATCGAGCAATGTGTAAGTGACGAGTCACGAATCGTTCCTAACATGTATGCAATTGACAAATAATTAATTGAAACATCGGAAAGCATATAACTATCGAAACTCATATGCAAATCATGATAGAAGTTAACTAACAAGTCCATGCTAACGTGTATTCATCCACATGTTCACATCAAATTCTTATCATTTCAATTTCATAACAAGCTAGATCACAAGATAATAGTCAATGTTCATAAGAGAAATCACATATCATACATTAGAATCATATTCATGTCCATTACCATTTTCACATGGGTTGATTACTTTTAGGTCTATGCAACCTATGAAACACTATGCAACATTTTGACAGACCACAAAGACTAACATGCCAACTGACTGACAGAAAAGTACAGTCTCGGGTCGGCCTATGAATCACGTCCAACACAGTGGACTCTTTTCAAAACACGGTGTACAATTAAACAGGCTAACCGCGCAGGAAACAGAATAATCTTTAAATAAAAATGCTGGGTGGGAAACCTGCCTGAATCGCATCGGGGGATCCCGCCACAGTTCAGACTGGGCACAGACTCCTACGCGGTGCGAAGTCTCACGCAGCCCTTGACCGGTCAGCACGAGAATCGTGTCGTACCTCATGGAAGCCTTTTATTGGATCGCGTCGGACCAGGCCGACGTGATACCAGGCGCTGGAATCGCGTCGCCTGGTTCGGACGTGATTCCTAGCTTAACCCGAAAACGTAGGAAAACCAACTGATCCTCTTACCATGCTTATATCTCTCTCTATCTAATAATATTTAGACAAAATGTTTAACATTAAAGATGACCAGGACAACTATTAGAAGAACTTTGATGTTGGGGGTTTGACCTAATTTGGTCTCAAATCTTGTGAAAAATATGAAGAACGTAGAAGACAAGTGCAACCCGAAAACGTAGTATCATGCAGCGGCTCTCTTACCACACTTATAACTCTCTAACTAATGACATTTTAGGCAAAATATTTAACATAAAACATGACGAGGACTACTAATAGCATAACTTTCATTATGGGGGTTTAGTCTAATTCGGTCTCGAATCATGTGCATAATAAGAAGAACGTAAAAAAACCCTAACTATGTGCGACTTAGGGAAAACGACTAATACTGAATATATACTCCATGAAAATTAGGCAAATCAAGTGAAAATGAACCTAGACTCGCAGCTCTACAAGATGGTATTGTTTTTATTTAATCTTGGCCCGAGAACACCTACCTTTATGAAGATCTAGGACCAGTCGACGATTTGGACGCAGCAGAGGATGAAGGGGGATAAAGCTCTGGTTCCCAGCCTTTCCTCTCCTCCTCTGGTGCCCTAGCCTGCCTCCAAACGACCCCAACTCATTTCTAAACCTTCCCTAAATGTGTTGTGACAAACTCTTATAGTTTTAGGGTTCAATTGCATGTCCTAATGGGACTAGGAAAGGGGGCTGCGAATTCTGCTTGGCCCTTCCATGTTTTGGGATTCTCCCACCCAATTAGAGTGGCAAAGGGTTTAGGAAACCACCTCTTAGGGTTAGGTCCGATTTTGCTTACCTTGCATGGCTAATTACCTTAATTTTTAACCATAATTTTCCCTTCCTAATTATTACATATTTACAGGTGCGAATTTCTGAGTATTTTCATGTTCCAATTTTATTATTGGGCTAAAATTGATCCATTCGCCCAATTTCATTAATGGGTCACTAATACATAATGTTGGAAGTCTCTCCAACCTATTTATTTAATTTATGGTCACGTCATTTTACCACGTTAACAATTTTATGACTTGGTTTTCTAATTTGGGTAATTAGTTCCGTATGTTGTACACTTGACCAATCGGATTTTTTGGTGCACAAATTTCTTCATGGAACACTTAAGGATAATATTTGGGGTTGATTTATAATTTTTATGGAATTTTCCGATGTGTTTCTCACGTACGATAGTGGAACGCATGTTCTATCATTCCGATAATACGGAAATTATTTATTTACTATTTTCATACTTGAATTTGTTCATGGGTCATAAGTTATCCATGTTGGGTTATGACATGTGCTTTAATGTTTTTGATGATGAGAAATGACAATTGATGTTATGTACATGGTTCAAACATGATGACAATGACAAAGACATGAAAGAAACATGATGTTGATAAAATGTTTTTGTTGATCAACTATGCATTCATTATATCTCACTTATAATGTTTCTCAATGTAGGTGTGAATGCATACAAGTCAAGCAACAAGAACCAAGTGAAAAAGAACAAGAAATACACTTCAAGTCATTACCTGTCGACAACCAGGAAAGTTTCTGTCGACAGATGAACAATCCAGAACACACAAGCTACTGGAAGCTCATTTAGAGCAGTTGTTGTTGACAGATGTCATGTACCTGTCGACAGATACAAATCGCCTGTCGACAGACAGCAATCTGCTTGTCGACAGATGAAGCCTTCTAGCAACACCATAGTTCTGGAAACCAAAAGTCTGCAGTAGCTGTCGACATCTATGAAGTGCCTGTCGACAGACGAAGAGAAAAGTCAGATACGAGATATGGATATGTTCTATATTAGGGTGTTTCCTTTTAGCACGTCTCTCCATACTTGGACACCCATATATATAGAACATATGAAGGTATTTTCACAGCAAGAAGCCACCATACCAAAACCCTAGCAGAAAACCCAAAAGAAAGCTTCTTCCTGCTGCTCTGCTTCAACACTTCGTCCTGTTCGTAGAAGATTCATCTCACGAGCGAAGTTGAAGCCTGTTCGTCCTTGGTTCAATATTCGTCTTCATCACGTGTTCATCAACGATGTGAAGCTTGAAGTCTTCTGAACGGACTCATATAAGAGTTTACATATTGGATTTGATCCTCAACTCAGAACTCTTCTCTATTCTAATTTTCATATCTATGTGTGTGTGGTTGTGACTCAAGCGACCCTTATGCTTGATTTACGTGTGGGTTGTTGTTCTGATTGTTTGTTTGTGTCAGACAACTTGAGTATGTGTGTTGTAGAGTTTGAACTTGCTGATAAGCAGTTGTTTTGCGTGTGTGTGTGGATGGTGGATGTAGAATACACAAGTTGTGTACTCCGAACCACCATAAATCTTTGTGTCCTGTTGTTTGAACGTTTCACGGTAGATGTTTGGCAGACACGTTGATTACTCACATGCTAGATAGATTGGTATTGTTCTACTCATAATCAGCACACACATCATAGTTTGAATTCTATACAAATCTATTTAAGTTTTCGATAAGTCAGTGTTGGATCAACCCCCTTCTAGATTACTGTCTTAGGTGATTCCGCCACCTTTCAATTGGTAGCAGAGCTCGGTTTCTCTGATTTTCTGCTTTAGAGTTTTGATCTCACGATCAGGAGAAATTCGGTCTCATGGAAATTAACAAGAGGTTTATAGCTGAAGGACATTCAGTGTCCAGGCATCCCTTCTTTGATGGCACTGACTATACTTATTGGAAAAATCGCATGCAGGTCTTTCTGAGAGCTCAAGACTTTGAGCTATGAAAAATCATCAGCAAAGGGCCTTATGAGCTTCCCGCTGATGAGGACACCTGGACCAAAGAACAAATTCGCAAAGGAACCCTCAACTGGAGCACCTTGAACACAATGCAGTGCGCTGTGCATCCAAAGGAGTTCTCAAGAGTCTCCACATGCAAGTCAGCAAAAGAAATGTGGGACAAGTTGGAACTCATATACGAAGGTACGTCTGAGGTAAGGGAAACTAAGGCTAGCATGCTTGTATCGGAGTATGAAATGTTTAAAATGAAAAATGAAGAAACCATATCAGATATGTTTACCAGGTTCATGCTAATAATCAATGGGTTGAAAGGTCTTAATAAAGAATGAAAGATGTGTGGAATTATCTATTATGGTAATCTAGAAGGGGGAGTTGAATAGATTACTTCCAATTAAAATACTATGACCTTCTTTTTGACTTAACACTGACCAATTAAAAACTTCAGCAGATTCGTATTGAAATCGAACTACTATGTGTGTGCTTATTGTGAGTAGAACAGGAACAACCTATCTAATGTGTGAGAAATCAACGCGCCTACCAAACATCTATCGTGAAAATGTTCAAACCACAGGACACGAAGATTTAAGGTGGTTCGGAGTACACAACTTGTGTATCCTACGTCCACCGTCCACACACACACGTAGAAACACCTGCTTATTAGCGAGTTCTACTCTACAACTCACACACACACGTTGTTTGATGTAAACACATGATCAGAACAACAAAAACCACGTGAATCAAGCACAAGGGATGCTTGAAACACAACCACACACACAAATGTATGAGAGATATGAAAAGATAGGAGTTCTGAGATGAAAGAACAAATCCAAATGAAGAACTCTTGTCGCTGGTCGTCCAGAAGAACTCCAAGCTCCACTTTGATGATCCTCAGATGACGTAGAAGCTTGAACCACAGACGAACCAACTTCAACTCTGTTTCGAAGATGATTCTTCTTTGATCTGGACAGAGGGTTGAAGCAGAGTAGCAGGGAGAAGCTTTCTCTCTTGGGTTTTGCTTAGGGTTTTTGTATGGTGGCTCCTCTCTGTGAAAATAACTCCATATGTCCTATATATATGGGTGTCCAAGTTTGGAGAGGCGTGGTAAAAGGAAACACCCAAATACAGAACATATCCAAATCTCGGGATTGAAGTTTCTCTTCGTTTGTCGACAGGTGACTATTCATCTGTCGACAGGTACTGACAGATTTCCAATTTCCAGAACATTGGTCTTCCAGGAAATGCTTTCTTGTGTATGGCTGTCGATAGGCGATTTGTGGTTGTCGACAGGCACACTTGTCCTGAAGCTTATCTGACTTCCCTGTGGTTAGTTGTCGACAGGGACCTGTAGGGCTGTCGACAGGTACTTGCTTGAAGTCTATTTCTTGAGCTTTTGCTCTTGAATTTGATACTTGTCTTGCATACATTCACACCTACATTAAAGAACATTGTTAGTGAGATATAAGGAATATGTAGATGATCAATTGAAGCATGTTTTGATATGATTGTATCTTGCTTGACTTTGTCAATGTCATCATGTTTCAACCATTCATACAACATTAATTAACATTGTTCATCATCAAAAATATGTAATCACAAACATCACACATGTGAACCCAACATTCTCCCCCTTTTTGATGATGACAAATTTTTCAATTTATGCACAATTGATGTATTGATGGTTCTCCCCCTTTTGGCAATATCAAAAAAGAAAGATCATGTTCGCATGAATAGGAAGCAAGTAAATAACTGTGAATTTCATTTCTTGATCATTCAGTACACACAGTTACAAAAGATTTTCATGACAGGACTTAAAGAAATGCAAAAGAAGGGATATGACAGGACTGACACAGCAAACTAAGACATCAGTGAGAAGACTCAGACCATAGGAAAGGAAACACTAGATAATTGACTCCTAGACGCTCTAGACATCATCATTCCCAGGAGCAGGGGGATGACGAAACTCATGAAACTCAGTAGAGAGCCTCGTAAGTCTGTGCTGAATCTGCACGTGAGTGTCAGCCAATGCATCCATCCTTGTATCAACATGATCAAATCGAGCATTGAGCTGTGCAAAGCCAGTGGTCATTTGTTGATGCATTTGGGCCATTTGAGCAGATATGAAATGTCGAAGAGATTGCTCTTGAGGCACTTGGTCTTCAACATCATTATCATCATCTCCCTGAGCATCCATTGGTTCAGCATGGGAGTCTTCATCCCCTGATTCCTCATCCTCAAAATCTTCTTCTTCAACATCCTTCTCCTTGCCCTTGAGATCCCGTGAGACTTTCCCATCAACAAGCTTGTAGCCCATCCTATGGGTGGCAGTAAGATCAAAAGAACTGCGGGATTTGAGATCAACCAACTCCCCTTTCAGAATGTGGATGCCAATGAACAGAAGGAGAGAGGTAATGGGGCAAGCATAGGGCATCGACCTTTTGGGGTTCCTGAAGCATTGCCTGATTAGGTCGATCATAAGAAGAGGCAGATTGACTTGTTCACCATTAAGAAAAGAGTAGAAAAGGGATTTGTGAACTTCGGTCACAAGTTCCCTGCTGCCATCCTTGGGCACAATAATGGTGGTGAAAATGTGATGAATAAGACGATGAAGAGGAGGGAAGGAATTGACATTCAACTTCATACGATCTTTGGTAGAATTGTATGGCTGCAAAGTGATGAGAGTGTAGTAATCGGATGCAGAAGGATGATTTAACAGAACATGAATGCCAGAATTGGGGATTTGAAAGGCACGAGTAAGAAGATTAGGGGTGATTTGGAAGGGAGTGCCTTTGACTATGGTATAGAGGTTACCAGAATCTGTGATCCCCAGATTGTTGTAGAACTCCGTCACAGCGGTGGGAGAATACCGAATGTGGGAGTAACAGAAGGAAGTCCAGCCCTGGATGTCGAAGAGGGGCTACAGATCTGGGAACATATTTTCCAGCGAGACAAAATCAACATAGCGGGGTTGGACGAACTTGGTGAAGGTGTTGAGAACTTTGACGAGTTTCAGATTTGGAGGGACAATGAGTTTCGACAAACGGTCGTCCCGATGCTTGCTGCGGCGCTCGACAGGAGCCCGGAGCCCTCGCCAGCTTATGGAGAGAGGGGACGGTGGCGGGAAGCAAGACGTTTCCCCTTGGGAGCCATGAGGAATAGGAGGTCGGAGTAGAGAAGAGCTCTGAAAAGAGAAGGAGACAGGAAGGTTAGAAGAGAACCAGAAAGGACCGAAATCTAGGTCTGGCGCCCTGGAGAAGGAAGGTTGGGGTTTATAGAGGAAGGAGAGGGGGGTGGGGAAAGGAAGAAGAGGCGTGGGTTCCCTTTTAAAGAGTTTGTGAAAGAGTTTGAATGGGAAGGGACCCAAAAAATCCAGCCCAAAAAGGTGCACCGGTTGGGCTTCTAAACTGCCCTGGCCGCCGGCTGTCGACAGGTGACTATTCATATATCGATAGACACAGACAGAATTTGCCAGATTTGAGTTTTTTGACAGAATTTTGCTTGGAAATGAGCGTCCAAATGGTATTTAAGGTGGAAAATAGGTATACACACATTATAAGATGTCATACCCACTAATATTAAGACACGTCAAAAATCTACAATGGTTGTGAAATAATACTCCAGAAGTCTCAAGTTAGAGCATTAAGAACACATCGTACAAAAGTAGATGAAAAGAAGATAACCCCTTTGAATAAAACCATTGTAGAAAACCATATTTCCTAGTGGGTGATGTTCAGTTGGTATATGAAAAAGATGTCTACATGAGCAGATAAACAAAAATAACTAATTGCCCATGATTTAAAAAATTTGGAGGCTATACTCTATTTCTACTTTTTATTATTACTTGTAACAATTCAATGGGAAAAGTGGCAATTAGGATCACTATCACCTTTTGACGTGAGGATAGACATGAGGAATGCCCGTATCCTCAGTTACTCGGTAAGAGTGACCATCATTCCATTATATAGAGATAATGAATAAATTTTTTGACGCGAAGACAGATATTTTTGATGTCAATGTCCTCGGTTACTCAGTAATACTCATCATTGCTCTGCCTTTGCCCCGTTACATTATTGTGTGGATACACTATGTAGTGTGAGAAATATGTAGATTTTCTCCTTTTTTTTTAAATTTGATTTAAATCAAGGTCAATGAGTATTTAAGGTTAAAAGCCAATGCAAGACATAAAGTTCAATGACCTTCCGACTTATCAAGTCACTTGGGAAAAATGATTATCCACAAGGGAATCATTCAAGTGAGTTAGGTTAAACTCATTAGATTCGTGCAATGTACTCTGAATGATACAACCTAGACTCATACAAGAGTAGTATGTCAAGATCATTGTGATTCAGACAATATCTTTGGTATTGTGTGGATATGAAAGATTATAACACAAGTAAGAACCCAATTTTCACCTTACATTAAATGTATGAACATGCTCATGAAGGATGTGAAGAAAAGATGAAGAATTTAGTGAAATGTGTATCTGTCGACAGCAAATTGGAGCCTGTCGACAGATGCAGGCAGTTGGGAAACACTGGGTTCAGGCAGATCATGGTTGTTGACAGCAGGGGTGCTTGCTGTCCACAGATGCACACAGACTGAAAACATGGAGTTCGGGGAGATCATAAACTGTGCATGGCTATCGACAGATGCACACAGGCTGCAAATCCTGGGTTCTGTGAAGGCATAGCTATCAACAGGTGAATTTAGGGCTGTGGACAGAAGCTTGACAAATCAGCTTTAAGACTGAAAAGTGAGAGAGATTGGAACTTCATGCCTGGGAAATTAGGACATATGAAGAATGGAGATTTTCCCTCATGAATTCACTCACCAAGACTGAACTTACTCCCCCATAGTGTGTGCATGTGATGACTCAACAATTCAAGCAATTCAAACAACATATTTATATGCATGGCAAGCATTTGCACACATGAAAGCATTCATAAGCACATGAACCTAGAAATTCATTTGTTTTCAAAAGTAAATGGGCAGATTGAAGAGAAACTATATACCCCATTTGAAGTGGATGACCTTTATATGCAGCTTGACTATGGATACGTGGCGGAGAATGTTTTCTCACGCATAATGATAGTTTCCGAACAAGCATGACTTGTTCTTCCACCTTTCACCATTTGATATACCCTATAGTCATTACACACAAGGAGCATATACTCCAAAATTAGGTATGAGTTTCATTGCATTTTACACAAGCCCAATTTTCTCCTCAATGAAGTGAACCTGTCTTCAGACAAGGGTTTTGTGAAGATATCAGCAAGTTGCTGCTCAGTGGGTATGAAGCTAAGCTCCAAGGATTTGTTGGCTACCTCATTTCTCAAGAAATGATGTCGAATTTCAATGTGTTTGGTTCTTGAGTGTTGAATTGGGTTTTTGGAAAGGTTGATAGCACTGGTGTTGTCACATAAGATGTGTGTGCATCCAATGTCAATGTTGTAGTCACACAACTGACTTTTGATCCACAACACTTGAGCCGCACAACTCCCTGCAGCAACATATTCTGCCTCTACAGCGGAGAGTGCAACCGAGTGTTGCTTCTTGGATGCCCACGAAACCATGCAGCCACCAAGAAATTGACAATACCCACTAGTACTTTTTCTATCAATTTTACATCCAGCATAATCAGCATCAGAATATGAAATCAAGTTAAAATTACTACTTGCTAGATACCATAAACCCAAACCCTGTGTACCTGAGAGATATCTGAAAATCCTTTTTACTGCAACCAAATGGCTTTCCTTTGGATTAGATTGGTATCTAGCACAAAGGCAAGCACTGAACTGTATATCTGGTCGAGATGCAGTAAGGTAAAGGAGAGAGCCAATCATACCTCTGAATTGCTTTGCATCTATCAGTTTACCTTTCTCATCATTTTCAAGTTTAATACTTGTGCTCATCGGGGTTGAGGCAGGCTTGGCTTGTTCAAAATGAAATCTTTTTAGAAGCTCCTTGATATATTTTTCTTGATTAATGAAGAAGCCATCTTCATGTTGCTTTACCTGCAAGCCAAGAAAAAATTGAAGCTCCCCCATTAGACTCATCTCAAATTCATCGTGCATGTGTTTAGAGAACTCTTCACACAGTGATGGGTTAGTGGAACCAAAAATGATGTCGTCCACATAGACTTGAACAACAATGATATGATTGCGAACATGTTTAGTGAAGAGAGTTTGATCCACTTTACCTCTGGAGTAGTTTTTACTCACCAAAAAGTTGATTAGTCTATCGTACCAAGCTCGAGGTGCCTGTTTCAAACCATAGAGAGCTTTGTGCAACTTATAAACATGGTTAGGCTTTTCATTGTCCTCAAATCTAGGTGGTTGAGAAACATAGACCTCCTCTTTGATGTAGCCATTTAAGAAAGCAATTTTAACATTCATTTGAAAAGGTTTGAACTTGTTTGAACATGCATATGCTAACAAGATCCTAACTACTTCAAGCCTTGCTACAGGTGCAAAGGATTCTTCAAAATCTATCCCAAATTCTTAGTTATACCCTTTTGCTACCAGTCTAACTTTGTTTCTCACCACTTTACCCTCTTCATTTAGCTTATTCCTAAACACCCATCTTGTTCCAATGACAGAAATTTCAGGGGTTCTAGGAACTAAACTCCAGACATTATTTCTTTCAAATTGTCCTAGTTTCTCATGCATGGCATCTATCCAAGAATTTTCTTTTAGAGCCTCTTCAACATTTTTAGGTTCCACTTGAGAGACAAACGCTAAATGATCTTGTTCAACTATTTGTCTAACCTGAGACCTAGTTTGAACTTTATCATTTATATTTCCAATTACATTATCAAGTGGGTGATCTTTTGAATACCTGACAGTTTTTATTGTTGAAGGACCTGGTTGATCTTGGACTTGAGGAAGATGTATTGGGACTTGAGGAAATTGATCTTGGACTAGAGGAAGAGGATCTTGAAGATCTTCATTTTGTGTCTTTTCCTCTTGAGGATCTTCTTCACTTTCATCATCTTGTTTTCTGAAGAGTATTCCTCCATCATCATCATCGTACCTGCGAAAGTATGCATTGTTTGTTTTTATTTGTACTTGAGGATTTCTTTTTGTTTTCTCTTGTTGTTTCTCAAGTATTGTTCCTGCATCTTCATCATCATACCTGCGAGAATTTGCATCATTAGTCTTTGCATGATACTCATCAAAAACAACATGTGGAGTTTCTTCCACAGTTCTATTTTTATTGTTAAACACTCTATAAGCCCTACAGTGTTCTGAGTATCCTAAGAAAATACCTGGATCATTTTTGGCTTCAAACTTGTCTAAATCAACTTTATCATTGTTATGTATAAACACTTTGGAGCCAAAAACTCTGAAATACCCAATGCTAGGTTTCTTACCTTTTAAGAGTTCATAGGGAGTTTTCATCATAACTCCGCCGTAGCCAGCCCCAAGCCCGGGTGAGAAAGGAGGAGGGTTTGCGTTAGGTTGACAGCCAGCAGTAAAATAACGTCAAATCCTTACATGAATTCTGATCTAAATATTTGTGCTAATGCTAGGGCGTCCCCCGTAAGCGACGCGTTTCATCGGAACTCGGATGGAATGATAAGTGAGCTAGGGCCAGCTAGGGCGTTCCCCATAAGCGACGCGCCACGATGGCGCCCGATTGCGGTGTCAAATAGGCAAGGGTTCCCGTGTGGGGTTGGACGAACACGGGTAAAGAAGTTAGTCCAAAAACATAGGATTCGTCTAGCTACTTGGAATATAGGAACTTTAACAGGTAAGGGTTTGAAGTTGGTCAAGTTAATGAGGGATAGAAGGGTTAGCATAGCTTGTCTACAAGAAACTAGGTGGAAAGGATCTAAAGCTAAAGATATTGATGGTTATAAAATTTGGTATACAGGAACTAGTAACTCTAGAAATGGTGTGGCCATAATAATAGATAAAGACTTAAAAGAGAAAGTTGTAGAAGTTAATAGATTGGGAGATAGACTTATCTTAATAAAACTTATCGTAGGTGAGGTTACTTTGAATGTAGTTAGTTTGCTAGACGTCGTTCTCACTTGGTTGTTGCGTGGTCTCGGTGAGTGTGCCGAGGGTTGCTTCCGTTGTGTGCCCGACTCCGTTGGTTTATGCGGGAGTTGTGTGTGTGGCCCGACCTCGGTTGGTGGTCGTGGCATTGCCCTGTTCTCTTCCGCTGCTTAGTAGTACCCTGCTGTAGGTGTTCCTCGCTTTACAGCTTTCTAAGATAGTTTCCTATTTTCGGAGTTCCTGTTGCTCTGGTCGGTGAGGGACTGATAATCCCTACTGGGCCTTGTTCGCGAGGCTCACCCCCCTACTTCCATCAGCTAGGGGCTCGTCGTCGCGAGAGCTCGGTGTCGAACGGGTTGCGAAGGCGGTTGTGGCGCCTTGTGTTGTCAGCAGCAGTGAGAGCTGAGTGTCGTGAGCTCTTGTAGTCGAGTGAGCTAAGAGTTGTGCTTTGCAAGTCCTCGGGGTATGCCCCTTAAGGACTGCACCTTTCTTCTTGTACCTGTACTTTTGCTTGGGACATGTTGTACAGACCTTTGTATATTGTACATATTGTTATAGTTATTTAAATTCAGTACATATCTCACTAGTCTATTTCTTCTAACCCTTTCGAATCTTCGGATCCGTGGGTGGCGACGCAACCTTCGGGGTCCCTGGCGGGGGTCCGGGAGGTCGGATCGTTACACCTTCCCACATGGAAGTCCTACGTTCAGTCCTGAAGCAATCTCTTGGGATTTTACTAACCAAGGGTACAGACTCCTCAAGGATAATACAACACCCAGCACCCCAGCTGGTCTTCTTCTCTTTCCCGGGCAAGAAGGCAGCCCACTTCTCTTACAAATAAAGAAGCCAACCTCCTGGTACAAACTCAGTGTGGTTCTGCTAGACTTAAACCCCTAGCTAGGTTCTACATTGAGTACAGTCCCTCAGCTAGACAAAAAACGCCAGCAACTACACTGGCCAACTCTTCACGTAGGAAGAGACTCACTGTATACAGTCCTATAGCTGGACTGAAATCTTTCTTAGAAAAGAAAGAACAAAGTTGAGAGTTTTACAAGAATGGACTCTAACCCAGAAACTCTCAGCGAAGGACTCTCCCCAAGAATTACAATGACCATAGAGAGAGAGTGAAGAGAGGAGAAGGAGCTTGAAGCTTGAAGGCTTCAGAGGCTTGAGCACTTCTTCTTGGGCTCATGCTCTTTCTCTCTTTTCCTTTGAGTGTATGTGAAACTCAAGTTTCTCACAGGATGCACACTCCTTTAAAGATCTTCAGGAAAGCTCTCTGCTTGTTCTTCAACATTGCTTCATCTTTTATATGAGCAGACTTGAACAAATCTGTTGGAGTTCTAGTTGTTGCTCATCTTCTCTTTTTCTGATATTTTGTGGTCTACGAGGTCTGCAAGCATAAAAGAAAGTGTTTAGATAAAAGAGTGTTTCTGTTAAAAAGGTTCATACCTCTATATTTCTTGCTGTCACCCAGAAGTGGTAGGTAAGCCCCTTTTTGTCTAACAGAAAAGAAGAGATCTAGAGAGATAAAAAAGATCTTCTGTCAGAAAATATTTGACTTTTCACTAGATGTCAAAAACATTTTGAAATATAAAGGAAATCAATGTTTAAGTTGAAATCTATGTTTGAACAGAATCCATGTTTAAGTGAAATCCATGTTGAAATCCATGTTTTCAAGCGAATCGATGTTTAAGTGAAATCGATATTATAATCGATGTTTAAGTGAAATCAATGTTTGAACAGAATTGATGTTTAAGTGAAATCGATGTTTTCAAGCGAATCGATGTTTAAGTGAAATCCATGTTAGAATCGATGTTTAAGTGAAATCGATGTTTTCAAGCAAATCGATGTTTAAGTGAAACCCACGTTTTCAAGCAAATCGATGTTTGAGTGACATCTATGTTTTCAAGTAAATCGATGTTTAAGTGAAATCCATGTTAGAATCGATGTTTAAGTGAAATTGATGTTTTCAAGCAAATCGATGTTTAAGTGAAATCCATGTTTTCAAGTAAATCGATGTTTGAGTAAAATCCATGTTTTCAAACAAATCGATGTGGCACTTTGTGAGATGAAATCGATGTATATTGAATAGACATCGATTTAACTTTTTAGTGCAAATCACACAGCAATAATGCCATAAATTTATATTTATTAAAAATTATGATATTTAATTTATTAAAAAATGATATTAAATATATTTAATATTTAATTAATCATAAGTTTTGTTATCACCAAAATATAAGGGTAAAATATAAGAGTGGTTCAACACTTTTTAATGTTTTTTAAAAATACAATTAAATAACAATGATAAATTGAAAAACTTGCTAAAATTAATATTCAAAGGAACATCCACAATAAATAACAATTAACATAAAATAATCAATCACAACAAATATGAAACATCCATAATAATAACAAATAAAAATCAAGAAAGATCTGTTGGATCGTCCGCTCTCCCCGCCTCATGATCGTCAGGTGCCGGAGGATCCTATATTATAAAAACAA
Organism: Colocasia esculenta; assembly: GCA_014218235.1. NCBI lineage: Eukaryota > Viridiplantae > Streptophyta > Magnoliopsida > Alismatales > Araceae > Colocasia > Colocasia esculenta. The sequence continues at coordinate 185,590,010 of CM024753.1, read as the reverse complement.
ACATTAGAAACATAAATAAAAGTAATATATAAACATTATTTTTTAAAATTTTAAATTCAAAATATATGAATATTCACTAAGTTTAATTAGAAAATATTTCTGATCCTTTTCATTTAAGTTTTTTTTTAAGATTAGTGGTTTGAGTGCCGAACCTAAACCGAGAATCTGATTAAAATTCTGTCAGTTCTCACACGTCACTCTCACCCACTCGATCATGTCGGAGCAAAGAGCACGCCGATCGAATCCCTATTTTTGATTTTGGACCCCTAGGTTGCGTGTTCTAATCATTTTAATTTAAGTTCTTTTAAGATTAGTGGTTTGAGCGCCGAATCCAAACTGAGAATCCGATTAGAATTCCGTCAGTTCCCACATGTCACTCTCATCCATTCGATCGTGTCGAACCGAACGGCACGCCGATCGGATCCCTATTTCTAATTTTGGACTCCCGAGTTACGTGTTCTGATCCTTTTCATTTAGGTTTTTTTAAGATTAGTGGTTTGAGCGCCGAACCCAAACCAGGAATCCGATTAGAATTTCGTCAGTTTCCACACGTCACTCTCACCCACCCGATCATGTCGGAGTGAACGACATGACGATCAGGTCCCTATTTCTGATTTTGGACCCCCAGGTTGCGTGTTCTGATCCTTTTCATTTAGGTTTTTTTAAGATTAGTGGTTTGAGCGCCGAACCCAAACCGGGAATCCGATTAGAATTCCGTCAGTTCCTACACGTCACTCTCAACCACCTGGTCTTGTCAGAGAGAACGACATGCCGATTGGATCCCTATTTCTGATTTTGGACCCCCGGGTTGCGTGTTCTGATCCTTTTCATTTAGGTTTTTTAAGATTAGTGGTTTGAGCGTCGATCCCAAACCGAGAATCCGATTAAAACTCCGTCAGTTCCCACACGTCACTCTCACCCACCCGGTTGTGTCGGAGTGAACGACATGCCGATCGAATTCCTATTTCTGATTTTGGACCCTCAGGTTACGTGCTATGATCCTTTTTATTTAGGTTTTTTTTAAGAGTAGGGGTTTGAACGCCAAACCCAAACTGGGAATCCGATTAGAATTCCGTCAGTTCCCACACGTCAATCTCACCCACCCGGTCATGTTGGAGTGAATGGCATGCCGATCGGATCCTTATTTCTGATTTTGGACCCCTCGGCTTGCGTGTTCTGATCCTTTTTATTTAGGTTTTTTTAAGATTAGTGATTTGAGCGCCGAACCCAAACTGGGAATCCGATTAGAATTTTGTTAGTTCTCACATGTCACTCTCACCCACCTGGTCGTGTCGGAGCGAATGGGCACGCCAATCAGATCCCTATTTCTGATTTTGGACCCCCGGATTGCGTGTTATGATCCTTTTCATTTAGGTTTCTTTAAGATTAGTGGTTTGAGCTCCGAACCCAAACTGGAAATCTGATTAGAATTCTGTCATTTGGGTTTTTTTTAGATTAGTGGTTTGCATGTTTTAACAGTTTAGATTAGTGATTTCATTTCATTCAAACTATATGAAATTAATAGTAATACTGATCTAAAGGGATTGCTGTGAGGTGCCTGCTCCTCGGACGGCAGCCACCAACTGCTTGAGCATGGCGCCAAGGTGCAGCGGCAACTGCTATGATAGCTCTTCCCGGATGAGGGTTCTGATGTCGTTTCCACCACTACCGGGCGTCGCAGTAGACGAACTCGCGTAGGCCTGAGGAGCGACTGAACTCGCATATGAAGACAACACTGGAGTAGTATCCAGGCTATCCCCAAAGCCATACACTCGGCCCTCTCGATGCATCGACCCAGACCTCCAGATCCAAGTCTGGCTGGGGAGTGCCCTCTGCATAGCGATCCTCCATCGTCCTCTCATAGGTCTCCTGCAGAACAAATTAAAAATATATTATTCAAATCATATTTTTTTTAATATTTAAATTGAATTAAAAAATTATATTTTGACTTACGGCAATCGTGCGAGCACTCTCACTGACATAGTCATCCGTCCCCTTCCGCTTATGAGTCCGATCAAATAACTCGCAAATTGTAGGGGCACGCTCGAGCTCGTGATGCTTAAAATTGAACAAAAGTAGTTAGTTTCACAATAATAATTAATGTATTAGGCAATTGAAAGTTAATATACTTACCAATTATGGTTGTGGGTCGCATAAGACATTGACCCACTAGTTTGCACATTCTTTTCCGAATGAGCTGGCCGATTGCGTTTAGCCACCTGTGACCTCTCCTACCTGTGGATGTACCAGGTTGGGTGTACCAGCAATGAGATTCTACTAAGTCATATCAGATACCATGTGGAAGAATACTACCTAGAACATTGCAACAAACACCAATAGAAGACTGAGGAAGACAAAATCAATGCTAGGTGTTTATTTATGTATCCATGCACTATAATCCTTTGGGTCTTTTAAATGTATAAATCTTCTATATCTGGTCAAATTTGTTTGTCATTCATACCCATTATAAATATATAAAGGTGGAACTTGCCAACCAAGACAAAATCAATGCTAGCTTATACTTATATTATCCTGCAATGTCACATAGAAAGGAGCTACTACTATGATATGCAATAGTCCAACATCTTACTCTTTCATTTCTCTAAGATTTATATATTCCTTGTCACTTGATAAAAGTTTGCTATTGACTTTTCTTTCGGAATGCATCCTGAGAATCCCCCACCCCCAGGCTAAGAGAAAAGACCACAAGAAACAGGCAATGTCCCACAGAAAGAAAAATATTACATAATAATATCGAATTTCAAATTTACTTACTATATTTTAGAAATATATTTTCTCATATATTTTGATTTTTTATTAGCTAATATATCTAAAGATACATTATATCTATCCAACAAGAAAATTGAAATGAATGAAAAATATAATCGACTGAAAAAAATTTGAAACAAAATCTAAAGGGGAGGGGGAGCCACTGTGTAGGGGGGGGGGGGGGGGGGGACTGTGCAGGGGGAGGGTCGTTGGGAGGGGGAGGGGGGACTGTGCAGGGGGAGGGGAGGAGGGTTGTTGGGAGGGAGGGACTTGCAACACCCCAAAATTTTATTTATTGAAAATTGAAAAAAAAAGATGATAATTTTTTATTGTTAAACATAACTACTTTCATGAGATGTAATTATCTTTAATTTATGATTATTTTATATTAATAAATATAATTTCAATGTTATTTTTAGAGATGCACACTCCGATAGGGCGACACCGAAATTCGGTAACGAAATTAAAATATGAAAACACCATAAATTCCAAAAAATATATATTGGTTCTAGAAATATAAATATCCAGAATTACTGACACACAAATATCAAGATTAAGTTGACACAATAATTTTCCGGGCAATGTTTGCTGGGTGAAAAATTAAGCTAAAATCACCATATATAATTTGTAAAACCTTCCAATTAGCTTATGTTTGAAATTTCAATTTGATTGGACATCATTTGGATGCAAAAATATAGGGACAAAAGGACCAGCTGAATTATTACCTATTTACGTAACCCATTTTCTTGATTATTTTGCTTACATAACCTAGGTTACGTAAGACTACCTACACCTTGGGTAAATGGTTTACACTTAGTTTACTACGTGTGAGTGAGGTAAAACCCCATGGTTTATGTGGCTGGGCTGTAAGAAGTTGGGTTTTACTGCAAACATGTGTATGGCTACATGCCATACATGCATGAAACCTGCGCAATTATAAAACCTCCCCTTAACCATCCGTATGGGCTTTTACCTACCTGTTCATCCTTCCACTCTGCTGCTGCTGCTCCTATCGTAGCTGCTGCTGCTCCTGCCATAACTGTAGCTGCTGCTCCTGCCATAACTGTAGCTGCTGCTCCTGCCATAACTGTAGCTGCTGCTCCTGCTGCTACTCCTACTACTGCTCCTGCTATAGCTGCTACTATGACTCTTCCTGTTGTTACTGCTGGTTCCTTCGTTTGGGAGAAGAGACGTGTAAGGTCACGGGTCTTTAATGTATCCTTATTGGGTCTGTAGAGGTCCTGTGTAGTCGACGGCCAGGGCTTGCCGTTGAGTCTGAGTCAGCGTCCAGCGATGTGGACGTCTGAGCTTGAACTCAGCGACAAGCTATGTGGACGTTAATCTGTAGGCGGTTCAGTTGGCGGCCATTGATGTTGACGTCGACTAACCAGTCCTGTTGAAATAGGGCAGCCCGAGAGCAGGGTTTCTTCTTCTCCTTTTCTCTCCTTCCTTCCTCCTTAGCCTTTCTTGATTCCTGTAGCTTCTGTTGGGTGATTTGAGCTCGTGGGAAGCCCCTGGATCGTGTGGCGTCGCTAGTTCGGGCGGGAATCGCAAGGTTTTGGCGTGATTCGCGCGGAGTCTTCGGGGAGATCCGGCGCGATTGGTGGCTGTTTGGGGATTCTTAAGGCGTTCTGAGGTAGGGACTTAACCCCTATAACCTTCCCCAGCAAACCAGCATGTCCAATTAACTTAATTGATGTGCAAATCATGGTTTAGGGTTTGGGTTATATCATGCCGGAATTGAGGGTGGTTTGGATAATATAGGTGTTAGATTATCTAATTATGTTATTCTGGTAGTGTAGATTGATGAGAGGAAGTGTTTCCCTCCATCAGTCAGAGTTTGGATTTGTGTTTCTGCCCTTTTGGGACTGATTCGGGTCAGTTTTGGGTATGGGGAGCTGAAGATATCAACGTCCACATCTGTTGACGTTGAGATCTTCAGGGGTGAATTAAACGACAATGTCGACTGCCGTTTAGTCATTTTTGGCGGCATAGGGGTTGCCGTTTACCCTTTATTGGCGGCAATCGATCAGGCCGTTTATATCCTGTCTCCCAGCAGACTTAAGTTGTGTGATTAGAGGCGATTGACATGTGATGTCCGCCCTAATAACACATATGGGCCATGTTGAACCACTCTCTATTTGTTCTTGTATTTTGGTGATAATAAAATTTATGATGTAACTTAAATTGAATATTTTGTTTCATCTGTGTCGCATCAATCCCATAGCAAAATGCTAAGTCTTTCATTGATGCAATATATGGCGCACTAAAATGATAAAATCGATGTTTAATCAATATACATCGATTTCTGTTTAAAGTGCCAAAGTATCAAGCGCCGCAACGATTTGCTAAGAAGTCGATGCCATAACGATTTGATAAGTGGCCATAACGATTTCTTCTTTGAGCGTATTGATTTGATAAGAAGTCGTTCCCATAACGATTCCTTAAGTGACCGAAATGATTTTCCAAGAAGTCGATGCCATAACGATTTCATAAGTGTTCGCAACGATTTGTTAAGAAGTCGATGCCATAACGATTTCCTCTTTAAGCGCATTGATTTAGTAAGAAATCGATCTCATAACGATTCTATAAGTGAGCGCAACGACTTGCTCTCACAACGATTTGTTCACATCGATTTGTTTATAAATGAGCAACGACTCTTCACATAACAATTTCATAAGTCATGCTCATAACGATTTCTTCATGGATTCTGTTCAAACACAGATTGCCTTTATATTTCAAATATGCCTGGCGCTTAAATGAAAAGTCAAATATCTTCTGACAAAAAGCTGCATGCATATTTCAGAGTCTTGTCAAAAAGATATGACCTCTATTTTTAGTATGTTAGCAGAAGCACAGTACCATGCATCGTTTATCATAAACACTCTTTTATACTAACACTCTCTTCTATGCTCACTGACATCGAAGACCATCGGAGTCTGATTAAGACAAATGAAGAGGAGATGAGCAACGGCTAGAACTCCAACGGATCTCTCCAACGGATCTATTCTAAAGCTGCTCAATATAAAAGATGGAGCATTGCTGAAGAACATAAGAGCCTTTTCTTGAATATCTTTGAAGGAGTGTACATCTGTGAGAAGCACCTTCACGCCACATACACTCAAGGAAAGAGAGAAAGAGCCCGAGCCAAGAAGAAGCAATCAAGCGTCTCAAGCATTCAAGCTTCCGAGCTTTCTGTCTTCTTTTCTCTCTTCTGTTTCTCTCCGAGCTCATTGTATATCTGAGGAGAGTTTGGGACTGTGAGCTTTACATGAGTGTTCATCTTGTAAGGTCTCTCAGTCTGATCTTTCTAAGAAAGATCTGTGTTCAGCTGTAGGACTGTATACAGTTGTTAACCCAGCTAGGGGTTGGTGTCTAGCAGAACCTAACTGGGGTTTGTACCAGTTGTTAACCCAGCTAGGGGTTGGTGTCTAGCAGAACCTAACTGGGGTTTGTACCAGTTGTCAACCCAGCTAGGGGTTTGTGTCTAGCAGAACCGCACTGGGGTTTGTTCCAGGAGGTTGGCTTCTTTACCTGTAAGAGAAGTGGGCTGCCTTCTTGCCCGGGAAAGAGAAGAAGACCTGGTGGGGGATCCAGGGTGTTGTAAGGTCCATAAGGGGGACTGTACCCTTGGTTAGTGAAATCCCAAGAGTTTGCTTGGGGACTGGACGTAGGACTTCCATGTGGGAAGGGCCGAACCAGGATAAATCTCCTGTGTCCTTGTGTGATTGTTTATTTGCTTCCGCACTGCTACTCTTTATCACACTAAACTAACCAAACCTTCAAGTGTTATTTTCTGTGTTTAAGATTCTATTTCAGATTTCAGAAAAACCTATTCACCCCCCCTCTAGGTTAGCTTGCTGCCGTACCAAAAGGGCCAACAGGCCAGGCTTAGAGTGTGACTCCGCCTGTGCATAGTAGTAGTTGTTTGTGGCACGAGGTGTTTACTACTGTACGGGGTTTCAGACGTTGAGTGTGTTCCGTCTGTCGTACGCGCGTTGCGTTACCGTATACCCGTTTCTGTTGTGTTACCTAGGCGTGGGTGCGACTCCGTCTAGACGACTAGTGTGTGGTTGTCCTCCGCTAGTGAGCCGGGACATCGAGTGCGACTCTGTCCTGTGCGTACTCCTTTTGGTAGTTTTGAGCCGGTCTCCGTGGAGCCCCTTCTCTACCGCTAGGGTCAAGCGTAGGGGAAAAACCGGTCGTGGACCAGACGCGAGAGAGAGCGTCTGTAGTGTGCACACGTGGCTGGGGTTGAGAGCCTCTGTGGTGACGGGACGCCGAGCCACAGACCCTAGCTGAGTCCTACTTGCTGTGTGTGTGAGTGTGTGTTACTGAGCCGTGTGGTTTACAGTTTTGTGTGGTGCGACGTGTACTTACTTTCTGTTTTTACTTTCCGCACTTTAGACTGTTACCGGTGGGGTTACTTTTCCCTACTGGGTCTCTTTCTTGAGACTCACTCCCTTCCCTTTCAGGTGGGTCTTCGTCGACTCCCGTTCCAGGCGAGTCTAGCCACTCCGGTGTTGGTGCTCCCTAGCTGCAGTGAGTTGTACCTTTTTGTTGTACTTCTGTACTCTGTACCTTGTCTCAGACTCTGAGGTTGTATATGATATGTTCATATAGTGGAATTTTACTGCTTTGCATGGTGTGTATCTTCTTACATATAGTCTCCTCGGACTCTAAATTCCTACCCTTCCGAGCTTGTCTCGTGGGTTAGCGGGTCAGAATTCGGGTTACTGGTTGTTACTGGTAATGCGGATTCTGGGTCGTTACAGTTTGGTATCAGAGCCTGGTCTGATGAGATATATATAAGAAAATGCCTACCATGTTAACTCAGAGTCTAAAGAGTACAGCTGCACTGTAGTTAGTTATGTAGCCCGGAGTTAGTTAGTGTATTTATGTGTGTATTTTTGTTCTGTGTGTAGTTCTATGGCGCCTAGGCGACGTCCTAGAGAGGGAGTAGCCGAGCAGGCGACTCGTCCGGAGGTTGGAGATGCTCCGCCACCTCAGCAGACGCAGCCTTTGCCACAGGACGCACATAGTGGTATTGTTCCGCCGCCGCCACCTCCACCTCAGGTAGCTCAGGGATTAGACATGACTCGTTTTCTTGAGGGGATGGCTCAGTTTGTTGCTCAGCACCGTGACGCGCCGGTACTCCAGGGTGGTACTGGGAGGGTGTTGAGGGAGTTTTTGCAGTTTCAGCCTCCTCAGTTTTTGGGCCAGCCTGATCCAGATGTAGCGCGAGCTTGGCTAGATGCAGTGGAGCGGACTTTTCGTTCCATGGAGTGTGTTCCAGAGGAGCGAGTGCTGTTAGCCAGTTACCAGTTGCAGGCTCAGGCGTTAACTTGGTGGTCCGCTGAGTGGGAGACTACTTTTCAGTCTCGCCCACTGAGACAGATTCCGTGGCAGGAGTTTGTTGTTTCTTTTGAGAGAGCCTTCTGTCCTACTTACGTCCGGACGGAGAGGTTGTACCAGTTTCTGGACTTGCAGCAGAGGGACTCTACTGTGGTGCAGTACAGGGCCAGATTTGTGGAGTTAGGGCGTTATGCTCCGCAGATTATGGGAGATGAGGGTCTGAGGACTCAGCAGTTTGTGAGAGGCTTGAGGCCAGAGCTCAGGCAGGCGCTGATAGTTGCTCGTGTCACAGACTTAGATGCGGCCTATCAGACAGCGGCAGCGTTGGAGGCAGACACCTTGCGGACTCGTGCTCGGAGTGCAGAGGTTCAGACGCAGGTAGTTCCTTCTCAGCCTCACCAGCAGCAGGGTACTGTGCAGACGACCCCGAGGACTACGACTTCTTACGCGTCCACTTCTACTGGGACGTCGGCGAAGTCAGGATCTCGGAGGAAGTTTCGGCGTGATAGGAGGCAGACAGAGCAGAGGCAGCAGTCGGTTGGGAGTGTGCAGCAGCCGACAGGTCAGCCTTCGCAGCAGGTGCAGCGTACTTTTGCTGGGCAGTGTTACCGGTGTGACCAGATGGGTCACATGGCGCGAGATTGTCCTTTGCTACCTCGTGTACCGCAGCAGCAGACTCAGACTCAGCCCCGAGTGCAGCAGCAGCAGCAGCAGGCACCAGTGCAGCAGCGTCAGCAGACTGGAGGTTCTGGTGGGTCCAGAGGTAGAGGTCGTGTTACCCACTTGACTCGTGCAGACGCGGAGGCAGCTCACCTGGTGGAAGGTACTGTTTCAGTTTTTGGTTGTGCAGCTAGAGTTTTGTTTGATTCCGGTGCCTCTCACTCTTTTGTGTCTGAGGACTTTTTAGACTCCCTTGGAGAGTTGAGTTCGGGAGAGTCTGTTGAGTTGGCAGTAGAGTTGCCGACGGGGACTTTGTCCTTACGTCCTACTGTCTTGAGGAGGTACCTGTGCAGTTGCAGGATCAGTTGTTGTCAGCCCGTTTGTTTGCCTTGCAGTTGCATGATTATGATGTGATTTTGGGTATGGATTGGTTGGAGCGGTATGGTGCAGTGATGGATTGCCAGAAGAAGAGGGTGCACTTGCGGATACCTGGAGCAGCGGCGTTCTACTTCCAGGGTATCGTACCTCTTACTTCTCGCTTTTAGTTTCTGCTTTGAGGGCAGGGAGGTTACTTGCTTCTGGTTGTCAGGGTTTCCTAGTTTCTGCAGTGACTCTTGACCAGATTGCCTCGGGAGTGGGAGACATTCCTGTAGTGTGTGAGTTTCCGGATGTCTTTCCGGAAGAGTTGCCTGGTCTTCCACCAGAGAGAGAGATAGAGTTTACTGTAGAGTTGGTTCCTGACACTTTACCTTTTGCGCAAGCACCGTACTGTATGGCACCAGCGGAGTTGAGGGAGTTGAAGAGGCAGCTTGAGGAGTTGTTGGAGAAGGGCTATATCCGTCCTAGCTTTTCTCCGTGGGGGTCACCTGTTTTGTTTGTCCGGAAGAAGGATGGTAGCCTGAGGCTGTGTATTGATTATAGGAAGCTAAATCAAGTGACCATCAAGAATAGGTATCCTTTGCCTAGGATTGATGATCTCTTTGATCAGCTTCAGTCTGCTCGTGTCTTCTCGAAGATTGACTTGAGGTCGGGCTACTATCAGTTGCGGATTAGAGACTCGGACATTGAGAGGACTGCTTTCGGACCAGATATGGACATTTTGAGTTTTTGGTGATGCCGTTTGGGCTCACCAATGCTCCAGCAGCCTTCATGGATCTGATGCACCGGGTGTTCCACCAGTTCTTGGACCGGTTTGTCGTAGTGTTTGTTGACGACATTCTGGTGTACTCCGCTTCGGAGGAGGAGCACGCCGAGCACCTGAGGATCGTGTTGCAGACCTTGCGAGAGCACCAGTTGTATGCCAAATTAGTAAGTGTGAGTTTTGGCTACAACAGGTTCACTTTTTGGGGCACGTGATCTCAGGTGAGGGAGTTTCAGTAGATCCAGCGAAGGTTGAGGCAGTTTTGCAGTGGGAGAGTCCCAGATCTGTGTCTGAGATTCGTAGCTTTCTGGGTTTGGCAGGTTACTACCGCAGTTTGTTCGAGATTTCTCTCAGGTTGCTGCACCCTTGACTCGGTTGACGAGAAAGGGAGTTCCGTTTGAGTGGTCGGATCAGTGTGAGCAGAGTTTCATAGAGTTGAAACGTCTGCTTACGTCGGCGCCAGTTCTTGCCTTACCTTCAGGTGAGGAGGGTTTTGAGGTTTGCACAGATGCTTCAGGTGTTGGTTTGGGTGCGGTCTTGATGCAGCAAGGCCGAGTGGTGGCTTATGCGTCTCGCCAGCTTAAGCCCCACGAGGAGAGTTACCCGACCCACGACCTAGAGCTTGCAGCTGTGGTGTTTGCTTTGCGGATTTGGCGTCTTTACCTGTACGGAGTGAGCTTTGTAGTCCGTACCGACCACCAGAGTTTGAGATATGTGTTTTCTCAGAGGGATCTGAATATGAGGCAGCGTCGATGGATGGAATATCTGAAGGACTATGATTTCAGCATTGAGTATAAGCCTGGAAAGGCGAATGTAGTTGCAGATGCCTTGAGTAGGAAAGCACAGATGAGTCATCTGATGCTTAGAGAGTGGCAGTTGTGGCAGTCTGCGGCAGAGGGGTCTTTCAGTGTTTCGTCCAGTCGTTTGTGTGTGTTGGGCAGTTTGTTAGCAGCTCCCGCCGTTGTGAGACAGGTTGCTGAGGCTCAGCAGGCAGATCCCGAGTTGTGCAGTGTGTTGCTTCTCCAGAGGTTGAGCTTTGTGAGGACGGGACGTTAGGTTCCGAGGTAGACTCTATGTTCCTGTTGAGGAGTCTATCAGGAGAGTCGTTTTGCAGGAGGCACATGGTTCCAGGTACTCTATTCATCCAGGGGCGACCAAGATGTACCACAGGTTGAGACATCAGTTTTGGTGGCCTGGGATGAAGAGAGACATAGCGGCTTTTGTTGCGAGGTGTTTGGTCTGTCAGCAGGTGAAGGCCGAACATCAGCGTCCGGGAGGACTTGTGCAGCCGTTAGAGATTCCGATGTGGAAGTGGGACCATGTTACGACTGACTTTGTTTGTGGTTTGCCGAGGACAGCTGGAGGTTTTGATAGCATTTGGGTTCTTGTGGACGATTGACGAAGACTGCCAGATTCTTGCCTGTCAGGACTAGTTGGGGTGTGAGTAGGTTGGCCGCGTTGTACGTAGAGCGGATTGTTCCTTTGCATGGAGTGCCGATCTCTATCGTGTCAGACAGGGATCCTCGCTTCACTTCTGGGTTCTGGCGCAGTTTCCAGAGAGCTTTGGGGACAGAGTTGGCTTTTAGTTCCGCCTACCACCCTCAGTCAGACGGTCAGTCAGAGCGGACTATCCAGACTTTGGAGGACATGCTTAGAGCTTGTTGCCTGGAGTGGCAGGGGTCGTGGACAGTTCACTTGCCGTTGGTCGAGTTTGCATATAATAATAGTTATCACTCCAGTATCGGTTTGGCACCATATGAGGCTTTGTACGGACGACCGTGTCGCACTCCTCTTGACTGGTTCGAGGTTGGCGAACGAGTTGTCACGGGGCCGGAGTTGGTTCAGCAGTCAGTTGAGGTAGTTCAGCTTGTGAGACAGAGGCTTCAGTCAGCTCAGAGTCGGCAGAAGAGTTATGCAGATCAGCGCAGACGACCGCTCGAGTTTCAGGTAGGAGACCAGGTGTTTGTTCGTGTGTCTCCTATGAAGGGAGTGGTGAGGTTCGGTAAGCGTGGGAAGTTGAGTCCTCGCTTTATTGGGCCTTTTACCATTTCTGAGCGTGTCGGGAGTTTGGCGTACAGACTTGAGCTTCCGTCAGAGTTGGCAGCAGTGCACGACGTGTTTCACGTGTCGATGCTTCGGAGGTACCTTTCTGACGAGTCTCACGTTCTGCAGAGTGCAGAGTGGTCTGAGGTGACTCCAGTGTTGACTGTACCCGAGTTTCCGTTGCACATTGAGGATCGCCGAGTTCAGAGGTTGAGGAACAAGGCTATCCCTTTAGTTCGTGTTGCGTGGCAGCGGCACTCCGGTGGTGAGTCGACATGGGAGCGGGAGGACGAGATGCGCGAGCATTTTCCGTACCTCTTTGGTGAGTTTTCTTTCCTTGTGTTGTTTGAATTTTGAGGGCAAAATTCCTTAAGGGGGGAGAGCTGTAAGGTCGGGTCTTTAATGGATCCTTATTGGGTCTGTAGAGGTCCTGTGTAGTTGACGGCCAGGGCTTGCCGTTGAGTCTGAGTCAGCGTCCAGCGATGTGGACGTCTGAGCTTGAACTCAGCGACAAGCTATGTGGACGTTAATCTGTAGGCGGTTCAGTTGGCGGCCATTGATGTTGACGTCGACTAACCAGTCCTGTTGAAATAGGGCAGCCCGAGAGCAGGGTTTCTTCTTCTCCTTTTCTCTCCTTCCTTCCTCCTTAGCTTTCTTGATTCCTGTAGCTTCTGTTGGGTGATTTGAGCTCGTGGGAAGCCCCTGGATCGTGTGGCGTCGCTAGTTCGGGCGGGAATCGCAAGGTTTTGGCGTGATTCGCGCGGAGTCTTCGGGGAGATCCGGCGCGATTGGTGGCTGTTTGGGGATTCTTAAGGCGTTCTGAGGTAGGGACTTAACCCCTATAACCTTCCCCAGCAAACCAGCATGTCCAATTAACTTAATTGATGTGCAAATCATGGTTTAGGGTTTGGGTTATATCATGCCGGAATTGAGGGTGGTTTGGATAATCTAGGTGTTAGATTGTCTAATTATGTTATTCTGGTAGTGTAGATTGATGAGAGGAAGTGTTTCCCTCCATCAGTCAGAGTTTGGATTTGTGTTTCTGCCCTTTGGGACTGATTCGGGTCAGTTCTGGGTATGGGGAGCTGAAGATATCAACGTCCACATCTGTTGACGTTGAGATCTTCAGGGGTGAATTAAACGACAAGGTCGACTGCCGTTTAGTCATTTTTGGCGGCATAGGGGTTGCCGTTTACCCTTTATTGGCGGCAATCGATCAGGCCGTTTATATCCTGTCTCCCAGCAGACTTAAGTTGTGTGATTAGAGGCGATTGACATGTGATGTCCACCCTAATAACACATATGGGCCAGGCTTAGAGTGTGACTCCGCCTGTGCATAGTAGTAGTTGTTTGTGGCACGAGGTGTTTACTACTGTACGGGGTTTCAGACGTTGAGTGTGTTCCGTCTGTTGTACGCGCGTTGCGTTACCGTGTACCCGTTTCTGTTGTGTTACCTAGGCGTGGGTGCGACTCCGTCTAGACGACTAGTGTGTGGTTGTCCTCCGCTAGTGAGCCGGGACATCGAGTGCGACTCTGTCCTGTGCGTACTCCTTTTGGTGGTTTTGAGCCGGTCTCCGTGGAGCCCCTTCTCTACCGCTAGGGTCAAGCGTAGGGGAAAAACCGGTCGTGGACCAGACGCGAGAGAGAGCGTCTGTAGTGTGCACACGTGGCTGGGGTTGAGAGCCTCTGTGGTGACGGGACGCCGAGCCACAGACCCTAGCTGAGTCCTACTTGCTGTGTGTGTGAGTGTGTGTTACTGAGCCGTGTGGTTTACAGTTTTGTGTGGTGCGACGTGTACTTACTTTCTGTTTTTACTTTCCGCACTTTAGACTGTTACCGGTGGGGTTACTTTTCCCTACTGGGTCTCTTTCTTGAGACTCACTCCCTTCCCTTTCAGGTGGGTCTTCGTCGACTCCCGTTCCAGGCGAGTCTAGCCACTCCGGTGTTGGTGCTCCCTAGCTGCAGTGAGTTGTACCTTTTTGTTGTACTTCTGTACTCTGTACCTTGTCTCAGACTCTGAGGTTGTATATGATATGTTCATATAGTGGAATTTTACTGCTTTGCATGGTGTGTATCTTCTTACATATAGTCTCCTCGGACTCTAAATTCCTACCCTTCCGAGCTTGTCTCGTGGGTTAGCGGGTCAGAATTCGGGTTACTGGTTGTTACTGGTAATGCGGATTCTGGGTCGTTACAAGAAGGATCTCCAAATCTTCCTGTGACATGTAGGATTCCCTTCCTCTTGTCTCCTTCTTCTGTTAGAACCATAAATCTAAGTGTTTACCATGATCATTCCTCAACTTGTGTTCAGTAAAGACTATTAGAAATGTCATTCTTAATCACTGTGATCATGTTTCTTTTAACTTATGCCCATGTCTATAGTTGTTGTTCATGTGCACTTGATGTAGACTCTTCACTAGATGCAAGGAAGATTCCCTGAGATGATTTACATATACAATAACCTTCCTTTCATAAGTTTTCATGCCACCCATGTTGTAAAGATTTTACTCCTATTGTTCTATTTCTTCCTTCATGTAGGATGTGTTTAGAAATGTATATAAGATCCATTAGGTGTTGTTTAATCATACATAGATCATAGGAACTCTTAGAGGAGTCTCCTGAACTGATGATAAACCATTCCTGGAAGTAAAACCTGCGGCTGTCGACAGACAGAACCCATCTGTTGACAGGTATCATGCTTCCAGAACCCAGAATTCTAGAAAAACAAGTAGATGTCGACAGATAGAACCTACCTGTCGACATATGACAGTCATCTGTCGACAGCTACCTATAGTCTATTGATAGCTAAGGGCCAGATTCCAGAATCCAGTTCTAGAAGGGTCAGTAGCTGTCGACAACCACCCTTTGGCTGTTGACATACACCAGTCTGTAACTTTAATATGAACTATTTCTTGTCCGTTTAGAGGTGATACACCATTATATTCTCCAAACAAGTTGTTTTTCTCATTTTCTTGGATTCTAACTACTATACCATTGAGAGGGATCATTTAATTGTCATCCACATCCAACTATGGATTGTTCTTAAACACCCCTAAGTATGATTGTTTCTTACATGGCTATAACCTTTTGGAGTCATTGGCATTGATCCCTAAACATTTGCTATATGTGAAGATTTTGAGTACCTATGTACCATACTTGAATGTTTAACAGAAATGATTTGTGATGACAACTTTAGGTCTTTGGACTCAATTGAGATAAATGCCTGTGCAAGTGGGGCTGATCCAGTCCCGGGAGGAGCACCCGAATTTGTTTACTGGCCGTACGGAACGATAATGGATCTACTGGATGTTTGGCATTACATCATACTTGTTTGATTAGTCATCATCTTATTCTGTCATGAGTTGATTATGTAATTGAACCAGAATGTGATTACTATCTTGATTTCTTTTCTGTGCAAGCTTAATTCAGTACTCTTTTTTCTATGATTGTTGTCTATTGATATTCAACACTACTATTAGTCATGTTTCCTGCCTAACTCTTTGGTTATCTTAATCCTTTTGATTAGATTAGAAGGTTGAATCCTACTGGGCACAATTGCTCATTAAATTTTACTTTTTCAGGTGATCAAGAAGAGCCTAGCTCTTAAGAGGGGGGGGGGGGGGGGTGAGCATGACGACCTAATCATGGAATCCGATAAACCTCTTTTTGAGGATTATAGTATAGATAGAAATGTTATTTTGTTTTCTTTTTCTCACTCCTCCTGTGGACTGTAATGATGAGTGTTATGTATGAAAAGCTCCCACTATAATAATGACAGTTGTTTATATAATCTAAATCCTGTCTCAGGACTGTGCAGGGGAGGGGGGGGGACAGTCATCGGGAGGGGGGGGGGGGGTGCTGTGCAGGGGGAGGGGGGAGGGGGCATGCCGGCGGCAGGGGCGGCGAGCTGGAGAAGGCGGCAGGGCAGCGAGCCGGAGGCTGCGACAGCGACAGGGCGGCGAGCCGAAGGTAGTGGCATGGCGGCGAGCCAGAGGCGGTGACGGCGGCGAACCGATGATGGTGATGGTGATGAGCCGGGGTGGCGGTGTCCCGTCGTCGGAGGGAGCACGAGAGAGAGAGCACGCGAGTGAGGAGAGAGAGGAGAGAGAGAGAGAGAGAGAGAGAGAGAGAGAGAGAGAGAGAGAGAGAGAGAGAGAGAGAGAGAGAGAGAGAGGTTTTAGAAATTTGGGGGCCTTAACGACAGCCTTTCTGATAGATGTAAATCTGTCAAAAATTAGTTTGTATTTTCCGACAGATAAAAATCTGTTAGAAAGATTGTCAGAATTTTGCGATGGAAAAATTTCTGTCAGAAAATCCGTAGAAAATTTTAATGTAATTTCTGACAGATATAATCCGTCGGAAAAGACTGACGAAATTTTCGACGGATTTTATTCGTCGACAAATACAGACTAATTTTTCGACGGATTTATATCTGTCAGAAAGGCTGTCGCTAAATCCACTTTCTCTTGTTGTGTATTAAATACTATTATATCATTTTTTATAAAAATATTTGTCACTTTTAATTAGTGATAAATAACAAGTTAAAGATGATAAATAAAAAAAATAAAAAATGTAAATAGCTATACATCTCAAAGAAGAGCGTTTAAATGCTCTAATATTATTCCTGGTAAAGTTTTTTACCACATCTAACCTGGGAAGGACGACAAGTTAAAGATGATAGATAATCAAATAAGGGTGACAAATAATTATACATCTCAAATAAAATATTAAATACTATTATATTATTTTTCATAAAATTATTTGTCACCCTTAACTAATTAAGAATGACACAAAACAAATTAAAAATAACAAATAACCTATTAAAAAAGGATAAAATAACTTTTATATTGAAAAAGTAAATTTACATATATAAAAAAAGAGAAAAAGATGATGAGATCCACGTATTACACACATGGCTTAATAATGTTCTGCAAGATAATTCGAGCACGAACGTTTTTACTAAACTATCCCAATAATAATATTCTTCATTTCTCCCGCGGCCCTGCCCCAAACCCATGTAGTGACGTCATGCGTCCCCAATCAGAGTGTGCAATTGCCTTGGCCCACCAAAATTAATAGGCTCTCTCACGTCTTATTGGGCCAAGACGAGCACTTCTATTCCTGTTCACTCGCAGAGTTGCCGGTACACCAAACACACTTTTGTCGAGCTGAAACAAAATACGCCAACTAACCCACTACACAACTAAAATTCTTGCGCTAATCAATGCTTTTGCGAGTTGTAACGCATCGTCCATCCCAACCTACTCACCCCAGATAAGCAACAAAACCCAAATTTAGTCTTATTGCAACTCTAGCCGGGCCGGCTTAAGAAGCCTCATAAATTCCCCCACCGGCAAGATGACAACCTCATAAGCGGCAAAACCTTTCTATTCGGCAGATGCAGAGCATTTATAAGCTCTGGGCGTCCTCCAAGCGACCGCGAACCATCTGGCATCGGCCTCCACAACCCACACCCACTTGGGCGAGGCCCCGCGGTGGAGCTCTCACCGGAGACAGTAATTTGATCTCTAATAATTAAGTTTGGGATGCTCTGATTGAGCAATCCAAAGGCGGATTCCTCAAACGGTTGGGTCCCGGGTCCGGGTTTTATCCGATCCATGGGCGTGGTGCGTTAACAGATTCGAATTCGGGCCGTAAAAGGCAACCATGTTCATATTATTTAATTAGTGCATTTTTAAAAGGAAATTGCAAGACTCCTCCAAGACCTGCTTGGCATCCACCGGTGAAGCCGCGGTAAAACAAAATAAATATCTTCTCACAGCTCAGGAATGCTGCTCCCCTCCAACCTGGCACCACCCAGAAACGCACCTCCTTTCTCTCTCTTGCTCTCATATGATCATCATTAGCGGCAGCGCCACGCGTGCATGTTTTCTAGTCGTCAGGGGCATTCATCATCGTAAAAACAACAGGTCGCGTTCGTTGGGACTCTTGCGTCTCTGATCGCCAGATCGGTAAAAATGACGCCAGCATGCGCCAGAACTCCATGGGGACCAATGAAAACGGAGGGATGGGCCGGGAGGTGGGGATGTGTCCTAGTGCGAGGGCCGGGGGTGGTTGCGCTTCTGCTTACCCGGATCAGTTACTGAAGGCGTCTTTCTGGACGTCGTCCAACCGGAAGCAGGGCCATTCAGTCTTCCCCTGCGTCTTCCCGCTCACGATGAACTAACTAACCGCTATTTTCCGGGTGGTCCCACCTGGCGAACCCCGCTTTTTGGCCTTTTTCGTACCCATTTTCTGGTGGGCCCCACAAGTGACCTTCGCGCGCCCGTCAACCTTACGTAGCCAGCTGGACGTCCGCGCCGCTAGCATAAGAACGTGAGCATTCCCAGCCCCATTCCCCGGCCGCCATTTCTTCCACCCTCCTTTTTCCCCGCCGCCTCTGCTGGTCGCATGGTGTGGTGTCACAAAACCCTAGAGAGCTTTCTTCGCCATCGCTGCGGTTCTTCCTCCTCCCCGCTTTCTACCCGATGGCGGCGCCGCATGCGGAGACCGGCAGCGGCCAGAGCAACACCAACAACCACGCCGCCCACGCTTCCTATCCCGACTCCGGCGAGTCCTCCCCCCAGTCTCGTGGAACTGACTGCGATGGCTCCGCACCGACTGCCGCCTGGGACGACTTGCCCCCTCCCCTGCCGCCGCACCACTCCTCCCGCCATGGCCACCACCTCGCACAGCGCGTCAAGTTCATGTGCAGCTATGGCGGCAGGATCCAGCCCCGCGCCCACGACAACCAGCTCTCTTACGTCGGCGGCGACACCAAGATCGTCGCCGTCGATCGATCGATCCGGTACCCGCAGCTGCTGGCTCGGCTCTCTGCGCTGATGCCGGCTGGCTACGGCGAGGTGTGCTTCAAGTATCAGCTCCCTGGGGAGGACCTCGACGCTCTTATCTCCGTTACCAACGACGAGGACATCGAGCACATGATTGTGGAGTATGACCGTCTCCAGCGCTCCTCCGGCAAGCCGGCTCGCCTCCGACTCTTTCTCTTCCCCGTCGAACCCTTCGCGTCGGGGATCATCTCCTCAGATGCCAAGCCCTCGGACCGCCAGTGGTTCGTGGACGCCCTCAACTCGGTGCCCGCCCCGGCGCCGGCGCCCCTGACCAACTCGATCCCACCTCCTGTGCCGCCGCCGGAATCTAGCATCGGCAATCCGGATTTCCTTTTCGGCCTCGAGAAGGCGTGTGACAACTTTCTTCCCCCCGTGGCGATCCATGATCTGGCCCCCGAAGCCAAGGTCTCGGCGGACTCTTCCCCCATCGACGACGGAGCGCCCGAGACGACTGGATCGGACTCGACGAAAGAGGATAACTGGATCGGAGGAGGAGGGGAGCCGCCGGTCGCGCATCAACCAGAGATCCAGAGGCAGATCCAGGGGCTAGAGACACTGCACATCGCAAGCCAGCAAGAGACATCGGGGGCCGCTTACTACATGCAGCAGCAGCAACGACGGGAGAGCACCGATGAGGAGAACCATTCTAACAGTTACCCCAATGAGTACAGCCTGCAGCCCGAGGTTCAGGTGGTCCAGGAGAATGCACCAGCAGCACGCCAGATCCCGGTGGCCTACCTACCCGAGAGGATGCTGCCGAAAGGCAGCGTCTACTCTTCGATTGCCGGTCTGGACCGACCGCTCTACTTGATCCCCCCTCCGGCGCCTCAGGGTGTCTACTCCGGCACCGTCGTGCCGGCGCTCGCCAGTCAGGCTGGCCAAGGCTACTACGTCGCCACAAGGCAGAGTGTGGCTTCGCAGGCCCCGCTTCACCAGACTGTCTACACGGTGGCGCCGGCGCCGCCGCCACAGCCCTCGGCGAAGACGGTTGGGGCGTACGCGAAGCAGGGCATCGTGGAGGCAAGTGGGGGTATCACCGCACCCGCGCCGCAGTTGCTTACCGCGTACGACAGCGCGGGCAGACCGCTTTACTACTTGAGGCCGGGACCACCTGCTGGTGGTGGGACCGTCATGCCCGCGTACCAAACGCAGAGAGCGACCAGCGCGGCTGATGCGGTCAGATCTGGCGCCATACCACAACCCACGCAGCAGCCACAGCTGGCTACCCCAGCGGCCGCGGTGGCTACAGCTGTTACCACGGCCCAGCTGCTGAATCCAGAAAGTAATAAGATATCGGCAAAGCAGCCACTGCAGGCATCATCATAGCTCTTTCTTCGTTTGAGGTTAGTAACAAAGCCCCCAAATAGAACCACCACCCCCCGCGAAAAAAAATGGTTAAACTTGTCATGGCGTTACCGAGGTTGGGGATGGGGTGAACTTGTTGATGTGTGGGGATTAGGTTTCTGGGTGTTTGCATACTTCTGATGACCAGCATATTCGTTTCTTGTTAAAAATCTACCTGGTGAATTCTTCGCATTGTATCACATAATTACACTACAGTACATCCATCAGTGTCTTCGATCATACATTGGACCTTCCGTGATCTGTGATCTTTCTTCTTGTTTGTCTTCCGCCTTGCCTCTGTATAACTGGGAAACAAATAGTATTATACGTAAAAATTATATATATATATGTATATTTCCTATTGGAAAACCTCAAGCATAATTCTATGCAGAAGTTTCACAAAATCGTCTATATTGTTAAAGAATCTGTTGTATGTTTATAGAGGACTCGGATACTCTTGAGATTATGTGCATAAAACCTTACAACGTAAGTTAAGGAACGAGAAAAGGTTTCCTTACAAACCATTCTCTCAAATAGAAAGACTTATTGCACTTTCATATTGATTAGACAACAAATTCACGGGGCATCTAACAATTAGATTGTCACTTCTTCACTCTTCAAATAAGAGGTGTCAAATAAATTATTGTCTAATCATATTACACTTACAATATGAAAGTGCAATAAATCTTTCTCGCTCAAAATGGTTGTTAGGCAAATGGAGTGGACGTCACAAGTTATCATCATCCGTCAACGTTAAAACAGTACCCTCCTTCGTAAAAGCCACACAGATCAACACCTGGGATTGGGCTATAATATCCTATTCTTCTATGATTCATATGAAAAAGATAGTCGTACTATATTGGAATGACATCCCGTTTTGAAGTGGACACAAACTTGAATCCTCCCCTTTGTTTTGGAACTTGGAAATTTCTCGCCAAACCGAGTACCGCACTTGGTGCTCGTGTCTTTTTTCCTGTTTTTCGTTCTTTTTTCTTTCACGTCGTACACATTTTACGATCCATCTATTCGTACGGTTACAATAATTGCTAATAAATATGACAAAAGAGTAGTAAAAATATGCAATTCTTGATAAATATGAGCGGAGGAAAAGATGGGAAAGAATAGTAATATAGTACTTTTCTTCTTCTTTTTTTTTTTTAAAAGGAAAATCTATAAAACCAACCCCTCTTATAAAGTCGCCGTTTTCATCGAGCACCATAGTTTGTCATCAGATAAGTGAAATATCTACTTGAGTTGAAAAGTCACTATAGTTGAAAATATTCTTAATATTTTAATAGTACAAAATTTACAGCTTGCAGCATAATCTAGCTGAACAAAAGATGATCTGCGAAGTGCTCTTTAGCCAATGCCGTGCTAAATCGTAGTAGAGACGAGATTTAGGACACTTAACTCACTATTGATTGGAAATGGCTATGACCTACTAACAAGAATCCTGCACAATGCTGATGAGGAAATGGAAATAATAACAAACTATATCACTAATTCACCAATTACCGGAATTAACTATGGATGCGCCAGAATCAACATGCTTCAAAGTTGATGTTAAGACAATTAGTTAGTGTACTAAAATTCTCCATTAGAAGATGGCGGTAGCATATGTTTTAGATCGATGCTTTTCAAACTCAATGTGCTAAGATATTATAGCATTAATATCTTGTTGCTTTAACTAAATTGTTAAGGTATTACGTTAAACCTATATATGGGTTTGTTAAGAGCTTGACATTGCAAGAGTATTAATATGTTACGGTGCTATATTAGTAATATGTTAATCTCATGTACTAAGATGATAGTAAGTTAGGTGTTAACATATTAATATATTTTTTATAGGTAAAATGGGGGTGAAGGTTTGAACCTAGGACACTACGATGTATGTGAAAGGCTCAAGTAATGAGTCGCTACTTTCTGTACAACATATTAACATGTTATAAGGCTTAAAGTTAGACCAACTTCACACCTTGACGTTGGTTAGAAGAGCGAGCAAAGTTGCATCCTTTTTCGCGAACCCGCTAAACTTTTGTTTTTCTTTCATTTTAGCACGCATCTGCAGACTGCAGTGGCAAGCGCGACGCCAAGTGGGTTCAGCTTGCACTGCTACCACCACACTATTCCCCCGTCCGCCGCTCTACCTCTGGGCTTGCACCACTGCCTCAGGTGCAGACAGTGCACAGGTATGCCATTTGCGTAGGCCGTGTTGTGTATATGTGCGTATAACCCCGTTTGAGTGCAACACCACATCTCTCACTTCTCTTGTGTAATGCGGCAGTCATCTCCTCCTCTACCAATTTCTGCGTCTGATCATACGATGGACCTCAAGTAGCCGGGGTGCGCCTACCCTTACCCTGCCCACGGTTATGAACAGACACCTCTCTCTCTCACACACACACACCAGGACGCACAGTTTGCTTCATCTCTCTTGCCTTTTACACATGCCATGGCTAGCTCCTCCCTGTTTTCGGATTGCCCGTAGCTAGGATGGCTAGAGCCAATTATGACATGAAGACGATTCCACTTTGTTTGAACGGTGTTGGTGATGAAGACGGGATACAACGAGGGTCCGCCGGCGATGGCTCCTCCCCAGTACGCGGTCGCCCCCGACGCTGGCTTCCTTGTGGCCTGGTAACGAAACATCTCTCTCTCTCTCTCTCTCTCTAAGAGTGTGGGTTGGTGTTAAGAAGCGGCCTTATGACTGATGTGTTGTGATTCTCACAAGTTCTTCCCTGGAATGTGTGCAGTCTTGTCGACGGGTGCAACTTTATAGTTCCATAGACAAGTTCTCAAAAATATTCCTCATAAATGGTGGGTGTGACGGTTCAAAGTGGCAACAAATCCAAGGGAAGCGAATCTTCAGAAAACTACATCTTGCTTCCAATAAGAAAAATGGTTTAATAATACATTTTCTTGATTTAACTTAACTTTTAACCACACCAATCAAAACACACACAACCTCTTTTATGACATGTTTATGGGTTTTTCCGCCAAGTGATGGTGTGACATGTATTTATTGGTTGGAGTCTGAGTTTGGTGTCAAGAACGTGTTGATCAACCAGTTTCCCTTCCAAGAAAAGAGTGGCACATGACTCGCCAAAATAAAGTTCAGGTGTGTAAGACTATCTCAAAATCAGAAACAATATGGGTACCACACTTTTCCATCGTCATTCTTGTCGCTTCTTTTCTAACCAGCTTATTGGAAATCAGATGGTACAAAAGGAAGCAATACAAACACGATACTTCAGGAGAATCACGACGAAGTACAGCATAAGTGATCAAAGGTTTGAGTGTGACAAATTGAATGAGAAAAAGTGTGGCAGTAATATTATCATTAGAGAATGTCCCTTTAATCACCTGCGTGAACATTGGGCTCTAGCTTATATATACATAGCTTGTCATAGGAGGCAAATAAGTGGGAAAAAGAGTTATAAATACACTTCAGAGATCGACAGCAAAATGATAATAACGGTGAAATGGCATTGCAAATATCATAGCTTGCCGGATCGGAATTGAAAGGCGAATTGGGTTTCCTGATTCGCCCTGATTCCCACCGAATTGATCCAAATAGGATCGACACATAATACATCATATATCTTATATTTATAATGTATAATATATATTATAAATACAATATATTATTATTATATATATGGGGCGAATCAGATTGAATAGATAGAATCTAGAATCGGATTTATTCGCCACGACAAATCATGACACATGCTACCAAATAAAGATACTGGAAGTCTTCTTCAAAGGGTGGAAAAATAGACAAAAAAAATATATGCAAACCTGAGTTCCGGCAGAAGGCCCGGGAGACCTAACCATTTCACGATAAGATACAAAACTATGCAACCCCGACGATGAACATGGTAAGCACGACCTCCGATTGTACTCTGCAGTCCTAAACCACTTGCAAAACGTTATCACTTGCTGATACTCGCTAATGGCCGCCAGTGGCAAACAACATGAATCAACAGCTACTTTTAGTCCTAGTAGTGAATCTAACTGCTGGGCTAGCAAATACCTTTTACTATGAGGTGTAACCCATGATGTGCTTGTGGAAATTATGCTGTAAACAATGCTACCTCACGCTCAGAAATTTAATCAAGATAGTTTGTTCGAGGAAATAGGTGCAAAAGTGAAGACCAAGTATCCAGAAGGGTAGTCTTCCAAAGAAGATTGCAGATTCTTTGGTGGTTTATTTGCATATGATGTTCATAAGTGCAAGAAAGTGGTGTTACAAAGTGTACTAGCGCAAACACCATCTCTTTTCCACCGTCATGATCTCATCTTTGTTACCCAATCTTGCCATCGGACGGCCAAGATAAAGGCAGCTCTGCACTGAAAGTTTGGCGTTTCTGAGATTGAGAGCGGTGGATTAAAGTATGGTGATTCCTGCCACTTCAATGAGGAAAAGAGAGTACCAAATAGGAATCAAAACATTAGCACATCAGCACTGCTCTTTACCTTCCTTGACCTACCACCCAGGATAAATGTAACAGCAAGTGTTTGGGGTCTTGAACTGCTCGGTAAGTATCCTGTCTTCCCAGAAGAATTTGCAACTCAAAAACAATCATCTGTAGATATACTTTTTGGAGCAAATAAACATAGCATCATAGCTGAGGCCGGTCATATTTCCAAGGAGTGTGATAGAATTAAATGTTACCCTTTCCTACATTAAAAACTGGTGATGCTCAAAGGAGATATCCTTATAAATGTGTCAAGAATGACCTAATTGAACTGCAAGTTTCCAACTGTGAGATCCAGAAAAATGTGAATTGCAGCGGAAGATGAAGGCACAAAATTATCTTGGTCGCATGGTTCTTGAATGAAAAACCAAATGAACTAAATTGGAAATGCTTACAGGGTATCACTCGGCTTGACAAGGAGATGCCTTCTTCTGAAGTATTAATAGGTCTTAAATTCAAATGATTGTTTTTGAGTGAGATAGCTCCAAGAGCTATTTTCAGGGAGTTTTAAGGGCAAACTTTCTATAACATGACTATAAATTTTTTTTATATGATACTGTGGTAAGTCAATTTGTGCATGCTCCAAGAGAATCAGAGTTTGAGATCCAGCAATCAAAACAAAGGCACAAGGACTAACCCCAGAAAGAGACCTCTTTTCTCTAAGGTAGATCACCTTGCTGTTGAAGGTTCTACTGTTGTAGCCTGACCTAGCTCCTGGGATGATCGAAGATCTACTGGAGTCTTCTACTTCCTTTGAAGGAAATCTAGAGACCCAAGTATAGCAAGAAACATTACCCATAAAAAAAAGGTATAGCAAGAAACAATGTACCTCTGACATGAAATATTGAGACTAGTACTCAAGGAGTGACCTAGTGGTTAACTCTATTTATACCAAGATTGTGAGGTCAAGGGTCCAAGTCCCATTGGGAGCAGGTTTATAAGAATTTTTCTGTAGGATTATGTGATAGGCTAGTTATTCAACCAAAAAACATTGTTGGGGAAGAACTGATGTGGTTAGAGTACTCTTTTGTCCACACATAGGATTGAAGGTGGAGCTTTATATGAGATGGTACCGTGACATCAAGGCAGAAGCAAATATTGCTAACAATCTGTTCAAGCATGACTTTGTAGACCATATTGGAGTTGATAACCACTGTTTGTGAGATCGAATGTAAGAGAACTCTATGTTTCTGACGTTTATTTAGAAGATGAGGTGGCTGATCTTCTCAAGTGAATGATAAAAGATTTACTCTATGTTGAGCAAAGATAATAGATGGTTGAATCAATTCTCAGCTGAAGAGAGAGTACACGATCTAATTAGCAAGACAAGAAGTCCTCGTTCCCTTACACATTCTTTATTACAGTCCGTGGTAGTTGGACGGTGGTTGTGTGCTGTTTTAGCTGGTCCCTCACGTCTTTTATGGCGATTCTCCTGAAGAAAAGCTGATATTGTGATCTTCATTTTGCAGCCATTGGCAGCAATTCCACAGTCACTCCCTGTAACTGTTCATTAGTTGGTATACCTGATGCTCGCCGTGGCTTGGTCATATATCTTTGGGAGCATATGACTCCTACTCCGCTAGCATTAGTTGACATACATTGCACCATCTCTGCAATCTGTGATTTTTTGTGCCTGTTACAAGCTACAACCTCGTCCTTTTTTTCCCCCCAAAACATAAACATATCCCAGATTTATCAATATAACTAAGTGGTTAAATGGATATCAGCAAAACATGATGGAAGGGTATCAAAGTTGAATCTTGCAGAGGTGAGGAGGTCACCCTCATGAAGTCAGGTCTTGTTTTTGCCTAGTTGATTCTATACATGGTACTCAAAGCAATGCTCAGGAGTAAAAACCTGGTGGGAGAAGTTGAGACTCCCGTGGCCAAAAAGACCGATGCCCCATGAATCAGCCCCCCGAATCAAAGATTCTTCTATTACCTAGAACATAGACCGCCACAGGTCAGGCAAGCTCATGAAGTTCTTCAACCGTATCTGATTAGGTGAATGCACGGTGAAGAGTGATATAATTTCAACATGCTTACCTACATGTTAGCAACCATGCCATGCTACTGCTACAGATGCACCGGCTAATCTATTTGTTCGACCCAGCCAGGTGTTCTTCATGGCTTGAGATTGGGGAGGGGCCCCAAGGAAGAGGCAGAGTTCTAGCCGTTGCACCTCTCCACCTGCCCTCCCCACCTTCCTGGAGGCCATCCAGCGACCCTGAATCGAGTACCACACCAGCCAGCACCACCCCGGCAAAAGAGAGAGGAGCAAAAAGGTGAAAAGCCGCAGAACCGCGTGGCCAACATCAGGTACAGGAAACCGAGCCACAGGGAGGAACTTCGCGATCCTTCAATCCTGAAGCAACCAGCATCATGAATTTCCTCTGAGAAGGCTGCGAGAGCACATCTGATGCTGACATGAGAAAAAAGATCAGAAATGGCGCAGGGCGGGCGGGCTTCGAACAGAAATAATGTGCAGACCCATGACCACGAGCTCCGCTGTGGTGACCAATATCACCAAAGGGGAATCATCTTCCAGAAGATGACCCAACCGTTAAAAAGGAAACTGGAAAACGAAGAGAAAGAACAGTGATTCCATGGAACCGGCAGCATCTACTCCGACAGGAAACATTGAAGGCAGAACCTTCAGCAAAGTCGGTAAACACCCATTAAAAAAGAACATGAGAGGAAACACCAGAGCAGGAGCGACAAGAGAAGAAACACTAACCGCGGCAATTCCCGATTCCTCCACCAATAAGATATGCTCCTCTCGAGGCGGACAGCCAAAGGAGCAGGAGACGGCCGGGTTGCGCACCCCACCCCGGGCGGTCCAATGGCGAGAAGAAGGGGGATCGGAGAGAGAGGTGGGCGCGCGCGGGCACACGAGAGCGAGCGCGATCGTAGAGTGGGGGCCGGCGAGCGGAATGACCGGCGGTCCAGCCCCGCTGCCGCGCTGCACTGCGACTGCGGCTGCCCCGCACATGGGGGAGGAGGTGCTGCAGCCTTTTGGTGGAGCCAATCCCAGCCCAGCTGCCCTCCCCGCGAGGCCCGAAACGGCACGAGACAGCACTTGCCTTTTCCTTCCCCGCAGGCCACCTTCTGTTTTTTTCTTTTTAACTATTTAATTCAACAAGTGACATAATTTTGCATAATAACAAATAGGAATTAAGTTAAAAATAAGTGAAATCATACAACGGCCAAGTCAAATGTCCCTGTCGGCGATCTTTTCGATCAAATCAGAGATCGGACGGTCGACATCGCTCTCGCCCTCGAGAAACCTCGTGGCGGGAAACAAGTAAAAGTGTGGGAAGAAGGGGGGGGGGGGGGGGCCGAAATATTCCGGTGCACGCGTTGCGAGGGGAGGGGGCTTTCCTCCGCCCCCGCCTTGTCCAGATATTTTCTATCGCCATTCGCGAACCAGAGTTCCCCTCCCGAATTCTCCCTCATCCTCCTCCCACGAACGCGCCCGCGCACACATCCGGGCTTCCGGCCCTGGGACCTCGCTTCGCCCACGTCACACCCTCCCCCGCCACGGCCGCGCCCCGTGCTTGGGGATTTTCTCGCCGAGGCGGCAAAAACTCGCGTGCACGCGAGGGCGCGTGGAGGGTGCTTGGCAGAGGAGGCGTTAGCGCAGGCCAGGTCCGGGTGTGTTCATGGGGGGTTGGTATTTATACGTGCATACAAACGAGCGGCTGCTTGCTTCGCTCACCGGCAGGTACCTACCTGTTCATAATATGATCTAATCTGAAAAATTGAATTGAATCGGATCAATTCAATTTGATTCGAGTTGAGAGATCTCATAATTCAATTCGATTTTCTGTTAAAAATTTGAATAGATATTAAATATGATAAATTAATTAGAAATCTTAAATGTAATAGGAAGATTTTTACTGTAACAGAACTGAAAATGTATGCTATAACAAATAATAATATTTACTGTAATGAATTACAATTCTATTAAAGATTAATAATTAAGTTAAAAATTTGATAAGAACTCATAATTAATTTATCTTATTAAATATATTTAATAATTAATATATATCAAAAAGAAAAACATATTTCAGCGAACTAGCGCCTCCCAAATTCTTGAGCGAACGAACTTAGGTCTACCATCTGGGCCTTTAAAATGTATTTTTTTTTCCGATTTCGATTCACCTCAAGATTTCGATTCACTTAAAAAAATGAGGTGAACCCAACGGGACCATGTTCACTTCTACCGGCAGACAAATCCTCGTCTTCTCCTCGTGTCGCCTCTCTCCTGCCCTGTCTTCCCCCTGCCCCTTC
This sequence comes from Colocasia esculenta, assembly GCA_014218235.1. Classification (NCBI taxonomy): domain Eukaryota; kingdom Viridiplantae; phylum Streptophyta; class Magnoliopsida; order Alismatales; family Araceae; genus Colocasia; species Colocasia esculenta. The sequence goes on along the minus strand of CM024753.1, from coordinate 185,561,077 downwards.
TTCTTGCCTTGGGCTACTCCATTTCTCCCTCTCTTTCTCTCGCTTTATTCTCTTCTTCTTCTTCATGATGTTTCCAACCCCCACCCCCCCCTCTCTCGTCCCGTCGCGTCTCTTCCTCTCAAGTAGTTTGATACGTTCAGAGGGCTTTGTTAATATTAATACGGAGGGAGCCTTTCCCAACCACCGCCTCGCTTTGTTCTGATATCCTTCGTTTGCATCTCTCCTCTGTGTAGTGTGTGTGTGTGTGTGAGAGAGAGAGAGGGGCACTAGACACATGGGTTTAACGGATGCATGCGTTGTTAATTTGGCGTCTTCCTCCCACGCATCCGCTCTCATAACTTATTTCTATAATATTAATACATTTTTTTTTGTTTTCTTCATATCGACATGCGGGAGAAATCAAATTAGGCCTCCCATTTATACAATTTGTTTAATTTTATTTAGAATAAAAAAATTATTTTTCCATCTGCTTCAGGTTGTGCATTGGTTAATTGCGCCTTGATAAGGTATCCAAGGCCGGTCGCAGGCCTGTGAGCCAACTGAAAAAGGAGCCAAACCAGACACGACCTTTTTCGGACACAGCAATAATTATAATTATCATTCACCAAAGTTCATTTAATCACCACTAAATAACACCAAAAACATGGTGGTGGAGACAAGTAGGGCGAGTGGACTCCGAGAGATCACCCTTTTTCCTTGTTGTTATCCGAAAACTAGACAAGTCAAACGAAAACGTTTGGGCACAACGGTAAAAACCCAGGAAACGACGACGATGGGCGGAGAGGCGCGAGTCCTGCGCCCCGACCCGCCAAGCACCAGATCCGGATTCAAATATCGGATTCCCCCCGGGGAGGGAGAAAAGAAAGAGAAAGGGGAAAATATATTATTTGATGTTATTGTTAAATTAAAGGATAAAACATGGGGCTGGGCCCACCATCCGTTCGGGGCGGGGCGGGGCGGGGCGGGGCGGGGCAGGGCGAAGACTCCTCTTCGCAGCGACATCCCCCCCATCTCGATACGCGCCACGTTTCGTTTCCACGCCATCCTCCCCGTCCGTGACAGATAGGACGGTTAGGAGGCCGGTCAGCTACCTGATCTCCCTCAGCCGTCGGATGCAGGGTTAGAACCTCATCCACGGCGCAGAGCCTGCCCGGACAACTCACGGGCAAATCTCGACGCCTTTAAGAATCGGTGCTGCCCCCGAGCCATCGCTCCTCGCAGCAACCCCGGCTTTCCTCTTGCCCCTCGCTTATTTACCTTCCTGCCCCTCCCTGCCGCCGCGCTCATCACCGCCCTGCCCCGGCCGCCCGGCGGTGCCCCCTCCCTCCCGTGCCGCCTTACCCCCGCCTCCGGCCACCGGCGCTGCCCTCCCCCCGGGGGTCAATCGCCCAGAACCCTCCCGATTCGATCCGATCTAGCCGAATCTCCCAATTCTACTGTCCTCTGCGATGGTTCCCGGCCATCCCAACGCCAGGATCCGCTTGATTTGAGCAGAAGCCCCCCCGTCCGTCACCTGCCGGCGGCCTTGCATGGCGTCCGCCCTACTGGCCAGCAGCCGGAATGAGCCGTTCTGGGGGGAGCAGAAGGTTTACATGAGGAAGAACCCTAACCCTAACCCTAGGCCGGTCCCCGACAACCCCGGCAAGGACCGGCCTCGGGCTGCGCCCGTGTCTTCTCCATTTGCCGGTCGCATCGACCACGCCGCCGTGGCCGACGATCCCCGGCCTGCCGCCTATGCCGCCGGGCCCGCCGTCTCGGATGATTCCTCATCGTTCAACCACCACAAGCCCTCGGGGTTATCCCGGGACCAGCACTATTTCCAGAGGCCGTCGAGGAAGGAGTCCGGACTCGGCGGATCGTACGTGTCCTTCAACATCGCCGCTTGTTCCAGGAGGGAGCTGCAGGACCTGAAGCGGCGCCTGATCTCGGAGCTGGAGCAGGTCCGCAGGCTTAGCAGCCGGATCGAGTCCGGGAATCTCCAGATCGCCAGATCCACAGGCTTCAGCGCCTCCAGCTACGGAGGAGGGAGCGGCGGTGGCGGCCGCGAGGTGACCTCCGCTGCCGCCGGCCGGCCTCCGCCGCTGCTTCTCAACGAATCGAGCCTGGAGACGCCGCCGATCACCGGACTAGATCGCCGGACGCCTACGGGGGGAGACCACTATCCCGTCTCGGGAAGAGATGAGATGAGGGCTTCCCTCCCTTCGGACGACAAGCCCAGGAAAATTTCGAAGAGGACCCTACCACTGACCTCTCCCAGAGAGTTGAAGCGGCAGGCTACCTCGGCGGAGTCCGAGAAGGTCATGGCGGAGATGATGAGGAAGTGCAGCCAGATCTTGATGAAGCTGATGAAGCACAAGCACGGCTGGGTTTTCAACGCGCCTGTGGACGCGATCGCCATGGGCCTCCATGACTACCACCAGATCATCAAGCACCCCATGGACCTCGGCACCGTAAAATCCCAGCTGGACAAAAACATCTACTCATCGCCCACGGACTTCGCCGCCGACATCAGGCTCACCTTCAACAACGCCCTCCTTTACAACCCAGAGGGCCACGAGGTGCACGTGATGGCGGAAAGGCTTCTTAACCTGTTTGAGAAGCTCTTCGCCGAAGCTTACAAAGCGTACGACAAGCGCAAGCCGCCCCACTCCAACGGCGGGGCTGAGGAGAAGAAGAAGAAGAGCTCCGCTAGGCCACAGGTCCCAATGCTGCCGGCGGAGGGCCCTCCTGGAAGGGCGTCCCCTTCTCCAGCAAGACTCCTCCCTGCGCCCGCCCTAGCCCCTGCGATGCCCCTTCTCCCTGCTCCGGCCCCTGTTCGTTCCCCTTCTCCTGTCCACCAACCTTCTCCTCGCCAGCCACCGGCCCCACCGCCATCAAAGTCCCAGCCGCAGCCGCCGCCTGTTGTGGCTAGGCCGGCCACGGGGAAGCAGCCCAAGCCGAAGGCCAAGGATCCGCACAAGAGGGAGATGAGCTTCGAGGAGAAGAAGAAGCTGAGCCTGGGACTGCAGAGCCTCCCCCAGGAGAAAATGGCCCAAGTGCTCCAGATAGTGCAGAGGCGGAACGCGGATCCTGCTCTGCAAGGCGACGAGATCGAGCTGGATTTCGAGGTCCTGGACACCGAGACCCTCTGGGAGCTGGACCGGTTCGTCTGCAACTGCAAGAAGATGATGAGCAAGATGAAGAGGCAGGAGGCCATGATGGCCGCTGCTCCTCCCAAAGAGGAGGACGCGGAGAAGACGGTGATTCCCCTAGCCACATTTCACACAAATTGTTTGCTTCTCTCCGCCTGTTCCGCTTTCATTTTTATGTTTAACCGATGCCTTGTTGTTTGGGTTATATATCTACAGGAGACTCTGCGGCCGGCGATGGAGATGATGCCCGAAGCCGGTGCGTACGAGAAGAAGGGCAAGAGGGGCGGTGAGCCCGGGGAAGAAGACGTCGACATTGGCGAGGACATGCCTTCCTCCCACTTCCCTCCAGTGGAGATAGAGAAGGATGCAGGGTACCAGAGCGAATCGAGCAGCTCGAGCAGTTCAAGCAGTGATTCCTCGTCCTCCAGTGGTATAACAACAATGCCCTTTCTTTATCACCACCAGAGCATAACATGCTCTGCTATTTGGCTTTCCTGCCTCTCCTACCCCTCCCTCCAGGCAGCCCATCCACATTGTTCTTAAAGCCTTCACCTTTCGTTATTGCAGATTCGGATTCACGAAGTTCATCAGACAGCGACTCGGACGCAGACGATGCACAGTCGCCGGCGGCTGGGTAGGAAGGAGTTGGGCATTCTGCGGTGCTGGGGTGAGGATTGGTTTCTTTGAAGAATCCTCGCAGGACTGGACCCAGAAAGAGAAAGAAACGCGAACCTGCTCGATTGCAGCTGCCACCGGACGTCGGTTTTTTGTTGGATATGTGCTGGTTGGACAGATGAAACTCATATCCCCTCACCAGGTTCTCCTGCTGCTGGCTTCATGGATGGGGATGGGTGTGTGCTGTGCAGTGATGATGATGCATCCGGCCGATGAGGGCCCCTCTTGATCGGACATTTTGCAAAGAGGTGGTTTTCTGGTGGCGGCGACATAGTGTACCATACTTGTAGATATTGATGAAAAGGGAGAGGAAAATGACCATCGATAGAGTAGTATTAGTGTAGTGGTTAGGCTTTTCCTTGGAAGAGAGGGAGAGGGTGATAGATGGTTTCAGAGAGATCTGAGTAGGGTCTTTAGGGTTGTGTAAATTTTCTTTCTTTTTTTCTTTAATGTGTTTTTTTGGTGGGGGTGGACCCAGATGATGATGATTATGGGAAGGAGCATTCACTGTCTCACATGATTTCCCACTTCCGAAAGGGAAAAGAACAGAGAAAAAAAAAGAAATGGAAAGAACCCAGCTTTCAGCATCTGAGCATTGCCCCCTCTTCCTTGTGTGTGTGTGTGTCTCTCTCTCTCTATTATATGTGCATTCTTAACTCCCGTGTTCTTTCATGTTAATCTTGGGTGTCCATTGGTGAACGGCGCCGGTTATTGTTTAAGCTCAGGTTGGTAAAAGAAAAGGGGTAGTGAGACAGAGCAGAAAAAAGATGGTGGTGGCGAGAAAGAGCAAGGTAGGGGAGGGAGTCATGAAGCAAAAAAGGCAAATGGATGGGATTGGAAGAGAGTTGTGGCATCCGGCACCCATGATTTCACATGTATGATTCATACACGCTTTAACCTGCCTTGGCACCCAAGCATGTGGTGGTGGATCTGGGAAAACCTGCGGGTCCTATCCAGCAATAGCCGACAGGGTCTATACCATGTTTCTTCACTTTTTTTTTTTCCCCTCCCACTCTTTTCTTCACCACGTCCAAGCAGCTGCCAAAAGGGGGGCAGTGCAGGGGGGTTCCTCAGAGGGGGGGGGGGGGGTGGTGGGGAGAGTGTTTTTGATGTGCAGCTCTCTCCTCCAGCTGCAGAGGCCAAAAGAGTAGCCCTCTCAACGTCCCCCTCCTCGCCTTCTAGCAGGTGATTTCAAAAATTTTAAAAGTGGTGAAGCAGCATATTTTGAACCTGGCCAAATCCCTCCAGATCCCCCTTAAACAGACAGACTGGTCCAGGCTACAAAGAAACATATGGCCTTCTTCTACAGTGCTGGCAAACTTAATAGCGTGGAAGGGATCTCAACACTGGCACACAAATGAAGGGATGCTCCATTTTTTTTTTTTTGTGGGGTCGGGGGGGGGGGGGTTATAAAATAAAACAACATATTTTGGACAGACAATGTGTGAGGTGAAACTGCCACGACGTACGGATAGGAGGGGGGAGGCCACCAGATTAAACAAAGGTGCTCCTGTCTGCTTTCAAAATTCAAATGGCCGCACAAATGCCCGGATCCTTAGTGTTGGGCCGGCAAACCACATTTGCCTGGACTATGACGGCAAACAACTACTGCTAGTTGTTCCCAGCTGATAATGTTGATGGATGCGATTGGGAGAAGCCGTTCAACTGGCAACCAGGGAAAGAGTTCTAAATGCAGGTGGAAGTCAGGTTTGCTGAGAAAAAGTTCAAAGCAGACCATGGCCAAGGAATGCAGGCCAACTCAGACATGTGTGGCTTTTGAGTATCCATAGATAAACTGGAAGACATGCATGCTTCTATATGTTGAAGAAAAACTGCAAGGCATGTACCACTTTCAGCATTAAGAATTTAGGATGAGCTGTGTTACATGTCTAAGGACGACCCCACATAGACAAGTGGACATTTCTTGTTTTGAGAGCACTTAAATATCAGAATCAAGCTGGGGAAAAGAAGAAGGCAACTTAACTTAAGGGCAATACAAGAAGAAGATCAAGATAATCTCGGAAACCATGATTGAGGCTTTGAGCAATATATACTTCTGTATGATGCATGGCGATGAAACTGAGATTATGACACAGAAACATGCTTAAACAGAGAGAAACATGCTATTTTTGAAATTCCTAGAGCTACAGAAGATAGCAGAGAGAAACAACCAGCCATGACTTCTCTTCCATTTTTAACACCCAAGGATACAAACTGTCGTGAGAATATAAGGGAGGCAGTATAGATCAACTTTACTTGCAGATACAAACTTGTCAAGGGGAATGCTTGGATGTTGTGAAACAGAATTATAACGAGGTTGTGAATTGTACAATGAATCTGCCCCTACATCGTCTTATCACCTCCACTGGAATACCTAAATGGTCCTGAGAAGAGGCAATCATATTCTAGTCACATGGATAGACAAGTTACCTGGTAAAATTCCCTCGCCTACATTCTATAGTTTCAATGAAACTTCATCAAATACAAATAGTGATTCATATCAACAGATACAAACTGAAAAAAGTTAACAAAATGATCCTCCTGTTATTCAAACACAACCAACCAAACTCGTGCCAGAGCACCAACACTAAATTATGACAATCATCAGATGGGAGATGGCACGGCATATATAAAATGAAAATAAGGAATTTGTTAATCTACTTGTTCTGAAATAAAACATAATAGATTCGCATGCAAACATATACCATCCAAAAATTATCTTTTGTCTACATACAACTGCTATTAGATTCCATTATCCTAATCCTTTTGTTTGTGGACAAACATGTGACCGTATTAGATTTATGGTCATGAAAGGAAAAAATGACAGAAATAGAACTCACCTAACACCTATACAAAGTTCATTTCTACTCTTGCCCGTGAAATACATCAAGCCACTTGCAAATGCACTGATTTCATGCTTCTTTTGCTTGTTATACAGTAGTCAACTTGCTATGACCATGATGACTAGTTTAATTGCAGTTCTCGAATTAAATTTTCATAATTGATCTTTATGATTGATTGGTTGTTTCACAAAGAAAGTTATGCCAATCAAAAAACAACCGTTATCTCCACAACAGTCGTAAAGAAAAGCACAGGCTTTCTTTTTCCACAGAAAGATACTTGACATGTAGAGATTAGAGAAGACGTGGTGGCACATGAGGGCTCAATTTGACCTTTTCCCCATTCCATACCTAGTTCCATGATGCGGATGACTCCAAATAGAGTTCACATTGTATTTCTTAGCTCCATGTTCAGCATATTTTAGTTATAGTGATGATTCTGATACTTCAATGTTATATTTCAGTATCTGTTACAAATGTCCTTCCATGGCCTCTGCAACTGATCTTTCGGACTTTATATTGTAAAGAGGGATGTTTCCATTCTCATAAATGTGTTTCAATTTTCAAGAAATAATGAACCAGAATTCTGGAAAAGTGGTAACCCTCAGAGTTGAAGAAATATTCTCCTCTGTTAGTAGTTTGAAATGAAGAATCCATCCTTCCACTTTGTTGCCAAGAAAATAGGTAGTCCACTCATCCCCAGGGATTGAATCCATACCAAACCCATAATGAAATGTCTCTGAACATGCAGACAAAAGCATGCTTATTCCTCAAACATATGCTCTCAAGAAGCATACTTATACCAAGGCACAAGGTGGAGTTGTCAGGAAAAAAAAACAGCGAACACAAAAACACAAAAGAAAGCCCTAAATCAGCTGTCAGCTGAGATCAGATAGTACGATTGCATAACTTCGCCTGCTAGAAACAGTAAGGATAAAGGATTTTTTTGAGATGCATGCAGTAAACCCTGACCATTCTTAGATGGACTATGCAAACTTAAAAAGAATAATGCAGGACAGCAGAGGGAAAGCTCCTGCACCCACCATTGATGGGGGTGTCGGTTTCGGTCGGGGGGGGGGGGGTCCGAAACTGAAACCGATTCGGTATCTGTTTCGGATTTGGCCGAAACCAGCCGATACATGCAAAGAACCATTAAAAATATGAAAAATCAGAAAAATGATAAAAAAAATTATCAATACATCACCAAAATCAGTGGACATGCATTTGAATCTAAATAAATTAGATTAATGAGAAATTGCAGTTTACTTATTACCTAAACATCATTTAAGTAAATGTTAGTATTTGTAGTTTCATTTACTTAAGATATTACATGTAAATAAGGAAGTATCCCATTTGAATCCAATAAAAATATCAAAAAAATCATATCTCATACCAATAAAAAGTCAACTCCCCCATCTAAGAAAAAAAACACAATTTTGGTGATTTCATCAAAATAGCGTCTTTCTAATCCCTCATAATTTGACTTATCTAAAAATTTCATAATTCAAATAAACTAAATAAAATATTAAAAATCAAAGTCTGGTGAAAAAATTAAACGTGCATATAACTTCTCCAAAAGAGTCACTCTCCTCCTGATTAGGACTTAGTTGCTATCAATAGGAGAGTGACTACCTTGGAGAAGTCATATACATGTTTGACTTTTTTCCCCGAACTTTTGATTTTTAGTATTCTATTGGATTTATTTGAATTATGAAATTTTTAGATAAGTCAAATTATGAGAGATTAAAAAGACGCTATTTTGATGGAATCACCAAAATCGTGATTTTCTTCTTGGATGGGAGAGTTAACTTCTTTATTGATAAGAAATATGATTTTTTTGATATTTTTATTAGATTCAAATAGGAGGTACTTTCTTATTACATTTAATATCTTAAGTAAATGAAACTACAAATACTAAACATGTACTTAAATGATGTTCAGGTAAATAAGGCACTATGTATATATCAGGGATTGAAGGGATTCCATACATATTATATATATCAAGGGCAACAAAACATGAATCCCTTAGTTTCGGCCTTTTTGGGCCGACACCGGGCGAAATGGTTTCGGGTGTCGCCCGAAACCATTAAAAAAATATTTTTTTTAGTTATTGGACCGGAACAGTGTTCCGGGCCGGTTTCGGATCGGAGGGGTCCGATACTGATATGTGTCATCCGATACCGATACGTATCAGACAACACCCCCATCCATGGCACCCACTGCAGCTACTGTCATACTATCACAGTGGAAAAACCAAGAAATGATAAAGAAAGAGGACTATAGGAGGATGGATAATTGTTTGGCAGGAATTTAGTGGATCCCAATCAGATTGAAGATAAACTTGATTTGATTCACTTTGTAGAAGTAACTGTCTTGTTACTTCATAAATAAATGAATGCAGTAAAAACACTAAATTTGAGGTAAAATCTCAATATCCTTCACATTAAGGATCTAAGTATATGGCTTTACAAAACTAACAGAAATTGAGAACAATTGGGAAACCATGTATAAAATGTGCATGCTGACCTGATTTCCAAGCAATCAAAGTGATAATTACACTCCAATATGTCTCATCTAATAGTTGCACATTATAGCCCAAATTATGTCTATCCATGTTTCCATCAACTTGGGCTAACTTATTGCTGCTGTATGAAATCTAAAGTCATCTGCTTCCACACAAGGACTGGAGGGGACAAACCGACTAAACTATCAGAAGGCCCAAAAGAGCTGTGCAAATTGAGGGGTTCTGAGGCCTTCCCACCCTTCCATGTTAGGGGTGAAGGCTCCAATAGGACAGAATCTATATGCTCCCTAATGTATTATTAATTTAACCACTTTCAATTAAGTATATGTTTGTGCATGTATGCACTAGCCTAGATGCCCAGAAGATAGCATGCAACAAAGACATCTTGTGAATCTACAAGTAGAACAGTCTTATAGACACTCGGATTTTAAGTTTCTGAAAAATTTGTGAAAAGAGTTTTTTTCCAGATAGCTAAAGGCAAAAATAAACGATCAACAAATGTTAAGCTGCCAGATAAGAGAAGTGCCTAAAAGAAATAGGCGAGCTTGTAAACTAACAAACATGGGGTTGAGTCACCTGATGTAAGGAGAACCTAGGAAAGATTTACAAAAGCTTGAAGTGTAACATTGTCAGAACTGATAATTATAGAAACCAGTCAAATTAATCCGATCTCATAATCAGGGAAAACCTTGAAGAGTAACATTGTCAGAACTGATAATAATATATAGAAACCAGTCACATTAAGACCATCTCATAATCAGCAACAAGCTCTGAGGCAAAATCCTTTAGGAAGTAAGAAAAGGATAAGTGTTGTAAAGTAATAAGAGAAAGGAAGACTGTTATCTGAATGTGCACATAAAAACAGCATTGCATATGCAAATCGAAAGCCCTACAATTGCAGTAGATCTGCCATATCATTATTTTACCTTTTGAATCACATAACAAATTTTATCAGATTCAGAAGCAGAAAAGAAGACAATACAGTTCAAAACTCTGACCCAAAGCATGCACAACACACATGAAAAAGATAAGATGCACGCAACATCTCATCAAATTGCAAATTTTCAGATTTCTAGTCCATTATGCCCTCACGATTGATGCAGGTGTCATTATATACTTCCCTTCTACAGTGTCCATGCCGCACACAATATCCAATCCTTGCAAGGGAGACAAAATACCATGAAAAGTTAACAGATTGGCATCTCTTCAAGACCTTCACAAAGACATCAATGCAGTAAAGTTTAGGCAGCAATCTACATGCAAAAATGTTGTAGATACTGGAAAGAAGTTTACATTAGTAAATAACAAGTGAGTTCCACTGCATAGCTAAATAGCAATAAAACTTGGACCTCATAATGGACTGTTCGATAGCCAATTGGCAGTAAAACATGAATCTTAGAATCGGCCTTTGCATTATTTATCCATGATGAGTCTTAGGCATGTGTAAGTGTGTAAAATAGAAAACAAAGAGATGACATGCTGGAAAACTGTGAGATACCATTTGAAAGCCTGATGTGATCTTCTCATTATATCTCATTAGTGACTTTGCACAAGAAAAAGACATGAAATGTCAACAAAGTAACTGCCATACATGATGAACTGCAGATAAGTATATGTTCCTTCTGAAACTGTGACATATAAGATATGAACAATGGACTAGGTGGTTTTCTCATGGAGCATGACATTAATGCCAACTGAGTGTCGAAGTAGAAATGCTAGACAGTTGATCATCTGAACCAACCGATATGGGTACCTATTCCCAGGTTATTTGAGTAGGTAACCACTTGGTTGTGAAACAAGCACTCAAGTTCAGAAAGTAGAACACACTGAGAAAGAAAACATAATCCATTGGATGTCCTTCGTTTAGATAATATATGTCATCAGACTATGCACCTGATTATAGCAAAAATTTGCAGCCTATCTCAAAGGATCATCCATATCTAGTTTTCAATGAAAAAAAGAAACAGGAAAAAGGAACTACAATAACCTAGAACTCTTCAAACGCTTGCAAAAATCAATAATCTTCCACCTCCACCTCTGCTACGAACCTAACATAGGAAGGGAGAAGAAAACGAGAAAAGGAAAAAAAAAATGAAGGTCGACTGTCGTAAGATTTGAAGTAAATATCAGTTCAAAATAAGAAATTACTTTCGACGCTCGCCCTATTTATATCCTCTGTGGCCGGGCAACAGAATAATAGAACGAAGTACCCAGAAGATCACTTTCAGATCCACAAATTAGTATCCAAAGCAAGAACGTTTTAGATAGTTTTGAACAATCGGGGAAGGGGGAAAACGCTGTTGCAGGAATACAAGAACAAGGTACGCAATACAATACAACAAAACAAGACAAAAATAAGAGAAAGAGGCGGAAAAAGTGGGTATAGGAAGCAGAACAGAAAAGAGACAAGAAACCCAAGAAAAGGTGAACTCCTCTGTAGGTCTCTTCCTCCTTTGTTCCTCATTTGCTGCTTCCTTTCCAGCATCCCTCGGGTAGCGATAACTACGAATAATAACGGATAGAAAACGTACTGTGTTGGGTGTCCTTTTGTTTCCAAGATTGTTGCATGTTATTCCTGCAAAGAAAAGAGATGGCAAAAGCATGAACCAAGCCATGGCAAATGAAATGGATTCCAAGAATGTATCTTCCCGAAAGTTTCTGCCTGAAACAGCAGATGGATTCCCCAAGAAGAAGATTAAAAAGAAAAGACAGTCTTGAGAGAGAGAGAGAGAGAATATAAGATGTACCATGCATGTAAAATGCAAAAAAGTTGGGGGACTTCACCAGCAAAAGCTTGATGAGCAACCCAGTCAATTACCCAACCTCACAAACCAAAAAGGGAGAAAAATCAACATAAAAAGGAAACCCCGTCTGCTCACCAAGTGCAAGGATGAAGAAAGAACCCAGAAAACCAGTACTGCCGATATCTGACACAGCTGTTGCCAAAGTGGTAATTAAATGGCAGATAAATTGGGGAAGAGGGGGGAATCACCACACCACACCACACCATCATCTCTCTTGCCCACCTCCCTTCTCCCACTTTTTCAGCTTGCCAAGTTAAACCGATTAGAACAGATAAGAAACCGGATTCAGGGGGGTCAGAAGACTCAGAACAGATTAGACCAGAGATGTGCTTATGATTTTTGCAGCGGGTCAGTGTGGGGGGAGTACCTACCACCCAGTAATGGGGTTTGCGTCTTTTTCGTCGGTGAATCCCCCCTCATTAATCTCACAACTTTTCACGATGGGATGGGCATAGCGGGTGGTGGTGGTGGGCGCCGTTTGATCTGATGCGGGGCTTGCCTGCCTGTGTTGGCAGGAATCGGCAAGGGGAGGCCATGGGAGCTGGGGCTTTGGCAGAGGTCGCGCAGGCAAGGGGGCACGTCAAGGGGCCATGGGCCATGCCGCGGCGTCGTGTGTGGAGGGCCCAAATGACGTGGGGTGAGGCCGTGAGGGGGGTGGTGGGGGTTTGAAGGGTGGTGTTGCTGTGTATACGGCAGTGAGCGGGTCCGCAAAAGATGGTTGGGTGGGGACGGGGGAGATTGGGCGAATTGAGGTAAAGTTGGCCTAATGCTGCTGTATAGACGCGTGTCAAGATATTTGCGAATCTTGATATCATCGAGTTGTTGGAGCCGAAACAACTCACGATAGTATGTGCCAGATCGGGGTCGACTTGAACGAGTCGATTCGGATCCGAACTCGCAATGACCCGATCAGATCCCTCTTAAGTAACCACTTTTCTTTTCTGTTCCCCCGTTTCCCCTCCCATCTATCGCCTCCATCCCTAGATGGGTTCTTCCACCCTTTCTTCTTCCTCTCTTCTATTTACCTTTCTATTTTCAATTTTTTTAGTAGAGTCAAATTTCTTACAGAATTTTGAGGGGATTTTCATCTTTTTCTTCTTTAACACCTTAGCTTAAGACGATTTTGGGTTTCTTCTAACTTCTTCAAGATAAGAGATATTATCATAGATCTACTATGATTTCATATATTTTGGGAGATTTAGAGCAATATCTTCTCTCCTACATTCATTATAAGTGGTTATAAAATATTTACAACAACTAAATTTTTAGATTTATTACATGTTACGCTAGATCTAATATTTATGTTGAATAAATCTGACCTTAAATAATAATAATTATTTTTATTTATGATATTCATAAATTTTATAGGGAGAATTATCAATCAGTCCCTATTTGTTGGGGACTTATTTTTAGGTCTCTGACTCCCTTAGAAAACTGTGTAGCTACACACTTTTCTCCCTTTAGAAAACTGTGTAAGTCAGGGACCTAAAAATAAGTCCAAAAAAAGTAGGGATTAATTGATAATTCTCCCAATTTTATATGATGTTCTAGAAACCTTCTAGGAGTATAAATATATCATTTTTATGCATACGATTACATTATTATTATTTGAGACTATATGTGACGGAACGCGTCGTTCAAACCTGTTAAACCATTAACGAGCTTGACCCGACTCTGCCTCCCGCGATCGAGCCGTAGCCTCGCAAGGGGTAACACACACACAAGTCCGTGTAAACACAGAAGAACACATTGATTCACATATATGATTCACAAACTCACATATATTCATACTGAATTTACATGGCCATATTTCAACAAAAGCCAAGAAAAGTACAAGAGCCTGGGACATACCCCGAAGTACAACTAAAACAGAACTACACTGCTGGAGGTGCTGGCCCAACGCCGCCGCGATGCGGCTCTGAACTGGAAGACGGTAATGAAACCTCCTCCTCTCCTTCACCTGTTGGGAGTAGGGGTGAGCCTCGCAAGTCACTGGCTCAGTAGGGAACTCCCCCAAAAATCAAGCAAACCAACACAAGTGCATAAACAAAAGGCTACGCTAGCAGTTTATATAGCACAGGCTAACAAGCTATTAAAGCTGTAAACACCACTTACCGTTTCCCAACAACGTAACACAACATTAATAAATAAACGGCAAACCACAACATGTGTACGTGCTAAAGTAGAGACCGCCACACTCGAGCCACGTAGACTAGTTCGTGACACCAACTACTGACTCGGACAAACCACACAGGTCTACCTCTCAGCCTCGCAGCCACGGACGAAAGGTCCAGCTGCCGCTCCACAAAAACAAGACAAACAACTGTGGAGACCAACCAACACCACAACCTGCGGACCACACAGCCATAGGCCCATACCTGGTACCTCTAGGGACTCTTGTCGGAGCTCTCTAGAGTGAGGCACTGGAAACAGGACTAGCTGGGGACCAGTGACGTCTACTGGTGTCCGTACCCCCAACTAAGAGCGTGCTATAAGCGACAAACAATAGACTTACAAGTCGCTGTCCTACTGTCATCTTTCCCTTAGCCGGACGTACAACTCAAACACAGGAGTGAGGGTGTCCAGGTCAGACGACACAGACCTCGACAGTACAACACAAGTACCGGGAGAAACCCCGAGCTAACAGCCTGACTCACAAAGAACTTGGGGCACCCAATTGAGGAGGTAACCACGGCAGACATTGTACTACTCGCCACGCACACAGAAACCACGTGCACACCGCACAAACTACGTGAAACCTCACGTCAACCTCGTGTACAGCCTGCTCACAACACATGAACATGACACACACCGCGTGAACAACATGCCAACGCGTAAGCCACTCGCTAGCTACGTAAATAGTATGCTAGCCTCGGAAACAACACGCTCCTAGAGCATCACAAGTGCCAGTGCACCGCTTGCCACTGCCAATTACATCGAATAACGATAATCGGATAATCACACCGCTGAAACCATGCACAACCTGACCTCTCGGATGAGGTCGCGACATAGGGCTCTGTCGCCATCAGAACGTGATGCCCCGACATGTCGCAATCCCAAACCCTATCACGATGGGTCGGCTTGTCGCGACCTTGTCGTGACAGGGGGTTTCGTCGCCTTCACAGGAAGGAACCCCTAATCCCGGCAACACCCTCCGGATTACCACCCCACACCTTGCAAACCACCCATAATTCACGTATTTCATGCTTTAATGTAAGTCCTAGCATGTTATCTAGTGTTATTAAAGCAAATAACACATTATACAATTGTAATCAGCAATCTACAGCCCAAAAACAAGTGGAATCACCCTACCTCCTCGAAGAACACGAAGAACAGCAATCCTCTGGCGTTTCCCCCGCAACACATGCGGTCCTCGCGGCGAGAAGACGCCCAAAACCTCTCTCCAATGTCAAGTCGCCCCCAGAAGCCTGCAACACCTCTCCCCCTGGCCAAATAGAGCATATTCAGCTCTGTCTGGTTAGCAAGGGTTTAAGATGCGGTTCAGAACGCGACCAACCCCTCCGTCCCGACCTGATCGTGATGGAGCTGAGCGTCGCCTTCCTAGGGTTGACATTTGTAGGTCGCCCAACACGCGACACATGCTGCACTTGCAGACGTCTGCTGCCTCTGGGCGACAACAGGAACGCGACATTCAGGGCCGTCGCGTTCAGAACGTGATGTCCCTCCTTGCCGCGTTCACAGGCTCTGGAACCAACACAGAGAGAGGCAGTGAGACAAGGGACTGTCTGGTCTGTGCCAGGAAAGCACTCCGAACCCCTCGGCATCCCAGACCTAGACAAGAAAGCTCTATAAACGACTCAGCGCCACTGTCTAAACCTCGTTTTCCCCTCAGCTCCAGAGTCCGCTCACGTGGGCTGCCAACTCGAGCACGCTCGTAGCCTGGAGTACTCCCTCAACAGGCTCCCGAGGACGGGGGTCCCAGGAAATGAAGACAACCTCTGAACGGGACAAGCCCTCAAGTGCCAAGCACCGGGCAAAAAGGCGGGGCAGCACAATAAAAGCACGCCGAACTACTGGCTTGTAACACACGACAAGCCCAGCGAGCGAGAGGCACGCACGGACCCTCAAAAGGGGCCGTCGGCCAACCAAGGCACGCACGAACGGCTAGAACCTCGGAACACCACCGGACAGTATGGAAACCCGTCGCTCTGCTAATAATCGAGTGACTGCCTTATTAGGCAGACACGACCCTCCTGGCACCGCTGCCAGGACACGGCCACGAAGGTGTCACCTTCGGTCACTGAACGCAGGGAGGCAACCAGCCGCATTCCCTACCAGAAGGTCCTAAAGGCAAAGCCTGCCCTGGGGCACACGTCGAGACACAACCGGGCCCACGGAAACACCTGAGGCAACACATGTACTGTCGCAACCCTTAAGGCCGTCGCGACACCATCGCGACGGGGAAGGGCACCGCGACAGCCCTGTTGTGACCGGGAAGAAATGCGCCGCGACAGCAATCCTGTCGCGACCGGCAAGCGCGGCATGACAACCTTATCATGACTGCCAACCCTGTCGAGATAAGGTAGCTCCCGAGCGGGCCGATGCCTCCTCTGATGTCGCGACGCACCCAGCCGTCGCGACACCAGCAGGGAGGCAGACCAACGGGATCCTCAATCCCGGGCCGCCCACAAACCATCCAAACACAACACAAGGGGGAGGAGAGCATGGGGAAAGCAGTAAAGCTATCTACAAACCCCGAGGGGCTCCCAATCCACCCAGATCGAGAAGGGCACAAGAAATCCCTACCGGTTATGAAGAACCGAACCCACGATGGGCCTTCACGACGCACGGCCACCTCCTCCTCGCTCCACGCAAGGTCCACAACGCCACAGCACCACGCACGGCCCTCCTCCTCGCTTGAAACACACGAAGGGGAGAGGGGGAGGCGGAGCACCGCCGGAGGGAGAGGGAAAGGGAAGAAGGAGAGAGAGGGGGGTCGCCGGACAAGGCTTTTAACCTTTGGCAACTAGAACGCGACGGACCGCCCTGTCGCGTTACGGACCTTAACGCGACAGGTCAACAGACCACGATAAGAACGCGCCCTACAAGGGCGCCGCAACAACGCGACAAGCCGTACTGACACACCTGCCACCCTGACAGGCGTCAGACGACCAGACAGCGCAACACGACAAAACATTATCGTGACCCGTTGACCGGGCGCGATAGTAAGACGCGACGGAGAACCAGGGCGCGACCAACACGCAACCCACAAGCTCGCCGCGACACGGATGATTGTCACGTCGGCGCATCACCCAGCCTGGACGCGTCAGTGGCCAGTCATCCTACGACACCAGACGGAAGCCGGGAAACCAGGTCTTACATTCTACCCCCTTTAAAACAATTTCGTCCTCGAAATTGGGGCAAGCCCAAGAGATCTCGAGGCACGAAACGGAACACGGGGAGTAAACGTAAGACCAACGCGAAAAAAAAAAAAAAACCACTAAGTCTCAACACGACTTCCTCGTGGCAACAACCGCACCGTAAAATGCGCGCGAGCACACAAAACCGGAAAAACAACAGCTCACACAACGGGCTCCAAACACGGGTGGAGCACCAAGCCAAAAACCAACAGCTCACTCCAGGCACACGTGGGGTGCCCAAATGGAACAACAACCGCACGTGCCGAGCGATGCCAAGTCCTGCCCGAACAGCAGAAAATGCCAATCGAAATCCTCACAGTTGCAGTCACCAACAGACCTCACTATGGTCACCCAACGCCCAGCAACCCACTCTGTCGCCAGTAAAACCCGACAGAGAGCGCAGTTGCCGGCAGCAACACGAGAAACACCGGTTAGCAACGCACTCCGTCGCCAGCGAAACCTAACGGAGTACATCGTTGCCGACAACCACAATGGAAAACACCTGAGAGTCGAACACAACACTCGAGAAAAATGGTCTCACGCCACGAGCCACAGCTAGCATCGGTCACCACTCGACCGAGTAGCCATGCGAGAGACACAAACCAGAGCAAGGACACACTCGCGGAGAATTCTCAACACATGAAACAACGTCCACCGTCACCGCTAAGTCTTACCTAGACCTTCCTTGCGGTCCAACAGGGATAGCAAACGCACGCGAAGAACCCTCAACATGTAAAAACGTCATCCACTGTCACCACTAGGTCTCACCCAGACCTTCCTCGTGCTCCGACAAGGATACCAAACGCACGTGAAGCCACAAAAACTAGGAGTCACATGCTCCACAACGTGGCATACCACGACGGAAGCACGGAAGACGTTTGAGGTCAAGCCAGAGCCGGACACCTCCCAACGTTGATAAACCACATGGTCGAGTACTAGCAAGCCGATAGACCTCACTGTTACCGGACGAACCGATAGGAGACTCCGCCATCGGCTTCCAGACTCACCAACACCACGCACAACCACACGGGAAGCAAAACAACCGCAGAGGTCGAGGGCAACATGTCGACCTCAGAGAGACCCAGACCGAAGCAGGGTACCACAACCGAACACACTCGCTCCAAAAGTGAGAGGGGAAACCTGGACACAGGTCACGACCAAAGCCTGGCGTACCACCGATAGGGCTACCTAGACAATGCAACGCAGCCACCCCACAGCGGTAACGGTACGACCACAATACTCAGGCTAGCACACGTGTCCCAGAGGCGGAAAACTCGAAGCCTCCAACACCGAGAAAACTCGTGAAACAACGCACGAAGCACACGAACAGACACACGACACAACATAGGGTGCTATCACAAGCACCGGGAGCTAACCAGGGTACAACACAATGCACCAGGGCTCCAGACAGCACAAAATCAAAACGCTCGAGCACGAGCACACGGTGCTACCACAAACACCAAAAGTAAACAAAGTGCAACCCAGGTGCACCAACGGCCAAAGCAACACTACGGCTAATAGGAAGGACTCTCCACAGGAGGCCTACCGAAAGCCACACGCCAAGAACCGCAAGCCTGAAAGAGCGCAACAGGCCACGTCGGCCCTAGCCCTTGAGGCAGAAAACACGAAGCATCGGCGAAAACGCTTAAGGCGCAGCACACACAGCAGCACCAACGGCCCAAGATGACACAGGCCCCACCGAAGGGGACTCTCTACCAGAGACCCATAACGGAAGCACACGGAAAGCCGACAACTACTACTTCAAGAGCGCGACAACCACGTACGCTCCAAGAAGAACACAAAACACGGAGCACCAACTCTGCCAAACAGGGAGTGAAAACCGCAGCAACTCCCTGGTGAGCAAGAGCAAGAAGCACCACCTCTATCACGACTGATAGAGAGGCCAAACACCAAAACGACGGCAAGAAAAGCCTCCAAGGCACAAACTGAGGCACGACCAAGCATACAACGGAACAATGCTTGCACGAGCAAGCTAATCATGAAAAACTAATGCACAGCGGAATAACGCTCACATGAGCAGCTCAACAAGAAAACAATGCTACCTCGCACCAAACCAACAGGGACCCAATGCCCCGAATTGAGCCTGGCAGGTAGCGAGAAACTATTATCATGGCAAATGGCACAAATAGGTCCACCGACCAACGGTGCCATACAAAAACAACGGCACGAGGGGAGCAAACAACTCGACCCAAAAACAACTCCAAGGAAGGTGACTCCACCAGAAGGTCGTAACGATGCGCACCCCGGCAACACAACACCATAGTAGAGCACCACCACCCCGAGCAACCGATGAAAAGCAGAGGAAGGAGACAAGCATGAGTCTCTTCCACACGCGAGAGGCAAAACCACAACGCGAGACTGACACTTCCATACGAAGCATAGCCAGCCGAGCACCACGACACTCACCAGACTACCATCTGTAAGAGCACGTCGGGCGCAAGAACAAAGCAGACCACCCGAGCCATGCGGACACACAAAGTCTGCCAGCACGGCCGAGAAAACTTGGAAATGAACGACGAGACAAGCTGGCCAACGCAACAGCCAGATGCACGGCCAAGAGCACGACGCCTTGACCGGCAACGCCCAAGCAGACTGTAACGCAGACAGTCCAACCGGCAACAACGACAGCTCATCTCTACAAAGAGAGAGAGCAGCGACAACTGAAATAACGTGAAGCAGATCTAGGGAGAACCTCACCAGAACGCAGCCCAACCAAACGGCACACTTCGAATCACAGGGGCAACACAACGGTGGCCCGAAATGAACACAAAGCACTCCTGGGAAGAACCTCCGCCAGAAGCGACAAAGGGTGATCCTGGGAAGAACCTTCACCAGAATGCACGATCCAAACAATACGGACCACCAGAGAGAACACTACAGCCAACAGAACTGCAGAAGCAATGCAAGCCAGTCCTGGGAGAACCTCCACCAGAACCACCAAGGCACCGTTCTGGAAAAACTCGTCAGAACACGCCAGCCAAGGCAATAGCAGAAACGAGCGTAAAACAGTCCTGAGAGAAACACTCACCAGGACAACAACAAATAGTTCTGAGAAACCTCCACCAGAACACAGGGCAACCAAGTGATGCACCTCAGCCTAGAGGGCAACACAACAGCAACCAGAAACGAGCACAACACAGTTCTGGGGAAACCTCACTCCCGCCAGAACCAACAGAGAAGAACTCCGGGAGCACCTCAACAGAGCTCACAACCAGTCAGCGCCAGGCTGACAATGACCACAGAAAAATGTCGCAGCGCTTAACTAGCGGTGCAACACGGCACACAAAGCACTTGCTTAGCTCGGCGTCCCGAGCACAGCATACAACAACACACAGGCACACGATACCAAACACGCAACAACGACAACACACACCCCAACAACAAAGGGGTAGCCAACAAGGAAGAGACACCTTCCACAGGTTCCACGGGCAACAACCCAGCACCGGTAAAGGCCACACAACACGCAGGCTCTCTTAGCCTTCGCGACACACACACGCTCAAATGCGCCGAAGATGACCAGGAGCACCACACCTGGACTGGCTCACAAGCGTCCTCCACACAAGGAAGACCACTGCCAGCGAGTCCAGCACCAACTGCGCTGCTACGGCATGAACACGCCGAGCGACCACACTCGCCACGCATGCGGAATAGCAACAACTGCAACCTGCAATACTCGCACGAATCATGCAAGGAAGCTGCACACCTGCAAAACATTTGAAAGCACAAGCCTAACACTAGTCGAACGGTGTCAGCAGCGCACTAGTACCTTCCTTTGGGATAGCTATAGTTATTAACTCCTTACAAATCTCAGTAGACCCTCGCTCTGATACCAACTGTAATGACCCGACCTCTCGGACCCATCGCAGGGGACCCCGAGGGTCGCACCGCCACCCACGGATCCGAAGACCCGGAAGGGTTATATGAAAAAGTCTAGTGAGATATGTACTGAGTTCAAATAACTATAATAATTTGTACATTATACAAAAGGGTTGTACAACGCGTCCCAAGCAAAAGCACAGGTACAAGAAGAAAGGTGTAGTCCTTAAGGGGCATACCCCGAGGACTTGCAAAACATAGCACTCAGCTCACTCAGGCTACAAGAGCTCACAACGCTCACTCTCACTATTGCTAACAACACATGGCGCCACAGCCGCCTCTGCAACCCGTCCGACACCGAGCTCCCGCGACGACGAGCCCCTAGTTGAAAGAAGTAGGGGGGGTGAGTGTAAGGTCTCGAGTCTTTGCGGATCCTTATTGGGTCTTTTAGAGGTTCTGTGTGGTCGACGACAAGACCATTGTCGTTGACTTGGGGTTGACGGCCAGGGCTAGCCGTTGACTTAGAGTGAGCGTCCAGCGATGTTGACGTTTGAGGTTGAACTCAACGTCTAGCGATGTGGACGTCAGGTCTTTGGCGGTTCAGTAGGCGACCAGTGATGTTGACGCCAACTGGTCGGACCTGTTGAAATAGGGCAGCCCGAGAGCAGAACCCATCCTTCTCTTTTCCTATCCTTTCCTCCACCTTTGCCTTTCTCTTTTTCCTTTGCTTCTGATGGTTGATGTGAGCTCGTGGGAAGGCCCTGGATCGCGTGGCGGTGCTTGATCGGGCGGGAAACGCGAGATTTTGGTGCGATTCGCGCGGAGTCTTCGGGGGGTTCCGGCGCGATTAGTGGCTGTTTGGGGGTTTATAAAGCGTTTTGAGGTAGGGACTTAACTCCTACAACCCTCCTTAGAAATCCAGCATGCTAATTTGTGTGAATCAGTGTGCGAATTGTGGTTTAGGGTTGGGTTGTACCATGCCGAAATTGTGGGTGTTTTGGACAATCTAGGCGTTAGACTGTTTAATTCTGATATTCTGGTAGTATAGATTGATGAGAGGAAGTGTTTCCCTCCATCAGTCGAAGTTTTGTTGGGTGATTCTGCCCAATTGAACTGATTCGGTTCAATTCTGGGTTTAGGGGACTGAAGAGCTTAACGTCCACATCTGTTGACGTTGAGATCTTCAGGGGTAATATTGACGACATGTTCGATGGCCGTTGAGTCAGGGTAAACGACATGATGAGTGCCGTTTACTTCTTATTGGCGGCAATCGATATGGCCGTTAATATCCTGTGTCCCAGCAGACTTAAGTGTTGTGTTTAGAGGCGACTGACATGTGACGTCCGCCTTGATAACACATGTGGGTTAGGCTTAGAGTGTGACTCTGCCTGTGCATGTGAGTGACTAGTTGTGACATGAGTGTTCACTTACTGTACGGGGTTTCAGACGTTGAGTGTGTTCCGTCTGTTGTACGCGCGTTGCATTACCGCGTGCCCGTTTCTGTTGTGTTACCTAGGCGTGGGTGCGACTCCGTCTAGACGACTAGCGTGTGGTTGTCCTCCGCTAGTGAGCCAAGACGCTGAGTGCGACTCTGTCCTGTGCGTACTCCTTGTGGTGGTTTTGAGTCGGTCTCCGTGGAGCCCCTTCTCTACTGCTAGGGTCAAGCGTAGGGGAAAAACCGGTCGTGGACCAGACGCGAGAGAGAGCGTCTGTAGTGTGCACACGTGGCTGGGGTTGAGAGCCTCTGTGGTGACGGGACCCCGAGCCACAGACCCTAGCTGAGTCCTACTTACTGTGTGTGTGTGAGTGTGTGTTACTAAGCCGCGAGGTTTACAGTTTTGTGTTGTGGTGCGACGTGTACTTACTTTCAGTTTTTACTTTCCGCACTTTAGTTCTGTTGCCGGTGGGGTTACTTTTCCCTACTGGTTCTCTTTTCTTGAGACTCACTCCCCTTTCTTTCAGGTGGGTCTTCGTCGACTCCTGTTCCAGGCGAGTCTAGCCACTCCGGTGTTGGTGCTCCTTAGCTGCAGTGAGTAGTACCTTTTTGTTGTACTTCTGTACTCTGTACCTTGCTCAGACTCTGAGTTGTACTTGATATGTTCATAGTGGAATTTTACAGCTTTACATGGTGTGTATCTTCTTACATATAGTCTCCTCGGACTTTCACTTCCTACCCTTCCGAGCTTGTCTCGTAGGTTAGCGGGTCAGAATTTGGGTTACTGATTGTTACTGGTAATGCGGATTCTGGGTCGTTACAGTTTGGTATCAGAGCTTGGTCTGATGAGATATATATAAGGAAATACCCATCATGTAAACTCAGAGTATAAAGAGTACAGCTGTAGCTATCTATCTATTTAGCCCGGAGTTAGTTAGTATATTTATGTGTGTATTTTGCTCTGTGTATAGTACTATGGCTCCTAGGCGACGTCCTAGAGAGGGAGTGGCTGAGCAGGCGACTCGTCAGGAGGCTGGAGATGCTCCGCCACCTCAGCAGACGCAGCCTTTGCCACAGGACGCACATAGTGGTATTGCTCCGCTGCCACCTCCACCTCAGGTAGCTCAGGGATTAGACATGACTCGATTTCTCGAGGGGATGGCTCAGTTTGTTGCTCAACACCGTGATGCGCCGGTACCCCAGGGTGGTACTAGGAAGGTGTTGAGGGAGTTCTTGCAGTTTCAGCCTCCTCAGTTTTTGGGCCAGCCTGATCCAGATGCAGCGCGGGCATGGTTAGATGCAGTGGAGCGAACTTTCTGTTCCATGGAGTGTGTTCCCGAGGAGCGAGTGTTGCTAGCTAGTTACCAGTTGCAAGCGCAGGCGTTGACTTGGTGGTCCACTGAGTGGGAGACTACTTTTCAGTCTCATCCACTTAGACAGATTCTGTGGCAGGAGTTTGTCGTTTCTTTTGAGAGAGCCTTCTGTCCTACTTACGTTCGGACGGAGAGGTTGTACCAGTTTCTGGACTTGCAACAGAGGGACTTTACTGTGGTGCAGTACAGGGCCAGATTTGTAGAGCTAGGGCGTTATGCTCCGCAGATTATGGGAGATGAGGGTCTGAGGACTCAGCAGTTTGTGAGGGGCTTGAGGCCAGAGCTCAGGCAGGTGCTGATAGTTGCACGTGTCACAGACTTGGATGCGGCCTATCAGACAGCGACAGCGTTGGAGGCAGATACTTTACGGACTCGTGCTCGGAGCGCAGAGATTCAGACACAGGTAGTTCCTTCTCAGCCTCGACAGCAGCAGGGTAGTGTGCAGACGACCCCGAGGACTGCGACTTCCTACGCGTCCACTTTTACTGGGACGACGACGAAGTCAGGATCTCGGAGGAAGTTTCGGCGTGATAGGAGGCAGGCAGAGCAGAGGCAGCAGTTGGTTGGGAGTGTTCAGCAGCCGACAGGTCAGCCTTCGCAGCAGGTACAACGTACTTTTGCTGGTCAGTGTTACCGGTGTGACCAGATGGGTCATATGGCATGAGATTGTCCTTTGCTACCTCGTGTGCCACAGCAGCAGACCCAATCACAGCCCCGAGTACAGCAGCAGGCATCTGTGCAGCAGCGTCAGCAGACCAGAGGTTCTGGTGGGTCGAGAGGTAGAGGTCGTGTTACTCACTTGACCCGTGCAGACGCGGAGGCAGCTCACCTAGTGGAAGGTACTGTTTCAGTTTTTGGTTGTACAGCTAGAGTTTTGTTTGATTCCGGTGCCTCTCACTCTTTTGTGTCTGAGGAGTTTTTAGACTCCCTTGGAGAGTTGAGTTCGGGAGAGTCTGTTGAGTTAGCAGTAGAGTTGCCGACAGGGGACTTTGTCCTTACGTCCTACTTTCTTGAGGAGGTACCTGTGCAGTTGTAGGATCAGTGGTTGTCAGCTCATCTGTTTGCTTTGCAGTTACATGATTATGATGTGATTTTGGGTATGGACTGGTTAGAGTGGTATGGTGTAGTGATGGATTGCCAGAAGAAGAGGGTGCACTTACGGATACCTGGGGAAGCGGCGTTCTACTTCCAGGGTATCGTACCTCTTACTTCTCGCTTTTTAGTTTCTGCTTTAAGGGCAGGGAGGTTACTTGCTTCTGGTTGTCAGGGTTTCCTAGTTTCTGCAGTGACTCTTGACCAGATTGCCTCGGGAGTGGGGGACATTCCTGTAGTGTGTGAGTTTCCGGATGTTTTTCCGGAAGAGTTGCCTGGTCTACCGCCAGAGAGAGAGATTGAGTTTACTGTAGAGTTGGTTCCTGGCACTATACCTTTTGCACAGGCACCGTACCGTATGGCACCAGCAGAGTTGAGGGAGTTGAAGAGGCAGCTTGAGGAGTTGTTGGAGAAGGGCTATATTCGTCCTAGCTTTTCTCCGTGGGGGTCACCTATTTTGTTTGTCCGGAAGAAGGATGGTAGCCTGAGATTGTGTATCGATTATAGGAAGCTAAATCAAGTGACCATCAAGAATAGGTATCCTTTGCCTAGAATTGATGATCTCTTTGATCAGCTTCAGTCTGCTCGTGTCTTTTCGAAGATTGACTTGAGGTCGGGCTACTATCAGTTGCGGATTAGAGATTTGACATTGAGAGGACTGCTTTTCGGACCAGATATGGACACTTTGAGTTTTTGGTGATGCCGTTTGGGCTCACCAATGCTCCAGCGGCCTTCATGGATCTGATGCACCGGGTGTTCCACCAGTTCTTGGACCGGTTTGTCGTAGTGTTTGTTGACGACATTCTGGTGTACTCCGCTTCGGAGGAGGAGCACGCCGAGCACCTGAGGATCGTGTTGCAGACTTTGCGAGAGCACCAGTTGTATGCCAAACTTAGTAAATGTGAGTTTTGGCTACAACAGGTTCACTTTTTGGGGCATGTAATCTCAGGTGAGGGAGTTTCGGTAGATCCAGCGAAGGTTGAGGCAATTTTGCAGTGGGAGAGTCCCAGATCTGTGTCTGAGATTCGTAGTTTTCTGGGTTTGGCAGGTTACTACCGCAGGTTTGTTCGAGATTTTTCTCAGGTTGCTGCACCCTTGACTCGGTTGACGAGAAAGGGAGTTCCGTTTGAGTGGTCGGAACAGTGTGAGCAGAGCTTCATGGAGTTGAAGCAACTGCTTACGTCGGCGCCAGTTCTTGCCTTACCTTCAGGTGAGGAGGGTTTTGAGGTTTGCACAGATGCTTCAGGTGTTGGTTTGGGTGCGATTTTGATGCAGCAAGGCCGGGTGGTGGCTTATGCGTCTCGCCAGCTTAAGCCCCACTAGGAGAGTTACCCGACCCACGACCTAGAGCTTGCAGCTATGGTGTTTGCCTTGAGGATTTGGCGTCTTTACCTGTACGGAGTGAGTTTTGTAGTCCGTACCGACCACCAGAGCTTGAGATATGTGTTTTCTCAGAGGGATCTGAATATGAGGCATCGTCGATGGATGGAATATCTGAAAGACTATGATTTCAGCATTGAGTATAAGCCTGGAAAGGCGAATGTGGTTGCAGATGCCTTGAGTAGGAAAGCACAGATGAGTCATCTGATGCTTAGAGAGTGGCAGTTGTGGCAGTCTGCAACAGAGGGGTCTTTCAGAGTTTCGTCCAGTCGTCGACAGTTTGTGTTGGGCAGTTTGTTAGCGGCTCCCGTCGTTGTGAGACAGGTTGCTGAGGCTCAGCAGGCAGATCCCGAGTTGCACAGTGTGTTGCTTCTCCCAGAGGTTGAGCTTTGCGAGGACGGGACTGTTAGGTTCCGAGATAGACTCTATGTTCCTGTTGAGAAGTCTATCAGGAGAGTTGTATTGCAGGAGGCACATGGTTCCAGGTACTCGATTCATCCAGGGTCAACCAAGATGTATCACAGGTTGAGACGTCAGTTTTGGTGGCCTGGAATGAAGAGAGATATAGCGGCTTTTGTTGCTAGGTGTTTGGTCTGTCAGCAGGTGAAGGCCGAACATCAGCGTCCAGGAGGACTTGTGCAGCCATTAGAGATTCCGGTGTGGAAGTGGGACCATGTGACGACTGACTTTGTTTGTGGTTTGCCGAGGACAGCTGGAGGTTTTGACAGCATTTGGGTTCTTGTCGACAGATTGACGAAGACTGCCAGATTCTTACCTGTCAGGACTAGTTGGGGTGTGAGTAGGTTGGCCACGTTGTACGTAGAGCGGATTGTTCCTTTGCATGGAGTGCCGATCTCTATTGTGTCAGACAGGGATCCTCGCTTCACTTCTGGGTTCTGGCGCAGTTTCCAGAGAGCTTTGGGGACAGAGTTGGCTTTTAGTTCTGCCTACCACCCTCAGTCAGACGGTCAGTCAGAGCGGACTATCCAGACTTTGGAGGACATGCTTAGAGCTTGCTGTCTGGAGTGGCAGGGGTCGTGGACAGCTCACTTGCCGTTGGTCGAGTTTGCATATAATAATAGCTATCACTCCAGTATCGGTTTGGCACCATATGAGGCTTTGTACGGACGACCGTGTCGCACTCCTCTTGACTAGTTCGAGGTTGGCGAACGGGTTGTCACGGGACCAGAGTTGGTACAGCAGGCAGTTGAGGTAGTTCAGCTTGTGAGACAGAGGCTTCAGTCAGCTCAAGTCGGCAGAAGAGTTATGCAGATCAGCGCAGACGACCGCTCGAGTTTCAGGTAGGGGACTAGGTGTTTATCCGTGTGTCTCCTATGAAGGGAGTGGTGAGGTTTGGTAGGCGTGGAAAGTTGAGTCCTCGCTTTATTGGACCTTTCACCATTTCTGAGCGTGTCGGAGGTTTGGCGTACAGACTTGAGATTCCGTCAGAGTTGGTAGCAGTCCACGATGTGTTTCACGTGTCGATGCTTCGGAGGTACCTTTCTGATGAGTCTCACGTTCTGCAGAGTGCAGAGTGGTCTGAGGTGACTCCAGTGTTGACTGTACCAGAGTTTCCGTTGCACATTGAGGATCGCCGAGTTCAGAGGTTGAGGAACAAGGCTATCCCTTTAGTTCGTGTTGCGTGGCAGCGGCACTCCAGTGGTGAGTCGACATGGGAGCGGGAGGACGAAATGCGCGAGCAGTTTCCGTACCTCTTTGGTGAGTCTTCTATCTTTATGTTGCTTGAATTTTGAGGGCAAAATTCCTTAAGGGGGGAGGGCTGTAAGGTCTCGGGTCTTTGTGGATCCTTATTGGGTCTTTTAGAGGTTCTGTGTGGTCGACGACAAGACCATTGTCGTTGACTTGGGGTTGACGACCAGGGCTAGCCGTTGACTTAGAGTGAGCATCCAGCGATGTTGACATTTGAGGTTGAACTCAACGTCTAGAGATGTGGACGTCAGGTCTTTGGCGGTTCAGTAGGCGACCAGTGATGTTGACGCCAACTGGTCAGACCTGTTGAAATAGGGCAGCCGGAGAGCAGAACCCATCCTTCTCTTTTCCTCTCCTTTCCTCCACCTTTGCCTTTCTCTTTTTCCTTTGCTTCTGATGGTTGATGTGAGCTCGTGGGAAGGCCCTGGATCGCGTGGCGGTGCTTGATCGGGCGGGAAACGCGAGATTTTGGTGCGATTCGTGCGGAGTCTTCGGGGGGTTCCGGCGCGATTAGTGGCTGTTTGGGGGTTTATAAAGCGTTTTGAGGTAGGGACTTAACTCCTACAACCCTCCTTAGCAATCCAGCAAGCTAATTTGTGTGATGTTCGAATTGTGGTTTAGGGTTGGGTTGTACCATGCCGGAATTGTGGGTGTTTTGGACAATCTAGGCATTAGACTGTTTAATTCTGATATTCTGGTAGTATAGATTGATGAGAGGAAGTGTTTCCCTCCATCAGGCGAAGTTCTGTTGGGTGATTCTGCCCAATTGAACTGATTCGGTTCAGTTCTGGGTTTAGGGGACTGAAGAGCTTAACGTCCACATCTGTTGACGTTGAGATCTTCAGGGGTAATATTGACGACATGTTCGATGGCCGTTGAGTCAGGGTAAACGACATGATGAGTGCCGTTTACTTCTTATTGGCGGCAATCGATATGGCCGTTAATATCTTGTGTCCCAGCAGACTTAAGTGTTGTGTTTAGAGGCGACTGACATGTGACGTCCGCCTTGATAACACATGTGGGTCAGGCTTAGAGTGTGACTCTGCCTGTGCATGTGAGTGACTAGTTGTGACATGAGTGTTCACTTACTGTACGGGGTTTCAGACGTTGAGTGTGTTCCGTCTGTTGTACGTGCGTTGCGTTACCGCGTGCCCGTTTCTGTTGTGTTACCTAGGCGTAGGTGCGACTCCGTCTAGACGACTAGCGTGTGGTTGTCCTCCGCTAGTGAGCCAAGACGCTGAGTGCGACTCTGTCCTGTGCATACTCCTTGTGGTGGTTTTGTGCCGGTCTCTGTGGAGCCCCTTCTCTACCGCTAGGGTCAAGCGTAGGGGAAAAATCGGTCGTGGGCCAGACGCGAGAGAGAGCGTCTGTAGTGTGCACACGTGGCTGGGGTTGAGAGCCTCTTTGGTGACGGGACGCCGAGCCACAGACCTTAGCTGAGTCCTACTTACTGTGTGTGTGTGAGTGTGTGTTACTAAGCCGCAAGGTTTACAGTTTTGTGTTGTGGTGCGACGTGTACTTACTTTCAGTTTTTACTATCCGCACTTTAGTTCTGTTGCCGGTGGGGTTACTTTTCCCTAATGGGTCTCTTTTCTTGAGACTTACTCCCCTCCCTTTCAAGTGGGTCTTCGTCGACTCCCGTTCCAGGCGAGTCTAGCCACTCCGGTGTTGGTGCTCCTTAGCTGCAGTGAGTAGTACCTTTTTGTTGTACTTCTGTACTCTGTACCTTGCTCAGACTCTGAGTTGTACTTGATATGTTCATAGTGGAATTTTACAGCTTTACATGGTGTGTATCTTCTTACATATAGTCTCCTCGGACTTTCACTTCCTACCCTTCCGAGCTTGTCTCGTGGGTTAGCGGGTCAGAATTCGGGTTACTGGTTGTTACTGGTAATGCGGATTCTGGGTCGTTACAGTGAGCCTCGCGAACAAGGCCCAGTAGGGATTACCAGTCCCTCACCAACCAGAGCAGCAGGAACTTCGAAAATAGGAAACTAAACTAGAAAGCTGTAAAGCGAGGAACAACTACAACATGGTACTACTAAGCAGTGGAAGAGAACAATACAACATCACGACCACCAACCAAGGTCGTGGCACACACACGACTCCCGCAGAAACCAACGGAGTCGGGCACAAAGCGGAAGCAGTGCTCAGCACACATGCCGAGACCACGGAACAACCAAGTGAGAACGACATCTCACCGCAAGCACGGCCACCTCAGACCTCTACAAGGTCGAGGGCCCACAAGCAGAACCACCCCGGACCCCGGACACACCGCCAGGTCGGGATGCTACACACGTCGGTGCCATCACGGGCTGGCACCCAAGAATGGGACCACGGAACCGAGAGAACACCGAAGCGGGAACAACCAGAAGCACGGGTCTGCCCAAGGCCAGACCAACGACGCCCACGGGAGCTAAGAACAACCAGGCTAAAACCTCCATGCAAGCTAGGGCAATGAGGAACACTCGGAAATGTCGTGAGGAAAACATCGTCACAACAACAGCAACCAAGCCACCGCCGCTAGCAGCCAAGAGGGGGACCCGCAGTCCGCACGCTCTGCTCTCTAGTCTAGCTCCTGCCTCCGCTCCCGCGCAAGGGCGAGACAGAGCCGCCACAGAAACACACAACACACACAACACCGCAGCCTGGCCAAGTTGCGGCCTCACACATGACACCACTACGTGGCTCCGGAACCAACGCAGAGAGAGGCAGTGAGACAAGGGACTATCTGGTCTGCACTAGGAAAGCACTCCGAACCCTTCGGTGTCCCAGACCTAGACAAGAGAGTTCTACAAACGACTCAGCGCCGCTATCCAAACCTCGTTTTCCCCTCAGCTCCAGAGTCCGCTCACGTGGGCTGCCAACTTAAGCACGCTCGTAGTCCGGAGTACTCCCTCAACAGGATCCCGAGAACGGGAGTCCCAGAAAATGGAGACAACCTCTAAACGGGACAAGCCCTCAAGTTCCAAGCACCGGGCGAACAGGCAGGACAGCACAACAAAACCACGCCGAACTATTGGCTTGTAACACACGACAAGCTCAGCAAGCGAGAGGCACGCACGGACCCTCAAAAGGGGCCGTCGGCCAACCAAGGCACGCACGAACGGCTAGAACCTCGGAACACTACCGGACAATACGAAAACCCATCGCTCTGCTAATAATCGATTGACCGCCGGTCAATCGATTATTAGCCAGACACGACCCTCCTGGCACCACTGCTAGGACACGGCCACGAAGGTGTCACCTTCGGTCACTGAACGTAGGGAGGCAGCCAGCCGCGTTCCCTATCAATATATATATATATATATATATATATATATATATATATATATATTGATATAGATAAATATGCTTTCTTTAATTCGATCATTATATCATTTTTATTTAAAGTATCGTGGCACTTTTATATTTTTAGGTTTCAATTTATTATTTTAAAAAGATGAGGCAGATAAGAAGCTTACCTTCATTTGATTATTTTTTCACATTGTATAGTCATTTGTAATCAATAAGTGTTTGATATATAGGAAGTAGAGAACAACCAATCAGATGGTGCAATAGATAAAAGTTGGATTTGTAAACCAAGGTATAATTATTCCCCCATTAAGTTTTGTAACTTTAATTTTAAAATACTTTAAACATTTACCACTTTTTTTGCACTTGGTTGAAATAGGGCAAGTGATGAGTACAAGGTGGGAATTAACAAGTTCTTAGACTATGCATTTCAGAGGACAGCTATTGGAGAGAAAATATTATGTCCTTGTAATAGTTGCAACAATTGTCTTCTCATGTTCCGTGAAGATGTTTTTGATCATCTTATATGTGAAGGTTTTACTCAAAATTACATTTGTTGGTACTTCCATGGTGAAAGAATGAACAACTCTATGAAAATCAATACTCAAAATCAAGGGCATGATAAACACAATGAAGATCATGAGGCCATGTATGGAATATCAGAAGATATATGTGCAAATACATCACAAAATGATGATAGAACTCAACATGAAAAAATAGAATGCATTTACTTGGAGGCAGATACGTTCTTTACTCTGCTAAAAGATGCTGACAAAGAGTTGTATCCTGGTTGTGAGACTTACACTAAACTTTCATTCCAGATTGCATTATTTCATGTCAAGTGTCTTAATGGGTGGAGTGATAAGTCTTTTGATATGCTGCTTGAAATACTTAGGAAAGCACTTCCAGATGGTAAAACATTGCCAAGTTCTTATTATGAGATGAGAAAAATAATTAGAGATTTGGGACTTGATTACAAGAAGATTCATGCTTGCCCTAATGATTGTCAGTTATATTGGAAAGAGTCTACTAATGATGATTCATGCCGTATATGTAAAGCTTCAAGATGGAAAAATCCTGAGTCCGCACAAGGAAAAGATTTTAGATCTAAGAAAGGAAAATCTCCTGCAAAAGTTCTTCACCATTTTCCTTTGATCCCAAGACTTCAAAGATTGTTCATGTCTTCAAAGACTCTTCTTTTCTTAGATGGCATGATGAACATCGAATTAAAGATGGCTTGCTTCGTCATCCTGCAGATTCACCAGCATGGAAAACTTTTGATTATCATCATCCTGTGTTCTCTGGAGATGCTCGCAATATTAGACTTGGTTTGGCTAGTGATGGCTTTAATCCATTTAGAACTATGAATACTATGCATAGTACATGGCCTGTGTTATTGATGATCTATAATTTGCCTCCTTGGATGTGTATGAAACAACCTTCTATCATCATGTCATTACTTATTGAAGGCCCTCATAGTCCTGGAAATGATATTGATATATATTTGCAACCATTTATAGATGAGTTGAAGGAGCTATGGAATAGTGGTGTAGATACATATGATTCATCAAAAAATGAAATATTTCGAATGCGTGCTACATTGATGTGGACCATCAATGACTTTCCTGGTTATGCTGATTTATCAGGATGGAGCACTAAAGGGATGCTAGCATGTCCTAAATGCCACAAAGAAACATGCTCAAGGCAATTGAAGCATGGACGTAAACAATGTTATTTAGGGCATCGAAGATTTCTCCCACATGATCATAAATTCAGAAAAGAAAAGGCTTCATTTGATGGTAACGAGGAACATCGAGATGCACCGCGTCCTTTATCAGGTGATATTGTGTTGGATGAAACAAAGGATATGAATGTCATATTTGGAAAAAAGTACACAGTTAAAGGATCTACAAAGAAAAGAAAAAAAGATCTTCCCCAACAATCACCATACAATTGGAGAAAAAGAAGTATCTTTTTTGACTTACCATATTGGAAGGATAATCTTATTCGACATAACTTGGATGTTATGCACATTGAAAAAATATATGTGATAATATACTTGGGACATTATTGGATCTTGAAGGTAAAGATAAAGACAATATTAAGTCTCGATATGACTTAATGGACATGGGCATAAGGAAGGAACTACATCCGCAGCACCGTGGAACGAGGGTATTCCTTCCTCCTGCATGCTTCAATATGGATGATAGAGAAAAAGAGATATTCTGTAGAGTGTTGAAAGAGATTAAAGTTCCAGATGGTTATGCTTCAAACATTTCTAAACGTGTTAAAGGGAATAAGCTATTGAGCTTAAAAAGTCATGATTGTCATGTGTTGATGCAGCAACTACTTCCATTAGCTTTGCGAAGATCTTTGCCTAAGAAGGTTACAATTGTATTGATTGAACTATGCAACTTTTACAAGACAATTTGTTCAAAAACACTTCATATAAGTGATCTACAATTATTGGAATCTCGTATTGCTTTGACTCTTTGCCAAATGGAAAGGATTTTCCCGCCATCATTTTTTACAATTATGGTGCATTTATCAATTCATTTGGCTGAAGAGGCAAGACTAGCTGGACCAGTTCAATATCAATGGATGTATCCTATTGAAAGGTATGCATATTCAAATTGCTTATTTGATTACTTATATTTAGTGAGCTATATTCATTTAATCAAATTCTCATTTATAGGTACTTGATGACATTAAAATCATATGTACGCAATAAAAGTCATCCAGAGGGTTCAATTGCTCAAGGTTATTTGGCAGAAGAATGCTTAACATTTTGTTCAAGGTACTTGAATAACATAGAGAGCAAATTAACACGACCAGCAAGAAATTTTGATGAAACAATGGATGTTGAATCAGAGGAATTCTCTATTTTTTCAAAATCTGGTCGTGGTCTAGGTAGCTTTGATGTGGTTTTATTAGATCATACCACATTAGTACAAGCTCATCGATATGTGCTTTTCAATTGTGATGCAATCAACCCTTTTATTCAGTAAGTAACTTATTAAATGGAAGTTATGATATTATTTTTATTTGCGTTATATATTCTAATGAATTTAAATTTGCAGGATTCATCTCAATGCATTATCAACGCAATATCGTCGGGCCAGGGATATTGAAAGAAAGCATAATGAACAGTTTCATTTATGGTTTAGAGATAATGTAAGTGGATAAGTAACATATTTGTTGTCATATTACCATACAACATTAAAATTAACTAGCATTATATGCATCTGAACATTGAAAAATTTTAGGTAAAAGAATTGGTTGTAGGAAGGGATGCACTTCAATATCAACAACTTGAACGCTTGGCGCATGGCCCAAATTGTTTGGCTCGAAGGTACAAAGGATTTATCATCAATGGATTTAGGTTTCATATCAAGGATGTTGAAATGGAAAGAAAAGTGCAGAATAGTGGAGTTATGGTTGAAGCTAAAACATCAAGCTTTTCAAGTGCCAAAGATAGAAATCCTATCACAGGAGATGTATCCTATTATGGTATACTGCAAGACATAATAGAGTTAGAATATGGACCAAAATTCACGATTGTACTATTTAAATGTGATTGGGTTGATATTTTGTCTGGGTCCGGAGTGAAGATAGATGAATTTGGTTTAACAATTGTGAATCTTGATAGAATATTAAACAGTCATAGAGTTTCAAATGAGCCTTATATCTTGGCATCTCAAGCTGAGCAAGTGTTCTATTCAAATGATCCTATTGACAAGGAATGTCATGTTGTTGTAAAAGCTCCATCATGAGATTTGATTGATTTGATTGAGCAGAATGATAATCAGACATTTTCAGAAGAAGAAGGTCAAATGAATTTGGATACTGAACCACCTTCAGGTGAAGTATTTGAAAATTTCATCCAAACTGAAGGGAATGATGTAACTTGGTTAAGAACAGATATTGATGGGAGATACGACGATTTGTAATGTTAGGTAATTACTTTACTTTCTGTTGTATTATTTATTATTATTATTAGAATTAATTTCTTGATCCTTCATCTCGTTGATAGTTATAATCTGCTGTTGAGAGGAAAATAAAAAAAAAGAAAAATTAAGTAAACAGGTGAATGGGGAGGGGGGGAGAGTTTAAGAAAAAATATATATGCATGTGAATGGGGAAGAGGCGGTACTGCATGTGAATGGTTAAGAAATGTTGCTTTATGTCTTAGTTTTTTTTTTCTTCTATCTAACCATGCTAAACCTGCATGTGAGGCCGTTTGAGGAAAAAAAAAAAAAAAACAACAACCCCATACGCAACTATGCCTTGCTACCGGTTTCCCTGTTGAAGTTTGTTCATATATATGTTAGCACATATCCTACTACCGATAGTTATAATCTGATGTTGGCACATATTTTAGTTCTATTGATGGGAGATACGACGATTTGTAATATTAGATAATTATTTTACTTTTTGTTGTATTATTTATTATTATTATTAGAATTAATTTCTTGATCCTTCATCTCATTGATAGTTATAATCTTCTGTTGAGAGCTTCTTAAATATTTGATAGAAACATAAAAAAGTAAGATGATATACTATGAGTGAGAACAAGAATGGGATTACATTAACATTCATATGTTAGCCAGCTCCATTATTTTTACATATAATGGAACGGCTGTGAAGGGGGGTGGGGGAGGGAGCTTAAGAGGAAAATAAAAAAAGGAAAATTAAGTAAGCAGGTGAATGGGGAGGGGGGGGGGGGGGGGGAGAGTTTAAGAAAAAAATATATATGCATGTGAATGGGGAAGAGGCGGCTACTGCATGTGAATGGTTAAGAAATGTTGCTTTATGTCTTAGTTTTTTTTTTTTTTCTATCTAACCACGCTAAACCTGCATGTGAGACCGTTTGAGGAAAAAAAAAATAACAACCCCCCTGCTAGCTTTGATGTTGGCACATATCTTAGTTCTATTCTTTGTTCAAATATATGTAAACATCAGCTAATTGATTTAGTTCTATTCTTTGTGTATATATGTGGGTTGATTTTTTATTTGTATTCAAATGACAGGGCATACAAGATACTTCTCAACTACAACTCACTTCTAAATCCAGGCTGAAAAATTCAACACTCGATCTCAGAAAAAGTCAATCTAGTAGGGCATTGTCAGGAACACATACCAGAGAGGATCTTGAATCACTCACACTACCAACACATGTTGAAGAACATGATGACCATTTAGAAGAGTCTCCAAGTCATGATTTAGATAACAATACAGGTAATGTAATGGTGTTCAATAGATTTATAACTTTCTTTCACATTGTGCATTCACATTGTCATATGATTGTCTAAATATTTACAGATGCACAAAAGAAAACTCGTGGAGTTACTCGATGTCTAGATCTACTAAATATGGATAGAAAAAAACTTTTAACTGTTGATGTGAATAATTTAGGCCAACCAGTTGGACCCAATGCTAGAAAGCTGGCAAGCTACTTGGGTACTATTGCTCGCAATCCACAAAAAGCTCCATTAACATAGGAAGATTGGAGGAAGATGCCAACAGAGTATAAGAATCACATGTGGGATCTTGTGAAGGTACTAATCTATAATTATTTAAATCCTTTACAATTTGTATGTTGATCTCTATATTCTTTCAAAACTAATGAACAGGAGAAGTTTGAGGTCGATGATGCCTTATATATATGGGCAATGAAAAGCCTTGGAAATAAATGGAAGAACTTCAAATGCAGTCTTAAGAAAAAATATGTGGATGCTATCAATGTTGGTGATGATGTTCTAAATATATCTGATCCACGAGTAGATCCAGCACAATGGAAGGACCTTGTTAACTTTTGGAGGACTGAAAAAAGTCAAGTAAGTAAAGCTACATTTGAAACTCTTTAATATAATAATATATCTATGTATTCTCTAATATTTCTTATAAATTTCTAGCAACGAAGTGCCATGAACAAGTTGAATCGTGAAAAGCAAATAGTAGGTCATACTACTGGTTCAAAAAGCTTTGCAATGATACGTGAGGAGATTGTAAGTGTACCATACAACATTGTCATGTTTGTGACACACATTATATATTTTGTCTTGATTGATTTTTTTTCATTATCTTTGTTACAGTGTCAAAAAAGAGATGATGCAAGAAATCCTTCTAGAGCAGAATTGTTTAGTATAACACATACTCGAAAGGATGGTCATCCAGTTAATGAAGAATCAGCTAGAGTTATGGTAAATCATTTATTAACATATTAGGCCTTTCCTTTTATTATTAAATGATGGCATCGTTAATGGAAATAATTTTGTAGCCTTATAGATTGGTGATTATATGTGTATTGCTAAGTACATATAGTAGAATCTGAAGATGGTAGATAGCAAATTAAGAAGAAGGATTGCTTAAAGAATAGACTAGGTAAACCCCAGTATATATAGATGGTACGCAGATGATTCTTCCACTTTTTCTTGTGAAATGGGTAGCACAGGAATGATTGGACCATCTAAACTTTATATAACCCAGGGTAGGATATATTGATTCGAGACTTTCCGAATGGCATTTCCAGATGTCTAAAAGTTGGAGAAATGATACGGATTGAGGGGGAGGGGCCGGCCAACGGGTGCATAGAACATGCCGCCAAGTGGAGGCCCCCCTCCCTCAATGCCAAAGCTCGTGCTTGTCCACTCGGCATGACATTCTCTACAGTTTTTTGTTGGGGAAAATTAACTGCATTGTAGGGGAACTTATTTTCTACTCCTGTTAGGAAATAACGTGCCACTCAATTCTCCTTTTTTGAAGACTTTATTAATTATGTCTCTAGGAGATTTTTTTCGTCGCTGTTCCATGTTGCTTATACTCCACTTAGTACTTGGTAAATGATTTATTAACATATAGGCCTTTCCTTTTATTATTAAATGATGTCTAACTTTTTATTAATTTTATTAGGGTATGTTGCAAGAAATTTCATCTCCAGAAGAAAATACATCTCCTAAGACAATGAAGGATGACCTTCTATCTCAAGTATTAGGAAAAGATAAGCTAGGACGCATAAGGATGCTTGGATTAGGTCCTACACCTTCTAGTGTATATGGCCCTGTGCCCACTCGTGCTCAAGCTCTACAAATGGTTAATCAAGTCAAGACATCATCTGAGACTGTTATATCTAAAATGTTTGAAAAAATAGAGGAAATGAAGGTGGAACACGAAAAAATGAAGGAATCATATGAGAATCGTCTTAGCAATTTGCATGTAGAAATTGGTACACTTAAAGACTTGATGCAGCAAAATAATGAAAATTATCAGGTAAAATTTTTAATTTATACCATCTTGCATGCAAATTCATTTAATGATGTATAGAATAAACTTCTTTGTTTTGTTTTTCTTAATCAAGCACATGATGGTAATGCATCGCCTTCAATTCATTCATCTGCTTCAAGTCATGAAGTACAATATCATAATGTGAGAATTATGTCTATTTTTATGCATATTACTTGATGAAATTCTCTTTTTTTAATAGCATTTAATTTCATCCAACTAATGGATTAGGCTAGAATTCCCATCCAAGGCCCTCGTGAAATTTTTTCAAAAAGGACAACACAATTACATAGTGAGGTACATATTTGACATGTCACTATTGTTTTGAAACCATATTTTAAAGATCTTGTTGAATGAATTATCTTGTTATCCACAGGTGCAACGAGGATTAAAGAAAAGGGGAAGAAATAATGACAATGTGAATGTTCAGGTAAATACAA
Organism: Colocasia esculenta; assembly: GCA_014218235.1. Lineage (NCBI taxonomy): Eukaryota > Viridiplantae > Streptophyta > Magnoliopsida > Alismatales > Araceae > Colocasia > Colocasia esculenta. The sequence continues at coordinate 185,521,880 of CM024753.1, read as the reverse complement.
CTCTTAATGTTATTGTTTGTTAGTGTATTATGATTAAAAGTTCTTTTTCTTCTTTTTTTTTGACAGGGAAAAGCTATGGTTTACTTAAAGAGTTTCAAAAAGTCTCTTGTCAATGTGGCTCTTGCTACTATTGAAAGTAAAGATCTTTTAAAGAAGGTTGGAGGTTGTGACTTAGGATGTGAATACTGGGAAGTGGCTATAAATGTTGCTCTTGTTTATAATGAACCTCTCCCAAGACCATATGCACAATTCAAGACTATTGGAGATGCAATTGGGGCAACTATTGCTTGGCCTTTTACTCTTGTACGTTTGTTCAATTGTACATATTTCAATATTAATAACGTTATCAATTCTATGCTAAATATGACTTTTCTCTTGCAGGTCACAAGGGTAGAAGAATGATCTACATGAAGACAGCTTGAAATGAAACATTTTGTCATCTCTTTTTTCTTTTCTCCTTTGGACATTTCATGATGACCATGTCAGAACCACCTACATTTTGGATGTTCATTGAGACAATGTTTGGAAAACATATTTTACTCTTTTGTATTTGTCATTTCTAAAAATGTGCGATGTCTTGTGAGAATGGATGTATATGATGTCTTTTTCGTGGAAATGGATTATTGGATATGTATGATGTTTTGTGGTAGGTTTTTGCCAATGAATCATAAATGTTGTGGAAAGATCTATCGAATACAGATAGAACAATGTACATTTTGATATATTGTATACAGGTGGTGTTATATAATCAACTATAGTGATCATTTTAAATGTCACTATTATAAACTTTTAGTAGCAAATGTATATGCTAATATATGTTATTATATACACTTTTAGTGGCAATTATATTTGTTGTTAAAATATATATTAGCAGCCAATTACTCCTTTTCAGTAGCTATTTAAATTGCACATATCTAATCTTCAAAAGCAATAAGAAATGCTGTTAATACGTATAGTGACAAATATGTTCTAATTTTAAAAGAATAAATAATAGCCATTATATTAGCTTCTAATGGTATACAATGGAAGCAATTATATTTGCTACAACAAATTAAAATGATAGCCAAAAGATTAGCTACCAATAAAAAATATATTTAGCAGCAATTTTAAATGCTTATATTGCTAATTATTATAGCCATTTAAATGGCTATCAAACGTTTTTGCGACACTTAGACAACAAATAGAGTACACTTGTGCATATTTATAACAGCTTTTATAAGTGTCATTAAAGATTCCTTTTAGCAGCTATGATTCTGAATGGCTGCTATTTACTTTTAGCGACGGGACTTATAACAGCCAACTTTTGGATGGCTGTTAAAACGATTTAGTAGCCATTATTTTAGCTATAGCAGCATATAAAATTACTACTAAAAGTCACATTTGTTGTAGTGAACAGTCAGCAAAGGCTGATTAGATTTGGCCTGAGAGGCATTTAGAGCTTTAAGCTGCTCAGCAGAATGAGGATAAGCCTTTTCCCATTCGGATGGAGAGACACGCTCACATTCAGCCAAAATGGGGGCAAGAATATCTGACTTGATGTAGCCCCGATGGTATTCTCTGAAAACAAATCTATGAAAGGAAAGAGAGAGGCCCTTTTCAGCTAAAATTCTAGCCAGTACCTGAGTAGCCCTTTCAAAGATCAAGGAGCCTACTGCAAATTCCATGATGAGAGAATGGAGAGGCGGAAAGAAGACAACATCTAGAATCTCCAATTTTGCAAAGTCAACCGTAATGGATTCGGTGTGAGCATCATGGGAACCAAGAGCAGCAATAGCTTGCTGGAATTGGCCAAGCTGGACTTCAGAAAGATTATTCAGGTAGCAGTAGTTGTTGCAATCTGATATTGCCTGATAAGTTTGATTTCTTTTTAAATAAAAGGCCCCCAAGTATCCTTGTGAAGGATTTGGAACCACTCATAGAGAGACAACAGATGATTCCTGGGTGGAAACCTGGCTGATTTAGCATGAAGAAACTTGCTGAAAAAGAGATTTCTGTCCCCGAGTCCACTGCTCTTCAGTCTTGGCTTCAGCCATGGAAAAGATTTTAGTTTGTTCAGATTTAGATAGAGAGGTATAAGGAAGAATGGTATTCAGGTGATCAGTGAGATGGAGAGTGGGAAGATCCAGAATGGTGGCAAAGGTGGTTTTTACAAGAAATTCCCTGTACAGAGGTTTATTTTTAGTGACAACTGTAAGGGAGAACCAAAGAGGTGGATAGTGAGGTTCAAAGGAAACATGAGGATTGGAAGAAAGTTTCCTCTTCTTAGGAGCATGGCTGGAAGAGGCATTCCTATGAATATGGGTGCTAACCTTCAGAACAGATCGAAGAATGGCTTCTTCGAATTCATCCTTGATGCCCTCGATCTCAGGGTGTTCAAGTTGAGCACCTTCTGGAATGATGGTTATACATGAAGGAGGAGTAGGAGGCTGAAGGAAGGAACGAGAGGTGACTAGTGGTCGAATGGATGGTCCAAAAGAGGAGGGACCAGAAGAAGAGGCTCCTGCGAATGAGGATGCTTGATGAACCTCAACAGAAGGAGGAGGAAGAGGAGGAGGAGATGTGGAGGTGACAGGAGATGAGGAGGATTTCAAAGGAAATGGTGTTGGAGATGAAATGGTGCGAGGCATGGGTTGCTTGAAGGTGGTAGGTGCTGGAGGAGCTGTGGAGGAAGATGGTGGTGAAGGAGGGGCTGGTGTTTGAAGAGGAGAAGGAGCAGGGGCTTCTGGAGCTACAGTCGATTCTTCTGCTCTTGAAGTCTTAGCCTTGGAAACCACTGGCCTGATTGGCCTAGAAACATCTTCTTCTGGCCCTGGTGGCCCAGTCTTCACAGCTTCAACACTATCTTGCACTGGAGCAGCTACTTCATCAACAACTATTGTCCTAGACTGCTCGACATCAACTGACCCTGAAACTGCCACTTCTGCCACAACATTTGGCCCTGATGGCCCTGCTAGATCTTCAGAAGCAACTTCTTAATGATGCCCAAACTGCTGAGGTACTGATGGAGTGGGAGCAGGAGGAACCTGAGCTCGCACAAGATTTGTCAACTCTGAAATGGATGACTTCATACTGCTAAATTTGTCCCTCATCCATCTTAAAACATCTTTGTTGATTCTCAGTTCTTCCTTTACACTGTGGAGCTTAGCACCCAAAGCTCCAACTGAATTAGCTGACTGGCTCTGGCTTATGAATATTGATGTTATATCAGATTGCACAGAGCAGAGAATTTTCCCTTGTTCATCCATTCTAGCAACTAAGGGCTTCAGATTGACCTTCAATTTCTTCTTCCTCTGCCTCTAATGAGGCCTCCTGGTCAAGAGGGGAATCCCACAAGCTGCTTCTTTCCTTTTACTGCTTGCCCTTGCAACGGGCTCCACATTTTCATCAATATCTTCTTCACCTGAGGCACTTTCTACAATGCCTTCTCTGAACTGATCATCAACGGGAACACTAGCAGTGTGCTCCCCCTGGGTTGGTGCTTCCTTTTCAACAGATTGCTCCCCCTGAATAGGAGCATCTTCCATAGGAATGTCTGCAACGTGGCCTGATGCCAGAACCTCTGGAACATTTTCTTCTTATTGCTCCCTCTGAATAGGAGCATCTTCCATGACAGCTTCTTGAATGTGGCCAGATGCCACAACATCTGCTGCTAGTTCACTTGACTGATCAAGCTCCCCCTGAGTGCTTGGAATGGATTCCAGCACACTTCTAAGAATAGATGCCACAATTGAGGTGGGGTTGATAGCCTCTGAAGCTCGCTCAACTGGCTCAATAAATTCTTGAGGAATGTCTTCAATCCTGCTGCTGCTTGCCATTGTGTCTTCAATTCTGATTTCTGTTTCACTGTCTTGGACATCTGCTGCTGCTATCGCTGCTGATTCTGCTTGAACCACAGGTATTTATATCTACTGTTCTTGAGTGCTTGGTGCTTCTGCCCTTGCATCTTCTTGCTCAATTTGAGCATCTGGCACTTCTGCTGCTACACTCTCTGGAACTGCCTCTTCTTGGACTTCTTGGGCTTCGCCAATGATGGCCTCACCCTCAGCCACTGAGGTCTTGGTCCACACACCTCCAACCAACGAAAAAACACTCTTCTTCAAATTTCTGTTGCGAATAGCCTGCCCTGTTTTCTCAGTTACAACTCCGACGAAACTAATGCCAGAGTGCTGGAACACCTTGGTGAGCAAGTGTGCATAGGGAAGGGACACATTTAACTTGCTCTTCTTATCCCAGATCTAAGCACTGGCAAACTTCATCCTTTCCATAATCACCTTTGCCATATTTATGTCCTGGTTCTGGATAGCCCAGAACATCAGGTCTGAGTCCGCCTTTGTACAAGTAGAGTAGGTGGCACTCCTAGGGACCAGAATCTGGCACATAATGAAATGCAGAATCTGGTTGAATGCATTCAGCTGGTTGATGTCTATCTTTCCATCCTTCAATCTGAACTCGGGTCCAACAATCCCTAGACCCTTCGCCTGGATGTCGACAGTGTGAAGTCCACTGTGACCGGTGGTGCAAACGCCAAATAGAGACTCCAATAACTCATATGAAATCCTAATCTGGGTTCCTTTGAGAGTGGATGTCAAGGACCCGTCCTCCTCAGTCTTCAAACAAACGTAAAATGCCTTCACTAGGTCTGGATAACTCACCTCTGACAGAGTTGCCATCTTCGTCCATTTCATCCTCTCCATTGCTGCAATGATGCTATGCATTCCATGCTTTTCCAGGTCTACTACATCCACTGCCTTGTTCCCGCACAACTTGGTCTTCATTGATGTAAATCTCTCCTGCTGCTCAGCGGTGAGAAACGCAGCTCCATAGCCCCCAACGCTGCCGAAAACTCCAGAAACGGCCATGCTTCTGAACTGTAAGTGATTCTGGACGGTCGTGAAGAGGATTGGAGAAAAGCCCCAAGGAGATTTTTCGCAGGAAGGGATGAAAGCTTTGAAATCGCAAAGAATCGATGCTGGGGACGATAGGGTTTTCGTTCCAGCAAGACGAAAGAGATAAGAGCAGGAGGTGAATCGTTGCAACATAGATTTCGAAATATATAAGATAAAGATAAGGTGACTTTTAAGATGCTGATGCCATAAAGGCAGAAAATGACAAGCAGAAATGATTTCGAGACGAATGAACGCTTTAAAATAAACGAACAGTCTCAGATAAATAATAGACAAGCAATATTTTAAGGAAATTGTGCTTAACTACAGGGGAGAGAATATTTAATTATTCTGAAAGAATTGATATTTCAGTTTTATATAGATAAATCTTTCACAATTTACACATGCCTAGTTTCCTTCTAAGAGAAGTAAATCTCTCTTCAGGTAAGGCTTTTGTGAAGATATCTGCTAACTGATTTTGCGTATCAATAAAATAAATATCTATGTTACCATTGGCTACATGATCACGAATAAAATGATACCTAACCTCTATATGCTTTGTCCTTGAGTGCTGAACTGGATTCTTGGTGAGATTTATTGCACTGGTGTTGTCGCACAACAATGAAATTGTCTTGATATGTAGTCCATAATCCTCAAGTTGTTGTTTGATCCATAATAGTTGTAACAGCTTCCAGCAACCACGTACTCAGCTTCAGCTGTAGACAATGCTACTGAATTTTACTTCTTTGACGACCACGAAATCAGACATCTTGTAAGAAATTGACAACATCCACTGGTGCTTTTCCTATCTACCTTGCATCCAGCATAGTCAGCATCAGAATATCCTACTAAATTAATTTCACCTGAATTTGGGTACCATAATACTAGATCATGAGTTTTGGCTATCTAAAGATTCTTTTAACACAAATTAAATGTGACTCCTTGGGATCAGCCAGGCACCTAGCACACATGCATACACTAAATAATATATCAGATATACTGGAGGTTAGATAGAGTAGTGAACCTATCATACCTCTGTAGACTTTTTGATCTACCTTCTTACCATCTTTGTCACTGCCTAGCCTTGTTGATGTGCTCATGGGTGTTGACAGTGGCTTGACATTTTCAAATCCAAACTTCTTTAGTAATTCTTTGGTGTACTTGGCTTGATAGATGTGAGATCCTTCCTTTCCTTGTTTGATTTGCAATCCGAGGAAGTAGTTAAACTCCTCCATCATGCTCATTTCAAATTCTCCCTGCATAAACTTTTCAAAATACTTGCAAAGAGATTCATCAATAGAGCTAAATATTATATCATCAACATATATTTGAACCAGTAACACATTTTTTAGTTTAGACTTAATGAATAATGTGTTATCTACTTTTCCTCTAATGAAACCATGATTTAACAAAAATGAACTAAGCCTTTCATACTAAGCTCTAGGTGCTTGCTTTAATCCATACAAGGCTTTATGCAACTTAAAAACATGATTTGGAAAATCCATGTCATCAAAACCAGGTGGTTGTTCTACATATACCTCTTCCTTTATAAAATCATTCAGAAAAGCAGATTTTACATCCATTTGAAAGAGCTTTAAGTTTAATGCAGAAGCATATGCAAGTAAAATCCTAATTGCCTCAAGTCTAGCCACTGGTGCATAGGTTTCATCGAAATTTATGCCTTCCTCTTGGGAATAGCCCTGAGCTACCAATCTGGCCTTGTTTCTTATGATTACACCAGCTTCATCCAATTTGTTTTTGAACACCCATTTGGTGCCAATCACAGGATGATCTGATGGTCTCGGAACAAGGGACCATACTTGGTTTCTCTTGAACTGATTTAGTTCATCTTGCATGGCTAATATCCAAGATTCCTCAGTCATTGCTTCATTGACCGTCTTAGGCTCTATTTGAGACACAAAGGCTAAATAATTACATGGAATTACATTACCTCTTGTTCTTACCCCAACAGATGGATCTCCAATTATGTTGTCCAGTGGGTGATCCTTCTTATACCTCCATTCCTTTGGAAGATTGTCGTGTAATGTATCCTTTTGTTGTAGATCTTCCAAGGGTGGATCTTCCTTATCCTCAATAGATGTGTTCTTTAGCTTCTTGGATAGTTCATCTGTATCATCAACATCACTATCTACTTCCTTTCTCAAGGTAGGGTTAGTCTCATCAAAAATAACATGTACAGTCTGTTCAATTAATAAACTACGTTTATTGAATACTCTATACCCTTTGGGTTTAGAACCATACCCCATGAAAATACCTTCATCTGATTTGGAATCTAACTTACCAATATCTCTTTTGCCGTTATTGTGGATGAAGCATGGACATCCAAAGATTCTAAAATGGCTGATTTTTTGCTTCTTCTGCTTGTATAATTCATATGAAGTCTTCTTCAGAATTGTCCTGATCATTACCCTGTTGATTATGTAACAAACTGTGTTGATGGCTTCGGCCCAAAAGTACCTTGGCAAATCATATTTTGATAGCATTGTCCTTGCCATATCCAATAGGGTTCTATTCTTTCTTTCAGCAACTCCATTTTGCTGTGGTGTCCTTGGCGTTGAGAAGTTGTGTTCTATTCCTTGGCTATCACTGAATTTTGCAAAGCTCTCATTCTAAAATTCTCCTCCGTGATCTGATCGGATACTAATGATGCTATACTTCTTATCCTTTTGAACTTTCTTGCTAAAACTAACAAAACTCTCAAAAGTATCATCCTTATGTTCTAGGAAAGAAACCCATGTAAACCTAGAATAGTCATCTACTATAACAAATCCAAAGTTCTTTCCCCCGAGACTTGTGGTCCACATTGGCCCAAATAAATCCGTATATAGAAGTTCTAAGGGTTTAGAGGTTGTTATCACAGTCTTTGACTTGAAGGATGACTTGGTGTGCTTACCTTTTGCACACGGTCCACAGACACCAATCATTTTTGTACTTACTTTGGGTAGGCCTTCCACCAAGCTTCTCTTGATCAACTTTCTCATGCCATCCAAGCTGCAGTGGCCCAGAGTTCGGTGCCAGAGATATGTTGACTGCTCTTTATTTACTGCCAGACATATGTCCTGATCCTTTAGTTCTTCCAAATAAAGTACATACAGGTTCTTTTCTCTATTAGCTTCAAAAATGACTGCACCATCCTTTATAATACTGCACTTTGACTCTTGAAATTTGATCTGATTCCCTTTATTGCATAGCTGGCTAATACTAATAAGGTTGTGCTTTAGTCCTTTGACGCATAGCACATCTTCGATAACAGTTTTGTCTTTACTGCCAACTGATCCACTGCCTATCACAGTCCCTTTTCCATTGTCTCTATATGTGACTGTTCCTTCTTCAGCTTCAAGATGTGAGAATAACTTTCTGTTCCATGACATGTGCCTTGAGCATCCACTATCCAAGTACCATTTGGATGCTCGAAGGTTTCCCTGCATTAAAAACATTAAGTTTTAGGTACCCAAGTTCTTTTGGGTCCTGGTTGGTTAGTATCATCAATTTTTCTTTTAATTATCCATATTTTATGTTTAGTTGGACATGATATTTTAGTGTGTCCTAACTTATTGCAATGGCTACAGCAAGACATTTTAGTTATCTTTTCAGTTGGAATGTATTTAAAATTTGGTTTATATGTTGTGTCTTGTTCAGGTACAAATTTAGGAGTTGGATATGTTTTTGGATATACTACTATTTCCTCATTATCGGGAGGATTATAACCTAATCCATATTTCTTTTTACCTGACCATCTAGCACCTTTTAATATTAATGTTGTTTTGCCATTAGTAAATTTTTCTAGTGTGCTTGACAATTTTTCATTTTCTGTTGTTAGAGTGTTAACTTCTTGTTTTAATTTATTTACAGTCTCTTGGTTTTCCAAACTCGCTAATTGTTCATTTTTATTTTTCAAGTCTTCACATAACAATTAATTTCTCCTTTTTAGTTCAGTAATTTGTTTTTCCATTTGCTCATTTTCAAATTTTAAGTCTGGATTAGTATTTTCTAAGCATGCGAGATTTTTTTTATTGGCTTTTAGTAATTTACATACTTCTTTATATTTACAATACAGTTCATTAAAGGCTTCTTTTAAGTTGTCAGAATCAAATTCATTGCACGAAGAGAAAGATGAGTCTGATGTTACCTTGTCTTTGACATTGGCCATGAATGCTAGGTTGGCTTCTTCTTCTTCTTCATTGCTTGAGCTTGACTCGCTGTCTGAGTCACTACTGTTGTCCCATGCTGCTGCCATGGCTTTCTTCTTAAATCTTCTGGGTCTTCTGGTGCTGTCTTTCTTTCTGAACTCAGTTTTCTTGAGCTTCGGACATTCTGAATTGATATGTCCAGGCTTCTTGCATTCATAACAAATCGATTCAATCTTCTTTGCATCTTTGACTTCTAACCTTTTGAAGTCTTTTCCCTTCTTGAAGTATCTTCTTCCGGACAGATACTTCTTTTTCTTAGCCAAGATGCGTTGTAACCTTCTGGATAGCCTTGCTTCTTCATCTTCACCGTTGTTCATTCTTTCTTGGCTATATGAGCCTTCTTCTGATGTGTCTTCTTCTGCCTTGAGTGCGTTGGAATGCTTCTTTCTGCTAGATGATTCTCCCAACCTTTCCATGTTAATCTCATGGGCCATAAGGGACCCAATGAGTTTCTCTAACGACATTATCTTCAAGTCGTTAGCCTCTTCTATTGCTGTTACTTTTGGAGTCCACGAGACAGGTAAGGATATGAGAATTTTCCTAACCATGTCTCCCATCTGATAGGTCTTACCAAGACCAGCCAATCCATTAGTGATGTCGGTGAACCTACTATACATCTGTGTAATTGTTTCACCGGGTTGCATCTGAAATCTTTCATATTGAGTTACCAGAATATCTATTCTGGTTTCTTTTACCTTTTCAGTACCGTCATAAGTGATCCTTAACTTTTCCCACATTTCCATAGCAGATTTGCAGGCTGATATGCGGTTGAACTCTTTCTTGCTAAGAGCACAACATAGGATACTCTTGGCCTTGCAGTTCAGAGAAATCTTCTTCTTGTCATCTTCCGTCCATTTATCCTTTTCATTCGTGACTAGAAGATCTCATTCTTCAACTATCGACCAGATTTGATAGTCAAGACCTTGTAGAAAGAATTCCATCCTTGTTTTCCAATATGTGTAGTCTTCACCATCGAACAGCGGTGGCCTATTTACTGACTAACCTTCGAAGTGACCTTGGGCTGCCATTTGATCTTTTCTCTTCAGATCGTTGGATCTTCTTCTTTGTCGAAGAGACTAGCTCTGATACCACTTGTTGCCCAGCTAGCAAGCCTAGAGGGGGGGGGGGTGAATGGGATTCTTTAAAATTGGTTATTTAAAACATGTCCACAAAAACGTTCACACAACAAGCACTTCGATGATTGTTAGCGTTAGTGAAAAGTAAACAACAAACACAAAGCAAGCAATCACACTACACAAGATTTTATCTTGGTTCGGACCTCCTCTCCATAGGAGTCCTACGTCCAGTCCCTAAGCAACAACTCAGGATTTACTACCCAAGGGTACAGTCCCCTTTAAAGACACTTACACACCCAGCCGCAGCTGGTCTTCTCTTCACAACCCGAAGAGGAATACAACACCCTAGAACCCTCCAGGTCTTCCTTCAACATGAAGAGAAATAAACACCATGGAACCCCCAGGTCTTCCTTCAACACGAAGGGAATAACACACAGATGTGTTCAAGGGATGATACGCCCCTGGACCAAGCTAATAGCATAGTGCTTGATCCGAAGCGAAGACTGAGAGGAAAAGATTTACAAAGAAGAACACTCTCAGTTCACAAAAGCTCTCTCAAGGTTCTACACTAGACACAGAGAGCTAAGAGCTACAACCAAAACGATGGAGTGAGACTTGAGCTCTTCTATGGTGCTTGCTGATTTTGAATTCTCGAGATATATCTTCACGTAGGCACCAGTCTTCTATTTATATCTTCTTTGAAAAATGTAGCCGTTGAAGTATCTGTTCCCTCTATGTTCAGAGAACATTAGACTGCATGGCTTTCCTTTGCAGTCAACAGTTCTTTGCGTTCCATGCACGTAAGAGGAAAATCCTTCTTGATATCTTCTAGCTTCTAGTTTATCCAACGTTGTATAGAGTCGTGCTGTCAGAGACCTGCACACATTAAATGTTAACTTGTTGTTAGTCAATGTTAGAGTGAGAATACATCAAAATAGAAATTCCATTCTGTCTTTCCAAAAAGATATTACATGCAGAAGCATAAGAATAGAAGATATCTGGACATGCATCGTGTAGAGAAATGTACGGTTATATTTAATGCATGGATAAAAGAGAAATACACGAGATGACTTTGACTTGTCAAGATATTTGAATATCAAATCTTTGTAGCTCATGAAATCGATATGAACATGACTTATAGAAGCATTGTGTGAATGAGTCATTGTTCATGTGAATCGTTACTTATTCGTAAACAAATCATTGTACGCACAAATCGTTATGCATACATAGCCAAATCGTTATGAGCAAATCGTTATAACCAATTCGTTATAATACGATAAGCAAATTGTTATGAGCAAATCGTTATAACCAAATCGTTATAAGCGAGTCATTGTGATCAAATCGATGTGAGCAAATCGTTGTTTCACTTATCGAGTCGATGTTGTGAGGAAATCGTTGTGGGACGAAATTGTCGTGAAGCGAAATCGATGTGAGACAAATCGTTGTGAGATTGAAATCGTTATACTCACTTGTCGAATCGTTATGCTTACTTACAAAGTCCTTGTGAGATTGAAATCATTGTGAGAGCAAATCATTATTCTCACTTAGCAAATCGATGTGAGACTGAAATCGTTATACTCACTTATCGAATCGTTATGAAACAGAATCATTGTGTGTAATCAAATCGTTATGAGATCGAAATCGATGTGAATACTTAGCAAATCGTTCTGAGATCGAAATCGATGCGACCACTTAACGAATCATTCTGAGATCGAAATCGATGCGATCACTTAGCAAATCGTTTTAAGATCGAAATCGATGCGACCACTTAGCGAATCATTCTGAGATCGAAATCGATGCGATCACTTAGTGAATCGTTCTGAGATCAAAATCGATGCGACCACTTAGCAAATCATTCTGGGATCGAAATCGATGCGATCACTTAACGAATCATTCTGAGATCGAAATCGATGTAAACCCAAAAACGATATGATACTTATGAAATCGTTATGCTTCAAAGCGAGTTGATGTGTACTTAGAGAAATTTCATGCTCTGAAAATTAAAAACAACAGTGTAAGGATTTACTTACAAGTCTTTGCTTGATTTTGCCTGGCTTATTTCCTGTGACTAAGCTTCATAAAAACTTGTTAGATACTAATTGTTGGGATTTTGTTAATCACCAAAATAGATATATAATTTATGAAATTATATAGAGATGATCTGATCATCATAGAATTCCAGTGGACAATGACACCTCATTGGATTTGTCAGACACCTCATTGGATCTATACTCAGATCAATCTTGCATTCAATTAGGTATTTGTCAGACACCTCATTGGATCATATACTCTCACGATTATAAGTATTTTGGGTGCTCCTCCCAAGACTAGACTAGGCCCTTATATGCACAGGCGTAGTCATGAACCAAAGTTCCAATAATTTCTGGTAATTCCATTTCATTTATGGCCAATAGGATTTTTTCAAGAATGGACAGTCATGTAGTAAAGACATGTCAATGATGATAAGGAACAAGGCAAGTGGACATGATCCAGAGTAAATTTTGGCAGCATAACGACTTAATTCCATTAGTTCAATCATTATACTTAGTGGCTTAGTTTCCATGTATCAAAATCACTCTCACGAGAAGTAGATAAGAACGGAAGTGCTTTCTATCTTTTGAGAACTTCAATGGCACAACCAACTCGGTCTCCATGAAGAAATTTACATAGTACAGAGATTTACGGAGGTCTTAGCGGACAGGTCCCTAGTCTGTTGATACGGAATGACCGACAGAGAGTTTCAAATCCCCCAAGAAAGGGCTGCCTATAAGTGCAATCGCGTAGTGTAGAATGTGTCTCAATGTCACAACCATCGGTTTAAAACATAACGAAAACCCATTAATAAGAAGGCATGACATGATATAAGCAATTAAGACTATCACATGATTTCTGTACTTTTAACATGTAACACTTTCAATTATTATCAAGCTAGAGGATGGACATAGCACAAAACATTCATATGGTAGATGGAGTCAAGTAATCATTAAGAGCATTTAGAATAGAGATTTATATTCTTATAGCTTTCATGTGGGTTGATGACTTTTAGGCCATTGATCGACTAAATAATGAGATAACATAGTAAGACATGCATATGGTTAACTGTATAACTACAAAAAATAGTCTCGGGTTGGCCACTGAATCGCAACGGATTCAGTTGTCACCTATTACGAAGACTCAAACAGTTGAAACATGTGTACAATCAGTCTTCTAAATCGTGACGGGCGTAGGGGTTGCATTTAGGAACAATCGAGATGACCAATTGGACACAGGACATAAACACGATGGGACAGATTGACACATTCATGGCAATCGGTACAAAAACACGACTGCCTTGAAGGACACGTTCAAAGGAAATCGGTAGTCTATCGATTGGTAACTCTGAATTACGACGTAGTCACGATGCGTTCATGTAACTTAGAAATACAAAATCCATGCACATAAATCGAGGGTGGGAAAACAGACCAAATCGCATTGTACTCGACGATCTCGATTCAGGCATACACTGAAACCCATGTGGCACATAGTTTCATGCACGTGGGCCGTCAGACAGTCTTAAACGTGACAAGGTGTGCAGTTGCTTTTCAAGTAAACGTGACGATTTGGTACGTCGTGTTCTTGTGATGAAGAATGCGACGTCTGGAGTGGTCACTTTCATGGTTCTTGCCCGAACATAGTAAAAACAGTGAAGTTCCTCATAATTGACCTATAACTCAAAATCTAGAGGTTCTTGGACAAAACTTTGATCATGAAAAATGTAGAGAACAACGAGTAGAAGAGAACTATGACTTTGGTTTGACCCAATTCGACCTCGTTTTGCATGAATCATGGTATGAACACGAAAATCCCTAAGCATGTATGACTCCTAGAAAATGCTTAATATGACTAACATGCTTAATAAAAATTGGGCAAAATAGATGCATCTGAAACTAGACGCGATGCTCTTTTATGTGGTATGTGCTACGTTTAGTTTAAGCTTGAGAACACCTACCTTTGAATGGTTCTAAGACAAGTTCTTTCTCCAGGTCGCAGTAGCACGAGGGATTAGAGAAGAAGCTCAGTTTGTGGTCGATCCTCTCCTCTTCTGGTGCCCTAGCTCAACCTCCCACGACCCCAACTTGATGGTAACTTGTCCCCTCAGGGATTGAGACGATTATTTATAGATCTAGGGTTAATTTAAGTCCTAATGTAAATAGAAAAATGGGTTGCAGTTTTAGCTTAGTTCTTTCCAAGAATTGAGGATTCCTCTTCCAATCTTGGTCGAATAGCTATTAGGAAACCTCCCATTATGGTTGTGCATAAATTTAGGTTAGTTTTAGGGGTCCATTAACCATATGTTTAACCCTAATTAGCCTTTTCAATTCAAGCCCAATTAAACCTACGAATTTTGGGGATTTAATGCCATTTGGTTTTGTTCTTTGGTCCAATAAGAGTTGTTTGGCCCAAATAAAAATTGAATAGTTGATTCCACTTCTTGGGAGTTTAACCATAATTTTATTTTATTTTTATTTGAACCTTTTTAGTCATTTACTATTTTTAATCAATTAAATTTTCGGGGTGTTACATCCTCCCCCACTTAGGAGAATTTGGTCCTCAAATTTATGCATGATGGTGCAGTGTCTTACCTGAGAACAATTCCAGGTGATTTTTCTTCATTCTTTCCTCTGACTCCCAGGTAGCCTTCGTGACTCCTTCTCTACTCCATTAGATCTTGACCATAGGTATAGTATGATTCCTCAGTTATTACAGCTTCCAATCCAATATCTTGATCGGTTTCTCGTCAAAAGTTAGGTCCTCCTGAATCTCCAGGTCTTCATGTTGGATCACATGGTCAGCATCAAACACATACCTCCTTAGCATGGGTATGTGGAAGACCTTGTGTACGGTTGCTAGTTGTGGAGGTAATGCTAGTCTATAGGCTACCTGTCTAACCCTTTGAAGAATTTCAAAAGAGCCGATAAATCTGGGACTCAACTTCCCTTTGATCCTTAATCTTTGAATTCCCCATGAAGGCGAGACCTTTAGGAAAACATGGTCACCAACTTGGAATTCTAACTCTCGCCTCCTTTTGTCTGCATAGCTTTTCTACCTTGATTGGGCTATCTTTAGACGCTCACGGATAACTTGGACCTTCCTGAAAGTTGCTTCTACTAAGTCGGGTCCGACCCATTGGTTTTCTCCGACCTCCTCCCAACAAATAGGTGATCTACAACTCCTGCCATATAAGGCTTTAAACGGTGCCATCTTGATACTAGTTTGGTAGCTATTGTTATATGCAAATTCAATTAAAAATAACTGTTCATTCTAGCATCCCCTAAAATTGATCATACAAGCTCGGAGCATGTCTTCCACTATTTGACTTGTTCTTTCAATTTGTCCATCCATCTTTGGATGAAAAGCAGTGCTAAAGTTTAATTTGATACCCAGTGTTGATTGTAGCCCTTTCCAGATGTGTGAGGTGAATCTAGAATCCCGATCTAATATTATGGTAGATAGAACCCCATGCAATCTAACCACTTCTTTGACGTAGAGTACAGGCAACACATCTATTGTCCACTTGCTCTTAATTGGCAGGAAATGAGCTGACAGTCAATTTGTCAACTATCACCCATATTGCATCCAGACCTCCTCTATTCTTGGACAATCCCATGATGAAATCCATACCAACACTATCCCACTTCCATTCTGAGATGTCCAGTGGTAGTAATCCCCCAATGAGTCTGAAATGCTCAACCTTGACTTTCTGACATGTTAAACAATGTGCACAAAGTCGGCCACATCCCTCTTCATATTCGGCCACCAATAAGACCTCTTTAGGTTTTGATACATTTTTGTTGATCCGGGGTGTATGGTATAGTTAGACCGATGGGCTTCATCTAGCAACTTCTTTTTGAGGTCCTCATATCAGGTACGCATGTTCTACCTTGGAATAACATTCTTCCATCATGTGATAGGGAGAAATCCAGTCTTTACTCTAGCTTCTCTTTAATTTCAACTAAGAAGGGATTTTCTCCTTGCATATCTTTGATTTCGGTGAGTATGTCAGACTGTACCTTGATATTAGCAACCATCACCTGTTCCTCCTTCTCTTTTATATCTAAATTTAGACTTGCAAATTGTTCTAGCAACTTCCACTCACCCAGCATCATACTGGCTAGCAAAGCTCCTGGATGCCTACTTAGAGTGTCTACCACCACATTGGCTTTCCCGGGGTGATATTGAATGGAAAAGTCAAAATCTTTGAGATACTCTAACCACCTTTTTTGCCTCATGTTGAGTTCCTTCTGAGAGAAGAGATATTTCAGGCTCTTGTGGTCAGAGAAGACTTTAAATTGTTCACCATATATGTAGTGCCTCCATATTTTTAGAGCAAACACTATGGCTGCCAATTCCAGATCATGTACCGGATAATTCGCCTCATGGATCTTCAGTTGTCTAGAGGCATATGCTATTATCTTTCCTTGTTGCATTAGGACACATCCTAACCCTGTCCCAGAAGCATCTGAGTATATTTCAAATCCTCCCCCTTCTGTGGGTAGGGCGAGAACAAGAGCAGAGGTCAGACACTTTTTTAACCTATTAAAGCTCTTCTCACACTCTTCAGTCCACATATATGGATTTTTCTTCCTGGTTAGCTTGGTCAATGGCACTGCGATCTTGGAGAAGTCCTTTATGAATCTTCTAATAATATCCTGCTAATCCTAGAAAGCTTCTGATCTCTGTGACATTTGTTGGTCTTTCCCACTTTAGTGCAACCTCAACCTTTGACGGATCAACATCGATACCATCTTTGGTTACAACATAGCACAAAAAGGATACCTCTCCAAGCCACACTTACTTAGCTTGGAGTACAACTTATTGTCCCTCAGGATTTGTAATGCTATCCTTACATGCTCTTCATGTTCTTCCTTTGTTTTAGAATAAATCATTGTATCATCAATAAACACCACCACAAATTTATCGAGGTATGGTCGATACACACTATTCATCAGCTATATGAAAATTGCAGGAGCATTTGTTAGTCCAAAATGCATAACAATAAATTCATAATGTCTGTACCTACTTCGGAAGGCTATCTTGTGTATATCTTCTTCTTTGATCCTCAACTGATGATAGCCGGATCTGAGGTCTATCTTAGAGAAATATTGAGCTCCAGATAGTTGATCAAATAATTCATCAATCCTTGGCAGTGGATATTTATTCTTTATTGTTAATTGGTTCAGCTGTCTGTAGTCTATGCATAATCTCATTGACCCATTCTTCTTTTTGACGAAGAGAACAGGTGCACCCCATGGTGATGTACTTGGTCTAATAAACCCTTTCTCTAGCAATTCCATCAATTGTTCTTTTAGTTTCTTTAGTTATGCGGGGGACATTCTATAGGGTGCCCTAGATACTGGTCCTGCTCTAGGGATCAACTCGATAGTGAAGTCGACCTCTCACTTAGGTGGAATGCCTAGCAAGTCTTCGGGGAACACATCAGTGTATTCATTGACAATAGGGATATTCTCGATCCTAATCTCATCCTTTTTGGTGACAACAACATCTAGAAAGGCTATGCAACCTTTCCTTATCATTCTCTTGACTTGTAGTGCAGAGATGAGGGATAGTCGTCTGTGATTTCTATCTTCCGAGAACACTAGTTTTGGATGTTGACTAAACATCACCCTACTTTCTTGCAATAGACACTAGCCCCATGCTCGGATAACCAGTCTGCCCCTAGTATCACATCATAACCCTCCATATCCATGCATATTAAATTAGCAGGCAAATTTTGAGTCCCAATTAACACTTCACTAGACTGAAAGTGATTTCTAGGTTTGGTACCATGACTAATAGGGGTTGACACGACTAGTCCACATTCCATTGTAGTGGGTTTTATAGGTAATGTGACAGCAAATGTTTGTGATATGAAGGAATGAATAGCTCCCATATCAAATAGAACAAATGTGAAACAGGAAAAAATAGTAAGTGTACTTTCAACCACACCTCCTTCCTCCGAGGTAGTTGGTTCTGAATGCGGCATTGTTGACTGTGCACTTTCGTTGTCCAGAGCTCCTTGCACAAGTCAATATGCTCACCTTCTTTAAACTGTCTCACAGATTTAAAATAGTAAATATGAACTAGCAAAGTGGTGAGAACAGGTCATATCCACAGAGAGGCTGAATAAAGCTTGAATTAAACTACTTTGACTTGAAACCATTCTAATGAACACATTTTCACCAAAATAATATTGCATTAAAATCAATTCTATAAACAACTCCAATCAGATCCCTCACAACTCTGATAGATCAAATATAATGAAAGAACTAGCAGAATTGAAATTAGCGAAACTGGGTATCACTGTACCCTCTCAATTGAGGGATCAAACAAGTAGACAGAAATCTGAAAGAGAAATTAAACTAAACTTACACCAAGATGCAACTCTAATTCTGAAATGATCTATGTTGGATTGAAATGTCACTAAGAATGTCCTAGAGGGGGGTGAATAAGACTTCTTCCCTTTTAAAAATTTGCTTCTGAAATTGCACAACACTAAATAAATTGTTAGAGCTTAGTGTGGTGTGTGTGATTCAAGTGTAGACAAGGCGGAAACAATCACACAAAAATGCACAAGAGTTTATCCTAGTTCACCCCTTCCCACATGGAAGTCCTACATCTAGTCCTCAAGCCAACCACTTGAGATTTCCACTATCTGCCAATAAATTGGCCTTCTCTCACCCTTGAGAAGAATTACAAACCCACTTGCTCCCAAGCAAGTCTTCCCTAAACAGGGGTACAACAACTACCTTTCACAAGGTCTTCCCTTCACAGGAGGGGCAATGCAGAACCAGACTTCTATAGAAATTACACAGGAATAATAAAGAAAAACTTGTGTGTTTGCCTTAGATCTGAGCACAAACACACACAAACTTCAGAAGGATTAAGAGATCAGAAATGAGACTGAATCCTATCTGAAATGCAAGGGTGGACTTGAAGAAAATATGCAATTACAGTTTCCACCCAACACAGAACTTCAGAAGAACTTCAGAATATTTTCTGAAGTAAAGCTCTCAGACTTGTGGCTTGCAGGAAAGCTTGAGAAAACTTGAAGGATTCAAATGATGCTTTCAAGAAGAGTAAAGGCTTGTATGCGCTTATTGTTGTTCTTTTCAAACTTGAGCTCCTTTTATAAACTTCAAAAAAATAGTCGTTTAAAAAATAGCCGTTGGAGCTTGTGGTCGTTTGCAATATGTCCGTTTGAAGAGATCTCTAGGATCCTTTGGGTCTTGAAGTCTTTGTTATCCAGAAGTCTTTCAGTTTTGCTTCTTTCCAAGATCTTCAGTAGGAGTGTAGTTTTCACAGCTAGAAGATAAGCTCTTTCTCTTCGGAGTGAACTATGAAAGAGACATGCTAAAAACGAGCTCCAATAAATGCCTACACAATGACAAGACAAAAGAGAAGAGTATCTCCATACCTTTGAGGTAGGTGAGTCAGAAAAATACAGAAAGAAGGTATGGAAACCTCGTATCACAGGCTTTCAGGGAGTAGATAGACAGTTAGGCTAAAAAGGTAAAGCATGGGTTTGTCAGTGGTAGGTGAGTCTTGTCAGATGCCATGTGCTTGAGAATTCATAAATGCATAGTGTCTAATGAATCCATGAAGATCCGGAGCAAAGATGTGAAGACCATGAGGCTCAGATTAAGAATATTTTAGAAATAGTTTGCATAGGATTTAGATGAATATTTTAAGTTTAATATGACTTGTCCTGTCAGAGAAAATAATAAAATAATGATATTTCTGATGGATTAATAAGATATAAAAGATCCATTAAAAAGGATGTGAAAAGATTAGGAGATAAGCTTACAGTAGGTGTTAAGCCTAAAACAGATCAGAAAAAGGTATTAAGTACAGAATTATCAGTGAAGTCGAATGCATAAGAACATACAATTCGACTGAAGGAGTAGAAGTGATTCGACTCTAGAAAGGATTAACAAGGTAATTCGACTTCTGAGAAAAGACAAGCCTATTCGACTATAGCAGTCGAATACTATATATGATTTCTGAGGCATTCGACTGTGGCAGTCGAAGATGACAGTCGAATCAAGAGTTTAACTTTTAAGAGGCATTCGACTGTGGCAGTTGAAGATGACAGTCGAATCAAGAATTGGATTTTGTAAGGCATTCGACTGTACCAGTCGGAGTCATCAGTTGAATTACATATAAAGTTGTGGACTTAGAAAATTTTGGAGGTTGTTTAACTTCGTTTCTGAAGGAGTCGAAGTTAGCAGTCGAAGTCAATAGCCGACTTCAGTAGGGTATAGAGAGAGTCCGTGGACTTAGAAAATTTTGTGATCAGGATTTTAGCTGTGGTATTTATCTGTATATATATTTTTTGTGATATATTTTCTTTGTAGAATATCTATTTAAGTATTTTGTCATAGAAAAAATAATGAGTACCTTTGAATTAAAAAAAAATCTTTAAATTTAAAATTTTAAATTTCTTAGGGGTAGTTGCTCAACAATTCTCCCCCTTTTTGTTAATGACAAAAATATTTAAATAGTCAGTAATAAATCAGTTCTTTGTGACATTAAGAGAAAGGATAGTCAAGCAAAAGACATTTCATTCAGAAAACAAAGGAAATACATAAGAAAATGTTCATGACTTAGATAGAGAACTAGGTAAATATAGAGATCTAGGGATCTTGGCAAGAAAAGGTTGAAGGAGATCCTAGAGCTTCTTCTCATTCTTCTCAAAGTAATTGTCAAACAATGCACCATCAATGTTGTAATTAGGATTGGTGGAGGGTAATTTTTTAAGAGATTTGATGTGGCGCCTCCGGAACCAGGAAATCCTATGGTGATACTTTTCTCTGTCTAAGCGAGCTTTGAGGGGAACAAACTGCTTAGAAGCTGCAAGGTGAAGAAACTCATTGAGAGTGATATCAATGCAGACCACTGGACACAGCTGAATCCTTGGCTTGATAATATATCAAGTACCTCTGTGCCCACCTATGACCAATGATCTTTCTTAAGTCCTTAAGACTCTTGGAGTGAAACTCATCAAGAGTAAGCTTCAACTTCTCACAATCAGAGTGGTAAGAGGGATAAGTTGCTGCCCATTGATCAATATTGAATCTTTCGGATTCAGCAAAACATAGTTGAAAGTCCAGAAGATGATAATGGTGCTTGGATAATTGCAGAAAGACAAATCGTTGAAAGGACAGTTTCAACTTATACTTGATTTTGAATCTGGTGGCAATGCGAATATATCTATTGAAGACTGCCTCTGCAAAATCTTTTCTATAGGAAACTGCTCCTATGAGGGGAGGATGCAAGCCAGAAGGTAAAGCCATAGTCATGGAAGGAACAATTTCTCTTTGGCCTCTTAAAAGATTTTCCCATTGGCCTTTAGAAACATCATGCAAACCTAATTTGAATCTTTCAAAGTTGAAAGTTTTCATTTTCGTGTACTTGGCCTAAGAGTTCCTGAGATGAAGTCCAAACAGCTCATAAAACCTTAGATTCAAGTGATGCTGAACTGTCAAAAATTGGTTTCTAGATTGAGTTGTTTGATATCTGGATGCTTCATCTGGATAGAGATCAATGAACTCTTTGGGAGTTAAGCAACGACTTTTCTGAGAGATGAACTGAAGGTCTTCTACTGAAATTTGTGTAGTTCTGAGCAGAGTAGGAAGCCAATGTTCAAAGGTGAACCCTGGCATCTCATGAATTTCAAGGAATGCTCGAATAGAGAGATATTCTCTGAACAGATTCATGCAATGCTTAGAGTGGTGGATGAAAGCATGCCAAAATGGTGGAAGAAGTAAGGAAGGTTTGTCACCTAATTTGGGTCCACTAGAGGCTGAAAGCTATATACTTGGAAGTATTTCAGCTAGATGAAGAAGGGTTTTCTTGGAGTCAGATTTGGAGGCAGTGGGAAGAGAAGAAAAGAATTGAGGGGGTTGAGTGGAAAGATTTAGAGTGATTTCTTTGAGAGGTTTGAATTGGTATTTCATAGGGTAGAAGGAGAATTTTATGTCCTGGTAGAATGGATCCATGGGAATGGTTGCAAGTGGAGGAGGATCCGGAGAAGTGGAATGTGAAGGATTCTCAGGAGTTGGTGTTGTGGGTGCAGTGGATTGAGTTGGAACTGGAGTGGGCTCTTTGGGCTCTGGAGGAGGCTTAACAGATGGAGCTGGTGTAGAGGGAGTTGGCCTAGAGGAAGGATGAGGGAAGACAGGGTCACCATTCTTAACCAGTCTGCGCTTCACTTTCCTCTTGAAGGTTTGGAGTTCATGAGAGGATTCAAGGGATCTCATGGCCTTAGGCTTCATCTGGGATTGATTTTCTTGCTGGGACTCCTCTACTGCTGCTGCCACTCCTGCTGACTGCTTTTCCACTGCAGGCTTTTGATGTTGCTCAATTTGTGGTTGAAACACCACCATTGCTAATTGTGATTCTTGCTTTAGTTCCTTCTGCTGCTCTGGAGGCTGTTCCTCGAATTTTTGCTGCTCAGCCTGTTGCTCAGGGTCTATGTGCTGATCAGGTACTGGCTCATCATGCCCTTGTGCCTAAGATTATGGCTCCTGGTCCTGCTCAGGTTGCTGCTCAACCTGCTACTATTGCTGAGAGGAAGAAGGCCCTGATGGCCTAGAAGTGCCCTGTTGGCACACCAACTGAAGCAGTAAATCTTTCATTTGCTTGACCTCATCAGAGAGACTATCAAACTTGACATCAAGAAATTCAATTTAAATCTGAAGAGCAGAAAGAGTCTCTTGTTGATTTCTTAATAAATCCAAAATGGTAGAGAAGTTACTGCTACTCTCCCCCTGAGACCTTGGCCGGGTCTCAAACTGAGATGGAAAGGATTGATGTTCTCTTTCCTCAAATTCATGTTCCATGGGGGTAAAAACAGGAATATCATCAGTTGCTATTCCTTTTCATTTTATATCTCTTAGTACTTCATTAATGGTTTCCTCATGAGCATCTGGTTCAGGAAGTGAGGAGGAAACAGGAACTTGATCTAATTGCTCTTGGGTCTGAACTGGGACTTCAGATCTAACTTGGACTTCTGATTCTCTATTTTCTGCCGCTGGAACTTCTTCATGAGAGGATAATGAAATGGGAGGCTCATTAGGAAAGCTCTCATGATCACATTCTGGTACAGAATCCTTGAACCATAAATTTTGCTTTTTACTAACCAAGGAATAGTGACTTCTTCTTAGGGTAAAGATACCAATTTTCTCTTTGAGTCCAATAGAAATTTCTCCAGATAGATCTACTGAGAATCTCTTGAAAATCAGAGTGAGAAGAGATCCATAAGGAAGGGATTCCTGCAAATCCTTTGAAGCTATCATCTTCTCCAAAATAACTGTTGGCAAATTTACTTTATGCTTCTAAATAGCCCAAAACAGAAGATTTCCATCCCTGACAGTTATGGAGGAGTGAGTTCCTGCTCTAGGGGTCACAATATTTGTAATAACTGAGTGGATCAGTCTCTTTTTTGCTGATAACTCATTCACTAAAAGCCCCTTCTTACTGATAGTGGCCAAATTGCCTATAATCCCCAATTTTTGCTTTTCAAGGGGAACGAACTCACTGAGTTTGTGTCCAGAACTTGGACAATCCAAAATCTCAACCAATAATTCTTCTGATATGGTAATCTTGGTTCCTTTGACATACCCAAACACTGAGTTTCCAAAAGATACTTGCAGAGATGCATAGAAGGCTCTAATGGTGTTTTCTACAGAGGACTCGGAAATCTGACATAGCTTGGTCCAACCCATGGCATTGAGGGTTTCTTCTATCCAATACAAGTTGCCACTCAAATGAGAAAAGTCTACAGCCTTCCCTGGACAGATAGGAATCTTAGCAAGACGCTGCAGTTGATCAGGGGTCAACTGGACGGTATCAGGAACCCTAGACGAAGCCATCTAGAATATGGAAACGGAAATGACTCAGGGAACTATCAAAGGAGAGATAGAAATGTTGAAGAGAGTTCCAAGATCCTATCTTTCTTTGAGGAGGATGGAGGTTACAGGGTTCTTCGGAAGTCCTTCGCCGGAGAACAATAAGGGCGCGAAGAGGCAGAAGAGGACAAGAGAGTCGAAGACGGATTTCGAAAGGGTGCTTTCTAAAAGAAAAGGGGTTTTCTTATATAAAGAGGGAAAAGATAACTGGCCCGAGATTTCAGGATGAACGATCGGGATCAAGTGATTTGACCGTTGATAGAAAAGAATTCATTTAATGAAAGCGCCTTTTCAAAAATTTTACAATAAGTCAAATTATGTATTCGACTGCATCAGTCGAATGCAAGATTTTAACATGATTCGAATACATTGTTTCTACATAAGTCGAATGTCTGGGACTTAGAATTTTTCAAGATGGTTTCACAGACAATTCAAACAGCAGTATCTTATCATACAATTCAAATGCCATTTTACTTTGGTAAATTAATCAGGATTACACATACATATCTCTCTTCTAATAGATGTGAATCTATCCTCAGGAAGAGGTTTTGTAAAAATGTCAACAAGTTGATTTTCTGTAGAAACAAATTCAAGTGAAATATTGTCATTACTTACATGATCCCTGATGAAGTGATGTCTAACCTCAATATGCTTGGTTCTTGAGTGCTGGATAGGATTCTTGGTCAAATTTATTGCGCTTGTGTTGTCACACAGCATAGGAATTTCTTGGAGCTAATGGCCATAGTCTTCCAATTGGTGTTTGATCCATAAGAGTTGAGTACAACAACTCCTTGCTACAATGTATTCAGCTTCTGTGGTTGACAAAGCTACTGAGTTCTGCTTCCTAGAAGACCAAGATATCAAGCATCCTGCAAGAATTTGACAAGTGCCACTGGTGCTTTTCCTATCTATTTTGCATCCAGCATAATCAGTATCACTATATCCAATTAACTTGAATTCAGAACATCTGGGATACTATAGTCCTAATTCACTGGTATTTATAAGATATCTAAAAATTCTTTTAATTGCATGAACATGAGATTCTTTTGGGTCAGCTTGGAATCTTGCACATAAACAAACACTGAACATTATATCTGGTCTGCTAGCAGTAAGATAGAGCAGTGATCCTATCATTCCTCTATAGATCTTTTGATCTACCTTTTTACCAAGAGGATCACTGTCTAACTTAATGCCTGAGCTCATGGGTGTTCCTAGTGGCTTACACTTGTCAAAATCATACTTAGAAAGTAAGTCTGAAATATACTTGATTTGACAAATGTGAGTTCCTTCCTTGGTCTGCTTAATTTGCAACCCAAGAAAATAATTGAGCTCACCCATCATGCTCATTTCAAATTCACTTTGCATCAGATTTTCAAAGAATTTGTAAAGTGATTCATTAGTAGAACCAAAGATAATGTCATCAACATAGATTTGCACAATTAAGATTCCATCTGAAAATTTCTTTATAAATAATGTGCTATCTACTTTACCTTTTGTAAAATCATGTGATATAAGATAAGCACTTAATCTTTCATACCAAGCTCTTGGAGTTTGTTTCAGACCATACAGTACTTTCTTTAAACGGAAAATATGATTAGGATAAGTAGTATCTTCAAAACCAGATGGTTGCTCAACATATACTTCTTCTGTAATAAAACTATTGAGAAAAGCACTTTTAACATCCATCTGAAATAAATTGATATTAAGAGAACAATCATACGCTAATAAAATTCTGATTTCCTTTAATCTAGCTACTAGAGCATAGGCTTCATCAAAATCTATGCCTTCCTCTTGGAAATATCCTTGAGCTACAAGTCTGGCTTTGTTCCTAGTGATTACCCCTGATTCATCCATCTTGTTTCTGAAAACCCATCAGGTTCCAATAACTGGATGATCAGTAGGTTTAGGTACAAGAGTCCAAACTTCACTGCGTTGGAACTGATTAAGGTCCTCTTGCATAGCAAGGATCCAAGATTCATCACCCAGTGCATCATTGATTATCTTAGGCTCAATTTGAGAAACTAAAGCAGAAAAATCACAAGGAATTTGCATACCTCTTGTTCTTACCCTATCTTGAGGATCACCTATGATATTTTCTCTAGGATGATTCCGGTGGTACCTCAATTCCCTAGGTAGATCTTCTTGTGGTTCTTCTAATGGTGGATCTTCCATTTCTCCATCTTCTTCCTTTTGTTCAAGGGAAGTCTTTTCTAAATCCCTGCAAAGATCATCAACACATTCTTCTTCATCTTCTATCCTTTTGATAAAAAGGTTAGTTTCATCAAATAATATATGCACAGATTGTTCTATGGTTAATGTTCTTCTATTGAATACCTTATAACCTCTAGGTTTTGAAATGTATCCTAACAGGAAACCTTCATCACTCTTAGCATCTAAGTTTCCTAGATTATCCTTACCATTATTTAAGATAAAGCACTTACAGCCAAAAGGTCGAAGATGACTAATGTTGTGTTTCTTTCCCTTGTAGAGTTCATATGGAGTCTTCTTTAGAATGTGTATGATCATGCACCTGTTGATGATGTAGCAGGCTGTATTGACTGCCTCTGCCCATAAATATTTTGGCAAATTATACTCATTCAGCATTGTTCTGGTCATATCCAGCAGTGTTCTGTTCTTTCTTTCTGCTACTCCATTCTGTTGAGGTGTTCTTGGTGCTGAGAAGTTATGCTCAATCCCATTTTCTTCATAGAATTTCATGAATTCTTCATTCTTGAATTCACCCCCATGATCAGATCTAATGCTTGTAATCTGAAATTTCTGATTTTTCTGAACTATTTTGCTGAACTTCAGAAATGCTTGAAAGGCTTCAGATTTGGCTTCCAGAAAAGACACCCAAGTGTACCTTGAGTAGTCATCAACTAATACATAGCCATATATTTTTCCTCCAAGACTGACTGTCCTCATAGGTCCAAACAAATCCATGTGAATTAACTCTAAAGGCTTGGAAATTGTAACAATTGTCTTGGACTGAAATGAGGTCTTGGTCTGTTTTCCTTTTGCACAAGCTGAACAAAATCTAGATTTCTTAAGTTTCATCTTTGGAAGCCCCTTAACCAGATCATGCTTCATTAATTTCTTGATCACTGGGGTGCTTGCATGACCAAGTCTTCTATGCCACAAATTAGACTCTTCACTTTTGGTGGTAGCAAGACATAAGTTCACTTCCTTTAATTCTGCCAACTGCAAAGTGTACAGGTTCTTTACCCTTTGAGCTTCGAAAATTATCTTGTTATCTTTCTGGATGATACACTTATCATTCTGAAAATTTACTGAATGACCTTTGTCACATAACTGACTAATACTTATCAGATTATGCTTCAGATCTTCTACATACATGGCATCTTCAATTAGGTTCTTTTCTTTAGTACCAACTGTTCCACACCCTAATACTTTTCCTTTTCCATTATCACCATATGTGACTTGACCACTTTCTTCTCTAAAACTTGTGAATAACTTCCTAACCCCTGTCATATGCCTTGAGCATCCACTATCCAAATACCATTTGGATGCCCTCAGCCGACCCTGCAAACAAAATCAGGTTGTAACTTTTGGTACCCAAATTTTCTTGGGTCCTTGATGGTTAGTTTTAGGAATCCATCTAAGATGTCCAGAGGTGCATGTGCTTACTGTGTGTCCTAATTGGTTACAATGACTACAACATAAATCAAAGGCATTTTTTATGTGTGCAAAGTTGTTGAATTTTTGTTTTTGTCTATACACAAGTTGATTTACCTTTTAGGATTTTTAATTCCTTTTTCTATTACAAACTTTGGGGTTAGATACACTTTAGGATGAATAATATTTTCTTCATTTAATGGGGGTATGTATCCTAATCCATATTTTTTCTTTCCTATTCTAGAACCTTTTATATTTACAAATAAGGAGGTTTTACAATTTGAAATCTTTTCTATAGTAGCTTTTAGATAATTATTTTCCTCTTGCAACTTTTCTTCATCTTTAAGTTCCTTAAGATTTGATTCAATTTTCAAGATTTTGCTGTTTTTATTTTTTAAGTCTTCGCACAGCAATTCGTTAGTTCTTTTAGTTTCACTTATACTTTTGTTTAACCTTTCTGTTTCATTTTTAAGAAAGGTATTAGCCTTTTCCTAGTTTAGTAGATTTAGTTTAATTATCTTCATTTGTTTTACTATTGTTTTATATTTTTCATAGAGTTCATTAAATGCATCTTCAAGGCTATCAAAATCAGATTCAGAACAAGAAGTAAATGAGGTTTCTGAATTTACCTGTTCTAAACCTGCCATGAGGGCTAGGTTTGCCTTCTCTTCTTCTTCGAATTCTGAGTTGGATGATTCTAAACTGGTTCCCTCTTCATTGTCCCATGTTGCTGCCATTGCCTTTTTTTTGAATTTTCTAAACTTTTTCTCTTTGCCTTTCTTCCTGTCAGATTTTCCTGCTTGATCCTTTTTCTTGAGCTTGGGACATTCAGATTTGTAATGTCCAGGTTGATTACACTCATAGAAAGTTGGCTCTTTCTTCTTTTCTTTCTTGCAAAATCTTTTTGAGCCAAACTTCTTCTTCTTTCCAAGGATTCTCTGCAGTTTTCTTGAAAGCATGGCCTCATCATCACTGTCATCTGACTTTTCTTTTGAGTCTTCAGATGAAGAGGAATCTGCAATCTTCAAAGCATTTGAAATTTTCTTTTTCGAGGAATTTTCAGAAAACCTTTCCATATTAATTTCATGGGCCATGAGGGATCCTATTAATTTATCAATAGACAATTGTGTTAAATCATGAGCTTCCTCTATGGCTGTAACTTTAGGGGTCCATACATTTGTTAGAGATCTTAGGATTTTTCTAACTGTTTCTTCATTAGTTAGGACTTTTCCTAAAGAACTTAGTCCGACAATTATGTTTGAAAATATGTTATACATTTGAGTTATATTTTCATTAGGGAGCATTTTGAACTGTTCATATTGTGATACAAGTATATCTATCCTTGTTTGTTTAACCCTATCTGTACCTTCATAGGTTACATGAAGTTTATCCCACATTTCCTTAGTTGTTTTACATGCTGAAAGTCTGTTAAATTCTCTTTTAGACAAAACATAGCAAAGATAATTTTTTGTCTTGTAATTTAAAGACATATTTCTTTTATCTACAATGGAAAGACCAGAGGAAGAAGATTCTCCAAGGATTTGATAGTCACCTTGTTCTATTACCTGCCATAAGTCGAAGTCAGTATCTCTGATGAAGCATTCCATTTGCATCTTCCAGTATTGGTAATCTTCACCATCAAAAAATGGTGGCCTTGTGACAGATAGGCCTTCATAGTTGTGAGCTTCGGATGCTATTTCCTCTCAAATCTCTTGGATTCTTCTGAGAAGACCTCGCTCTGATACCACTTGTTAGATCGAAATGGCACTAAGAATGTCCTAGAGGGGAGTGAATGGACTTCTTCCCTTTTAAAAATTTGCTTCTGAAATTGCACAACACTAAATAAATTGTTAGAGCTTAGTGTGGTGTGTGTGATTCAAGTGTAGACAAGGCAGAAACAATCACACAAAAATGCACAAGAGTTTATCCTGGTTCGGCCCTTCCCACATTGAAGTCCTACATCCAGTCCTCAAGCCAACCACTTGAGATTTCCACTATCTGCCAATAAATTGGTCTTCTCTCACCCTTGAGAAGAATTACAAACCCACTTGCTCCCAAGCAAGTCTTCCCTAAACAGGGGTATAACAACTACCTTTCACAATGTCTTCCCTTCACAGAAGGGGCAATGCAGAACCAGACTTCTGCAGAAATTACACAGGAATAATAAAGAAACACTTGTGTGTTTGCCTCAGATCTGAGCACGAACACACACAGACTTCAGAAGGATTAAGAGATCAGAAATGAGACTGAATCCTATCTGAAATGCAAGGGTGGACTTGAAGAAAATAGGCAATTACAGTTGCCACCTAACACAGAACTTCAGAAGAACTTTAGAATATTTTCTGAAGTAAAGCTCTCAGACTTGTGGCTTGCAGGAAAGCTTGAGAAAACTTGAAGGATTCAAATGATGCTTTCAAGAAGAGTAAAGGCTTGTATGCGCTTATTGTTGTTCTTTTCAAACTTGAGCTCCTTTTATAAACTTCAAAAAAATAGTCGTTTAAAAAATAGCCGTTGGAGCTTGTGGTCGTTTGCAATATGTCCGTTTGAAGAGATCTCTAGGATCCTTTGGGTCTTGAAGTGTTTGTTATCCAGAAGTCTTTCAGTTTTGCTTCTTTCCAAGATCTTCAGTAGGAGTGTAGTTTTCACAGCTAGAAGATAAGCTCTTTCTCTTCGGAGTGAACTGTGAAAGAGACATGCTAAAAACGAGCTCCAATAAATGCCTGCACAATGACAAGACAAAAGAGAAGAGTATCTCCATACCTTTGAGGTAGGTGAGTCAGAAAAATACAGAAAGAAGGCATGGAAACCTCGTATCACAGGCTTTCAGATAGAAGGAGTAGACTGATAGTTAGGCTAAAAAGGTAAAGCATGGGTCTGTCAGTGGTAGGTGAGTCTTGTCAGATGCCATGCGCCTGAGAATTCATAAATTCATAGTGTCTAATGAATCCATGAAGATCCGGAGCAAAGATGTGAAGACCATGAGGCTCAGATTAAAAATATTTCAGAAATTGTTTGCACAGGATTTAGATGAATATTTTAAGTTTAATATGACTTGTCCTGTCAGAGAAAATAATAAAATAATGATATTTCTGATGGATTAATAAGATATAAAAGATCCATTAAAAAGGATGTGAAAAGATTAGGAGATAAGCTTACAGTAGGTGTTAAGCATAAAACAGATCAGAAAAAGGTATTAAGTACAGAATTATCAGTGAAGTCGAATGCATAAGAACATACAATTCGACTGAAAGAGTAGAAGTGATTCGACTCTAGAAAGGAATAACAAGGTAATTCTACTTCTAAGAAAAGACAAGGCTATTCGACTATAGCAGTCGAATACTATATATGATTTCTGAGGCATTCGACTGTGGCAGTCGAAGATGACAGTCGAATCAAGAGTTTAACTTTTAAGAGGCATTTGACTGTGGCAGTTGAAGATGACACTCGAATCAAGAATTGGATTTTGTAAGGCATTCGACTGTACCATTCGGAGTCATCAGTTGAATTACATATAAAGTTGTAGACTTAGAAAATTTTGGAGGTTGTTTAACTTCGTTTCTGAAGGAGTCGAAGTTAGCAGTTGAAGTCAATAGCCAAATTCAGTAGGGTATAGAGAGAGTTTGTGGACTTAGAAAATTTTGTGATCAGGATTTTAGCTGTGGTATTTATCTGTATATATATTTTTTGTGATATATTTTCTTTGTAGAATATCTATTCAAGTATTTTATCATAGAAAAAATAATGAGTACCTTTGAATTAAAAAAAATCTTTAAATTTAAATTTCTAAATTTCTTAGGAGTAGTTGCTCAACAATCTAAAATTCAAGGAAATAAAAGGATGACATAACAAAAATCTCAACAAAAACTTCTCAAATCGAGGAATGAACAGAAAATTTATAACAAGAGTTTACTATTACTAAAGCAATGTCCTAATGCTACCACTTTGATCTGGACTGGGTAGACCTCAAGAAGCCCTCTGGATGCCCTCAACCTCCCAAAAACCAGACATCTATAGAAAGGAGGAAGAAGAAGTCAAACTCTCCAACAGCAGAAGAATGCAAATAAAACAAACTCTACTGGATTGATTCACCAACACAGAGGGAAGGAAAAAGTAGAAATCGCCTGGATCGTCTTCCTCTAAATAGAAGAAATGAAAAGAAGAAGAAAAATCCAAAACAATCCCAGTTGCCCTCCCCTGGAGTCGAATAATCTCAACAAATGCTGGGCAAAGAAAGCAGATGCTGAACTCCCCAAATCTCGAACCAGAGAAGCAAAGAAAAAACAAATCACAGCAGTCCCTGGAATCTCTTATAGGAACACAGAAGAAAGAAGAAAAGAGCTCCTCGATTCCCCTTCCAGCCTTCATAGAAGACAACCAACAAATTTACAATCGCCCTCCGGATGAACAGAAGAAATCGCCAACAATCGTCCTCCTCACAGCAGTCCTCAATACACAGAAGAAATTGGAAATAACAACCTCCACCGGATCGATCTCTCAGCACAGAAGAAATGAAATTAGCACAAAAGAAAAGAAGAACAATTGCAATCAGAAGAAATGGAATTAGCACATAAGAAAAGAACAAGGCAATTGCCCCTAGATCATTCTATCATAATTTTTGAACAAAAACCCCCCAAAAATGCTTAACGAAGAAAAGGGAAAAATTCTATCCCTACAGAAGAGCAAAACCCCTCCAAGATTTGAACCTCGAACCCTTACAGCAAAGAAGAAAACCCCCCAAATTATCGAACTCTCCTACAGATGCTGAAAGGAAAAAAAAATACATAAGAAAAGTGGAAGAAAAAAAATCCCCAAATACTGAACTAAAAGAGATGAAAAAAACAAAAAACTAAGCTCTCATCTGTCGAACCCCTCCATCTGAGGACCTTTGGGGTCTTTATATAGGCTCCCTGGAACCTTCCAGGCACCTCTGCACGAGCTCCTCACACATGGCCAGCCTCACCACTTCGCACGCCCAAGCTTCACACGGGCTTCAACTGCTTTCGTCGCCCCTGCTCTGCTCCAAATCCTCTTCCCGCCTCCAACTGCTACGCACCTCACACACCCTGCCGCGCACGGCCCGCAGCACACGCTCCATCGGATCGCCGCACCATCGCGCACCACCTCAGCTAGTCCGCATGAGCCAGCTCTGCATGCCCCGGGCTCCAGCAGCACTTCCCGCGTAGTGTCGGCCTCAACATGCCCTAGATCGCGCACCGCCTCCCATCGCCTGAGCTCACACGCGCCAGCCCCATCTTCTCGCCACGGCCGCACTAGCCACAGCCCTCACGCCCCACCTCAGCTCTGCATGCCCACACTTCCACCTGCCCCTCACACCCTGTTCACATCAGCCACCAGGGCTGCATCGCACAGGAGTTGCTCTGGCCTGCACAGCTTGCCACCGCCTCCCAGCAGCTTCCACCTGCTTCCGTCCTTAACCTGGTGGGAATAAAAGGGTTTACATGAGAGAAATGCTATTGGCACAATGCGCCGATGGTAGTGCAAAGAAATGTTGGCACAATGGACTTATGAGGGGGTATGTGACATGATGGTATTGGTTGGAGTATTAACAATCTTTATTTGTTTAAAAACTCACGTTTATCTACTAAAAGATATTTACAAAAAATATTATTACAAAAAAACTTATTTATATACAATATTTATTTACAAATATTTTTTTATTTCTCAAAATGCATCTGTGCAAAGAAAAATGAACCTGATTAGTCAATCTGAAAAATAGTGACTTACTGAATGAAAATCTATCATGTGCATTCTAACCCATTATCAACTAATATGTTCAAAAATTTATTTCTGGATGAAATGAAAATTAAAATCAAAATACACATTATTTTTAAACAAAAGATGTCTAAAATCAACTATAAGTATGAAATTTAACACGAAAAATTCTGTAGTTATCAGGTTCCTGCAGAGCTTGCAGTCTGCCTTGGCACTTTTGTACACCCGGCCATGTGTCTGGTGCTTAGTTAATCATCTGTGGGTAGTTAGAAATCTTGTGGTTTTGGCTTCCACAGCATAGGCATCTTCCCAATGCCTTCCAGCAATCCTTAGATCTGTGACTCGCCTTGCCACGGTGCTTGCATAATTCCCTGTTGATGGGGGCCTGTTGATTACCTCCATCCCAAAACCTCTTCATCGGTTGGTTTCCAGGTTGGCCAATTGGCCTCTTAGTTCCGACCACAACTTGTGGCCTTTTTTATGTAGTTCCCTGTTCCCTTTTTACCATATTGCTCTTAATGTTGTCAGATATAGCCAGCGAGTCCTCAAGTAGTAAAGCCTTCCTAACCATTTTCGAATATGTCTGCAGGTCCATCGGTACCAACTGTGTAATGTATTGAGGCCTAAGACCGCTCAAAAATCGCTTGGCCTTCAACCGCTCGGTTTGGACCAAATGAGGGGCATAGTGGGCCAACTTAGAGAATTGGGCCTCATATTCTGCTACAGAGAGGCCCCGTTGCTTCAGAATGGTGAACTCCGCCGCCTTTCTCTCCTGTACTCTATATGAGAAATACTTATTGTTGAAGTATTCCTAAAACTTTGCCCAGGTGGCTGGTGCGTCACCCAGCATTGCCTCTATGGATTCCCACCAAGCACGAGCTTCCCTTTCTAGTTGATATGTTGCTAGCGTAACCTTATGTTTGCCTGCACATCTCATAATGCATAATGCCCATTCCATCTCTTTGAGCCAGTGCTCGACCTCATCTGGGTCAGTGCTGCCACCGAACCTTGGTGGATTCATGCTACGAAAGTTGCAGTGGAGATCTCCATGGTTATTATCCCTACCTTGGGTTGCCTGCAGTAGGGCTTGGGTCAGTGTGTTGATTGTGAAAGATGTGCGAAATTATCTAGTATGGTAATCTAGAAAGGGGGGGGGGGTTGAATAGATTACAACTAACTCGAACCACAATTACCTTCTTTTCGATGAAAACACAAACTTATCGAAATCTTAAACAGATTCAAGATTAGTTTGACTTGCAATTAGTGTGCTTGTTTTGAACAGAACATGAACAGCCAACCTAACATGTGTAGAACCAGCATGCCTACCAATCATCTATCGTGAAAATGTGCAAACCATAGAACACGAAGATTTAAGGTGGTTCGGAGTACACAACTTGTGTATCCTACGTCCACTGTCCACACACACACGCAGAAACGACTGCTTATGAGCGAGTTTCACTCTACAACACACACACTCACGTTGTCTGATGTTAACACACGATCAGAACAACATGACCCACGTGAATCAAGCACAAGAGACACTTGACCCACTAACACACACAACAAGTATGAAAAATATAGACAGAGAAGAGTTCTGAGTTGAAGAATCAAATCTTGAGATAGAACTCTTCACGATGGTCGTCCAGATGTGCTTCAAACTTCGTCTTGATAGGTATGAGTTGATGTAGAAGCTTGAACGATGGACAAACCGGCTTCAACTCCATTTAGAAGATGGTTCTTCTTCACTCTGGACGGAGTGCTGAAGCAGAGCAGCAGAGAGAGACTTTTCTCTTGAGATTTTGCCAGGGTTTTGTATGGTGGATGGGATGGAGTTGGCTTGGAGAGAAGAGAAAGATCTCTTCATGGCTTGGAGAGAGAGAAAACCAAGAGAGAAGAAGAGAGAGAGGGTGAGCTGCGAATTTGGAGCCCTGCACTCCTATTTATCTGCACTCCTATTTATAGAGTTCTAGGAGAGGCTAATCCCATCCCAATTCGTCCATAGGTGTTAGAGTAGCATTAGGTTTGGGTTTAGGAGTCCCATACGTAGTGGAATAGGTCTTAGGATAAGGATAAGGCTCGGTTTCAGGGTTTAGCACACAGAACTATGTCATGACGCCCCGATCCGACGTGTTTAGGTTGTGTCATCCTATGGCGTCGCGACAGTGTTGCGACCCCTAGAGGCGTCGTGTTAATACTTGTTGTGTTTTCTTATGTCTGTACATAGTTTGCTTATATTGATGATTGTGTTTGTACATATTTTCTTCGCTTTCAGTCAAATATTGTTTGTCTATTTATTAGAAAAGTCACAAAAAATTCAAAAAAAAAACAACAACAAAAAAATAAAAAAAACCACAAAAAATGAAGCTTCACAGGTAAGTTTAGGTATGATTTCCTTATCCCTATTCCCTTGCATTACTATATGTTAGCCTACTTAATATATCATTTCAAGGACCGGTTGGTTCTCAATGTGTTCCGGGATCTGAGTTCCCCTTCATCAAAAATAGTGATGATCTAGGTACACATTGTTAATCGCTCGACAGGCCGTTAACTTGGATAAGTTTGGGGATGATGGACTCTGTCTTGCATAGTGGTTGAAGGAAGATTCTCGACCCATTCTTGTCTGGTTTAGCAATAGTATCCTTGATTTATTTTCTATGTTTTTCTTTTCTTTACATTTGATTTTATGATTTCTTTTTTTTTAGCCCAGCATGCATCATATAGGTCTTTGAGCTATCATGACTCATCCCCTGACTAATAATGAGCTTTTGTTGAGTGCTCAACTATTCTTCATGTTCAGAATAAAAAATCCTATTCAAATCCAAATCAGAAAGTTTGTCTTCGAGCTAGTTGCTCTTGCCAGAGTGCCTAGAATTTCCTTGTCTGGATTCTCTATCCAATTTTCATTTATATTCCTTTTGATCCGTTTTGGTTGCGAACCGCTCCCAGGTCTGAGTTAGAGTTACCTACCTAGCACGCACTTGTCTTTCCAAAATAAAACCTGTAGGCCAATCGGCTAGGGTACCTCTCAATCAAGGGGTTGATCATCCTTTTTTCTCCCTTTCGTCCAGACTTGTGTTTTCCTTGCATTCTACTTGAATAGCTAACTCAGGGCTTTCAAGAAGATTC
Source organism: Colocasia esculenta (assembly GCA_014218235.1). NCBI lineage: Eukaryota > Viridiplantae > Streptophyta > Magnoliopsida > Alismatales > Araceae > Colocasia > Colocasia esculenta. The sequence continues at coordinate 185,485,266 of CM024753.1, read as the reverse complement.
CAATTGCTTGTTGGTTAGATCATGTATCTTTTTACCTTGGCTCCTATCTTTTCAGTTCACTCCACATCATATCTGCTCCATCGTCAATTCATGACGTCTGCACTGCACTTCCGCTTCGCTCCCTTACAAAGTAGAAGCCAAGGAGGGGCAATATGTAGACACCCGATTCTGACCTATAAGTTGAACCATATTTCTTGTTCTCTTAATGAGCCCCAAGTTGGTCACTCACCTTGAGCCCATTTGTTAGCCACATCTTGAGCCCATTAAAATCCAATTCTCAGCTTGTCTCGTCCAATTATCGTTGTTAGAATCCTTGTGCTAGGGTTTCAACTCTCAAATCATAACGCGACGGCCTTGAGGGTCGCATTCATGCCATTTAACTAATTATATTCCTTAAATAATTGATTATTTCCCTAAATAGTCGATCAAAATTCCAAAATAATTGGTCAACCTTAACGCGACGGGTCGTAGCGTCGCGTTATTCCTCAGGTCGCACCCTCTCTGGCTGTCGCGACAGCCCATGCATATCCATTCACGTGCTTTCATGGTCGCGACCACCTTGGCCATCGCAACAATCCTTGTCGCATCCCTACGACCCGTCGCGACATGGTCTGCATGCACTGGCCTCTACAATCACCTCCACTTTATCCTCCATTAGCCTTATTTTCATCCACAACAACCCCCACAACCCTCCAGCCACAGTTTGAGGTTCCATCTCACCTTGGAACCCTCCTAGGACTCTTCTCATGCAGATTTACTTGACTTTTTATTATTTGCATAGGCCTTTATCACTTATGGATTGGATATTCTCTCTCCTCTCTATATAAGTGACCCTACCCTTTTAGAAGGAGGAGAGGACCCCATTTTTGCCACGAAGTGCTGCCAAAATATCTCCAGAACTCCCCCTTAGCTCATAGCTTTCCCATTTCCACCAATTTTCTCATTATCTCCTTCATCAAGTCATGCTTCTTTCTTCAAGTATGGAGCTTGGTAGCTGAGGAGGCGGCTTCCACGTCCTTCAGAGGCTGCTGCACGACCAGGAGCATCATCCCACAGCCAGGGAGTCGCCCCTTCGGGGATCTTTCTTTCCTTTCTCCTTCTTATTTCCCTTCATGCATGTTGTTATTTTCTTTTAGATAGAAGCTGTAATGACCCGAGAACCTGACACTCGGCCCACGCTGAGGACCCGATTTTCGCGGTCGTCGCCCATAGATCCGGAGACTCTGAAGGGCCATAAAATATATCTAACAGGATATGTAATGGAAGTAAATGTCAACTGCTAAACTAGAAGCATACAAGCAGAAACAGGAAAGAGAGCGAGACCGCTGCGTACCGCTCTAATTACAACCCCAACGCACGCAGGCTAGTACAAGTAAAAGGCAGGGAAAGAACAGATCCCTTAGGGGCATACCCTGAGGGTGACGTACACTGGAAAAAGGGGAAACACTGCTAGCTACGGGGTCCTCACCTACCGCCCCATCTCCTATGCCCGGCGCGCACCCTGCCGCTGTTGATAAGTCTCACCTGGAAAAAGGAGGGATGAGCTTCACAACAGAAGCTCAGTAGGGACTACCAATCTCCTACTGGCTCTAACAGGTAGAAGGATATATATAACAATTAAATAACAACAATTCATATCTTCTACCTACGAACAGAAGTGCGGAAGCAAAGCTACAACTAGCACGGTACGGGAACACAACATGGTCAGAAAACTCCGTACGACTGCTCGTCGTGACCACCACACGGCTAGTCAACACAGACAGAGGGGACTCTGCCTGGACAAGGAGCACTAGCTATGGAAAACACTACCACTAGTCAAAGGTCAGGTGCGCCCACCGATGTCTTACCCTTAATCCGAGTCCTGACCCTCACGTCTCGTCAGAGCGAGGTAGGACACAAAGTACACATAGTAAACGTTGTAGTCTGGCCGGACTACGGTCCCACGCCTGACCTCTCCAAGCAGTTCCGGGGCCGCAAGGAGCGAGGCAGTGAGAAACAGGAGTGACTGGCCTACGCTGGGTAGAACTCCTAACTGTCCTCGGCATCCCAGACCAACCATGAGAGCTCTGCAAGCGACTCAATGCCACTGTCCTAACCACCATTTTCCCCTTAGCTCCAAAGTCCACCTGCTGGGCTGCCAACTCGAGCACACTCGTAGCCCAGAGTACTCCCTCAACAGGCTCCCAAGGACGGGGGTCCCAGGCAACGGTAACAACCTCTCACATGGGACAAGCCCTCAAGTGCCGAGCACTGGGCGAAAGAATAGTGTAGGACCGTACTAGGAAACTAGCACAGGTGTAACGAGTACAGTAAAAGAAACGGAAACGGCGAAACCAAAACCTGTCTCTCGGTTGAAGTCGCGACGCGTCAGGCTGTCGTGACCAGGTCGCGACGCCCTACCCTGTCGCGACGCTGTCGCGGCGGCCATAGTCGTCATGACCAGGTCATGACACTCAAGAGCGTCGCGATTCTGTCGCGACCGGCCAGGCCATCGCGACAATATCACGACCTCCAGAATGGTCGCGTCTTCAGCAGAGGGGGGTTCCGGAGCGCTTCTTTTGGAGACCTCCCCAAAAACACCAAACAAACATTCCACAGGGGGAGGGGAGCATGCTTAACATGTATTAAAAGTTGTAAATCATGCAAACCACCCATACAACCCCACAAACATGGATTTAACAAGAATCTACGCTTGAAGGGGAAAAACTCACTCAACCACTAGCATGGATCCTCACTCTCCCACAACCACAAACCATGAGGAAACACCATCTCTAAGGGGAGGGGAGCATGCTTAGGGCGAGAGGATCAAGGGTCCCTACCTCTACATGAAGAGCAAACCCGTTGGGGACTTCTCGTAGGAATGGCCACCTCCTCCTCGCTCCAAACGACACGACCACGTCCCCTGCACGAACGGAACGACACCCTCCTCAGCACGGACACTTCGAGCTTGAAGAAATGCCAAGGGAACGCAAGGGGAGCTCGGAGGGAAAGAGAGGGGGAGAAGAAGCAGAGGAAGAGGGGGAGGGGGAGAATAGGGTACGGCATTCGGTTTTAAACCGACGGCCACCAGAACGTGACCGGCCGACCCGGCGCGACAACTACCGTGTCACGACAGTCATTCCCGGCGCGACCCCAAAAAGGCGGTCAAACCTCGAAGACCAGAAAAGCAATCGCGATGGCTGACCAGGCCGCGTCAACACTGCACATGCCTGACACCCGACAAGGCCATTCTGACAGAAAGGATAGTGGTCACGTCTGTCAGAAAAGCAGTCGCAACGCCGTCAGACCCGTGATCAAGACGCGTCGGTCACCCCTGCCACGACAAGAACGCGGCGGCCAGGTATGGTGCGACCCAACTCTGTCGCGACAGGCCGATCTGGCCATGCGCGACCCAACCCTGTCGCGGCAGGCTGATCTGGCACGACCAAGTCGCGGCCAGGACACCTGTCGCGACCCTGAGGACGGAGCCAAGGGCCCAAGGGAGCCATGTCTTGCATCCCACCCACCTTAAGACATTTCGTCCTCAAAATAAAAACAACTCGGTCTCAAACCGGAAAGCAATACAGGGAGAAGACATACCAATCAATCAAATAAATAGGGGAACTACTCATGCATCTCGTCCACACGCTCCCAGGTGGCCTCGCCACCGACGCGGTTCTACCAAACAACCTTTATCAGTGGGATTTGTCTCCGACGCAACTACTGTACTCTGCAGTCGTCAACTCTGATCGGGTACTCTGGTACTAACAAGTCTGGCGCTACCTCAAGCTGTGAGTAGTCCAACACATGTAAAGGATCTATGATGTACCTCTTGAGCTGCGGAACATGGAAAACACTGTGCACACCTGTCGAAAGACTCAACCTGTACGCCACCTAACCGACCCTCTCTGAGATAGGGAAAGGCCCAATGTACATGGGACTGAGCTTTCCCTTCTTTCCAAACCTCATAACACCCTTGGTCAGCGAGACCCGCAAGAAAATAAGGTCACCAATGCTGAACTGTAACGGTCTCCTGCGGCTGTCTGCATAACTCTTCTGTCGGCTCTGCGCTGTCTGTAGCCTCTGCCTGATCAGTCTTACTGTATCTGCACACTGCTGCACTAACTCTGGTCCCAAAAGCTGCCTCTCTCCAACCTCGAACCAATGAAGAGGGGTCCTGCATGGGCGACCATACAAAGCCTCGTATGGCACCATTCCGATGCTCGAGTGGTAACTGTTGTTGTAGGCGAACTCTACCATCGGAAGGTGCGACTCCCAGGTGCCACTCCAGTCCAAGCAGCATGCTCTCAGCATATCCTCCAAAGTCTGAATGGTCCTCTCTGACTGCCCATCTGACTGCGGATGATATGTTGTGCTCAACCTCAACTCTGTGCCCAGTTCTCTCTGCAGACTGCGCTAAAACCCTGACGTGAACCTCGGATCTTTGTCGGAGACGATCGAAATTGGAGTACCGTGCAACGGAACGACTCTATCCACGTACAACCTAGCTAACCTGTCCACTGACCAAGACATCCTGACTGGCAGAAAGTGTGCTGTCTTGGTCAAACGATCCACGATCACCCAGATACCATTGTGCCTCTACGGGGTACGGGGCAGACCAATCACGCAGTCCATGGTGATGTCGTCCCATTTCCACACGGAAATGGGCAACGGCTGCAGCTCACCACCAGGATGCTGATGCTCGGCCTTCACCTGCTGATAGGTAAGGCACCGAGCGATGAACTCTGCCACGCCCCTCTTCATCCCTGGCCACCAGAAGAACCTCCTCAAGCAATGGTACATCTTGATGGATCCAGGATGAACAGCATATCACGACCTGTGAGCCTCTGAAAATAGTGCCTGGAGCGCCTCCTCGGGAATGTACAAGCAGCCTCTGAATCTGGCCTCGTTGTCCTCGTCAAGCTCAACATCTGGCATCTGCAAAATGTCTGCCAACTGTGGGTCTGCCCGCTGTGCCTGCAACACCTGCCTAAACACTGACGGCCGAACTGACAAACTGGACGCCACAGCACGATCTCTGCTCCTGGACGGGTAGAACGCTCTCTGGTACAGCTCCTCGAATAACCTCCACTCTCTGACCATTAGCGAACTCAAGTGAACACGCCTGCTCAAAGCATCGGCCACGACATCAGCCCTTCCTGGATGATAGGAGAGGGTAAGGTCATAGTCCTTCAAATACTCCATCCATCGGCTGTTAGAGTGTGGAGCCTGAACTTGCTGATGTAGACAAGAAGGTTTGGGACGCTTACAGAAGAGGTAGTCGAAGTTAACAGTCGACTTGAGCAGTCGAAGTCAGCATTCGACTTGAGCAGTCAAAGTCAACATTCGACTGCAGTATTCGACTTCAGCATTCGACTTCAGAAGTGGGAGTCAGCAGTCAAATTTGGCATTCGACTTTTGCAGTCGGATTTCTCAAGGCAGTCGACTTTTCAACCCCAGGACAGGCGACTTGTGTGAATCTGAGTGAGGGGCAGTTTTGTCCTTGTAAATCTCGATTATGGTGCCCTAACCTCCTAGTATATATAGTATGGCGGTCTCTCCTTGTACTTGTAGTATGATCGTTCCTGACATATAGTATTGGAACTGCTGCTGTGGCCGTGGACGTAGGAAGGCTTTGCCTCCGAACCACGTAAAAATCTGGTGTTCCTGTGTTCTTCTTCTCCCTTCTTCAATCTCTTCTCCAAACTCTACGTGTGAGTTGTGTGAGAGAGGGCTGCCGATCGGGGGGACAATTCCCCAACAACTGGTATCAGAGCACTGGTTCACGGGAAACAGTGGGAGCGATGGCAGCGAATGAAGGAAAGGTGAGGATCGAGAAGTTTGATGGCAAGGACTTCAGTTTCTGGAAGATGCAAATCGAAGACTACTTGTATCAAAAGAAGTTGCACCAGCTGCTTCTTGGAACGATGCCAGATGGTATGAAGAAAGAAGATTGGGATCTTTTGGATAGACAAGCTCTCGGAGTTGTTCGTTTGACGTTGGCCAGAAACGTCGCGTTCAACATCGTGAACGAGAAGACCACAGCAGGTCTGATGTAGGCGTTATCAAATATGTACGAGAAACCATCTGCTTCCAACAAGGTACATTTGATGCGTCGTTTGTTTAATCTCAAGATGGCCGAAGGTTCATCGGTCACAGATCATATAAATGAATTCAATGTGATTACAACCCAGTTGAGTTCTGTGGAAATAGATTTTGATGATGAGATTAAAGCATTGATTCTTCTGTCCTCCTTACCTGAAAGTTGGGGTGCAACTGTGACGGCTGTTAGCAGTTCTTCAGGTTCAAGTAAACTGAAACTTACAGAGATTCGAGACTTGATTCTGAGCGAGGATGTTCGGAGAAGAGAATCTGGTGAAGCTTCAGGTTCTGCCTTAAACACAGAAGGCAGGGGAAGAAGAAATCAGCGTGGACAGAATCAGAATAGATCCAAGTCCAAGAAAAGAGGTTAGTCTAAACCCAGTGGTGATGGTTGCTGTAAATGTGGTAAGAAGGGTCACTTTAAGAAGGATTGTAGACTTCCAAAGAAAAAGGATCAGGGGCAGAAACAGGAAGAGGACTCTGCTAATGTCATGGCAGAGGAAGTCCAAGATGCTCTAATTTTGAGTGTCAATAGTCCCATCGAATCTTGGATTCTAGATTCTGGAGCATCCTTTCACTCTACCTCATGTAGAGAAACCTTACAAAATTATGTTGCTGGTAATTTTGGGAAGGTTTATCTTGTGGATGATGAGCCCTTAGATATTGTGGGGAAGGGTGATGTTCAGTTGAAAACAGCAAACGAAACTGTGAGGAAGCTGAGGAATGCCAGACATGTTCCTGGCTTGAAGAGAAATCTGATCTCTATTGGTCAGCTTGATGATGAAGGATATGTCACTACCTTTGTTAATGGGTGTAGCAACCTGGATTTTTGTAATAATTAAAAATCGAATTATTTGAAGAAAAAAAATCAATAAAAGAAAATTAAATAATGGAAGATTCACACAAAAAGGAATTAAACGAAACCCATTAAATGAAAACAAGTAATGGGCTTTATTAAATAGACCCATTAGAAATTTGTGGGTCAAAATAAGAAATTATAAAAGGGAGAATAATAGGAAAATACCCTAAATTCGTAACTAGAATATTACTTAAATAGAAAAGGGTTATTTAATACATTAAATAGCTAGTTTGAGTCATAATAGGATTCCTAAACCTACCCTATATGGTTTAGCATGAATTTAGATCTCATCCAAGTCTAAATAGGGATTGGAAAGCAAGGAAGGAAGGTTGGAGTTAGGAAATCTCGGAATTTAGAGGAATTAGAGTAGAAATAGGAATAGGAATTCATGCATGCATAAATACACCTCATAAACCCTCTTGGCCGACCCTAGCTCGTTGCCAAAGGTTTCTGGACGTGGGGAAGAGGTCAAGGAGGAGAGGATCTCGTGGGAAGAAGGTGTTCTTGAAGCTTCTTCCTCGTTTTTGGGAGTTTCAACCCTAGAAGACAAATAAATCCAAAGGTAGGCATTCTCACAAGCATAAACCATGAAACTTTTTCCGTAGGTTCTTCCTACCCCCTTGAACGAAACCCCCAAGTTTCATATTTTTCCATCCATCCTATCTTTTGTTCTTAATTTTTGAAGAACTGCAAACATGATAACCCCGAGGTGTCATGTTTAATTCAAATCTCTATGAATACTTGACCACATGCTACGAAAGTTTTACTGTAGATACTTCAGGTTGTTAGGGATCATTTTCCCCTAAAAAGCCTAAATTTCATTGAGCATGTTGCTCGAATTAAATCAGTCTTGCTCTCTATGTCATGTTCTATGTTACTCGTCCTTGTTCGTTCTCAAACCATGTTCAAACCATGTTCTCTCTCTAATTCCGATTTACTGGAAGTACTCTTACATGTCTAGTTTAATTTGAAACTAGTTTCATGATTTTTCGTTCATTATACAATTAGTTATGATTTTTCAAAGCACCCTGTATCATTTGATTTCAAGTTGGCCCGCAATCCAAAGCCTGGTCTGAATCCTGTTAGAGCCAGGTGCAGACAACCAGATTGCGACAGGCCGATATGTCGCCTTCTGGGTCTGATTGCGACCATCTACTTGTCGCTTTCTCAAGCCATCGCGACGCCTTTCTTGTCGCTTTCTGAATGCGACAGTACCTACGTCGCGTTCTGGCCGCCTGAACAGACAGCCATGTCGCAACCCGTACAGGACCCTGTCGCGTTCTGCCTGGCCCTGTCGCAATGCTCATTGACCTATGTCGCCTTCTCAGTTTCTTACCGTTATACCCCCAGTAAAAAAAAACTACTTAAAAAGGATGCTACATTGAATGATTTAAAATACATGTTCACGACTTATTTCTATCTATGATTTCTCTTGCACTTGCACACACTTGAACCATCCATTTATGGCTGAAATCTTGCAGAAAATATCTCATAATGTATCTGGTAATTTATTGCAATAAAGTATATTAATTGCCCTATTTTTAAGGACTTGTATTCGTTTTCTTGCGTTGTTTATATACCGATATCGACGCTCCACTGTTCTAGAATTCCTCTAAAACGTCGAGCACATGTTTTATATACACACTTTACTTGGCTTGTGGTGAACTCTCCGTCGGATATTCCTTTCGCCGGACTAGTGAACTCTTGCACAAGGCCTTCGTAAGTCTCCTCTGATCATGGATTCCCACATGGTCGACGAGCCGGTTGTACCCTAATACCTATGATACCCTTTAGGGATCTATATGATCCAAACGGCTATTAGAGATTCACTCTCGTCTTAAATCACGCCGGACCTCTGGACCTGTGCATAACAAGGCCAGTGGTAGGATCGTGAGTTCCACCTGACTGCCAACACCAAGTGCGCGTGTTGTGCAACTGTTACTATCGCCTGCTTACTCGACTTATTATGTACAATGTCCACTAGCTCTCATCTATACTCTACTCGCTCACCTATTCACGTTCACTCTACTAGCTCATCTATTCATCTTGTGCTCTTATCTATTTCTTGGTACTCTATACTGGTCATTGACTGATTGTCTAAAGATAAACAATATAACCAATGCCTGGCAATATATAAAGGGCCCGATCTGGTCCTGGGATGTGCGCCCGAAAGTGCTAGTGCCCATGGGAGTTAAATGATCAGAGTGTTTGGCATTACACTCAAGTGCTATCTATCTCGACTATCTATATGACAATAAAAACACAAACGTGCTATACTCTCTCATTGTCTAGAATGACAAACAAGTGCTATACTCGTCGTGCTATTACTATACTTGTGCTAGTTGTGCTATGGCCATCCTGCTATTCGTGCTATATTCGATACTTGTGCTATTTTGGAAACTATACTCGATCTTGTGCTATTGTGCTATCTTGTTACCTGTTGTGCTATCTCTTACTATATTTTGACTCTCTTGTACCTGCTATCTCTAGACACTCTGCCATTAAATGCGTTAATTATTTAAAGCCTGCTTGAGCCTGAGATTTAAGTCCTACTGGGCGTTATCGCTCACCCTACGTTATTTGATGTTGTGTTCTCAGGTGAGACTGTGGATGACACATACACTCACGAGGAAGGGAATGACCAAGAGTGAAGCCAGGAGTACCCTTGAGTCATTATGTTATCTTAGAGTTGTAGTTAGTTATTTCCTTCTGTTGCAATGTAATTGGGCCCTTTAGAATGGCTCTGATATTAGTGGTTGTAACTAGACATTTGGAAAATTATTAATGAGAAAGATTTGCTTTAGTATTATTCAGTGTGCAATGGTTTGATGTCTAGTATATGCTCTATACCTTTTCTTGCAACTGCCTTCGCGCTCCGATATTCCGCGTTGGGGCATGACAATGGGTGCTGGAAGATAACCAAGGGTGCTATGGTTATAGCACGAGGCAGCAAGATGGGAACTCTTTATATGACTACAAATGACAAAGACTTAGTGGCAGTGGCAAATTCAGAAGAGGACTCCAAGATCTGGCACTGCAGACTTGGGCACATGAGTGAGAAGGAAATGAAGATGATGGCTGCAAAAGGGAAGTTAGGTGATCTAAAGTCCATAGATATTGGACTGTGTGAAGATTGCATTTTGGGAAAGCAGAGAAGGGTCGCCTTCTGTAAAGCTGGAAGAAGTTCTAAGCTAGAAAAGTTAGAACTTGTGCACACTGATGTGTGGGGACCAGCCCCTGTTCGATCCCTTGGAGGCTCACTCTATTATGTCACCTTTATTGATGACTCCACTCGGAAGGTATGGGTTTATTTTCTCAAAAATAAATCTGATGTGTTCTCTACTTTTGTGAAGTGGAAGGCTGAAGTGGAAAATCAAACTGGTGCAAAGATCAAGTGTTTGAGGTGTCACGCCCCAACGCGGAATATCGGAGCGCGAAGGCAGTTGCAAGAAAAAGGTATAGAGCAAATACTAGACATCAAACCATTGCACATTGAATAATACTAAAGTAAATCTTTCTCATTAATATCTTCTCAAATGTCTAGTTGCAACCACTACTATCAGAGCCATTCTATAGAGCCCAATTACATTGCAATAAATGGAAATAACTAACTACAACTCTAAGATAACATAATGACTCGAGGGTACTCCTAGCTTCACTCTTGGTCATTCCCTTCCTCGTGAGTGTATGTATCATCCTCGGTCTCACCTGAGAACACAACATCAAATAACGTAGGGTGAGCGATAACGCCCAGTAGGACTTAAATCTCAGGCTCAAGTAGGCTTTAAATAATTAACACATTTAATGGCAAAGTATCTAAAGATAGCAGATACAAGAGAGTCAAAACATAGCAAGGGATAGCACAACAGGTAACAGGATAGCACAATAGCATGAGATCGACTATAGTTTCCAAAAAATAGCACAAGTATCGAGTATAGCACGAATAGTAGGATGGCCATAGCACAACTAGTACAAGTATGGTAATAGCACGACGAGTATAGCACTTGTTTATCATTCTAGACATCGAGAGAGTATAGCACGTTTTGTGTTTTGATTGTCATATAGATAGTCGAGATAGATAGCACTTAAGTGTAATGCCAAACACTCTGATCATTTAACTCCCATGGGCACTAGCACTTTCGGGCGCACATCCCAGGACCAGATCGGGCCCTTTATATATTGCCAGGCATTGGTTATATTGTTTATCTTTAGACAATCAGTCAATGGCCAATATAGAGTACCAAGAAGTAGATGAGAGCACTGGATGAATAGACGAGATAGTAGAGTGAACGTGAATAGATGAGTGAATAGAGTATAGATGAGAGCTAATGGACATTACACGTAATGCGACGGGTAAATAGGCGATAGTAACAGTTGCACAACACGCGCATGTCGTATTGGCAGTCAGGTGGAACTCACGATCCTACCACTGGCCATGTTAAGCACAGGTCCAGAGGTCCTGCGTGATTCAAGGTAAGAGCGAACTTCTAATAGCCGTTTGGATTATATAGATCCCTAAAGATGTAATGGGTGTTAGGGTACAACCAGCTCGTCGACCATGTGAGAATCCATGATCAGAGGAGACTTACGGAGGCCTTGTGCAAGGGTTCACTAGTCCGGTGAAAGTAATATCCGACGGAGAGTTCACCACAAGCCAAGTAAAGTGTGTATGTAAAAATATGTGCTCGACGTTCTAGAGGAATTCTAGAACAGTGGAGCGTCGATATCGGTATATAAACAACGCAAGAAACGAATACAAGTCCTTTAAAATAGGGATATTAATATACTTTATTGCAATAAATTCCCAGATACAATATGAGATATTTTATGCCAGATTTCAGTCATATATGGATGGTTCATGTGTGTGTATGTGTAAGAGAAATCATAGATAGAAATAAGTCGTGAATATGTATTTTAAATCATTCAATGTAGCTCCATTTTTAAAACAAGTTTTACTGTAAAAAGGCGTAAGAATTATTTAGAAAGCAACAGAAATAATTTTTATGGGTTTTTATCAAAAACCTGTGAAGGCGACATAGGGTTGTAAGGATGGCGACAGGGGTAGGGCAGGTAGCGACAGGGCCTGCAAAGGGTCGCGACAGGGCTGTCTGCTCAGGCGGCCAGAACGTGACGGGGTGTCCTGTCGTGTTCAGAACGCGACAAGAAAGGCGTCGCGATGGGCTTGAGAACGCGACCTGTCGGGCCATCGCGTTCTCAGGTCCGTGGACTGAGTCTGACAGAGCTCTCATCTGTCTTGGATTGCGGTCCAGAAACTTGCCTTTTTGACATAGGGTAGTTCAGAAAATCATAACTAATTGTATACACTATGAAAAATCATGAAACTAGTTTTAAATTAATCTAGACATGCAAGGGTACTTCCAGTAATTAGGAATTGGAAAGTAATCATGGTATCGTCCGAGTTCTAACAAGTTGAACAAGAAGCAACCTGATTCCAGGTACAGCAGAGATGAATGATTTAATTCGAGCAACATGCTTGATAAAAATTAGGGCTTTTAGGGGCAAAAGATCCCTAACAACAAGTAGTATCTACAGTAAAATTTTCGTGGCATGGGAACAAGTGTAAATGGAGATATGATTTAAACATGATGACTCGGGGTTATCATGGATGCAGAACTTCAAAAATCAAGAACAAAAGATTGGCTCGATGAAAAATTATGAAACAAGAGGGCTTTTGTTCCTAGTGATTGGAACTACCTATAGACGGATTTGATTTGGTTTTGCTTGTGAGAATGCCTACCTTTGACTCGATTTGTCTTCTAGGGCTTAGAACTCCAAGAACGAAGGAAGAAGCTTGATAGATCTTCCTCTCCTCGATTTCTCCTCCTCCTTGGCCTCTTCTCCACGTCCAAGAACCCCTTTGTACGAGCTAGGGTCGGCCATGAGGATTTAAGAGGTGTATTTATATAAACACAAGTTCCTATTCCTACTACTACTCAAATTTCTCTTAATTCCGAGATTTCCTAACTCCACCTTTCCTCTCTTGCTTTCCAATATCTAATTGGGTTAGGATAGTATCTAAATTCGTGCTAGACTATATGGGGTAGGTTTACGAATCCAATTCCAACTCTAATTGCTACTTTTATTGCTTTAATAACCCCTTTCCAATTATGATATAATTAAACTCCGAATTTAGGATATTTTCTTATTATTCTCCCTTTGTAAATTCATATTTTTGACCCAATAAATTCTAGAGGATCCATTAAGCAAAGCCCATTACTCTTTTCCATTTAATGGGTTTTATTTAATGCTCTTTTCATTTAAATATCTATTTAGCTAGGTTTTAATTCTTTATTTAAAATTTTATTTTTTCACAAAAAGTCAGGTTGCTACATGAGGTCAGACAATGGAGGAGAATATAGCAACAAGGAATTCAAAGATTTCTGTGCAGCACATAGTATTCGTATGGAGAAAACAATTCTAAATACTCCACAACAGAATGGGGTTGTTGAACGCATGAACAGAACTCTGAATGAGAGAGCTAGAAGCATGAGGCTACACGCTGGCCTACCGAAGACCTTTTGGGCAGATGCAATTAACACTGCAGCTTATCTGATTAATAGAGGACCCAGTGTTCCTCTAAATGGTGAGCTACCAGAAGAGGCTTGAACCGGTAAGGAGGTAACTCTCTCACACCTAAGAGTATTTGGTTGTGTTTCATATGTGCATGTTGATTCCACTGACAGAGACAAGCTAGATCCTAAGTCAAGGAGATGTTTTTTCATTGGATATGGTTCTGATGATTTTGGATACCGCTTCTGGGATGATGAAAGCAGGAAAATCATTAGACAAAGGAATGTTATATTCAATGAAAAATTACTTTATAAGCATAGATCTGATGTGGAATCTGAAGATGCAGGTCAAGAAAGTCAGAAAAGTGCACAAGTTGAGCTGGAGGAAATTTCAAAAGAGGATGTGCTGAGAAGATCTCAAGGAGATCCTGAGAATAGTACAGTGCAACCAAAGGTTCAACTGAGAAGATCAAGCAGATTGCGCAAGCCAGTTGAACGGTTTTCTTCTGCAATGTACTACTTGTTGTTGACTGATGCAGATGAACCTGAGAGCTTTGATGAAGCTATGCAGGTGGAAGATTCAGTCAAGTGGGAGTTGGCAATGAAAGATGAAATGAACTCCATACACAAAAATGAAACTTGGGTGCTGACTGAACTACCACCTGGCAAGAGGGCATTGCAAAATAAATGGGTTTTTCGGTTAAATGAAGAACATGATGGCAGCAAGAGGTACAATGCAAGGCTGGTTGTGAAAGGTTTCCAACAGAAGGAAGGTATTGACTATACTGAAATTTTCTCTCCAGTTGTCAAGTTAACCACTATTAGATTAGTGCTAAGTATTGTTGCTGCTGAAAACTTGCACCTAGAACAACTTGACGTAAAAATAGCTTTTCTCCATGGTGATCTGGAGGAGGACATTTATATGGTGCAACCAGAAGGTTTTCATGAACATCGTAAAGAAAACCTTGTTTGCAAATTGAACAAAAGCTTGTATGGTCTGAAACAAGCCCCCAGGTAGTGGTACAAGAAGTTTGATGGATTCATATGTAGCAATGGGTTCATTAGATGCAACATGCACCATTGTTGCTATTTTAAGAAGTTTGATAATTGCTATATCATACTGTTGTTGTACGTGGATGATATGCTCGTTGCAGGATCAAGTATGACAGAGATCAACAAGTTGAAGAAGCAATTGTCAAAGGACTTTGCTATGAAGGACTTGAGAGCAGCAAAACAAATTCTTGGAATGAGAATTGTGAGGGATAGAATAGATGGTATTCTGAGGCTATCTCAGGAAGGCTACATTCAGAAAGTGTTGGGCAGGTTTAACATGCAAGATGCAAAACCAGTCAACACTCCTCTAGCAAGTCACTTCAAGCTGTCTAAAGAGCAGTCACCAAAGACCGTTGAAGAGTGTGAATCCATGAAGAAAATTCATTATACATCAGCTGTGGAAAGCCTGATGTATGCAATGGTTTGTACCAGACCAGATATAGCACATGCAGTGGGAGTTGTGTGCAGGTATATGCAGATCTGGGTAAACAACACTGGGAGGCAGTAAAATGGATTTTGAGATACCTGAACGGCACTTCAGGTAAATGTCTTTGTTTCAGAAAAAGTGATGTCATTTTACAAGGTTTTGTTGATGCAGATCTTGGTGGTGATCTGGACACAAGAAGAAGCACCACTGGTTATGTGTACGCCTTGGGTGGGACTGCAGTGAGCTGGGTTTCACAACTTCAAAAGGTTGTTGCTCTTTCAACCACAGAAGCAGAGTATGTTGCTATCTCCGAAGCTAGCAAGGAGATGGTGTGGCTGAAGAATTTTCTGAAGGAGTTGGGCAAGAAACAAAACAACAGTGTGTTGTTTTGTGACAGTCAAAGTGCAATTCACCTTGCCAAGAACCCTATCTTCCATGCAAGGACGAAGCACATACAGCTGAAGCATCACTTTATCCCTGGGTTGATTGAAGATGGTACTCATTTGCTTGAGAAGATACGAGGGACAGAAAATCCTGTAGACATGTTGACCAAGGTTGTCACAAGAGAGAAACTGAAGTTATGCCAAGCTTCAGTTGGTCTCCATGAATGATTGATGGAGGGGATGCCACAGCCAGCTTTTCTTTTACTACATTGAGGAGGATCAAGACTTTGAGATACCTGCTATTGTTTGGAGTTCAGACTCCAAATGGGAGATTGTTAGAGTGTGGAGCCTGAACTTGCTGATGTAGACAAGAAGGTTCGGGACGCTTACAGAAGAGGTAGTCGAAGTTAACAGTCGACTTGAGCAGTCGAAGTCAGCATTCGACTTGAGTGGTCGAAGTCAACATTCGACTGCAGTAGTCGAAGTCAGCAGTCGACTTCAGCATTCGACTTTAGCAGTGGGAGTCAGTAGTCAAATTTAGCATTCGACTTTAGTAGTCAGATTTCTCAAGCCAGTCGACTTTTCAACCCCAGGACTGGCGACTTGCATGAATCTGAGTGAGGGGCAGTTTTGTCCTTGTAAATCTCGATTATGGCACCCTAACCTCCCAGTATATATAGTAGGGCGGTCTCTCCTTGTACTTGTAGTATGATCGTTCCTGCAATATAGTATTGGAATTGCTGCTGTGACCGTGGACGTAGGAAGGCTTTGCCTCCGAACCACGTAAAAATCTGGTGCTCCTGTGTTCTTCTTCTCCCTTCTTCAATCTCTTCTCCAAACTCTACGTATGAGTTGTGTGAGAGAGGGCTGCCGATCGGGGGGACGATTCCCTAACAACTGCCTCAAGTTCAAATCTCTCTGGGTGAAGATATATGACAAGCTCTGATGATCGGTGAAGATCTGAAATGCTTCTCCATACAAATAGTGCCTCCACAACTTGAGAGCGAACACCACTGCTGCTAACTCCAAGTCGTGGGTGGGGTAGTTCTCCTCATGCTTCTTGAGCTGCCGAGAAGCATAGGAAACAACCCCACCATGCTACATCAGCACAGCACCCAAACCTGATCTCGACGCGTCAGTGTAGACCACGAAGCCTCCACTGCCCGACGGCAAGACTAACACTGGCACTGAAGTCAACCTCATCTTCAGCTCTCGGAAGCTCTGCTCATAGTCCTCTGACCAAACAAACCTGACGTCCTGCCTCTTCAACTTGGTCAACAGTTCCGCGATCCTGGCAAAATCCTGAATGAATCTTCAGTAATAGCCTGCAAGACCCAGAAAACTGTGAACCTCTGACACTAACGTGGGCTGCTCCCACGACAACACTGCCTCCACCTTGGCAGGATCCACTGCTACACTAGAACTCGAGATCACGTGCCCAAGGAAGTGCACCTCCCTCAGCCAAAATTCGCACTTGTCGAACTTGGCATGAAGGCAGTGACTTTGCAGGGCCTCTAGCACGATCCTTAGGTGCTCCTCGTGCTCCTCCTCAGAAGCCGAGTAAACCAAAATATCACCAACAAAGACAACCACAAAACGATCTAGGTACTCACCGAACACCCTATGCATCAAATCCATAAATGCAACAGGTGCGTTCGTTAGCCCAAACGGCATCACGACGAACTCATAGTGACCGTACCTAGACCGAAAAGCTGTCAGACCAACATCTGACTCTCTGATCTGCATCTGATAGTAACTGGACCTCAAGTCAATCTTCGAGAAAACCCTGGCCAACTGTAGCTGATCAAACAAATCATCGATCCTCGGCAGCGGGTACTTGTTTTTCACAGTAACCTAGTTCAACTGTCGGTAATCGATGCACAAACGCAGACTACCATCCTTCTTTCTCACAAACAAGACTGGCGCTCCCCATGGCGAATGACTCGGGCGAATGAAGCCCATCTCAAGCAACTTCTGTAGCTGGCGCTTCAACTCGTGCAACTCCACCAGAGCCATCCGGTAAGGTGCCTTGGACAAAGACATCGTTCTGGGCAAAAGCTCAATGGAGAACTCCACCTCCTGCTCAGGTGGCAAACCAGGCAGATCCTCCGGGAAAACATCAGGGAACTCAGAAACAACCGGCACATTAAAAACTGAAGATCCGCTAGGCTCCAGGGAACAAACCGAAGCAAGGTAGGCAACACCGCCATCACAGATCAAATGACGAGCCTTACACAGGGAAATGAATGACCAACGGGTAGACTGGATACCTCGGAAGTAGAGAACGGGCGCTCCAGGTATCTCAAACCGAACGGTCTTTCATTGACAATCAACCACGGCTGAGTGAGCCTCCAACCAGTCCATGCCCAGGATGACGTCAAAGTCACGAAGCTGCAACGCGTACAACCTAGACGGCAACTGGTGCCCCTCACCTCGATTGTCACGCCCTCCAGGTAACCAAAAGAATGCATATAGTCATCGGACGAGAGATCGACCATCATGTCACACTGCCTCTCAGGTGTGTGACAAGCCAGGGACTCGTAAAACTCCTCGGAAGCAAAACACAAAGAAGCACCAGTGTCAACCAAAACACGAGCAGCTCTGCCAAGGATAGGTAGAGTACCTATAACCAGGTTTCATGCCTCTGCCTGCTCTCGGGTGAGTGCCATCACGCGACCACGCCCATGCTGCGGCGCCTGCTGGGGCTGCTGCTGCTGCGGTGGCTGCTGGTGCTGAGGAAACTATTGTTGCTGCTGGTACGGTTGGTACTGCTACGGCTGCGGAAACTACTGAGCCTGACGCTGGTGCTGCCCTTGCTGCTGCTGACGAGGTGCCTGCTGCTAGGGAGGGTACTGGTATTGGGGTAGCTGCTGTACGTACTGAACTGGTTGTTGCTGCTGCGAGGCTTGCCCCGTGGGGCAATCCCTCCAGAAGTGGCCCGGCAAGCCATAGGTGTAGCAAACTGCCTCCTGACTGCCCTGCTCAGCTCCCTGCTAGACCAACTGCTCTGCAAACCTAGACTGACGCCTCTACTGTCGGCTCTGTCTGCCCCGCGAGTAGACAACTACCTGAACTGTGAGCGAATTCCAGAGCTGCCGGAACTGCCCGAGCCTAAGGAAGAGGAAGTCGCGCTACTGCGGCACCCGGTGGGATGCTGGTAAGGCGAGGACCTGGAAGAGGCTCCTCCCTGCTGCTGTTGCTGCTGTTGGGGTTGCCACGTCTCCCGTGACAAGGCAGTGGCCTTCGCCACAGCCTCTCCCAAGGTGGTACACATGTGAGTTGTCACACCCCACCTCAAGTCTGGCCTCAGTCCTGCTATGAACCTCTCTGCACATGCCTGCTCACTGCCTACGACATGAGGAACATGCCTCAACAACCTGACGAACCACTGGTGGTACTGAGAAACTGTGAAGTCGCCCTGAACCAACTCGTGGAACTGGTCCCGTCTCTCACGTCGATCATAGTCGGGGAAGTACTCGCCGTGAAAGACCTCTAAGAACCGCTGCCAAACGATATGATCCAACCACTGCCCCTAAAAGTGAGTCTACCTCTGAGCTCTCCACCACTCATGGGCTGCTCCCTTGAGCTGGTACACTGCCAGTCTAACTTGGTCCTCCTTGGCGCACTCCAGGGTCTCAAAGATGTGCTCTAACTCGTGGGTCCAGCTCTCTGCCTTGTCAGGATCATACTCACTGGAGAACATTGGTGGCCGGAGACACAAGAACCTCTCAAGGAGAGCGGTCCTGTCCTCCGTAACCGTCGTCCTCCATCGCCCGGCCCGGGTACTCCCAGTGCCCGCCCGCTACTGGCGCTCTAGCTGCTCCACCTCTGGCTCTACCTGTTGTTCCAGCACCACAGGGGGAGGTACCGGAGGCTGAACACCTGCTGCTGCCTGCCCGGGCTGGTACGCTCCTTGGTACAAGTTCCTAAAGAACTGCTCTGCTAAGGGAAACCAGTCTGCGTACTGCTGCGGCTGAGGCTGGTACCCCTGCTGCTGCTGCTGCTGCCGGTGCAACCTGAGGCTGTGCCACTGACTCCTCTGCTGACACCTTCTCCTAGACCTGCCCATGCGCGGGCATCTCGAACTCACCCTGCTGCTCAACCAGCTCTCTGACCTGCCTGCGCCTGTGCGGAGCCATGTCCTGCACGGCACACAACCAACAAAGGTTGACCACACCACTCGGGCGACTAGCAGTGTACTTGTACAACTTGTTGGGACTTTCTATTACAGTTGAAATCCACTACAAGTCCTGTCAGACTCTAGCTCTGATACCACTGTAACGACCCGAGAACCCGACCCTCAGCCCACGCCAAGGACCCGAAGTAAAATATATCTAACAGGATATGTAACGGAAGTAAACGTCAATTGCTAAACTAGAAGTGTACAAGCAGAAACAGGAAAGAGAGCGAGACCGCTGCGTACTGCTCAAAGTATAGCCCCAATGCACGCACGCTAGTACAAGTAAAAGGCAGGGAAAGAACAGATCCCTTAGGGGCATACCCCGAGGGTGACGTACACTGGAAAAAGGGGAAACACTGCTAGCTACGGGGTCCTCACCTACCGCCCCGTCTCCTCTGCCTGGTGCGCGCCCTACCGCTGCTGAGAACTCTCACATGGAAAAAGGAGGGATGAGCTTCACAACAGAAGCTCAGTAGGGACTACCAATCTCCTACTGGCTTTAACAGGCAGAAGGATATATATATAACAATTAAATAACAACAGTTTATATCTTCTACCTACGAACGGAAGTGCGGAAGCGAAGCTACAACTAGCGCGATACGGGAACACAACGCGGTTAGAAAACTTCGTACGACTGCTCCTCGTGACCACTACACGGCTAGTCAACACAGATAGAGGGGACTCCGCCTGGACAAGGAGCACTAGCTACGGAAAACACTACCACTAGTCAAAGGTCAGGCGCGTCCACCGACGTCTTACCCTCGACCCGAGTCCTGACCCTCATGTCTCGTCAGAGCGAGGTAGGACACAAAGTACACACAGTAATCGTCGTAGTCTGGCTGGACTACGGTCCCACGCCTGACCTCTCCAAGCGGTTCCGGGGCCGCAAGGAGTGAGGCAGTGAGAAACAGGACTGGCTGCCCTGTGCCGGGTAGAACTCCTAACCGTCCTCGGTGTCCCAGACCAACCACGAGAGCTCTGCAAGTGACTCAACGCCACTGTCCTAACCACCATTTTCCCCTCAGCTCTAGAGTCCGCCTGCTGGGCTGCCAACTCGAGCACACTCGTAGCCTGGAGTACTCCCTCAACAGACTTCCGAGGACGGGGGTCCTAGGCAACGGTAACAACCTCTCACACGGGACAAGCCCTCAAGTGCCGCGCACCGGG
Organism: Colocasia esculenta; assembly: GCA_014218235.1. Taxonomy (NCBI): domain Eukaryota; kingdom Viridiplantae; phylum Streptophyta; class Magnoliopsida; order Alismatales; family Araceae; genus Colocasia; species Colocasia esculenta. The sequence continues at coordinate 185,464,586 of CM024753.1, read as the reverse complement.
CGAAAGACTAGTGTAGAATCGTACTAGGAAACTAGCACAGGTGCCACGAGTACAGTAAAAGAAATGGAAACGACGAAGACCAAAACCTGTCTCTCAGTTGAAGTCCCGACGCGTTAGGCCGTCGCGACTAGATCGCGACGCCCTACCCTGTCGCGGCGGCCGTAGCCATCGCGACCAGGTCGCGGCACTCAAGAGCGTCGCGATCCTGTCGCGACCGGCCAGGCCGTCGCGACAAGATCACGACTTCCAGAATGGTCGCATCTTCAGCAGAGGGGGGGTTTCGGAGACTGCCCCAAAAACACCAAACAAACATTCCACAGGGGGAGGGGAGCATGCTTAACATGTATTAAAAGCTGTAAATCATGCAAACCACCCATACAACCCCACAAACATGGATTTAACAAGAACAAGAATCTACGCTCGAAGGGGAAAAACTCACTCAACCACGAGCATGGATCCTCACTCTCCCACAACCATAAACCACGAGGAAACACCATCTCTAAGGGGAGGGGAGCATGCTTAGGGCGAGAGGATCAAGAGTCCCTACCTCTACGTGAACAGCAAACCCGTTGGGGACTTCTCATAGGAATGGCTGCCTCCTCCTCGCTCCAAACGACACGACCACGTCCCCTGCATGAACGGAACGACACCCTCCTCGGCACGGACACCTCGAGCTCGAAGAAACGCAAAGGAAACGCAAGGGGAGCTCAGAGGGAAAGAGAGGGGGAGAAGAAGGAGAGGAAGAGGGTGAGGGGGAGAATGGGGCGCAGCGTTCGGTTTTAAACCGACGGCCCCCAGAACGCGACCAGCCGACCCGGCACGACAACTACCGTGTCGCGACGCCCCTAGGCGTCATGATCTTGTCGCGATGGACGTCCCTAGTGCGACCCCAAAAAGGCGGTCAAACCTCGAAGACCGAAAAAGCAATCGCGACGGCTAACCAGGCCACTTCAACATTGCGCGTGCCTGATACCCGACAAGGCCATTTTGACAGAAAGGACAATGGTCACGTCTTTCAGAAAAGCAGTCACAACGTCGTCAGACGCCACGACCAGGACGCGTCGGCCACCCCTTCCATGACAAGAACGCGGCGGCCGGGTACGACGCGACCCAACCCTGTCGCGACAGGCCGATCTGGCGCGACCAAGTCACGGCCAAGGCATCTGTCGTGACCCTGAGGACGGGGCCAAGGGCCTAAGGGGGCCGGGTCTTACAGAAGCACACCTTCCTTTCCCATGTTTTTACACAACCCAAGGGGTTTAAAACACCCCCCAGGTTCGTTCCCTCCATGCTTTATCCTTTTCATTTCATTTTGAATAGTTGGTTCACTTAAATATGGTCTAACAGGGTTTCTTCTTTGTGATTCGTTGTTTTGGCATGTACTAAGGCAAGGATAGACGAGGAGATATTGTTCTCTAGCCGGCTAGAGAGCAAGGAGAAGGTCCCTCCACTCATCTCCCGCACTGTAGAGAAGGCATCGGCCACCTGCGTCGCGACAAGAAGAACATGCCCTATCGGGGCATCGCGACAGCCATCCTATCGCGACGGGGAGGCCTGTCACGACATCAGTAAGTGCCCGCTTCTCAGTTCCTTTTCTTGGCACGTTAGCCTTAGTTTTCATTCATATTTAGGGCAACTTGTTAGGTGGCGATCACATCCTCATATCATGCTGTGAACATTTGATCATGTTGTGTGTTTCGAGGGGTGTGCAATCCCATGATTACAATTATCAGTGATGAAACACATGAACTTATAAATTAAACTATGAATTACAACAAGGACTTACAAGCAATTGAACACCATCTAGTGAACTTAGAAATACTTGGAATACTCAATGATGATCCTTGAAGTATAATGTATTTCCTTTGAGTCTCTTGTTGATAGACTTAACCAAAATGATATTAAGGTAAATACACATGATTTAGATAAATATAAAAATATTCTGATAAGTTTTGTTATCACCAAAATATATAATCATGGGGAAAAAAAGTCAACAAAAGGATCGTCCACTCTTAGTATCATGAGAATAATATTTTGTGAGAGAGGAGTTCTCCCAGAGAATCCGATTAGAGTGAGACTTAGATGGATTCCATACAGGGTTGACTGCACCATACCTAAAATACAATCTCTGGGATATTAGATAGATAAAGGACTATAGGTACATTATAACTGAGGGCAAAAAAATCAAATGGATTAGATCCCCTTGTTCCATCTAGGGACTATGGTAGTGGCTTAGTACGTCTATAATTGATGAGTTGAGTGAATTTTTATAGAGATAATAATTCACTAAGTTAGAAAGAGTTCTGAGTCAAAAGAGATTTTGACAAGTGCAACTCGACCAGCTCAGTATTGGACCTAAAGGGTCACACACTTAAGGTGGATGACATAAGGATAGTATAGGATTGGATAAGAATTATCCAATATGGCTTCTCTCACTTGAATAGTCATGCAGTCGAAGCTAGGTTAACGATAGTATCGACCATGGTCAGGAATAGTTTCGACAGCGGCCGCTTCTTCTGCTTTACGGGGTGCGTGTTGGGGTCGATGTTGAGGTGATGCTATATGACCTCCCGATCTATCTTTGGTAGGTTGGCCTCTAACCAACTGAAGATGTCGGTATTGGCCTTCAAAAACTCCACAAATGGCTCCTCTAGCTCCAGGAGCTCTACCCTAACGACGAGAGTTCTGCCCTACTTACATGGGAAGTTTATCAGCTTGGTTTGCTCGGAAAGTCCCCCTCTCTCCGAATTCTCTCAAGGACAGTGACATACTCAGAAACTATGGGTTCCTTCACCTTAATAGAGTTTAGATAACACCGTCGGACCTTGGTTTGGTTCCCCACAACCTCACCGACTACGCTCGGCATTAGGAACTTGAGTTTCTGTTGATAGGTTGAGGGGACTCTCCCAAACTTGTTGAGCATGCCCCGACCAAAGATCGCAGGCCAACCTGACCTTCACAACTAGGAAGTCGGCCTCAACCATCACATGGCGTGGTTGGCTGCCGAATGTGACTTTTGCTTTATCGATCCCTCGGCAGACACAGGAGACCCATTAAACCCAAACATGGGGGTGGAGACTGGCTTGAGCTCAGCACTTAGCTTGGTTATTCATACAAAGAAGCCATAAAAAAACACATCAGAGGCTGCCCCATTATCCACTAATATGCAGAGTACATCATACCCATTAACGCTAGTGTGTATAACCAGCACGTTGTCGTGGGGGACATTGGGGCCCACAAGGTCCTCATCCGAAAAGGAGATTACACTGCCTTCACCGAAGGCCTCTTCGTGGGGCTGGGCCTGATTGTCGACACGTTTGCCTTGCGCTTCCTCCCGTTGTCGCCTCCCACCGCCGATCTGCCAACGAGCACCAACACTACCCCTTTTGCCAAAGGGGCTACCTTGTCATCGTTGAAGACATTCAGTTTGGGCTTCCAATTAATGGCATCCTTCCCGATGATACCCCATTGCAGTAAGTTTGTGATCTCAGCTTTTAGACTCTGGCACTGGTCGATTGTGTGCCCGAAGTCTTTATGGTAGTCGCAATACTTGTCGGAACCCTTCTCTGACTGAGGCCTCCTCATGGGCTCGGGCCTTCGAAACAGGGAGCTTCTTGATCACTTGTAGGATCTCAGATGGGAGTCTTCCAAATCGAGGTAGGTCTAGGTCCCAGTGTGACAAGTCTGGCTGGTGAGATTAGTCAGAACGACATGAGCATCTCTCCAAGGCTCCTCTTCCTCCCGCTTTTGCTTCTTTGGGGTCGACGTGCTACTGGACGCCCCTTGGTTTGCGGGTTGTCACAACATGCCAGCAGTGCCCAGAGTCGACTCGAGATGCACGTACTTCTGGATGTGAGAGAGGAGGTCAGCCAACATCAATGGAGGATTCTTTGCAACTAACGTCATGAAGGGCATGTTGTGAAAAACCCTTGTTAGGATATTGAAAACCAATTGGAGGTTGAGGTCGATAACTTTCATGACCACAACCTAGAACCTCTTGGCATAATCTCTGAAGAGCTCGAATTCTCCTTGGACAATTAGCCAGAGGTTGTCAGTGCATAGGGAGTGTTGCACCGTGTTGTAGAAGTGGTCCAAGAACCTCTGTTCAAGGTCGGCAAAGCTTCAGACCAACCGTGTTGGAAGTGTCTAGAACCACTGCAGCGTGGAGTCATCTAGCGTCGACATGGAAGCACGAAATTTCAAGGCATCAGAGATATTGACCATCTCAATTTGTCCCTGCAAGCTATCAAGATGGACAGGGTTGGTCGTCCTGTTGTACCGTCGGAATTCGAGGAGTTATAGCTTCGGCGAGATTGGGACTGACATTATCTCCTCGATAAATGATGAGGAGTTAATCAGTGTTTGGACCGAGGGAGATTGCGTGCCACGCTGGAGGGCCTCGATCTTCTTATTCACCTCAAGGAGGTCCTCCTTCCACTGCGGGCCAATAGCGACAGTAGGTGTCGTAGTCAGCATTGACCTCGCCGAGAAGTGGCCAGCCTCGAAGGTCCTTGATGCCATCAGGTCAATCGTCATTTGCGTAGTTAGAGGGGCTTCTTGAACGACTTTAGGGGGCGACTGGCTAGGGCACGACGCGGCTGCGACTAGGTTGGGATCATGGCCGGACAATAACATCATGGCTAGAGGGGCCTGGAGAATTGGCCCTGCCGTCGCAACCACCCCTGCGGTCCTAGTAGATCCTCCCTGAGCGGCCACCAGCTAGTAGAGTTGTTGGTTCTGCTCCATCAGTCAAGACATCACCAGTTGCATGGACTCAACCGACTGCTCCACACGGTCGAGGCGTGAGGAGGTTGTTGAGTTCTAGTTGATAGGACTAGATCCTCCGGTTACGACCTACTCCGGGACATTGATGGGGTCGGTGGCCGTAGTATGCTCGTCGGCTAAATGGCTGGTGATGGACTTTTCCTTAAGAGCCATAAAAACTTTAGTCATTTCCCACAGACGATGCCAAATGTCGGAGCCTTGGGGAAGTCTGCATGTAGCCGATGAGGAGTGCGCCGCGTTCCTAGGATCTGCAAGCCCACTGAGGGAGCTTGCTGGGGGAAACTCTCTGATGCTTAAGTGAGATTGTGGCCGAGAAGCAAGGAAAGTTAAGAGCAGATAGATTGTGTACCTCTTTGCTGGTCGAGTGCTTTCTCTATATATAGAGGTTCGGTTGCCCTTCAGTCTAGCGAACGAGGGTCTTGGACCAGCGTGGATCCCGTCGGGACGGGGTGGCCTATGCTGGTCGTGTCCGACGGTAAGGCAATCCCGTACGAGGGCCTTGGACCACCGTGTCAGGCGACCCACGACACTGCACCAAGCATGCCGTTACCAGGCGCAGCACGTCCTCGTATGGCATTGCTTTACCGTCGTACCAAGTGCTCCCTAATGGTCAGCAAGTGGGTGGTTGCATGTGCCGAACCGACCTCCTCGCCTCGGCCTTGGCCCGAGATGAGTCAGTCGTCGAGTCCAACATCCTTCCTCAGGCCTTGACTGCATTAAGGGATCGCCGTCGAACTGAATTGATCCTCTTTCTCGAGTTTTGACCTTGTGACGGACCTCGCCTCGGGCCTTGTTCTTGAGATGAGTCTTGTCACCATCCAGAACAGACCTCCTTACCTTGGTCTTAATTCGAGACGAGCATGACCCAGACGTTGGTCATGATTCACGCCTTGAACTTTGAGCGTGTGAGAGTCACCCCTATCACTATGTATTATCCAACTAATCCCTATAGTAGACGGTAATTTTTTTAACCGTCCAGCTTAGCATTACTCTTTAACTAATGAGCCAAACAAACGTCTGCACAAGAGATGTCACGGGACGATGCAGAGGAAGAGAACGAGCAAGCTGACTTGTTCTACCCGTCTACGACTCTCCTATCAACTGGAGTCCCGACAAGAGATGTCAGTAAAAAGACGAGGAAGAAGGGAACGAAGAGGATTATATCAGCAGCTCGAATGTTTTCGAACGAAACGCCTCTGGCGACCACTCCAATGTCAGGTCCAGCCTCGGAACCTTCAACTTCCACAGAGAACAACCTCTTCCCTTTTAAATCCAACACAAGACGAAGAAGGAAGAAGACGGGAAGGTGGGGAGGAGGAACTAAGAAGCATGGCGAAGCAGGCGCATGGTAACCACAGGGACGTCGTTGTGGACGTGGTGAAGCCGTGGAGCTTCGCCGGGGGGCTGGAGTTCACCGGCCTCACCTACAGCGTCACCAAGAAGCAGAAGGTAGACGGAGCCTGGGCCAGCCAGGAGGTGGACCTCCTCCACTACATCTCCGGGTACGCCCCCAGGGGCAGCGTCACCGCCGTCATGGGCCCCAGCGGCGCCGGCAAGTCCACCTTTCTCGACGCCCTCGCCGGCCGCATCGCCAGCGGCAGCCTCCGGGGCCGGGTCGCCTTCGACGGCGTCGAGATGAGCCCCGGCCTCGTCAAGCGCACCTCCGCTTACGTCATGCAGGACGACCGCCTCTTCCCCATGCTCACCGTCTTCGAGACCCTCATGTTCGCCGCCGACTTCCGCCTCGGCCCTATCTCCCGCTCCGACAAGAAGCTCCGCGTCGAATCCCTCATCGAACAGCTCGGTCTCACTGTGGGCAGATCTCTCTCTCTCTCTCTCTCTCTCTCTCTCTCTCTCTCTCTCCCTCTCCTGTGTGTGTGGAGTGATCGCCGGTGCTCTTTCTTGGTGCTTACAGTCTGCGAGGAACACGTATATTGGCGACGCTGGTACTCGAGGGGTGTCAGGAGGGGAGCGCCGACGGGTCTCCATCGGGGTGGACATTATTCACGGGCCTCCCCTGCTGTTCTTGGACGAGCCCACCTCCGGCCTCGACTCCACGTCCGCCCACAGTGTCGTCGAGAAGATTTACCAGATCGCTCGCGCCGGCAGCACCGTCATCCTCACCATCCACCAGCCCTCCTACCGCATCCAGCGACTGCTCGACCACCTCATCGTTCTCGCCCGGGGGCAACTCGTGTTCTTCGGCTCCCCCAAAGACGTGGGGCACCACCTCACCCGCATGGGTCGCCGAGGGGTGCCCAAGGGAGAGAACTCTCTCGAGTACTTGCTGGACGTGATCCAGGAGTACGACCAGTCGGAGATCGGCGTGGGGGCGCTGGCCGACTTCTGCCTCACCGGCTTGAAGCCCCCCAAGACGACGCCCTCCAACAACGAGGACATGCGGTACTCCAGCTCGGCGGTGTCGACGCCTCAACATCGAGTAAACGGGGGCGGCGCTGCTAGCGACCTCAGCGAGGACGACTGGTCTGGGAATAGGCGGGTGCGCCTGTCGGCGGTGCCCAGGGTGGACGACTTCGACCGGAGCATCAGGAGCCCCTGGAGTTCGGCCAAGTCGCCTTGGAGCGGCACCCACAGCGGCATCATGGACAGGCTGCGCTTCACGCCCTCTCGTACCCGGAGAGATCACAGGCCCGCAGACCGGAGTCTGCAGAGGTAATGTCCTGGCGACGCCTTTCTTCCTCCTCCACCGAAGCATCTTTGCTAAGCCTACAGATTAATCTATAGAGAACATGTTGGTGCAAATTGCAACAAACTAAGTCCCTTATATTGGGGGTGGGCACAACCCCAAAGGGGAGCCCACCCTCAATGACATCACCCACTCCAATGAGGAGGGTGCGTTTGTTGCAACAAGTATTTCCCTAATCTATGACTTTTAAAGCAAGGTCTGATAGGTGTTAATAATTCGGATGGACTGATTTGGTTCGATTTAATTCTGATTGGTGTATATTTGGTTCAATTTAATTTTATTTTTTGTGAAATTAAATTGAACCAAATAAATTATTTAATAATAGTAATATTTTATAATATATATGTTATAATACAAATAATTCCACTTAAAACAAATTAAATCGTGAACACCCCTATATATATATATATATATATATATATATATATATGGGAAATACTTTGCTCCCGGCAGTGCCGAGAGCAAAGCTGAGCTGGGGGGGGGCCGCCCCCCCCCCCCCCCCCCCCACCGCACGCACGCCGCGTGGAGGGGGCGGGCCCTCGAGCATTAAATGCTAGTTTTGTTTTTTTGTTTTCTTTTCTATACACTATTTGTGCACACAAATGATGTATTTGTGTGTATAAATACATCATTTGTGTGCACAAATTATAAAAAAAAAAGAGCATTTAATGCTGGGGGTCCACCCCCCTCCACGCGACGTGCGTGTGGAGGGACGCGACCCCTCCAACTCACGTTGGGCTCCCGACATGTCGGGAGCCTAGCATTACTCATATATATATATATAGATATATATATATAGATATATATAGATAGGAAACCGAACTCAATACATATATACAATCATATGTACAAACGCTTTTCGCCTAGCTCTACCTGGAAACTAAAGAGTACTGCTGGATGAAGGGTCCTTACGATACGTACAAACGCAAATTTATTTATGAACAATAATGACAAGCTCAAATATCGATCGCAAGTTGTTTAATTATACACTACCCAAGGTTTCCTAAACTTTTTGAAGCAATGAAAGGGCAACTAATTAATAATTTAAATGGGTAACAGAATCCTCTTTATATATGCCTTACCTTAAAATTTCTCTCTCGACTAGATTGGATATGATTTGGACTAACCAGCTGGCCAATCCAAAATGCCTGATCATGATCAGTTAGTGCATGGAAGAATGTTTGTAGATCAGAACTTTTTAAGTGCTTGAAGATGGATTAATGATGTGGAAAAGTTTACCTGGGGCCCACAGTCTCCTCTTAGGGTCAGTACTACTGTATGTATTCCGCGGGTTCATATTAATAAGATGACCTTAAGAGAAATGTTGTAGGCCCACATTTTTGGAACACAAATTATTTCTCATTGCTCAGATATTTGAAAGCATTCATCGTACGTGTATTAATTATGAGCTAGATAGAACCGTGATAGGATGAATGACAGTGACACCATATAATTTACATCTCCATCCCTCTCTCATCTAAGATTATCAAGTTGGTCATGATCTTGCTATATATCCCATATATATTTCCATAAGATCAGAGAGAGATTTATCACCGGCCGGTATATATATATATAGTATGGAACGGTTACTTACTTTAATTTCCGCCTAGCTAGAAGAATATAAACAGCTGCTGATCCCGTCCGAGGTGGGTACGTGATATCATTAATGTGTATCTCACCCACTTATTATATTTACGGCAGACAGGTTCAAATTAATGCAGCAGGTTCAAATTAAGTTTTATTTCACCAATTAAGAAAGTACATTAATTACTATATGTGATGTGAGCTTAGGCAACTTTTGTTAGCATTGTGTTCATGTGGTGAAGAAAGAAATGTGTTCCCACTGACTCCCGCCATTATATATTCACATGTCATGTGCGAGCTTTTTTAATTAATTGACATGGTTACAATATTTATATATATGCAGCATGTCCCCGGGCTACTACAGATACTCCGTAGACATGCTGTCGGCCACCCCCACACCGCAAGGCAGCGAGTGCACCGTCAACGAGGATAACTACAAGAGCCCCCGGAGTGGCCACCAGGCTGCCGCCGCCGTCCCCCACCCTGCCGGCCCCAAGTTCCGCAACTCCTACCTGGGCGAGGTCTGGGTGCTCACCCGCCGCAACTTCAACAACATCCGCCGCACCCCGGAGCTCTTCCTCTCCCGGCAGATGGTGCTCACCGTCATGGCCTTCATGATGGCCACCCTCTTCTTCAAGCCCCGCGACGACGCCCAGGGCGTCGCCAACCGCCTCAGCTTCATCATCTTCACCGTCTGCCTCTTCTTCTTCTCCTCCAACGACGCCGTCCCCTCCTTCATCCAGGAGCGCCTCATCTTCGAGCGCGAGACCTCCCACGACGCCTACCGCGCCTCCGCCTACGTCCTCTCCGGCATCCTCACCAACCTCCCCTTCCTCGCCATCCAGGCCGCCACCTACGCCGCCATCGTCTGGGTGCCCCTCCGCCTCCGAGGCGACCCCGGCTACCTCTTCCTCGCGCTCTACGCCTCCCTGGTGTCCACCAACTCCTTCGTGGTGTTCGTCAGCGTCGTGGTGCCCAACATCATCATGGGATTCGCCGCCGTTATTGCCTTCACGGCGCTCTTCTTCCTCTTCTGCGGCTACTTCCTGGAAGCCCACAGCATCCCGGCGGGTTGGAAGTGGATGAACGTCATCTCCACCATGAAGTACCCCTACGAGGGGCTGCTGATGAACCAGTTCCAGACGAGGCATGTGTTCGGCATGGACCTCACCGGGAACCCCATCACCGGGTTCGGCATCTTGGAGCAGATGGGCATCAGCACGGAGGTGGACCGCAAGTGGTGGATGGTGGGGTTTCTGCTGGCCTGGGCGGTCTTCTACCGCGTGCTTTTCTACCTGGTGCTCAGGTTCGCATCCAAGAACCAGAGGACGTAGATCAAATCTCCCTAACTCAGATGTATACGGAATTAAACAACAGAGAGGAATATTTGCTGTCGTCAAGAGCCAAAACGAACAATCATCTAATTCGACCAAGTACGTACGTCACCATTGTTGGGCACAAGCCATACAGCAAAAATTACAGTCCCATTATAAGATTTTTTTTTAATTATTGTATGAATAATTTTGATAACATGTTGTGTCATCTTTTTGAAGTCATATAACATGAATATTTTCTTTTCATAGAAGAAAAGAATCTCATGGAGGATCGATGCTTTCATTGTATCTTAGTTGTCCATTGTACATACGTAAGGTAATTAAGGATGTTTGGTGACACATTTTTCTTTACATAGATTTTTTTTATTCTTTAAATAGAAAACTATTCTTCTTATGATTTGAAGATGTACGATGGACACGATATCTTTATTCAGATTTTGCATGTCAATATGTATATATATATAGAGAGAGCGAGAGAAAGAGAGAGAAAAATTTATTACACTTATTAAAGTATATATATATATATATATATATATATTGGTTGCATGTGCGAAATCCCAACTCGTCCGAGGATCGAACCCCGGACGTGTCCCACCCCACCCATCGGCGTGACTACTGCACTAGGCGCAGGGAGAATTATTAAAGTATAATAATTGTACTTTCACAAGCTCTATTGGTCATTACATTGGTGGTCCAATATACTCACCCAATATAAATACTTTTTACCTGGATAGCTGGATAAGAATGACTTGCATAGTATAGTCACATGAAATGACATTAATGGGTCATATGGAGAGGACACGTCAGAGTGATCCGGCGAGATGTCACCTCTACTTATAAAATTTTATGCATTACAGAGGCGGAGCAGTTGCCCATGTCGTTCTACTGTCACGGCATGGAATAAGATTTCGAAAAGAAAAATTTTTAATTCCTATTGGACTCTCTCACATGAAAGACGACCAAAAGTAAGTCGCAGTGCTATTGTCTCCTCTCTGTGATGCTTTATAACTCCCCTTCCTCATTTTGCCATCGACCATCTGTGATAATGAAAGAAGGGGAGAAAGAGGTAGAAAAGCTCGACGCCATGTAAGGTTTGACATTTGCACCTATTGTAATGGAGATAGGTAAAAGTCGAAAGATAATCTCATGGCCATGCATTCTCGAACACCGGCCAATGACATAGAGGTTGTGTCATTGTACAACATGTTTGCAATGTGACCACCCAAAATTTGACCTTCTTTCATGTCAATATTGCAGATAAGTAGACGATTAACTTTTACCCCTTCATGATATTGTCCACACTGTCACTTTTGACTTACATGCCCATAAACATCATGCAAACCATGTACAAGAAATAGCATATCAAAGTCTTCATGTACCTCACAAACAAGAAAGCATGACTCTAGTGACCATAAAATGAATGGTCAATTACAACTAATAAAAACTCATAGCCCTAAATAAAGGCTATCATCGATGATACATTTAATTTCATCTTCATTAAGTATATGTCTAGCACCACTAGTTGTAAGAAGTCATATCAATGTGTCTTCTGATATTTTTGGTAGGGATTGAGCAATATTTATCAACGCCAAATAACAAAGATTTTGAGATATTGAAGGATGGTGGCAAGGCGTCTGATGTCGTGCAATACAAGGATATATTTTGCACTCTTATCCACTTATTTGAAACAATTACTTTGTCAACTATATTTACGTGTTTGTCACCTTTGTTTACGTATTTATTACCCTTGTTCAGCTATTTGTCACCATTGTTTAATTATTTATTGCATTGATCATCTATTAGTGACACTTATTCAATTTGTCACCCTTGTTCAACTATCTATCACCATTGTTCAACTATTTAGCACACTTGTTCGTTTATATATTTGTCATCCTTGTTCAGTTATTTGTCATCCTAGTTCAACTATTGATCACACTTGATCGGTTATTTATCATACTTGATCAACTATGCATCACACTTGTTCAGCTATTTGTCCCAAGTGTTCATCTATTTAATTCAAATTAAATTATGTTTCATCACTGTGTATGATTTTTAGTTCATCGTGAAGAACTTGTTAATAGCATGCATAGATCATGTTGAAAGCCTAATTACTCTTCACTGTTGATACTTCTACATGTCTAGTTTCTTGTAAATTTTATTTCATGATTTTTTGTCAAGTATATGATTTTATACAGATTTTTAAAGAGCCCTATGTCAAGCCCTCGGAGGACTGGACCGCCACCCAATGTGACTCAAATCACCTTTTGGGCTCGGCCAGAACCTCTGAAGACGCGACGGCCAGACTGGTCGCGTTCACAGCCTAGTCGCGACACTGGTGCGCATCGCGTCATGAACGCGATGGCCCATTGGGTCGCATTTTTATGATCTGTACCGAATGACCTGAACGTGACAGACCCTGACGTCGCATTCATGGTCCGATTACCCTGAACGTGACCGAACCCCCCGTCGCATTTCAGAGCATCCACCTGATTGACCTGACCTGGTTTTCTTGAATGTGACAGCCCTACCCATCACGTTTTGAACGCGACAGGTACCCCCGTCGCGACTTGATTGTTTAATCCAGAAACCCTAATTTTCATATAAATTTGGTTGATCATACTCTATAATCATAGTTTAACCCATGTAATGTACTATTATGAATAGTAACGACATGTTAATGTATTTATGATAATATTCACAGGATTTTATTAATTAAAAGATATGTGCACAACTCTCACATGCGATCTTTAATTCTCTTTCACATGCACATACCAAACATGAATTTTTGCCATAAAACTTTATAGAAAATACTCAATAATGTATCTGGTAATTAAGTGAAATTATTTATGTAAAATTTTCTATTATTTTAAATGAACTTGTCTTTGTTTTATTCGCTTGATTTGAATACCGCTATCACGTCCCTCTGCCTTCGAGCACCCAAGGAAAGACGAACAACCATTTCTATACACACTTTATCTTGGCTTGGATGACCTCTCCGTTGGAAATACTCCTGACTGGACAAGGTACTCCTTGTCGAGGCCTCCGTAAGACTCCTTGGCTTTGGCGGACGTCCATTGCCGACGAGCAGGTTGTACCATCAATACCCATTTTACCCTTAGGGATCAGCATGGTCCAACGGCCTTAGATTTTCTCTCTTACCTTGAGATCACGTCGGACCTCTGGCCTATGTTCGTAGCACGACTATTGGGCAGGTAGTGACTTCCACCGAACTATCGGCACACGATCGTGTGTATTGTGCAACTGTTATTATCGCATGTTTAACGTTGTTTTACGAACATGACCCTCGTTCTCATCTATTATCTTTATCCTCTCATCTATTCATGTTCTCTCTATACTCTCGTCTATTCTTCAATTACTCTCCTCTATTCTTGGTACTCTATTTGGCCATCTATTGATTGTCTAAGATAAGAACATGATCAATGTCAGGCAACATTATAAAGGGTCCGATCTAGTCCTGGGAGGTGTGCCGGAAAGTGTTAGTGCCCATGGGAGTTTTAATGATTAGGGTGTATGGCATAACATCCAAGTACTATACTATCGAGATTAATTTATGACAATCAAAGTACTAAGTTATCTCGGTTGAAAGAATATCAATCAACGTACTATCGTGACTAGTGCACTGTTGTGCAACTTGACGTGCTATCTCGTTATATGGCCAATATTTATCGTGCTAGTTATGCTATTTTTGTGAAAAGTACTATTGTTCCCTTGCTATCATGTGCCAGTACTCTCGTGACTATACTTGACCGTTCCCTCTAGCTATCCTACTTTACAAGACATTAATCACTTAAAGCATGCCTATTTTTACGAGATATTAAGTCATACTGAGCGTTATCGCTCACACTGCGTTATTTTTTATATGTGTTTCAGGCGAATTTGATGAGGACAACCACATGCACGAGAATGGGGATGAGCAAGTGCAGAAGTGACTCGGTATTTCGACAACTAATACTTTTATTAGTTAGTTAGTTGGATAGTCAGTTTGTTTTGTTTTAAATAAAGTACTCTGGGCCCATAGATTTTGGCTCTGAATTAGTGGATGTAATAGCATTTAGTGGAATTATCAATAAAGATGGTTCATTTGGCATTATTTCAATTTGTACAATAGTTTGATGTCTATTTCTCGCTCTATACTATTTATTTAACTATTTATCACTCCAATATTCTGCGTCAGGGCGTTACATACGACGTGCAGATCGTACGGAGTTTCTAGCTGTGTTACACTTCCCCGTACCGTTGCTAGTTGGTTAGCTTTCCTTCAGCACTTTCTTGCTCTAGTTTAATATATATAACTGTTGTCATTTACTTTAATTATAATTGTTTATCCCATCTGTTAGAGCTAGTAGGAGATTGATAGTTCCTACTGAGCTTCTATTATGAAGCTCAGCCCTCCTTTTTGCATGTGAGACTTCCCAGCAGCAGCAGGGTGTGCGTCGGGCGGAGTAGACGAGGCAATCGTCGTCATCCCCGTAGCTAGCAGTAGGCATCCCCCCTTTCTTCAGTTATACTTCACCCTCGGGGTATACCCCTAAGGGTTTTATTCTTCCCCTTTGCTTACTTGTACTCGTTGTGTGTTGGGACTGCACCTAGAGCGTTACGCAGTAGTTTCGTCTTTACTTCTGTGTGTGCTCCTAGTTCAGTAGTTGACGTTTATCGCCTTTACATATTCTGTTAAACTCGTGTTATAGCCCTTCTGGGCTCCCGGATCCGTGGGCGACGACTGCAACAATCAGGTCCTTGGTTGGGGCCGAGGGTCGGGTTCTCGGAATCGTTACAGCTACCATATATATACAGTCCATTTTCAGATATTCTAATAGGAAGTTATGGAGGGAGTTGGGTGTCAACCACAACAAATCGATAAGAATGAATAATCTTTCACATTGAGAGAGCCTTTTGAATATGTGAAATTGAAAGGTATATCAAAAGACACGAAAAAAGTGTGCACTATGAAGCACAATAAAGAACAAAAAAAAGTGGAATGCTCAAATCGTTTCTTCAAATCTAAGGGTACTTATGCTAACTATATACTAGAGAAGTGTTTCTTATAGCAATGGTGTAAGGATATGCACTATACACATGCAAGTGAGATATTTGATTTCAAAATGAAGACAAGAAATCTTCCTTGTCAAGGTATACAAATTTAATACCATTTCACGAAGGTGGCTAGGAAGCGTATGATATTGCATTGACACAAATCCCCCATCTATTAGGTAAGGTGATGGAAACCATCAAAGGTAGGTCAATGGAGTCTACCCTGAGAAGTTCAGATGAAACATTATCCCATTATCATGTTTAAAATCCACCAAGAGCATTAATAAAAAGAAGAAAATGGGAGAAGCAGTCGGTCCTGAAGAAGTTAAAGAAAAATAGTAGAGCTTCAAAAAAAATGCATTCAATCATCTAATGACATAATTTGTGAGACTACGGGTGAAATCTCATTCCTTACAAGTCATTGACAAAATTGTGACTTTCCATAAACTATTTTTGAATGCCCATAAAACACTTACAAATGACCTATAATGCATTTGTATGAATATAGTATATTAGTCATTGGAACAATATAATTTTGTGAAGTCACATTATTTATCCCACTTAGTTGGCTATCTATCTCCCACATACAATTATTTGTCTCCCTTAATCATCTATTTGTCCCCCCTTATTCATCAACATGTCACACATAATAGGAGACATAAGTACTAGATGAGTCGCATTATTTATCACCCTAGTTGGCTATTTGACCCCTTATACAACTATTCGTCTCCCTTAATCATCTATTTGCCCCCCTTATTCAGCAAGAGACGCAAAATATGAGACTTAAGTATTGGATGAGTCACATTATTTATCCCCCTTCATTCACCATTTGTCAACTTTATGCAGCTATTTATCACCTTTAATCGTCTATTTTTCTCCTTATTCAGCAACATGTCATACATAACATAAGACAAATTACTAGATAAGTCATGTTATTTGTCCCCTTTATTTGACTATTTGTTCCCCTTATATAGCTATTGTCACCCTTAATCATCTATTTGTCTCCCTTATTTAGCTACGTCTCACACTTAATAGGGGATAATGTATTGGTAGCATATCGTTATTTACCCCACTTAATTAGTTAGCTATTTGTCCCCCTTATACATCTATTTGTCACCCTTAATCATCTAGTTGTCCCCCTTATTTAGCTACTTATTACACTTAATAGGGGACAAAGTACTAGACACATATTATTCTTTGTCCCCCTTAATTAGCTATTTGTCCCCCTTATGTGGCTATTTGTCACCCTTAATTACCCATTTGTCCCCCTTTTTCAACTACATGAAAACGCTTACCATGAGACAAAGTATTGGACATATATCATTATTTATCTCCCCTAGTTGGCTCTTTGTCCCCCTTATGCAGCTATTTGTCACCCTTAATCATCTAGTGGTCTCTCTAATTCAGTAACATGTAAAATCTGAGCTCAAACTTTGTCACTAATAAGTAGTTATTTGTCATTCTTAGTCATCTATTTGTCACCCTTAAATATATCTTTGTCACCCTTAAGTGGGTACAGGCCAGCCTTTGTTTGCATATTGAACTTGGACTTTTGTCACTGATAAGTAGCTATTTATTACCTTTAGTCATCTATTTGTCACCTTTAGATGGATATTTGTCACCCTTAACTGGGTACATGCTAATCTTTATCTGAAAACTGAACTCGAACATTTGTCACTAATAAGTAGTTATTTCAACCCTTATGCAGCTATTTGTCACCCTTAGATGGATATCACCCTTAATTATGTACATATTATTACAGGTTGCACTGTAGCTTTTCTAATTCTTTTATATTTTGAGTATTTTAACAAAATATTTTTACAATGTTTTGAAAGTCTATCTTGTTTTAATATTGCTCGTGTCTTAATGTTTCATCCTGGCATTCTTATAAATTAAGTCAAATATTAGTCTCGCAAAACTTATGAGTATTATGTGTCTTTGAGACAATATTTTTCTTATTCACACTCATTGGAACATCACGTGGCAAATTCTCTGTCTCAAGAACACTAGTATTTTGGTTTCTATCTATTATGTATCATACTAAAGACATTTTTTTCTAAGTACTAGACACCTCTATGATATCAATTAACTTATGACAATAGACTAAGCATACAACTATGTGATGGTCAAGAAAATTATAAGTCCTCAATATTAGATACTACTAAACAATCGATTGCTTGTTTCTCTCTTTGTTTTCGAGAATCAATTATGTACTCAGTATAAGTAACGAAGAAAGTTCTAAGTATGCTATACATTGATACAATCAATTAAGTTGTTTTAAAAATTGATTATTAGTTTGTAATGAGTTTCTCAAGATTTCTTTTAAGTATCAGATAGTAACTAAAGTAATCAACTATGTTTCTCACTGAGACTTCAAGATTCAACTCACTATAGAGAATCAATTGAGTTCCACCATATTGATTCTAAAATTCATTAAGTCTCTTCTCTGTCTCAAGAACACTAGTATTTTGGTTTCTATCTATTATGTATCATACTAAAGACATTTTTTTCTAAGTACTAGATACCTCTATGATATCAATTAACCCATGACAATAGACTAAGCATACCACTATGTGATGGTCAAGAAAATTATTAGTCCTCAATATTAGATACTACTAAACAATCGATTGCTTATTTCTCTCTTTGTTTTCGAGAATCAATTATGTACTCAGTATAAGTAATGAAGAAATTTCTAAGTATTCTATACACTGATACAATCGATTAAGTTGTTTTAAAAATTGATTATTAGTTTGCAATGAGTTTCTCAAGATTTCTTTTAAGTATCATATAATAACTGAATTAATCAACTATGTTTCTCACTGAGACTTCAAGATTTAACTCACTATAGAGAATCAATTGAGCTCCACCATATTGATTCGAAAATTCACCAAGTCTCTTTGTGCCTTATGCAGAAAGTTTTCTAAGTATTGGGTTGTGATCTAGCCAAGTGCTTTTGGTTTCAAGCTTTCAAATTGGCTGAGGCCTCACAGAAGGAATAATTGATTAAGTTTCTCAGTGTCTATGTGATAATCATTTTTTTTAGATGACAACACTATTTCCTCAAGCTTGAAGAGTTTCTAAGTATTGATTGTAACTATCGATCTGCTTGCGCCAAAATTTGACTAAGTCCTCTACAAAGTGAAGAATCAATTATGTATTCTCCTTGAACAAAATAGCTAAGTCTTTCATAGGGAACTACAAGTGATTAAGTTACTCTGCTAGAATTGACTAAGTCATCACTTGGTTAAGTATTTCGATTACGTTTATTTGGAGATCTTTTGATTAATTGACTTTGATTCTATTGATGACTATGATGATTTGTTTAACATGCACATTACTTGCTAAATCTCTGTTAATCCAATCATTTCACACTCTGAGTGGATTAATCATCATGATCAAAACATGCTAACGTACATGTTTCTTATTGATTATCATGATAAAAACATGCTTTATATTAAATCATTCTTGTTTCATGATGATTTATGTTATGACTAGCTTTAATCTCAACAAGTTTACCGTTTGCCATAACTTTAAATGAACATATCCTCCATCAAGATATAACGTTGTAATATCTGATATACTGGATGTTATGTTTTCTACCTACTCTGGTGATAAAGTTGACATATGCTTTATAGAATACTTGTTTGAAGTTACCATTTGTTGAGTTTCTTGTCAAATATTTATTGAGTAGCGCATTTAATGAAGAGTTTGTCACATCGTAGCCATGTATTTGTCGCGAATAGTGAAAGACTAGTTGGTTCCATGCACGCTATCAAGACATGCAGGAGAACCATACCTCATAGGCTACATTACTACAATATTGTAATATCTTTTCATGCATACCTAGCGTACAAGCCTTTGGATTAGCGATGCAAAGAAAAGCTATAAGCCAGACATAAAAGATGCAATTTCAAGACTTTTGAAACAATCAATGTAACGTCGTGAATGTTCGGATTGTAGTCTAATGGTTTTGGTGGCCAGAGTATGGCCTATTAGTTGTGTTTTTGGTGTTTGAGCGGGTTGAGAGGGGTTGAGTGTAATGGCCCTGGATATCTATACCCAATAAGAGTCTATATTCAGATCCGTCTTCCGCAATCGGACCGAAGTCTCGCAAGAGATATCACAAACACGTGTCCAGTAAGAATATAAAAGACCACAATTACAGTATATAACACAGGAAAATACAAGTGTATATAACTGTAAAACACAATGTACAATAGTCCACAATTATAATATTACATGTCCAATTAAAGAGTACAACTACCTGGGACATACCCCGAGAGAGCACAAGCTCAAACGACTCAACTACTCTACTACTGGTGGTACAAATCTGCACTACTCTGCGTAAACCACACCGAAGTCTACCAACGCCTACTAAGTCGACTAACACCTGAAACGACTGTAAGGGAGTGAACCTCAACATGTCACTAGCTCAGTAGGAACCTACCACAACAAAAACACAATTACACGAGACCTCAACCCCAAAGGGTATCACTGGCAACACCGGCAAACATACTGCCTAGGCTACGGTCTCACAGGCTAACCACACACATGAAGCATCGAGATTGGCAACAACTAGCCAACACCCGTAAACCACATCATAATCGAAAACCAATTTTCTTAACACGTGGAGCGTCACACCACAAGACTTCTACAGTACGCACGGTCTCGCCTCAACACCAGCTAAGGTCGGACTCACGTACCACAACACAACTCTACTTACGAGGGGTATATGTACTTACTACCACGAGATACAACACTGAACCACAGAACTATGCCACCTCCAGGGCACACCATAATAGTTAACGATTTCACGATTATAACCTTAACCAGCGATTCACACACAAACCACAACCAATGATCAAACATGAGTAGGTATAGAGACGACGCCACCACTTGGGAACAAACTATTGGTTCAACAAGAAGCTCTCTTCCTTAACACACATCCCCTAATCCCACGGTCCATCCGTCGGGTTAACAATGTCACTTTTTTTATGAGACTTTTGGCCAACTGTTTCATCTCCATCTTTCCCAAAACATCAAACGGTGAATCCCATGCTGATCTGATTTTACCAAAACTTAAGCATCGTTTGGTATCAACCTTTGGAGTGATTTTAAGGCCCACAAAACTCTGACAAAAGAAAAGCAGAACCAAATATTTCTTAGGTATACCGGCTTTTGTGCTAATCAATTTTTGAGAGTAAGAAAGAGAAAAAAAAACCTCTCCTCCAACCCAAAAGCTAGCCTGAGGCAACTTTTTGCTGGATTTTGGAAAGGCCGACGTTTTTGCATGGTTAAAATGTGTTAAAAAAATTTTACTTGTACGACGGACAAAACCTCTCCACATCAATGCGGGGGGTACAAGACTCCTGCAAAATCAAAAATCTGTCGGACCTGTCAGAAGAAAATTAATTTTGCTAAAATCTCTTTTCTCACACACGGAATCAAACGCTGCCTTAGTAGAGAGAGAGAGAGAGAGAGAGAGAGAGAGAGAGAGAAGGGAGGCCATGGCCCTTGCCTCATTCGTTCTCGAGTCTGGCATCCTCCAGTCCGCCAATCTCGAGTCTGATTTTACTAGACATTTACTCATTCCTGTTCAATGGATTACAAAGAGTTCTTCGCTACAGATATCACCCATGCTTGCACACCACAAGCACGTCGGCGAATGATGTGCTCCGATAACTGGGGACAGTCGAGCTTAAGCAGCCACGGGCAACAAGCCATTGTGCCTGAGCAAAGCCTCGGGAGAAGGTTCTCGCCCACGGAACTCCACGAACACCTGAGAATTTTGATTGCCAAGAAATATGTTATAGATTTTTTACTACCAAATTGAACAAGAAATACATAAGTCTGCGTTCAACTAGATTATTCACTTGCAACGATGTAGACAAGTTAGATTTCTGACCTCGAGTGGCGGTTTCCCGCCGCCAAGAGCAAGAATAGTTTCCCGAAATTTCCGGCCAGTCTCTTTGATAGCCTGCCGAGGTGGATGAAGCAAAGAGATAACAGTAAAAAAGTCCAGATCATTAACTTGCCACTGGCCCGGACGATTAAATTTACTGAATGTGTTTGCGGTAGCGAGCATCGTGGCTGCTTTATGCGCCACTGTTTCACGATGTACAAATTATGGAGACATTGCGGGCCAATGGAGTAGAGACAAACCTTGTCATTGTCCAGACCAGCATCCTCAAACGCTGAGAAAGCATCGGCTGACAATACCTCTGCCCACTGCATTAAGAAAAAGAAAGAATTCGCATATGAAACTACATCCAAACTGGAGGAAAAATGCCAAGGTGATGGCAAAGAAAAATTGCAGGTGGCATGAAAGCTCAAACAGGTGTTTCAGTGGATCATTCTCCAAAAAACTAATGTCGAAGTATACAGGCAAATAGGAAAAAGGGACTCCAAAGTAATACCTTATAGCTGTAGTATCCAGCAGCATAACCACCTGCATCGTAATGCAATATAAATGTGTAATTACTGACATTGCCAATGTGTCATAAAACAAACATTGAAAAAGAATTGAGCAGGTTTAAGAAACTAACCCGCAAATATATGGCTGAAACTGCAGAGGAACCTGTCCTCTAGGAGTGGAGGAATAACCTGTGTTCGTTCACTTACTCTTTGATCAACATCATAAATAGTTTCAGATCCACCAGGAACATATTTTGAGTGAAGCTCTAGATCCATGGTTGCAAAACGAATCTGGAAAAAAAAAGGGCGACATCTATTGATCTATTGATTAAACAGGGTGCTGATACTGACAACAATGTGATTCTGTGAAGATACTGGAATTTCAGGCAATAATTAACAGCGCCTAGCCCCCATCATAGCTAATCGATTGTTATCTATAACATGGATAATTCACGAGCTATAGGCTATAGCACATGTATGTAACCAATTCGTCAGAGCTCAAAAGCTTTGGGTTATAAAATTTGCTCTTAATTGTGTCTCATCATGTCAACCATAAAAGGCATACTACGTTTTTCAACAATGAGTATTCATCATAAACGGAGGAGTGACCTAGTGGTTAGCCCTTCATGTATACCAGGATGAGGTCTCAGGTTCAAATCCTATTGGGAGGAGGTTTATAAGAAATTTCTAAAGGACAACATAATAGGCTAGTTTTACAACCAAAAAAATGTCCAAGTATATGTTGAATTTCATCTCTTTATACTTCTCTCTCAAATGATACCCGATCTCAGCAGCTGGAACCTGGATATACTCCCAGAATAACCTAGACCACAAGATTGGGCTTATAGCCTGGACCACCAAGATAATCTATGTGAAGCAAAAAATGCACCTTATTTAGAAGTGAGTAGAGAAAAAGCTCATAACCACTGTCTTTAAAGATCAGGCATGCTACCAATTGAGTGGCAATAAAATGGATACAAAAGTTTAGTTGGGGTCGATTCTACCACCTACAAACCTTTTATAACCACAGGTAGGAGAGGATTGCTTCACAATGGTACACCCCACAGGAATTCTACGCTACTAAAGTATAAACATGGCTGCTCTTGAATTATAAAAGGTGTTACTGTTCTAAGTTTTCCTCTCTCAGTAGACACCTTATTCTCAATTAAAGAAAAGGTACCCTCGAATAAATTAAAGAAGTGCAGACAACAGAAAACTAACCTGACGCAGACTCAAGGAACCAGCACGGAATGTCTTAGCTGCAAGAAGCTTTTGATAGACTTCCTCTGGAAGAGGCTCCCCAGTTTCATAATGTTTCGCGATGCTCATCAAAGTATCTCTGTCACAGCCCACAACAAAATCAGCATGATCATTTAATCTCCTGTCAAGGAATTAAGGCTTCCAAACAAACAATATATACTTGTGTCAAAGTATTCCCAGTGGTCAACGAGAAGCGGATTGGGGATAACATCAACTAGGGACAGTCAAACGTCAAATTTTGTTTGAATGACAAATAGGGGACTCATTTGGGCCTAATTACAAATGAGGGAAAATCGGGAGGCAATTTTTTATTTGAACAGCCAACAAGAGGCAAAATTGAACCTAATTGCCCAATGATGATCAAGGGGCAGGTTTCCAATGACAGGTCAATATGTGCCTAACCATCAGCAAGGAACAGTTTTTTGAAAGTGGGTAGTACCATGAATATATATATTGAGAAAGGGAATGAGAATATACAAGTATAGGTGGGTCAGAAACCCAAAACAAATCCAACCCCCCAGCACCTATACATCAAAACACCAAGGCGGTGTGAAAGACAATAATCTCCCAAGGCACCCAAAAAAAAAGGAGACCACTAAATGGTTACATTTGACAAAATGCCCGCCCACTCCTTGACCCTATCCCAAACAAATTGAGCCAACACCTCCTTGGAGTGGGACTCCCTCCTGAAGATATGGTGGTTTCGTTCCCCCCCACAACGCCCATAGTGTGGCATGGAGGGTCAGCCACCAAATGATCTTGTCGGCCTTGAGGTGCCACTTCCTATGCCAATCTCGGAGCAAAGCAGTGACATCGCCCCATAAGGTGATAGAATGGCCAGTCCTCGTCGCAATTTCCTACCAAAGTCCCTGAGAGTAAGAGCAAGTCACAAAAGGATGATCCAAAGACTCCTCCACACCACAAAGACAGCAGGTAGGGCTCACATCTAGAAGAAAAAGGATCAATCTGTCCCTAGTAGGAAGTTTTCCATGAGTAATCCTCCAAACCAAGGTCTGAACCTTGAGAGGACTGGGTGTCCTCCACACTTCCTAGAAGAAGGCAAAAAGTAGAACCCCATCCGTGTAAACTTCATATGCTGATTTCACTACAAATTTGTCATCCTTCCCCCATCTTCAGGTCCAACCATCCTCCCTATCATGAAAACGCCATGGCTGTATAAAACTAAGCAAACTCTGGAGCTGCTCCAACTCATGCTGCTGGAAGTGCCTCCTGAAAGTTGGAGTCTAGGCACCATCTGGGATCTGTTGATCATAGACCTAAGCCACGGAGCCAAATGGAGATGCCAAAATAGAAAAAAGTCTGGGAAACAACATCTCCAAGGTGTATTCACCACACCACCTGTCTTTTCAGAAGAGACACCTTTGACCATCTCTCAGCCTCACACGGGTCCTCGAGAGCAGAAAAGTCCCTACAAGAAAAAATACCATGCCAGATAGGGGATGTCCTGTGACGAGGCGGAGCTTCCAAGTCCCAGACTCTGGAAGAAGAAAAGTATCGGCCTGTAATGACCTCAGTCCATAGCGCTGCTTCCCCACTGCCCATCCTCCAAAGCCACTTGGTGATGGGGATCGAAGAGCTGAGAAAACGAAGCCAAACATCTATTATTTATTTTATTTGGCCTAATAGAGACCCGATTGATATAATTTTATGTATTTGAGTAGTCTTAGTGAGGATGTAGGGTCAATAAGAGCCCAATAGGGTCTTTTTTCATTTTGCTGTAATTTTGGGTACGAATTTCGTACTATTTTAGGTCTGAGGGTTAATTTAGTCATTAGTGCGTCATTTGGGAGTCATTAGGGTGTAATGGTTATAAAAGCTCTTGTAAACCTCCAAGAGAGGCAATTATTGATGTTATTGAGAATTAAAGAAAACCTTTGAGCCGCCACCTCCCTTTCTTCTCTCCCTCTCTCTCTGCTTCTCCCTCTTCCTCCCAGCGAAAACCCCACGTTCCTCTTCCTCCTCTTCCTTCTCTCTCCTGGTTCCGCATCAACTTGGTATCAGAGACGCATAAGATCCCGATATCCATCTGCAACCGCCCCTGCGCACAGGAGAGTCCCGGAACCGCCTTCGCGGAACCATTGCTAGGTCATCCTTCGCGCGAAGCCCTCCTCGGTCCCGCTGCCTTGCGATCGCACCCTCGTGCAAGCGGACAGCCCGCAGTCGCCGTGCCCCTGCTACCCCCGCGCGGCGTCCGCCCTCGCCTCCGCGAACCCCCCGCGGCCCCTCCTCGCTCGCACCGCGAGCCTTTCGCGGGTGACGCAACCCCGCCCCTCGAACCCCCCCCCCCCCCCCCCCCCCCCCCCCCGCGAACACGAGGCCGCCCCGGCGCCACCCCGCACGAAGCTGCCTCCCGCACCCCGTCCTGCGCGCGCGAAACCACCGGCGCCTGCGAGCCGCGCACCCCACGCGGCCCGCGTCCCCGCACCCTGCACGCGCCGCCTTCCCGCGTCCCAGCACAGGTGGCCGCGACCACGCGCCTCTACCCCGCGTCGCAGCGCCGGCGTGCGTCCGCCCGAGCCTGCCCCGCGTTGGGCCCCACGTCATCGCCCCGGCCCCGCGCCCAGGGTCGCACGGCCCCGCTCCACACACGCCACGCCCTGTGCCTTGCGGCCCCGTCCCCGAGTCCCTGTGCGTAGCGACTGCCTCCCGCGCTCCCCGAGCACTCCGCAGACACCCTCGCGCCGTGTCGCGTGACCCCAGGCACCCTGCCGTCGCCGGCCCAGTCGGCCACCTCGACCACGCACGCGTGCCCGACCGCACCGGCGTGCGCGGCTCCCCGGCGCGAGCCGTACCCCACGACGGCTGTCCTCCAGTGAGTAGCGACCGAGCTCACCAGCTCCGCGCCCCGCCAGTGACCCAGCGCATTTCCCCAGGTGGCCGTCGTGTCTGCTTCGCCCACAGCCGGCACGCGTCGCCGTCCTCTTGCTGCCCCGAGCCACGTCGCCCTGTAGCTGCAGTTCCGCCGCTGCTGCTGTTTCGCTGCCGTTGTTGCCATGCTTCGGTTTGCTCGTCTCTCCATATCAGAGTAATTTGGGGCACCATGATTTCTTCTGCATTTCAGACATTAGTCCGATTATCAAATAGAAAGGTTATTTTGCTAATAATCGATCCGCTCCAATCAAGCAATTATGTATCTAAAGCCGTCGTGGATTCCCTTTCTCAAAGTGGACAGATTATTGAATCTGACAGTGGACGCATCTCTATGTCATTCTCTCTAGAATTCAGCGCAGATTTGGAACACAAGGATCTTGTCTATCATTCTGGAGTTTGGGCTACAATTCCTTCACAGCACTCATCTATCTTGCCCACCTACAAGTTTTACCTCATTGTGGGTCGGGAGTGGTTACAAAGGAAACATGTGGCGGTATTTAATGAAGGAAGTTATTGTATCCTCCGAGATTTTGATTATCCTGGGTGCCAATTCAAGTTTCATGCCTTTGCACTTAAAGTGGCACGACAACAAAAGTTAGAGTCCACAGCCTTGTCAACTATGGAAAATGCTCAGGTAGGGGTGCACCGCACACCTACATCAACTATGGCAGCGTCCGAGGAGACAAATGAGAATGTGGTTGTGATTGACTCCTTCGAAGTACGCGAGACAGCTTCTATAGTGGAGTCATGGGATCACTCTTTGATGATTGCGGCCGATTTTGATGCACTCTCTGATCATTTGTTCGAGATCTCGACACTCTCTTGTAGTCATCCTTCCCTGACAGATGTGCCTATTAGCATTGATTCCAGTGACTTTGATGTTGTGTGGCACGGTTTCGAGTTACATTGCCGACCCCAACACCAGCAGTCCAGTTTGGTTAGATGTGTGGATATGGCAGTGCTCCATTGGCTAGTTGCTCCCTTCTCTATCTTGCAAATTCTCCAATATTTCAAAACTCGAGGACGAGTTTTTTTGAACTAGGGGAGAATGATGGGGATCGAAGAGCTGAGAAAACGAAGCCAAACGTCTATTATTTATTTTATTTGGCCTAATAGAGACCCGATTGATGTAATTTTATGTATTTGAGTAGTCTTAGTGAGGATGTAGGCCCAATAAGAGCCCAATAGGGTCTTTTTTCATTTTGCTGTAATTTTGGGTACGAATTTCGTACTATTTTAGGTATGAGGGTTAATTTAGTCATTA
This sequence comes from Colocasia esculenta, assembly GCA_014218235.1. Taxonomy (NCBI): domain Eukaryota; kingdom Viridiplantae; phylum Streptophyta; class Magnoliopsida; order Alismatales; family Araceae; genus Colocasia; species Colocasia esculenta. The sequence goes on along the minus strand of CM024753.1, from coordinate 185,437,294 downwards.
GTGCGTCATTTGGGAGTCATTAGGGTTTAATGGTTATAAAAGCTCTTGTAAACCTCCAAGAGAGGCAATTATTGATGTTATTGAGAATTAAAGAAAACCTTTGAGCCGCCACCTCCCTTTCTTCTCTCCCTCTCTCTCTGCTTCTCCCTCTTCCTCCCAGCAAAAACCCCACGTTCCTCTTCCTCCTCTTCCTTCTCTCTCCTGGTTCCGCATCACTTGGCCAACAGTGCTAAGTTGAAATTGTTGATATTTATCAGCCCCAAGCCTCCTAGCTTCTTAGGTAGAGCAATCCTTCTCCAAGCAAGGAACAGTTAGGGGATAGATTATGTTGGAATGTCCAATGAGGGGCCAATCTAAGCCTAATCACCAGATGAAGGCAATTATGACATAGGTTTCACTTAAATGGTATGATAAGCCATTTTGGACATCCATGCTGACAAGGGATGATTAGGAGGATTTTACCTGAATTGCAAACAAGAGCCCAAATTAAGCATAATTGCCAACAAGGACAATTAGGACAAGCAACTTAGTATTGAAATTAACATGAGTTATGGTGGTATGGAGTTGTTAACAATCAAGAATTTGTTGATTTATTTAATAGACTGCAGTTTGCATTTAGTGGATTTAGATAAACATATAAACATGTAGGATACTTACCCTTTTAAATTAAACTTGGTATTGCTTTTTTTAAATACTGACTAAACACACTCTGCCCAGCATCAAGTCTGTATCACCATGGAGAGGCCAAACTTCTCATGTAGTTCCCCCCTCCCCCTACCCCAACCCAGCCTGTTGAAGTCCGTGAGGTTGAAACCCAAGTGAACCTGGAAATATTGTTATTAAATGGTTATGATATTATAAGACTAGATATATCTGTCTCAATATTAGTATTTTCTTGTTTCTTACGATGATGAATCCACTGGTCACAGGTGATGAATGATGAACCTATCACCGAAGGAAAAGTTTATAACTGGCCTGGGCTGGGAAGCAGTACGTGTCCTCAACACCTGTCTCTCTTTATGAGTGCCCGAGTCCATGATATGGATAAAGGAATCGCAAATCGACAATCACATGGCATAAAAAGGACCATACATGAGAAATAAACTTGACAGGCATTCTGATAATTTACATACCTCTGATAACACCAGTTCTCCATGAATTGGGAGGGCAATTCAACAGCATCCCATTCAATCCCACGGATACCAGCCACAAGGCCTTCATCTTGCCTTGTAAGCATATGCTGAAGTGCATGACCAAATTCGTGAAAAATGGTCTCCACCTGTACACAAAACCAACAATGATTAGGTTTTACAAGTCCAAAATTAATAGGACAACTTTTTCCCATACCAGAGAGCATAAAACCATTAGTTTATGATTTACAAAGCTTCAAAATGGTCACTATTAAATTGAAAGGGGGAGAAGCCCCAAGTAAATCGTATAAGTTTGACTATTTTGCACTCTGTAGAACACCAAGAGAATAACATGAAAGCAATAGTTCGTCATAATAGTAGTCCCTGCACTGGAATACTCACCTCACGAAATGTCATTAGACTGGGTTTATCTCCCACAGGTGGTGTTTGATTGCAGACCATATGAGCAATAGGCAACCTGACAGGGGCACCACCACCTGCAAGCACCCGACTACGAGCAAACACCTCATCCATCCATGCACCACCACGTTTTTCAGAAGGCCTAGAATATGGGTCAAAATAGAAATATGCAACTGGATTTCCTGATAAGTCTTTGACACAGTAGAACCTGACATCTTCATTCCAGACCTGAGCAAAAAGAATTTTCAGAATGATAGAAACCTTTTTACTATGATTTTCTATATGGATGGTAAAATGATCAGAACTGTAATTTTCAAGGAAAAAACTAAGTGCTTGAATGCATTCTACCGGCGCAAGTCCATCAACAGGAACAATGTCAACCTCAAAAAGTGTCTTAGCAAGTGTAAAGAGGCCATCCATCACTCTTGGCAATGAGAAGAAGGGCCTGAGCTCTTCCTGTAAAATTAAAAGGGAATATATCAATGTCAACAACAAATCCCTTCAAACAAGACGATATGACTTAACTTTGTCTACAATCAACATAGGAATGTTTAGTTGTTCCAAGAATTACAGAAAACAGGTATACAGGTATTTGGATGAAGTAATCAAATAAATAAGTAGAGAAGTATACAATCAAGACACTATGCATGAGTATACCTCATTAATGTCATACTTTGCTTCCCTAAGTCTCTCACTCCAAAAGGTGATATCCCAATGGTTCAAGTCATTTGCTTCTTCAGCACCTTTCTCTAGAGCAAATGTTTTCAAATCTTCCATATCTGTAGACATCAATAGTCACTTGAATTATGGCAGCTCCATAAAGACCCAGCTAACAAAATGGCTTGACAATATTTTTGAAACAAGATATAAGGAAATTCAAAGGATAAAAACTCAAAGGTATATCAATACGAGGAAAAAGTGAGAGCAACTGTTTGAGCTCTCAAAAGCTTCAACAGACTTACAAAATATTCATGGAAGAAGGAATAATGTTAGTCAGGTTTAACCATATGGAAAACTTTTGCATAGGCAATATATGTACCATCTACAAGATGGAAGACTGGTTGATATGGTCTCCAATCCCTTAGGACAATGACTGGAGGTTGAGCAGTTAAATAGTGGCTCCCGTGAGCCACTTAAATCTTGCAAATTCACAAGCAACAATTGAAAAAAGATACCTTGGACTGCAGGATCCCAAGAAGCATCTCGAAGCTTTTCTAACAGTTCTTCTGCTTTTTCAACTGAAGCCATTTTCATTTCCATGCTTACCTTCAGAGGAAAACTTGATTTAGCTTGCTAACATGACGTCCTTATGCTCATTAAGAGGAAGAATACCCATGATAAAGTAAACATCACACCTCAGCATAGTTACTGTATCCAAGAAGTTTAGCCTTCTCCAACCTAAGTTTTAGAATTTGATTGATGATGACAGTATTATCAAGATCTCCACTGGATGCACGAGTCACATAAGCACGATAGACCTCCTCACGTAGAGATCTATTTTTGGCATGTTGCATCACAGGAAGAAAACATGGAGCATCAAGTGTTATCACCCAGGGACCATTTTCGGCAGTAGCATTTTCATGACCCTATATGAAAATTTATGGCAGGTTTATTGAGAATTTAGCAAACAAAAAAACATGAATGTGCATCATGTAAACAACATGGACTCAAGATTTGAAGCAAACACCAGCAATCTACAAGAGCAATGGAAATAAATATACCTTGGATACAGCTGTCTGTGCAGCCAGACCAAGTGCAGTAGGAGGCAATCCTTCGATCTCCTTCTTGTCTGTAATTAATTTTTCAAACTTTTTTGTGGCATCCAATACATTTTCACTAAACTTCTGGGACAACTTTTCAAGTTCCTGCAAGTGAGTTCATTTTCATGGGAGACTTAATCAATCAAAGATGGAAGCAAGCCAGAGCCAACAAAGATCCTGTAGCACTTTTTTTCGTAAAAAAGGAGGCAAAATGAAATTTTAGTACAAACTTTAAAGGATTCTAAATTTTCCATACTTTCAAATAATTCTGTTTTATTCACACTCAACTGTCTAGGAACCTTCTTGTATGTATTGGTCATTCTTTGCAAAGGGTCGACAAGAATCTTATGAGTTATTAATCAGGAAGCTCTGGTATTGGGTGAGTGTGAAGATAGAGGAACTAAAACAGACTATTTCCATTCACAGTCCTAAAGGGTTAAGCCAAGGAAGAAAGGGGAATGCCCCTCCTTCCCTAGATTTAACAGTTCAAGATACCTCTGGAAAGATAAATAATCTTAAACTGTCAAATTGTTAAGTTCAAATGCACGTAAACAATAAATTAGAAATCACATGCAAGCCTGTGCAACAGCTAATTCTGGTCTGTGAAGTTGTGATTTTTCCAAATATGCATTGTAATCCATCACATTTACTTATTTATATCTAACTCCTAACTTTGAACATCCAAAGGTAGTGGCTCACAATAACTTCTATTTGGTTAAGTGCATTTTAAATACTGCAATTACCTTCACTTTGGGTTTTACAGGGTGGGTATGAACATACCTTTCAAGAGTTCTCTGTATTACATAATTCCTTTATTACTATAATACACAAATCAATCAAAACATCAAATTCTTTATTACTATAATACACAAATTAGAAGATCAGATTGTGAAATCTAATAATGGAAGAAAAGGATAGTGCCCCTTAGCTAGATGTTAGAGTTCACCTGTTCTATCTCGTTAAATTGTTCCCTCTTACCATCTTCAAGTGCAACTCCATTGAGAACAGCTTCCTTTATTTGAGCTACAGATGACAAGAAAAAATTTGTAAGATAAAGAGTAAACCATTAATCATAGTTGTAGGATGCAACACGTTCTAAGGGAGTCTATGAAGGCATTGAAAATGAGCAAAGACAAAATAAATAGAAATATGTTCAAATCTGCATAGAGATGTTGAAAAATGCAGATGTGGCTTGGCAAACATAGAAGAGGGCTGGTGAAATATTTCTATGCAAGGGAGAGAAACTACCTTCTACAATTCGTTTACATGCATCACTCAGTGCCGAAAAATTTGGGGACTCTTGAATAGCCTTGAATGCATTGTAGATGGGTTTACTTTGACCCAATCTAAGCTGGAATTTTACCTTCTCAGGCTGCAAAACGGTTTAAACAAAAAGAGAAGTATGAGTCACCCTAAATCACTGATCAATACTTTTCCATGGATATATCGGTTATCTCAATGCAGTACTACATGCCATTGTCTTGGCAACAGCAGTACTAACATAGTAACATATAAGACACTCTGTTAACGGGGGAGATTGTCTTCATTGGAACCACAGTAACTCCACGTAACAGCCGGTACATAGATACTTCAGCTGAATATGTCTACTGAATCTGGAAGAAGAGAAGCATTCTGCTGTGAATTCACATACAGATTCTCTTTCACAATATGGTCCTATGGTTTACAAATATTTTCACTAGGCAGACAGGTGAAAAAACTAGTTCAGGGTTCATGACGCAAGGGTGATCGCAAACACCAATTTTAGGCAAAAAACAATGAAAATTCCCAGTGAAAGTTGGTTCATTACACTTCCTAAAAAATTATATCAACTATTGCAATGACCAGTCAAACAACATGCTAATCTGCTTTTCCTTTTTTGTGATGGAGTTTGAAATGGGAAAATGTAAGCAAGTGGACCTGATACTGAATTCATCAATGATATTTCTATTTTCTAGACTTTAAAAAAACATAAAAATTTACACCTAAAATTCGGAAGCCCATATAAATGATATAGAAGCATTCGAAAAAATATGAAAAAAAACTGATCCAAAACCAAAATCAGAAGATATAGAAAAGAGATGGCGTCCATGGATGCCAGACAAAATGCCGTCGACTCCGGCTGAATTCGGCACAAATTGACGTCGTCACTTTCCTTACGCAAAATTTCACTTCCTCATTCCTAGGATAAGAGTGCCAGGGCGGCTGCCATCTAAGAATACCAGAAAGGGAAAGCGATGTGAGGTAAGGCCGGCGGAACACTAACCTGCACTTCTTCGATGGCAGCACGCAACTCAGCAGAATCCTTCACAGACTTGAGGTGGTTGATGACACCCCAAGCCACTTGCAGGCGGTCAACAATCCTCTCTAGCAGCTCTACCAACCCAGGCCAAGACGGCTCCACCTTCGATTCCAGCTCGACCAAGTCTCCCTCCTGCAAAAACCACAAGACAATGAAACCCGATCATATCAAAAACCCCTCACCTGGACAAATACCAAAAGAAAAGGAAACCAGGGCCAGAGGTAGAGAACAAGAGAGCATACGAGTCTCCTGAGAAGCTCCCGGATGCCCGGGACGACGTGCTTCGCGTGCACGGCATCAAAGGGTGGAAACGCAAAGCTCTGAAGAAGGGGGTTGTCGGGGAGGCCGTCGTCGGAGGCAGCCGGCAACGGTGCGGACGCCACTTCAGCGGTGGCCATGGGTGGGAGAGGCGCGGAGGAGGAGCACCCGGCGAAAGGGACGGAGGTCGATCTGGGAATCCGTGCGACGCAGAAAGAGAAGGACGAGGACCAGAGAGCACAGGGTAGGGATTTGCGTAAATGCCTGTGAGACGAATATAAGGAGAGCCCTAGCAAGCGGGGGGCGCGGCCGGCGAACAGGGCGAGCGGGGGCGCACGGGCCGTGGCCCCGAACATGTTGGCACTGGCGAGGAATATGAGCAGCGGCAGCGCGAGCGAAACGAATCGGCGCGGTCGCGTCGAGACGACCCCTCCGAGTCGAGCCCGGGCTCGCTTCGGAAATGGATACCCCATTCTTATATTTCACTCTCCCCTTTTTTTACCCTTCTTTTTTTTTCTTCTTGCGAAAAACCGGAAAAATAAGATCTTTTCTTCTTATGAGGAAGTGGCCATATTTTGGGGGAAGAAGGGACGGCGTGTAGGAGAAGAAGACTGTGTGATGGCGATTACGGGGATTGGGGGGGGGGGGGGGGGGGGTGCTTCTGTGGTGTGGTGAACCGCAGGGCAATGGATGTTGTTGTTTCGTGTACGTTGCGCATGTCTAGAGTGAAATTTTAGGGACCACGTGGACCGCAGACGCATGAGTTCACTCGTGAGAAATGGAAACAGACCATGCGACCCAGGACACTGGAGACAAATTTATTTTCATGGATGTTGAGCTCATGGGTTGTAATATCAGATTCTTTAGACGGCCAAGAACGAGATTGTGATCGAGCAAGGTTCTGCTGTTCAAGGAAGATGTGCGTTGTTATACCAGGCAGCTGTTTAGAAGACGGTCAGACCCAGCAAGCTTGGGGAAATTTGATAAAAACTCGAGAAAATTAATTAGGGGTCCCTGTCAGAGTGTTGACTTAATTTGTAGTCCCTGTCAGAAAATCAAAAGTCATAAAGTCCTACCTTTTTGTGTTAGTTTAATTTCTAGTCCCTGCTTTTTGCTTCTAGTCCTTGCTTTTTGTTGCTCAGCATTTAATGCGTCTTGGAAGACGAGTCGTCCTTTTAACATCAACTTTTTCCTATTTTGCCCTTCCTTATTCTACTCGTTTCCTATTTACATTCGTTACAGTTGCCTTTGTATCAATTACAGTAAGCTTGTATGTCAGTTACAGTAAGCCTTTATATCTGTTACAGTAAGTCTTTTTTTCCTTATGCTCGTTACAGTTGTCTTTGTATCAGTTACAGCAAGTCTTTATATCTGTTACAGTAAGCCTTTGTAACTGTTACAGACCACAACTATAAGCTCTTACAAAAGAAAAAAAAAATTTTATTTGTTTGCACATACTAGGATTCGAACCCAGGTCTTCACAAAGAAGACATGAGATGCCCTTACCACTAAGCTACAACTACATTTGTGTTACAACAGAACATATAATATATTTAATTAAGTATTGTAGTAAACATAATACTCTATTACAACTTATGTTAAGTCTTGTTACAGTCAATATCATTCCCTGTTACAGCATACATTAAGTTCTGTTACAGTAAACATTATCACTATTATAGTAAACATAATACTTTGTTACAACTTATGTTAAGTCTTGTTACAATTAATATCATTCCCTGTTACAGCATACATTAAGTTCTGTTACAGTAAACATTATCATCTATTATAGTAAACATAATACTTTGTTACAATTTATGTTAAGTCTTGTTACAGTCAATATCATTCCCTATTACAGAATACATTAAGCTCTGTTACAATGTACATTAAACTTTGTTACAATATGCATTAACCTTTGTTATAATATACATTAACCTTTGTTACAATATGTATTAAGCTCTATTACAACTTATGTTAAGTCTTGTTACAAAATACATTAAGCTCTATTACAATGTACATTAAACTTTGTTATAATATATATTAACCTTTGTTACAATATACATTAATCTTTGTTACAATATACATTAACCTTTGTTACTGTAAGCTTATTGCTTAGCTTAATGTAATTTCGTATCACTTACAGTAATAGAGCTTAATGTACTTGTAACAAAGCTTAATGTACATTGTAATAGAGCTTAATGTATACTGTAACAAAACCTAACATAAGTTGTAATAGAGCTTCATACATATTGTAACAAAGGTTAATGTATATTGTAACAAATGTTAATGTATATTGTAATAAAGTTTAATGTACATTGTAATAGAGCTTAATGTATTCTGTAACAAGACTTAACATAAGTTGTAATAGAGCTTAATACATATTGTAACAAAGGTTAATGTGTATTCTAACAAAGGTTAATGTATATTGTAACAAAGTTTAATGTACATTGTAATAGAGCTTAATGTATTCTGTAACAAGACTTAACATAAGTTGTAATAGAGCTTAATACATATTGTAACAAAGGTTAATGTATATTATAACAAAGGTTAATGCATATTGTAACAAAGTTTAATGTACATTGTAATAGAACTTAATGTATGCTGTAACAGGGAATGATATTGACTGTAACAAGACTTAACATAAGTTGTAACAAAGTATTATGTTTACTATAATAGATGATAATGTTTACTGTAACAGAACTTAATGTATACTGTAACAGGGAATGATATTGACTGTAACAAGACTTAACATAAGTTGTAACAAAGTATTATGTTTACTATAATAGCTGATAATGTTTACTGTAACAGAACTTAATGTATGCTGTAACAGGGAATGATATTGACTGTAACAAGACTTAACATAAGTTGTAATAGAGTTTTATGTTTACTACAATACTTAATTAAATATATTATATGTTCTGTTGTAACACAAATGTAGTTGTAGCTTAGTGGTAAGGGTATCTCATGTCTTCTTTGTGAAGACCTGGGTTCGAATCCTAGCATGTGCAAACAAATAAAGTTTTTTTTTTTCTTTTGTAAGAGCTTATAGTTGTGGTCTGTAACAGTTACAAAGGCTTACTGTAACAGATATAAAGACTTGCTGTAACTGATACAAAGGCAACTGTAACGAGCATAAGGAAAAAAAGACTTACTGTAACAGATATAAAGGCTTACTGTAACTGACATACAAGCTTACTGTAATTGATACAAAGGCAACTATAACGAATGTAAATAGGAAATAGAGTAGAATAAGGAAGGGCAAAATAGGAAAAAGTTGATGTTAAAAGGACGACTCGTCTTCCAAGATGCATTAAATGCTGAGCAACAAAAAAAGCAAGGACTAGAAGCAAAAAGCAGGGACTAGAAATTAAACTAACACAAAAAGGTAGGACTTTATGACTTCTGATTTTCTGACAGGGACTACAAATTAAGTCAACACTCTGACAGGGACCCTTAATTAATTTTCCCTAAAAACTCACACTCGGCTATGGAGTTGGAGAGCAATCGGTGAGACGGCTCCTCCTACTCAAGGTCGACTTAGGGTAAAGGTTGTTGCAAAATGTGCTTCAAAGGGAGGGGGGGGAGTGGTTAAACGGGAGCTTTTGCAAGCATGATACAACGTGGGAAGATTTCATGCTTTATAGACGGCAATAAAATTTGTGTAAATAAAGATACGCGTATTATACAATCACTTCCAGATATCTCCGCCTCCGTGTGATTGAAAAAGGGATGTGGAAAATTGTCATAAAAAATGCAATACTCCGGATGGATTCTGTTGTGACATCAATATTATGAAGTGGATGTGGTTTGCAACGCAGTTAAGGTCTCCGCCTGGGGCGTTGGGCTGCGCCACAGCAAATGCCGCCATCAATCTATGACAAGAATCCAGGTGGTGCCTTCGAAATCGAACGGAACGCAGGGAATTGGAATTATTTTATGACTTTTGAGATTGGACGATAAAGTGCTTTCCCATCAGTTTTGGTACTTCATCGTCGCTTTGTCAAAGCCAATTGTTGGGAACTCCTTCGCATACTCTTCAACTTCATGCCGAAGTTTCTTAATCTCGGATTGAATGTTATCACTTGCTTCAATTGTGGCCAAGAAATCCTTCAACTTGGTTCCTGATTTGAGTAAAACCACACACCACATAAAGAATCGGTAAATTCCGGAGGCACCAGGCGGGCAAAAATGGGCATGGATTTAGTTTATGGAGAGTGTTCATGTACCTTTAGTTTCAGCTTTTATCTTCAGAGCTATATTAACAGCAGCATCAAAAAAGTCGGCTACCTTCACGAAATCTTCCTCAACAAATCCTCTAGATGTTAAGGCTGGTGTTCCTGAATCAGTAGTAGGAAGTGTGAGAGCTGCTTCAAGATTTACCATCAAGAACTAGGGAAAAGGCGCACTCATACCCATCCGAATGCCACCAGGAACCATGGCAGATACATCACCAGGAACAGTGTTTTTGTTGGCCGCAATATGAGCCAATTCTAACACTTTTTCAACCCTAGAACCGTCAATTCCCTACACATGAATTCAACAAGTCAGGACGCTGATTTCTGTGATGAAAATAATGACTCCATCAAACATTTTGTGCCAGACCAGCAAGAAGGATCAATGCACAATTACTGACCAGTGCTCAAACAGAGAAAAATATTTTTATCATTTGAACCAGAGCCTGCCCCACAATTCCAGTACAGAAGAATGATAGAGCTTTCCTTAAAATTACCTTACTCTTCAGGTTCACTAACACTAAGTGGTTGTCTGTTCCACCAGAAACAAGCTCATAACCTTTCTCCATCAACGTCTGCACCCTCATTCACTTGAAAAGTCAATAAGAGTTTGCAGAGAACTTTTGTGCTTAATTTGAGAACAAAATGCTCTGATAAGCAAAACAGAAATCCACACCGGTTGTACCTGAGCAAATCTTGAACAATTTGCAAGAACTTGCTCTTGATAAGCCTTGTACTCCGGAGTCATTGCCTGCAGTTGGACAAACCAACGTTTCAAATATAACATTTGCAATTAAATAAGGCCCATGCTTAACACGGGAGAAAATCATGAGAAGAAAGAAACTATATATTAAGATAATGTTGCTGTACAAGGCATAGTAGTAAGTTCATATCAATTGGAGTAGAAATTATATATCTAATATTGCAACTGAATATAGAAAGGCCAAACGTCTATCAACTATCTGAATTTGTATTAGTGAAGGATGTTTTATATTATTTCATACAACACTGAATATAGAAAGGTCAAACGTCAATCAATTATCTGGGCATGTTTTAGTGAAGGATGTTTCATATTACTTCATACAACAATCAGATTGTCCAAACATAAAAGTTCCATAGTCACCAGAGTACTATGGACCATAACTGGTGTTTGGTATAGGACAAGAACTGCCAGGTTAAAGCCCAATACTATCATGGCTGTCAAAGGCTCCTCACATGTAAAAGAAGAAAGAAGGCCAAAAGTCTCACTTGTATGCCACAACTGGAATATCTGTAAAAATGATGCAGCAGTTGAAAGCATTTGCAGTGAAAGAAATAATAGGCAAGACTATGGATAACATAATTCGTTCAAAGTATGTTAAAATCTGAAAGGTAAAAAAGATTATTTTAATATGCATGAAAATTTGAATATATGAATCCTTATTGTGCGCATTAATCCAATAATTTTCAGAAACATGGTGGAACACAAGTAACACTACTCTTATAAATTCAATGCTTAGAGTTTCCTTACCTGTTTGAGTGCAACAGCTAAGCCAGCAATTGTATGGTTGTGCGGACCACCTTGGAGCCCAGGGAAGACCGCTTGGTTGATTTTATCCTCATAGTCATACATAACCTTCAATAAAAATGATAAGTGTTACATCGTTCATGATGTTTGTTAGAGAACTACAATTTAGCAAAAACAATAGCTTGGAATAATGGAAAAGACAGTTGAAGAGTAAAAACAGTGAACAGCCCCTCTTTTCCAACCCACCTCTTGCCCTTGTTTGTTAATCTCTTTTACCCCCTTCCTGAAAAATATCATAGCTCCACGTGGACCACGAAGAGACTTGTGTGATGTAGTTGTAACAACATCTGCATACTCAAAGGGAGATGGAAGGACACCTCCAGCTACCAAGCCACTGATATGTGCCATGTCAGCCAAAAGAACAGCTTTCTGCTTGTCACAGACCTGAAAAAAAAACATAAACATATTTATTTGACTTTTATTGGTACCTAACATCAGAAAACACACAAACATAAAGATAAAAAGATTGCCTTTCTAACACGCGCGTAGTCGTAAAGGCGAGCATATGCACTAGATCCAGCAACTATCAATTTTGGCCTAAAGAGGGCAGCACTCCTCTCCAGCTGTAATAAAAAAAAAAGCAATTAAAATCTTTATGTGTACTAAATCACAAAGCCTCTCTTAGATAGGCAAGTGAGTTATGAAATTTGAAATTTTGAATATCAAAGTAAGCAAATATTATTTGCATAAAAGTCCATAGAACTAGCCAAGAATTGCATCAGACAATATTAATGAAGACAAAATTGAGAAATTGTGCTTGTAATTCTTTTAGAGATGAGACAAAATCGAACGCCATAGAACTTTACTAAATCAATTGATTACTTGACCTGCATAGGCCTCGTCAATTTCAGATTTCAGAGTAAATAAGAGACAGACAGATTAACTGGTCATAGCCAAGAGTTGCATCAGACAATAATAATGAAGACAAAATTAAGTAATTGTACTTCTAATTCTTTTAGAGATGAGACAAAATGTAATGCCATAGAACTTTACTAGATCAATTGATCACTTGATCTGCATAGGCCTTATCAATCTCAGATTTCAGAGTAAATAAAAGAGGAAGACAGAAGTACCTGGTCATAGTCAATGTATCCAGTGCTCTCGTTCAGCCTGTATGGCATTGTCTCAAAAAATATGGATACAGCTGAGATCTTCTTAGTATCAGTCTGAAAAAAATAACATCAAAGAACAACTCTCTGAATAGAGGACAGTATAACATGGGCAAGCGTATGAAGTACAGCAGAGCCTGCCAAGTCCACTTATCAAAATGCAAAGTAACCACTCTGGAGTCTGGACTGTGATCAGTCCTCGTTCCAACAAATTCTAGTGATATCATGTTAATAATATAGAAACAACAATAAAAAGAAAAGGAAAAAATGAAGACAAATAACAAGTTACTTTTCTCTTAAGAAAAGTTAAAAGAAGAATAATGCAGAAAAAGCAGGGCACATGCAGTTGCAACATACTTGAAAAGAGAAGCATTCAATGACAGCATAAACATGCTTCATTTGCAAGTCACTTGGAAACGTGAGCAGATCATAAAATACACTACAACGATCATGATTTAGCTGTAAGATCGACTTTAGTTAAGACACAGATGTTTTAGAACTCTCCCTGATACCGAAACGGGAATTCTTGCAGTTTCACACATTTCTAAATGCATAGATTTTCCTAAAGCTTTGCCATACACCCCAAGAGACCAGGTGGATAACCTTTGGAACAGACGTTGACTACACTTATAAATGGTAATATTTTTCTTGGGCCCAACATATTGTGCATGAAGTTATCCTATTGTAAGCTGACTTATGCCGAGCAAGTAAAACATCAGGTACATATGGTTGTACATTGATACCTGTCTGACCGGATACTGCACCATTTTTATGCATAGCCTTTGAAGAAGGGTGTATTTTTATCTTTCAAAATTTGTGCACATACAAGGTTTAATCTATTAGATAACATTAAATGTGAACAATGAGTTTCCTTCTATGCTGCTTCTAGGGGAGAAAAACTGTAAAATTTCACATCCAAAACATGATTACGTATAAGTTCTTTCAAACACATTATTTCCACTTGTGAAACACATAAAATATGCAAAAGGAATCTTATGGACAAGTCAATGAGGAACCAGGCTTAGGCTGGCATGGATAACGGGACATGCAATTGTGATTTTGTTTATAAATCAGTGATAAATGAGAATTTGATAAAATATGGTCAATGGCTAACAAGAATGAAGAAAAAAATTGGCAGATAGTTGGATTCTGGGTAAGAAATACTCTTATCCTTGTTTGCATCGTTCATATGTCATAGTTTCCTTTTTGTCCTTTTTCTGCAGTTTCTAATGTCAGACCAACAGAAGAGGCATATATTACAAATACTTGAGTATCTTGTAACCCTTTCCAAGGTAGACAGTCTGTATTGACTACGGAATTAATTTCCACATGAAAACTATTCAGTTTTCCAATCTTCCTTCCAATGTGTATATAGCCCATGCCACCGTACAGCCACCTTGGCTACGAGTCTTTGACAATGACTTAACAGAAAACTTACCTTGTGCCTGTCTTTATAGTCTCCTATTCAAAATGCTTGGAGAGATTCTAACAGAGTCCAGAACATGAAGAAGCCCCACAAGTTCCATAATATCCTCATTACTTGAGTTCCCTTAAACTCAAGACATCAGAGATCATATTACTCAGTTCCAGTCTAGGATGTAGAAACGGGAGAAATCCTAGGTAATATGAGATTGAATGTGACATTCTCAAATTAGGCATCCTTCCAAGGCCTGAGCAGCTCAATTCTCAGATTCAAGGTTGTTGCAGCCATAACAATATCTTTATTCTCAACTATGGCCTTCCAGATAGGCAAATCTACAACAAGATCATTGACTAAATCCCAAATACTACACCATTGGAAATATTCTCTCACACCAGATTCTCAAAAATGATATCCTGCATCTCCATCCATCCAAAGCCATTAAGGCAAAAGGTTTATTTAACATATCTGAGTGAACGAGCCAGAACTCTCAGGCCCTTCCTTTGAAGACCCTTTTTGGAGCTGATGGAGTAAAGAACCTTCAATCAGGACTCTCATGTTTCCAGAAAAAGTCTTTTCTCTCTTCTCATATCTTCAAGTTTCTTCTCTGTACTCTTGGGTGTTCTAGAAACTGACTAATAGTAGATTGATAATGAAGAAAGGACTGCTTTAGATAACACCCAACTGCCCCCATTTGATATGAACTTACACATCCAATGGGCTATCCTGATGTCAAATATTTTTATCCTTGTCCTACAGAATGAAGGCTGTTGTACACTTCTATCATTCCTTTAAGACACAGAAACAGATGGACAAATGTGTATTCAGGTGCCCATTTATTTCGCTACATATAGAAACAAGAAGGAACCAGTTCAAATTAAAAAAAAAACCAACAAAAACATGATAAGCAATGGTACATTTGTCTTTCTTATCATTCAAACCTTCAATGCAGTAACAGCAGACTCTACATAATGAAGATATGACATCTAAAGAATAGTATGTTATCCTTGTGCTTTCACATATATCTGCGGGATTGATCATTACCCTTGCATGTCACATGTATAACTGTCAAATAATCAGTATTCATGCATCTTGTAAAACAGGCTAAATACAATCTCCAGCAAGTTAGAAATACAGATGAAAGACCTATATAAAGATATTGTTTGTCTGGAGTGTTCTATGAGATCTTAATTCCTACTAGGTCTTCATACTGCATCTCCACAACAAAATTCACAATATTTGCTGGTGAATTTTATTTAGAGGCAGAGGATTTCAGCATATATTTCATTAAGATAATACATGAAACAGTTTCATTGGGCAACCCCATTATTGGACATTATGTTCATGCCAACTGTTAACCTCGTGCCCATTTCCTAAATTATCATTTATCAGAAAAGAGATGCTTCAAAAGCCACTGTCATATGAAGGGGTGTTGTTGCGATAAAATAAACCAATTCAAACTATTAATTACCAATGAAATTTAAAATGCTTTTAAACATCATGGGATGTTCTCTAGCACAATATCATAGCAAGGAAACTTCTGCAAAAAATGACCGGAAAGGCAATAACAGGTCATTAACCATCAGCCTTGGAGTTGATGTACCTTTTTTTTTTTTTTGAAATGTGGATAGTACCACAAAATATATTAATAAAAGGAGAAGGATGTACAAGTGTAGAGGTATAAACAACAAAACCCTCTGTACAAAAGGAAGCCCTCGCCAAAAGGTGACAAAAACCACCTCAACTCCCCAGATGCAAAAAGAGTGAGGAGTTAAGACCCTCTACCACACCCAAATGTTTAGCCCAAAAAGAAACTCTATCTCTAACAAAATCAAAGAGTCTTTCCCCTGACCGCACTTCTCTTCTGAATATTCTACTATTCCTTTCATTCCACAAGGCCCAGAGAGTAGCATGCAAGATGAGCCGGTGTATCTTAAAGCTCAGAACATCAAACCATCCAATTTTATGCCTTAATTTGTTCTATAATGTTGAGGAATCATCACTACACAATATAAAACTTTATCATCTAGGGGCATGATGGTTAATTATTCTGTTATTCACATACATAAGAGGACGTTCCTACTCAAAGGACTTGTTTAGAAACCTCCCCTCACCTGATACCCATGGGACAGATGTCCACCATGAGGAAGATCAAGAGACATGATTCTTTCATGAGGCTTCAAGAGTGCAGTATAAACTTGGAAATTAGAAGGAGATCCTGATAGTGATTGCACGTTCACTGCAAAGAAGGAAACAATATAATGGAATAGTCTCAAACTGGATAGAAATAAATCAATCTGTTTGGCATGTATTTTGTGATAATACCTCCCCATTTCGCAGGATCCAGGCGGAAAGCTTCCAAGGCCCTCTTTTGGCATAATGATTCAGCCATGTCAATGTACCTGGAAGAAGGCCAACATGGTAATCAGTAACTGTCAAGGAAGTGATGACAGCAACCGTAATTACAGAGACTGAAAGCAGATATATTGAGAACCAAATATGCCAAGAGAAGAAAAAAAAAAAAAAAAAACAGCATCCCGTACTCGTTTCCTCCATAGTATCTCGCACCCGGGTACCCTTCACTGTACTTGTTGGTCATGACGGATCCCACAGCTTGCATCACCGATACAGACGTGAAATTCTCCGATGGAATGAGTTCCAGTCCCTTCAATGAGAAAAACGAATCAAGACGATGAAATCTACATTCACCTTCAGTAGAACAGGAGAAATCCTCAACCCAGGTACTGAATCATGGATAAATGTAAAATGCATAGCTCAGGGGACAGATTTAATACAACTCAGGATCACAGAAATGAGAATTTTCATGAAATCCTATCGTTTCATAGCCGCCAAGACGTCAGGAAACACAAACATTAACATCTCACACACAACATAGACGAAGTCGACCTGATCCCACACTCGCCGGCACAAAAGTAGAACGAGTCGCTCGAGGATGAAGAATAGACAGCATTGAAAGAAAGAGACAAGAGAAGGGAGAGTAGCGGCACCTTCCATTGCCTGGCCTTCTCCAGCTCGATGATGTTCGCAATCTCCGGATCCACCTCCTCAAGCGGCGCGTTCAACTGCTTCACCCACTACACAGAAACACCATCAGATCAATCCCACCATGACATCTCTCCGTTCCCAGCATCTATTCCCGCAAGCGTAGAGGAGAGAAAAACTTCGGACACAAGCACAACACACCGTGGCGTGAGATCTCGGTTCGTCTTGCGCTGCTTCGTGCGGCAACGACGACTACAAAGAAGAAAAATGCAGGGAGTCAGACGAGCCTCGACGGATCTCAGCAAGTTTCGTTAATTTCCGCACTGCCACTCTCCTAGTAAGGAGCACCGAAAGGAGGATAGCAAGCACCAGCTCCGGTGATCACCATGTAATAGAGGGAGCCGCCACTGAAGGAAACCCGCGGCAGGGACCTGACGCCCGCGGCGGCGGAGGAGAGTCTTCGGAGGGCCATCGCCATGGCGATCTCTCTCTCGCTTTCTCGCGCTCTCTCTCTCTCTCTCTCTCTCTCTCTCACGTCTGCGCAGACAGTGGGCAGGTGGCCGCTATTTGGAGGCGAGGCGGGGGTTGGTGGGAGATGCCACGGTATGCCGTCGAAGCGGACGAGAAGCGCAACGGAAAAGTATGGAATTAAAAGACAGAAATGCTTATTACTCTCTGAAATTTGAGAACAATGTATTGCACCTAACAATTGCAGTTTCTCATGTATTTTAATTTTTTATTAGTCAATACACTAAGTCACATTATATCTATCTAATAAAAGTAAAAAGTACATAAGAAAGTATAATTTTTAAGTGTAATATTTTTTTCTCTTGAAATTTTTTGCTCAAACCACCGAGTAAAATATTATTAGGCCATCTGATAAATATCACCATTTTTTTCTTTTTTTATATAGATCTATTTTTTCAATATAAAAATTTTTATTTTTAATTAATTATTTATTATTCTTAACTAATTATTTATCACTCTTAATATTAAAGATAATAAATAATTAACTAAAAAGATATAAAATAATTTTTATATGTTGAAATTATTTATTATCTTTGACTCATTATCAACTTTAATATTAAGAGATGACAAACATTAAAAAATGATGTAGAATATTTAATATTTTTGTTAAGATGATATAAGAATATTTAAAAGGCTTAAATATTTCTACTGTGTTGGATCAGTACGAGGAGCTACTTCATAACAATTTATTTATTTCTCTACCTAATCATTTGTCACATTTAAATAATTATTTGTCATTTTTAACTTGTTATTATCATTCTTAATACTAAGAGGGACAGTGATATAGAAATATTTACGAAACATATAATATTCATGGTGGGTGAGTTATTTGTCACTCTTAGCTAATTATTTGTCACTCTTAGTACTAAGAGTAATTATAGTGATACAAAAATTTTTAAAAAGTATTTAATATGTCTATTAGATGAAACACATGCATCAATTCATGGACCAATAACATGCTAGACTGATAATGTTTATACTCTTCCATATGTGCAGCTGGCATTTCCCATTAAAAAAAAGATATTATTAAATTTATACCCTATAATTCTAAATATTTGATTTACATCTTTATATATATTACATTCTTCTGTAATAGCTTTTTTCGTAAAATTATTTCTTGCAATCTGTTACATTTGAAGACTAATCTCTTTAATTTTGATAGTTGGAATACATCATATTCAAGATTATACTACTGAAATCTTCATATGATATGCTATACCCCTAAAATTAAAAAATATATATATCATGTATGCCCTTGTGGTTAGTTAACCGTGAGAGCAATAGAAATATTCCATTGTTACTTCAACAGAAACGTTAAATAATGGGTAAAATTACTAAAATAGCCATGAAATAAGAGAGGGAGAGAGTTGATGAGAGAGAGAACTTAGAGAAAGAATGAAGAAAGAGAGAGATTGTACTGGAAAGTGGAGGCAAAGAGGGGGCATCGGGGGTGGTCAGTGGGAAGGGCGCCTCGTTATGCAATGGTGTGGATGGGGTTGGGAGAGGAGAAAGGGAGAGAGATAGAGAGAGGGTGGGGGAGAGAGAATAGTAGAGAGAGGGAGCACAATAGAGAGAGAGAGAGGTGGAGAGCTTCCAGTGGGTCGCAATTAGATATTGGGGTCTAGGAGATGCCAATATGGGGGACAAGTGTTGCGTAGACTATGTCTTAGCCTAAAAGGGGGGGGGGGTGAATGGGTTTGTCTCTTTTCAATCTTAAAATTAATGTTAAAAAGATAATATGAAGTAATTCAAAAATTTGTTAACTGCGGGTTGATCTAAATCTTAATTGTTAAGTGAGTTGTGTGTGATTTCTAACAGTAGAATATGTAGATCTTGAACTTCTAATACAAGCAATGTTTAAAGAAAAGTACTAAACGCTCAGGCGTCCGGGTGCTGGATTATGCCCAAGCACCGACACTGGCGCTGTCCCATTGAGCAGTTGCTTGGGCGCAGGACCCAAGCAGCAGGATGCTGCCCAATGGGCGCGCCCCTAGCCGAGCACCCAGGCAAATCATTTGCCTGGGCACCCAGGATTTAAGCATTTCCCATGTTTACATGTATACAATACAAACAATCACACAAGAGATACAAGATTCTATTCTTGTTCGACACTGACCAACTCAACCCTATGTCAAGTCCCTAAAATCACCTGTTTTAGGATCTATTTACTATCCACTGGTAGCTACTGGCCCTTCTCTTCTGAGTATGAAGGCAACTCACAAAGTACCTCTCCAGTAGGTGACACGCCGCAACATTCACCAACTTCTTTTGTCAAGTAAGAAGTTAGCTCGTTGGCCAAGACCCCAATAGGCAACTTCTATTCCCAAGCTAGAAACAAGCTCACTGGTATCTACCCCAGCAAGTAACCCTTTTATAGGATTTTTCTTACCACTATAGGTTTGTATGTATGTTGGCGAATAAATGGCAGCAATGAATGCTCAAAATGAAACACATAGAATAGAAAGAATGGAAGATTTAAAGGCAAAGTTTATGTGTGGCTTCAACAGTCGAGGTTGGAGTGAAAGTGTCGCCGAAGGTTGCTTTCTTCTTCTCCTCTCTAAAATTGAGAATAACAAGAGTTTGAGAGCATGAAGCCTTGACTGAGAGTTTTGAATGTAATCTACAAATTGACTTGAATACACTTCACATATTGCTTTGGCTCTCTTCTTTTTCTTTTTCTTTTTGCTATTCACTAAGAATGTGACTTTTTGTGTATGTGAGTTTTCTCTTATCTACTAGGTTTGTATTTCTCTCAAAAAAGCTTTGGATATATATCCTCTTCAAGAACACTTGTATCCGTTGCTCTTGACCTTCTCTTGCTTCTTAACTATTGTTAGATAAAAGTGTTGTTGTGTTCTTCTCTTAGGTCTAAATGGCACCTATAGTGCGTATCCATTAAGTCTTAATGTGTATTCGTTAGACTTAGTGATACAACATTATACTCAAGAGTTCATTTGTTAGACACAGATTGCATCTGCTGCAACTGTACACTAAGCAAGTTTCCTTTTTATTTTCTAATTTGACTTCTGGAAGGTGTCCTCAAGTGACATCTTTCTGGAGGTGTGTCATATCAAGAGGATCTCATGTCAGTTTTATATACTTGCAAAGTAACTATCTTTCTTACAGTCTTTTGACTGTTGTTAGCACATCTTAAAGAAAGCAACATATGATAGTAGCATAAGAGTGGAAACTAAAGAGGATTCCAGATAGAATTAACAACTCATTTTGTGTTCTCAAGAAGTATTTGGTCTAATGCGTACAATGCTTCTTTTAATAGAACTCATAAGATATTTGTTTAACATTTTTGAAAAAATATTCATTTTAATTTATCGAGATCATAAACAAATTTAATCATTAATCACATAAAATATGTGTCATTAATCATGCATTATAATATACAGTTCTTATTTTATTCTTTGATAAAGACACCATAAAACATAGACAAGCTTTAAACAATCATTTTAAGCTTCAAATACGATTTTTATATTAGTAGTCAGGTCCCAAAGAAAATCACGAGATTATATATAAGAGACTTGATTAATGAAACTTTTTAGTGTAATCTCGTTTTCTTTATAAAGAAGACTTGATTTTGTTGGTGAGATTCGTTTTCTTCTCTACGAATAAGACTCAATTCTGAACCTTTAAAGACTCTATATAGTTTTTGTCGATTTCTGTCAAGTCATTTTCCTTGATCCTATCTCTTATTCTAAGACATGTTTCTTAAAATATAAGTGAGATTTGTTTTCATCTTCAGAGTAAGACTCCATTTAAGTCTCAGACCGTGATTCATTTTTTTAAGAGTTCGTTTTACTCTTGAGAGTGAGACTTGTTTTTAGTCTTAAAATGAGACTCATTTTTCTGAGAGTCCTTTTACTCTTGAGAGTGAGACTCATTTTTGTTATGTTGTTCCTGTGACTCAATTTCTTATAATGTGTTTGAGACTCATTTTTCACTTAAGTTTGAGATTAGTTTCTACTTATGAATATGAGACTTGCTCGATCAATCAAACTTGAGACTTGATTTGACCCTAAGCTTGAGACTCAATGAGACTCGATTTAGCCTTGTATCTAAGACTCTATTTTATTGTTGAGTCATGAGACTCGTTTCTCAAGATGAGTCTAAGACTTGACTTTTTTGATGTGTCGAGGACTTGCTTTCTAAGTTGAGTCTGAGACTTGTTTTCTATTATTTGTCTCCCGAAATTGTTTTCTATTCAAACTCATGTTTTTTTTCTAAATTAAAGGCTTGATTTTTTAGACTTCATTTCTTCTGCCTCCTGAAACTTGATTTCATTTCTGTCTTGAGACTTGTTTCTAAGTTTATGCCTAGAACTAGATCGACAAAGAATTAATTTAGCATTGTCTCTTAAACTTGATTTTTGTGACTAGGATATAAATCATGTTTTCTCAATAATAAATCTTTTTATTTCGTCAATGCTTGTGATTTTATTTTCTCATTTAATTTTTGTCATTGACTTTTTTCATGACAGTTTCAGCTATTGTCATTAAATATGATTTTGTTATTATAAAATGATCTTTATTTTGTTTAGCATCATATTTGTCATTAAGAATTTTGTTATCATCAAAACTACATTAATTAAGGATTTTATTATCACCAAAACTTGAATTAATTAGGGAGATAATACAAATTAATTTATTCATCAATCTCCCCCTTTTGATGACAAAATTAAATGATCATTTGAGCATATTTTTCATTTTAATCAAACATTCATATCTAAATTAACCATGAAAAGAACATGAAGCAGAAAATAATGTAATTGTATATGTTTCAAAATTGAAATATGCATTTAGAAGATAAGAATGGAATGTTTGATGAACATTTTTCTCTGCCTTTTGAAAATCAATAAAAAGGGAAGAGTAAAACAGATTGAGTCGGTGATATATACATGAAGTTGGCATTGAAAAAACTTTTAAGATACTCTCCAAAGGTTAAGTGACATCTGGAGCAGGAGAGAAGAAAAATTTTAGAAGGGCGAAGTCCTTGAATATGTCTATATATAGTGTAGGCCAGGAAAAGAATGATAGTGGATTGATGAATAGTAGCTAAGGTTTGATCCACAAACCAACTAATTTTAGTTCACCCATTTGGTGATGAAAAGTAGCTACGGCTTGGTACTTTCTCTCCCCTCAATATGATAACTTAAACTCCCCTAAATTGATGACTCTTGCACCCCCTAAGTTTTTTTCTTATACTAAATGCCACACGGGGACACACACATGACCATCGAAGGTCACACTCTACTTGGGGAACCCCAAGCAGACATACGGACACTGCCCCATCAGTCGAGGCCTCATGAAAACCAAGGCAGTAGTCTCCTTAGAGTCATGGCAGGGGCACCCACTACGACTCTAATCATAGTTGCCTACCTGAACGTGACTGGGAAAACCCAGTCGTGCCAATGTGCATAGGCGCATCATAGACATGTCTCTAAGAAAGCACACAACAACACAGTGTCTCGGGTGTAACCTGAGATACCAAAAACAATCATTCTAAGCCTCATAACACTGAGAAATTCATGGGAAACATGAGGGGGTGGGTTAATAAGACCCCCAAAACCCAAAAAGCACATATGCATGGCCTCAAGCCGTCGATCAAACCACCTACAAGCCTAAAAACAATCTCACTCCTCTTGCATGGAAACCCCCAAACACATGGAAACAACCCCCAAACTTGTGTGCAAGCTAGTCCATGAAGCCCAAAAATGTTGAGAGGCAAGAGAAGGATCATCACCTTACCTTCAAAAAATTTGACACTAACTTGTTGGCACCTTCACATCAGTTGGCAACCTCCTCCACATTGTCCCACTACAATCACGCCACCACCATGTCGAGGATGAGCTCCACAACACTGTTGTCGCGCCTCCACACCATCAGATGGAGGAGGAGAGGAGAGGGAAGAGGACTCTCTAGAGGTGGGAGACAAGAGGGGCTATGTCGGGTCTGGGAAATGGTCACCTTATACATATTGCCTAGAAAACAAAACGCACAAGAGCGATAATGCGAGACCCAAAATATGCCACCCTTTCTGACAGTGACAGAAACCCTAGATGCGATGGGCAACATGACCGCATCTACAGATGTACCATTTACCCCACGACAACTACACTGACACTGCTAGGACACCTGGAATGCATGCAGGCAACCTTCAGTGCTGATCAGCACAATTCTTAGGTGTGACACATAGACCTTGCATGACTAGGAACATGCAAAGCGTCACGTGGCACCCTCAGTCAGACCTTGGCAACCTATCATGTGCACCCAGGCTTGAAAACTACCAAAACCCAAGTTGCGCCACACCACATGGCCGTGATTATGGTTGTGGCCTATGGTGACCACGACTATAGTTGTGCCGCCTACGGTGATTGTGACTATAGTTGCACCACCTATGGTGACTGCAACTACAATCACACCACCCAACCCAATCGCGACAACACTCAGAGTGAAAAAACTCTCAGAAACCCGATGGAATGGAAAGATCCTGACTAGGTCAACAACACTCCCGAAGCTCTCCCACAAGGGCTTGGGCTAAATCGATGCCTACAGACCATGATCCAAAAACCCAGAATGCTCTAGGGAGATAAAGAGGAGAAGAGCGTAGGGGTCAAGTGAGAGGAAATGGGGAAGAAGAGGATGATAGTTGGAGGGGGGTCCCTATATAAAGGCCCAATAGCCTAAATACGTCAGTGACCTCTAATGTGATCTATTAGATATGCGTCAACGCAGGCTAACACATTAAAAATGCATCACTTTGTTATGACGCCTTTACTTGTCAGGTGTATTCGGCTAAATCGATGCCTGCAGACCATGATCCAAAAACCCAGAATGCTCTAGGGAGATAAAGAGGAGAAGAGAGTGGGGATCAAGTGAGAGGAAATGGGGAAGAAGAGGATGACAGTTGGAGGGGGGGTCCCTATATAAAGGCACAATAGCCTAAATACGTCAGTGACCTCTAATGTGATCTATTAGATATGCGTTAACGTAGGCTAACACATTAAAAATGCATCACTTTGTTATGACGCCTTCACTTGTCAGGTGTATTCGACATCTAGCATAGGACTGACATCTGACAAGGTTGATCAATGCACTAATCGACACGTCCATCTAATCAGATGCATTCTTGGCCATTTGGGCTACCACTTGAAGCTCAAAGTCAGACGTTCGATAACTAACCAGTGCACTGTGGAAATATGTCATGCTACCTAAATGCAATTATTCAACATAGATTTGACACTTCGACCAGAACATCATGACACCCTAACTTCACTATAGGACAAACAACCTAAGTATGTGATCTTGGGCTATGTAGCAACCTGGATTTTAAATCCCAAATAAAATAAAAAAATTTAATTAAATAAATGAGATAAATATATTTAAATAGAATAAAGGGAGAACAATCGAAATAAAAGAGAATTAAATCAATACCCATTAACCAAAAATTAGGAGTGGGTTGTATTAATGGCCCAAACATGAAAGAATGGGCCCAAATGTAGAAAGCCCATCATGGGATGAGAGCTAAATAAGTAAAATTCGCAATAAAAATTAATGATAAATAGTAAAGGGGTGAGATAATTATTAAATAGCCTAAATCTATCCTAAAAAGAGTCCTAACCTTACCCTAACACTTCTTCCCATGAAATTGGCCTCTCCTCCACCCTAAATAGGAGATAATTGCTAGGAGGGAAGGTGATAATTAGGGAAATTCAAAATTTTAAGGAAAGGAAGAGTTGTTAGAAGGGAGGACTCTTGTAGCCACACAATACAACCCTAATTCGGCCCTCTCAACCCTTAGAACACTGCTAGAAGTCTGGGAGATGAAGGGGAAGGTTGAAGAACAAAGGAGCAAGGACAAGGAAGCTTGGACAAAGGGGATTTCATCTCGTTCTTCATCAAAAACTTAGGATTTCTTATCAATGAGAAAAGGTAGGCAATCTCTCAAGCTAAAATCGTGAAACTTAAACCCTAGCCAGAACATTCACCCCTCTTCGAAAGCCCCATGATTTCACCCTTTTTCGTTCATACATGAGGGCGAATTAAATGTCCAAACTTATGTTAACATGTTGTGCCTAAACCTCCATGATTGCCTTGCATCTCTGAATCTACTCGTCCTCATCCTTGAATTAAATACCATAAATACTGATTGATGCTAGGGTTCTAACGAATCCATTTTGCCCAAAATCCATTGAGCATGCTATGCGAATTAAATCATTTTCTATACCTGTGCATGTTCTAGTTAGCGAAATTTAACCTATCTAAAGCATGCCTTACACGAATCTGTTCTCTAATTAATCATGCTCAGTGGTAGATCCATATGTCTAGTTTCGTTTACAGGTGGTTTCATGATTTTTGGTTCATTGTACGATTTTATACAGATTTTTGATGTGCCCTGTATCATGCATACCCACCTGGAAAAAAGGAAAAGACCCCTTTTCCAGGCTCGGGCTACCCTCTGAAGTCGCGACGGCCCGACCCGTCGCGATATCAGAAGGGTCGCGACACGGGGGTCCATCGCGTTCTGATAGCGATGGGTCAACATGTCGCGACCTTGCCCCGGTTCAGTCCCGGCGGTCGGTTCAGCAGGACGCGACCGGTCTGCACGTCGCGTCATTAACGCGTCGGGTTAATCCGTCATCACCTGTCCAGGCAACGCGTCAGACGGCCTTGTCACGACCTGAACGCGACAACAGCCGACGTCGCGACTTGGTTGTGGCGACCAGAACCCTGAATTACCAATATAACCTTGCTATTAATGACATATAAGCCCTGATTAACCCTAATTAAGTACTGTCATGATTAATTTCGACTTGTTAACTGTAAATGGATAAAGTCTCCATGAAATTAATTAATTTAAAAACTATATGCACAACCATACATGCTCTCTTGATTTCTTACACTTGCACACACTTAACAATCATGTTTGCCATTAAACTCTATTAAATTACTCAATAATATATCTGGTAATTTAGTGAAATAAATTACTAAATACTCTATTTAAATGATTACACTTGTTTTCGTTTTACTCGCGCGTTTTATACACCGTTACCGCTTCCCTCGGCCTTCGAGCACTCGAGGCATGACAGACCCTAGTTTCTACACACTTTCTTGACATGGACCACCTCTCCATCGGGAATACTCTCGACTGGATCAGGGACTCTTTGTCAAGACCTCCGTAAGTCTTCTTAGCTTTGGCATACGTCCTTAGCTGACGAGCTGGTTGTACCCTAAAACCCGTTACACCTTAGGGATCAGCACGATCCATGGCCTTAGTGTGTATCCTTCTTACCTTGTGATCACGCTGTGTAACGGACCGGGGTATTTATGCCCATTAAGGCTCCATATCCAGATCCGCCTCCCGCGATCGCACCAAAGTCTCGCAAGGGATATCTCACACACGAGTCCAGTAAGAGTACAAAAAGACAAACCACAAGAATATAAGACACAAGAAAGTACATGTGCTCATATCTGTTCACAAATTTGTACAACTGTCCCATTACATTAATACATGTCCAATTAAAAGAGTACAACTACCTGGGGCATACCCCGAGGGAGCACAAGCTCACAGAACTCTAACTACTACTCAACTGCTGGTGGTACAAGTCTGTCACAACACCGCTGCAAGCCAAACACACGGCAAGCCCTGAAAAGAACTGTAGGGGAGTGAGCCTCAACAAGTCACTGGCTCAGTAGGGGCTACCCAAAACAACACTGTAACCACAGACACCTCGACCCCAATGGGTCTCACCGGCAACAATAATAGCCAAACCATTTCATGCTCACATTATTACAATAAATAACAATTAAACATGCTTATGATAATAAACATAACGTCCTCAGAAGAAAAGTATGACTACAGGACTAACATAATATCATTAGTCAGCCCAACAACCAAAGTGCCTAAATCACAGTCTCACTGGCACACTGCTACAACAACGGGTTACCTAAACTATAAGCCACACAGGCAAGTCACTGCCCAGGCTACAAGCTTCACAGGCGAACCTCAAACACTTGAGTAATAGGACTGCTAACAAAGAGTTGGTCCTTTATACTCCAAACCACACTACAGCGGAAACTACACACAAGGTAACGGAACTGGCTACCACGAAGCCAATCCATAACACACTAAAGTTATAATTGAAATCATACCCAAGATGAGTAAAACTCAACAAGTGGAAGGTCTTACACGGCCTCCACAGAACATAGCTCAATTAAACCACAACATGCCTAGACCATAAGCCTCATCGGCAAATTACCCACAAAGGTAACATAATTAATAATTACAAACTAATCCACAATAATCTTATAAACAAAGATCTACTTAAAGTAATTAGGATACAACAAGTGGCAGGTCAAACCACAAGACCTCCACAACACACAAGTACCGGAAAGGTTGGTACACAATGTACCACCACAAAACTACAAAGTAACCCACGAAAGGAACAAGTACCTGCTACTCTGAGGTACCACAACACAAACACCCAAACAAGGGTACAAGTAGGTGATAAACACCACACTGAACCATAATTATATTATACCTTTAGTTAGACACAATATTACAGGTAAACCTTAATCGACAAGTCACACAAACCACAACTGAGTCACAATTGTGCCAACACCAGGGCACATCTCGAACAAGTCAAACCTCGACCACAAGTCACAAACTCACAAACCACAGTCACTAGCAAGGCACAAGTCAGAAAGAACGACGCCACCACACGGGAACGGACTACTGGCTGATCAGGCCAATATCCAACCCGGACAACACAACACAAGAACTACCTCTCAGTCTCGCAGTCACGGACGAAAGGTCCAACTGCCGCTCCACAAGGAAGAAGTCAAACAACTGTGGAGACCAACCAACACCACACCTGCAGACACACAACTGCAGGCCCATGCCTGGCACCTCTAGAGTCTCTGGCCGGAGCACTCTAAAGTGAGGCACTGGAAAACAGGACTAGCTGGGGACAAGTGTCGACTACTGGTGTCCGTACCCCCAACTACGAGCGCGCTACAAGCGACTACACACCCACAACACAAGCCGCTGCCCTACTGCTGTCTTTCCTTCAGCCGGACGTACAACTCAAACTCAGGAGTGAGGGTGTCCAGGAAGACGACACAGACCTCAACAGTACCACACTGTACCGGGACAAAACCCTGAGCACAACAAACACACGTGCCTGGCTCACAAAGAACCTGGGGTACCCTACTAGAGAGGCATTCCGGAATAGGCGCCGGACCACCACACTCGGCTAGCACAAACCACGATACTTACACATATAACCTTTACTTATAATTCACAATATACAAGTGTTAGGATTAGCTTAACATCGGTCACCGTGTGACCCCAAAGCTATCCCACACCAACACATACCTGAACCACTAACTTGCCTATCATTGGTCATCTTGTAACCTCCAAGCTAACTCACACTAATACATATATAAATCACGATAGCCAATCATATTTGGCCTATCATCGATCATGAGATGACCTTCGTAATAACACACCATTTACTTACTTCATAAATCCATATAATATTATTCGAAAGACAGCAACGGACCAGGGCTAGGTCGGTATGGACCTTCACTGCCCAAACACCATAAAGTCATGGCTAGGCTCACACAGGAACCTCACTGCCCAATTACTACGATAAATCATAAGAATTACATTACAACAAAGTGTGTAGTAAACACACACTCAAACCACGTAGACAATACGTGTATATTACACCCTGGATGGTGTACCACACGTCTTCCACGTAAACCACATGTCCAACACATGGACAACGCACTCCAAGAGTGCCACGGGTGCCAACGCACCACACATACCACGGAAAGCGATTACGTACATCACATATCATTTACGTAAAACATGTCCATTATATGAGCAGTATGCTCCAAGAGCATAACAAGTGCATTGGCTCACACCGGTCATCGCCATGCATACACACAAACACACATTACTCATAACCAAAAGAGCTACGTAAACCATACTGCATGAGTACATGCACAGGTTGGCGGCCACATCGACTGCCGCTTAAAGGAAATAGACGGCAAGAAATCCAGCCGTTTATATCTTGGCTGATGAACCTGGCGTCAATCGATGTTGACGCCAAGCTCTTCAACCCCAGACCCTGCAGAAACCCTAATCCGAATCTACAGGTTTTCCAACCGTTTAAACTACAGAAAAACATATAGAAACAGTTCCTTTAACATACCAGAACCCGAAACAACCCATTACAACATGCTTCATTCACTAAATTACTCAAACCACCCATTAACCCCACATGGTGCAACTTAATCCGAAAATACAATAAAAATGCTGGTTCAAGTGATTAAGTCGTGTTTTAATGTTTCTAACAAGCTAACAGGGCTCGACCCCTACCTCAGAAACGCAATTAAACTCCCGAAGAACCTCGAATCACGCCAAAACCCGAGAAACGTCCCACGAACACCGCGCTCCAATCCGTCATTCCCCGCCCGATCTGCCGTTACCACGCGCACCACGGCCTTCCCACGAGCTCCCGCCGACCGTCAGGACTCGCGAAGAAGCTCAAGGGTGAAGGTGGGGGAAGAGGAAGGGAAAGAGAGGGGAAAGAACAGGGCTCGGGTCTGCCATAAAAACACAGGCATGCCAGGTTAACGTCAACCCCTAGGCCGTTTAACCAGACCGCCACAACTAGACGTCCACAAAGCTTGACGCCAAATTCAACAGTCGACGTCCTCATCGATGGACGCCAACACACTGCTGGTGTCCAGCAAGCTGAACACCAACACGGATCCAAACCAAACCCGGTAAGGATCTACACACAACACTAATAGGCCTCACATTGGCCACCAAACCCGCTAAACCTGGATCCACGGGGATCCGGAAAATGCGCGACATTACACGCTGGACCATCTAGCCTGTGTTCGTAGCATGGCTAGTGGGCGGTGGTGACTTCTACCAGACTAGCGGTGCCTGACCTGGTGCTGTGCAACTGTTACTATCGTGTTTTGACAACGTTTTACGATTATACTCCTATCTCGTTACTCTCATCTGTTCACTTTCACTATATACTCTCATCTATTTCATCTATTACTCTCATCTCTTCTTGGTACTCTATTTGGCCATACCATTGATTGTCTAAAATAACAAACAGTGCTATATGCCAGTGCAATAAGGTCCGGTCTGGTCCTGGGGAGAGCGCCCGAAGAGTGTCATTTCCTCGCAAGGGTTACATGATCAGGATGTGTACGGCATGCATCCAGCGCCATTTAATACTATAACAATTAATCATTGACAATCAAAGTGCTATCTATTCGAGTGCTATACAAGTGCTATCGTTACATACTATTGTCGTTACATGGCCATTCCATTATCGTTCTCGTTGTGCTATTTTCACTGTACCAGTGCTATTGCTCTCTTGTTATCGTTACTTGCTCTACATGACTATACTCTTAGTTACCCTTCCATTTAAGACATTAATTATTTAAAGCATGCTTGTTCTCATGAGATATTAAGTCCTACTGGGCGTTATTCGCTCATCCTACGTTATTGTTTCATGTGTTCAAGTGAGTGGGATGGCGAGTACCGCACTCACGAGGATGGGAACGAGGATGATGTCCAGGAGTGACCCTTACAGCAACTACTGGTTAGTATTTAGTATAGTTATGAGTCAGTTAGTCCTTGTGTAGTTAGTTTGGAGTTCAATAAAGTACTATGGGCCCTAGTTATGGCTCTGATAGATGGATGTAATAGATATTTGATGGATTATTAATGGAATTAGATTTATTTTGGCATTAGTCCAATTGTGCAATGGTTTGTCATTTAATTCTCGCTCTGTGCTATTTAATAATTGTAATTCCGCTCCGATATTCCGCGTCAGGGCGTTACGGTTTTGTGGTATCAGAGCCTAGGTTATTCTTAAGTATAGAATGATCTAGGTTTGACCTGCCTTGACTTGCAGTCTAAATTCTATACCTATATGAGATGGGTAGAACCAAGGGTAATAAGATAAAAATAAACTCACACACGCACAAACTTAGTACAAACTCAATATCTTACATTTAAAATTCTTTTTTTGAAGGAACTTAAACCATAACAATGGCAGCGGAGCGTGCTCAACTCCGAGATATGCAACACACAATTCAGCAACTTACCCAGGCTTTACTTCATGTTGCTAGAGCGAATAATAACAATAACCGAGGAGCCGAAGAATTACACCGAAATTTTCGCAACTTAAATCTGCCTCGTTTCAGTGGGACTACTGATGCCGATGAGGCAGAGAATTGTCTTAAAGAGATTGAACGCATCTTCCGCGTTATGCAATGCACGGATGGAGATAAGTTGTTACTTGCAACATTCCAGCTTGGGAGGGACGCCTGTGCGTGGTGGGAGTCCGTTGAGGCCACCAGGGCCAATGCACAATTCACATGGGATGAGTTCAAGGAGCATTTCAACTCCAAGTATTTTTCAGAAAGAGTCTAAGAAATGAAAGCCCTGAATTTGCTGCACTCAAGTAGAGGAATCTTACTGTTGTTGAGTATGAAGCTCAGTTCTCCCGATTGGCACGTTATGCCAATCATCTGGTCAGCACCGAGAGAATGAAGGCCAAGAGCTTTTTAAATGGGCTCAAGCCTGCTTACATCACACAGCTGGCACCTCTGGACATTCAGACGTATCTAGAGATGGTCAGGAAAGCCCAATTTCTGGAGGATGCGACCGACCTTACCGAGCGCATCAAAGGCAGAATGGTAAAGAAGGAACAAACCTCAAGAGCACCAAGCAAGTCCACTAATGGTAAGAAAAGGCCGTTAAGTATCACTGAAGGGCCAAGCCAGGAGCAGAAGCCCAAAGTTTTTGCCCCTACTACCACGAACAAGCCAAGATGCAAGCACTGTGACAAGCTGGGTCACACAGCAGAGGAGTGCTGGAGGAAGGTAGGCGCATGCCTACGCTGCGGGAGTCAAGAGAACCGTATACTCGACTGCACTCTGCTTAAAAAGAATGAGAAGCATCCGACGGGCCAGAGAAAGCCCAGTCGACTTCAGGCCCTGCAAGAGGTGGAAACCACTGAGGAAGGCTGAGTTGTGGAAGGTACACTACCTATCTTTTCTCAATCAGCATTTGTTTTGTTTAATACTGGCGCAACACATTCGTTCATATCACAAGCATTTGCTGATACATTAAATGAAAAACCTACATCCATAGAATTTGAATTACCTGTCACTACACCAATGGAAGAAAAATCTCAATTAAACAAATACTTTCCATTAGCTGATGCTAAGATTGGTGATCTCAATCTGAGAGCTAACTTGATCTGTATGACCATGGAGGGCTACGATGTTATTCTGAGAGCTGATTGGCTGTCCACGTATGGGGCTATTGTGGATTGTAGAAGAGGGAAGATCTCCTTTAGTGAATTCCCTAAATTAACCTTCACAGGCCGTAGACACAAGAGGCACTTGTCTCTCGTCTCTGCTATAAAAGCACAGAACATGATAAGAAAGGGTCGTGTGACATTTCTTGCTGCAATTGTGGTTGAAAAGAAAGCATCCAAGATATCAGACATACATATAGTACAAGAATACCTCGACCTGTTCCCCGATGAGCTGTCAGGCATTCCCCCAGAGAGAGATGTAAATTTCTCAATTGATCTAACACCTGGAGATGCACTGGTGTCATGCCAACCCTATAGAATGTCCCCGGCTGAATTGAAAGAATTAAAGGAACAATTGATGGAATTTCTGGAAAAGGGATTTATCAGACCAAGTACTTCTCCTTGGGGAGCACCAGTGCTATTCGTCAAGAAGAAGGACAGATCTCTGAGGCTATGCATCGATTATAGGCAGTTGAATAATCTCACTATCAAGAACAAATACCATTTGCCTCGTGTTGATAAGTTATTTGATCAAATCTCAGGAGCTGAGTATTTCTCTAAGATTGACCTTAGATCGGGATATCATCAGATGAGGATTAAAGATGCAGATATTTACAAGATGGCTTTCAGGAGCAGGTACGATCACTATGAATTTGTAGTCATGCCTTTTGGACTAACCAATGCTCCTGCAGCTTTTATGCAACTAATGAACAACATCTATCGGCCATACCTCGACAAGTTCATCGTGGTGTTTATTGATGATATTCTCATATATTCCAAGACCAAGGAAGAGCATGAGGAGCATCTGAGGATCACTCTGCAGATCTTGAGGGACAACAAGCTCTACGCCAAATTGAGCAAGTGTGAATTCTAGCTCGAGGAGGTGTCATTTCTAGGCCATGTTATTTCCAAGGATAGTATCGTTGTCGATCCTTCCAAGGTAGAAACTGTACTTAACTGGGAGTGTCACGTCCTAATAAAAATCTATTTATCAGAATTGACAGAGTATAATATGGAAAGAAAACTATGTCCATTCATTCCTTAATAACCTCAAAGTACATGATTACATAGTTTTTTCTCATTAAAGTTCTCATGAGGAACAGACAAAATAAACCTATACTATTACATTTGTAATTCATAATAACACAAAGGGTAAACTAGACAGCTTCTGGTTGACACGTGGAACACTCAGCACTTTTCCCCTTACTAATTTGATCCACCCAGATTACCTGAAAAGGACAGGATTATGTGAGCTAACTAGCTCAGTAGGATTCAATTCCACAAATTGAAAGGGTCTAAGGTGTATAACGTCAAAGTGGAAACTTGATTATTGACAATACTGAATGTCAAAATGAATAAACAAGTATGTCTACTAGATAATACACGTAGAACAGAAATAATGTGAAAGCATGATCAAGAATTCAAGAGGACACTTAGGTTCTGATTCGGATGTATAATCACACACAAGTATGTCATGATGACTAATCAAACACTTAATGATGTAATGCCAAACATCCATGTATCCTTTATCATTCCGCGCGGCCACTTAAACGAAATTGGGTGCTCCTCCCAGGACTAGACCAGCCCTTATTTGCCAGGCATAATTCTTAAATTGAGTCCGAGACTCTCAAATTGTCATCACCACACCCTTATCTTTGTAATGAATCAAGGAAATACAAGGATTTACTCATAGTTACTCTTGGTTTTACACATAGGAATCAAGGAACTCTGGTTCCTTTATTGATTTCAGAATTTGATAGTCTCACAAAATCAATTTCGTTCAGAACTTGAAGAAATAATTCAAGGTAAAAAGAGATATAACATTACTTATTTTAGTAGGTGTTTAGATGGTAAAAACCACCAAATATAGGTAGACTATTAGTTGGAACAATTGGGTAAGATTTGTACACAAGAAACGAAGCAAAACAAGTGCTGGAAACATGGCACTGTCAGCACCTGTCGACAGGCACAAGCTTGCTGTCGACAGGGGCTGGTTTCCAGAACTGAAATTTCAGTTCTGTGTGTTCCTGTCGACAGCAAGCTATGGGCCTGTCGACAGCAACACACAGTGAAGGTTTTCTGGTTTCTGGGAATAGGTTCCTGTCGACAGCAAGAGGTTCGTCTATCGACAGATCCTGTTCAAACTTTCAGAAAGTCATTAAAATCTACTCTAAATGGTTCTCCAAATTTTCTCTATCACTCCTAACATGATTAGGACCTTGAACAAGTAGGATTTCAAGTTTACAACTCAATGTAACATGACGAAAAGATGAAGGTATGATCATGGAATATAAATCACATGAATGATTCACAAGAAGTGGAACTCAAGGGGATTTAATGGAGAGCACTTTTCTCAAGTTCTTTTCTCTTTTCCCACTGATCATACATCGAGTACACTTACTTGAGATTTCAAAGAATCCATTTTACTAAGAAGAAAGAACCGTTATGGTTCAGTCTACTCAACATAGTGAAACCAACATGATTTTTGGTTCAAACAACTTGAACAAAGGAAGTAATTTATAGCTACCTATGACTTGGAGATTAACTAAAACATGATGGAATGTTTAGTTCCTCACATGAACACACCTCCTAAGCTTTAGGAATATCTTGACTTCTCAAACTTAACAATAACTTAAACTTTCAGATTTGATGAATAGCATGTTAAAGGTGCTACATGCTATTAGCCGTACTCAAAGAACAAGTGTAAGGAAAACAAAGAGAGATTTAGAGAAAGAATCCTACCTTACATGACAGTGTAAATTCCCTTAACTTGAAGATCCACCGAACAAGAGAAAGAGCTGCAAACTTGCACGTAGGATAGCCTCAACAGTAGTCCTTCCAGTGCAATGGAACCCAGAAACAGTCGTTGAAGCCCTTTCCAGGTAGAGTTGGCAGCTCAACTCAGTAGCACAACAGTGAAGTGATCTTAGAAGCAATATACTCACACCAGCAAGATTGTAGAAAGGTGTGTATGATGGTTGTGGAAGGGTTTTTATAGGCCCAGCAGGTTCTTCATGCAACGACACATGGGCCCTTGAGGTGTCGGAGTAAAAACCAATTGGTTTTTTACCACAACACGTAGCCCATGAAAAGCCCCTCACGTTTACACGTTAGTAACAAATGTGTTCACTGTGCAGGTGAGTGTGCTGGCGCCCTCTCTGTTGCCTCACACGTGTGCATGGTAAAAACCCACAAAAATCCTTCCCGTAATTCTTCCATAAATCAGCTGGCCATTTGTTCCTTAGATAAACCTACCCAAACCATATCTGATTGCATTGAAATTTTGACCATACGTTAATATGATAGTTTTACTAATTATGGTGATTTTTATTTAATTTTTAGATTTTATTTTACACTAGGTGAAAAATCACCCGAAAAATGGTCGCGTCGACTGTACCTTGAAATCCATACGTCGAAAAATTTGGATAATTACATATTTGACTTCTCCACATTTTTTTAGAAATTATGATGTTCTCGGATTTTTATTTCGTTGTCATTTTTCGGTGTCGCCCTGTAGGAGCGCGCACTTCAATGTACGACAATGGGATAACGTTCGTTACCATTAATCATACCTAAATATTAATTATCTCAATTTAATACCAAGTCTAAGGTATAATAACCATATTATTTCTATTTTCTTAACACTTTGAATTTCTGGGGCGTTACAGGGAGAGACCGACTAATGTCACCGAGATAAGAAGTTTTCTTGGACTGGCTGGATACTACAGACGGTTCATAAAAGACTTCTCCAAGATAGTTGTACCTCTTACTCGCCTTACGTGAAAAGAGAACCCCTATGTCTGGAGCAAGGAGTGCGAGAAGAGCTTTCAGACCCTGAAGCAACTCTTGACATCTACACATGTCCTCGCGTTGCCAATTGAGGGTGAAGGATTCTCAGTCTACACCGATGCATCTGGAATCGGTCTAGGCTGCGTGTTGATGCAAAACGAGAAGGTCATAGCCTATTCATCAAGACAATTGAAACCTCATGAAGTCAATTATCCTGTCCATGACTTAGAATTAGCTGCTGTGGTATTTGCACTCAAGATATGGAGGCATTATCTTTATGGTGAGCAATTTATTATCTACTTCGACCGCAAGAGTTTGAAGTACTTATTTTCTCAGAAGGAGCTTAATATGAGACAAAGGAGATGGCTAGAGTATCTGAAGAATTTTGATTTCAACATTCAATATCACCTCGGCAAAGGTAATGCAGTAGCTGATGCACTTAGTAGGAAGCCAGTAGCTTTTTTATCTTGTTTAGTCATGGGCGAGATGCAATTGCTAGAGCAATTTGCCAGTCTAGATCTGAACATTGAGCAGAGAAGTGATAAGATGTTAGTTGCTAACCTTAGAGCTCAACCTGACATCTTTGTCGAGATCAGAGAACAGCAGGCTAATGACCCATTCTTGGTCCGAGTCAGGGAGACCATAGCTGACAGGCCTGATTTCTCTGTCACTGAAGATGAGAGAATATTATTCCAAGCCAGGACATGTGTGCTTGACAATGAAGAGCTAAAGAGGAAATTGATGGATAAAGCCCACAAGACTAAATATACTATTCACTCAGGCGCAACCAAGATGTACCAAGACATGAAAATGTCATTTTGGTGGCCTAACATGAAGCGTGAGGTGGCTGAGCATGCCGCGCACTGCCTCACCTGTAAGCAGGTAAAGGCAAAACACCGTCGTCCTGTGGGTGTACTTAGACCCCTGGACATACCTGAATAGAAGTGGGAAAGCATCGAATTGGATTTCATCATGGGTTTGCCCCGAACTCGTGGTGGACTTGATGCTATTTGGGTCATTGTGGACCGATTGACTAAGTCCGCACATTTTCTTGCCATTAAGAGTACCTGGAGTGTTGATGTGTTAGCAGCTTTATATGTAAAAGAAATTGTGAGATTACATGGAGTCCCCATGTCCATTGTCTCAGATCGTGACCCTAGATTCACTTCTAGATTCTGGAAGGGACTTCAGACAGCATTAGGCACCAAGCTAAATTTCATCACAGCATTTCACCCACAGACAGATGGGAAAACGGAAAGAACTAATCAGATAGTGGAAGATATACTGCGAGCTTGCACCATAGACTTTGAGGGATATTGGAATGAACAGTTGTCCCTAATAGAATTTGCCTACAACAACAGTTATTAGGCCAGCATTAAGATGCCACCATTTGAAGCACTGTACGGCAGAAGTTGCAGATCGCCAGTGTGTTAGAATGAGGTAGGTGAGCAGCAATGGTTGGGACTAGACATGGTGTAAAACACAAGTAGGGATATATAAATTATCCGAGACAGGATTAAGATAGCTCAGTCCAGGTAGAAGAGCTATGCTGATAAAAGAAGAAGGGATTTAGAATTTCAAGTCGGAGACCATGTGATGTTGAAAGTATCCCCAACCTGAGGATTTCAAAGGTTTGGGATGAAAGGCAAGCTAAGACCAATATTCATAGGCCCATTTGAGATCTTGGATAGAGTTGGCGAGGTGGCGCATCGTCTGGCACTACCTCCCAAGTTCCCTACAGTCCATAACGTCTTTCAAGTATCAATGCTGAGGAAGTACGTGTATGACCTCTCACACGTAATCAGCTATGATGATATTATTTTGAACAAAGATATGACCTATGAAGAAAGATCCGTGAGGATATTGGACAAAAAGATGCAACAACTTTAGAATCGAGCTATACTCGTGGTCAAGATACTCTGGAGAAATCATGAAGTCGAAGAAGCCATGTGGGAACTCGAAGCCGCCATGCGCCGGAACTATCCAGAGTTATTCAGTAAGAAACTCTTCCTCTCACGATCATATGAATTTGGGGACCAAATTCTTTTTAAGAGGAGGAGGATGTAGCAACCTGGAATTTTAAATCTCAAATAAAATAAAATTTTTAATTAAATGAATGAGATAAATAGATCTAAATAGAATAAAGGGAGAATAATCGAAATAAAAGAGAATTAAATCAATACCCATTAACCAAAAATTAGGAGTGGGTTGTATTAATGGCCCAAACATGAAAGAATGGGCCCGAATGTGGAAAGCCCATCATGGGATGAGAGTTAAATAAGTAAAATTCGTAATAAAAATTAATGATAAATAGTAAAAGGGTGAGATAATTATTAAATAGCCTAAATCTATCCTAAAAAGAGTCCTAACCTTACCCTAACACTTCTTCCCACGAAATTGGCCTCTCCTCCACCCTAAATAGGAGATAATTGCTAGGAGGGAAGGTGATAATTAGGGAAATTCGAAATTTTAAGGAAAGGAAGAGTTTTTAGAAGGGAGGACTCTTGTAGCCACCCAATAAAACCCTAATTCAGCCCTCTCAACCCTTAGAACGCTGCTGGAAGTCTAGGAGACGAAGGGGAAGGATGAAGAACGAAGGAGCAAGAAGAAGGAAGCTTGGACAAAGGGGATTTCATCTCGTTCTTCATCAAAAACTTATGATTTGTTCTCAACGAGAAAATGTAGGCAATCTCTCAAGCTAAATTCGTGAAACTTAAACCCTAGCCAGAACAAGCACCCCTCTTCGAAAGCCCCATGATTTCACCCTTTTTCGTTCATACATGAGGGCGAATTAAATGTCCAAACTTCTGTTAACATGGTGTGCCCGAACCTCTATGATTGCCTTGCATCTCTGAATCTACTCGTCCTCATCCTTGAATTAAATACCATAAATACTGATTGATGCTAGGGTTCTAACGAATCCATTTTGCCCAAAATCCATTGAGCATGCTATGCGAATTAAATCATTTTCTATACCTGTGCATGTTCTAGTTAGCGAAATTTAACCTATCTAAAGCATGCCTTACACGAATCTGTTCTCTAATTAATCATGCTCAGTGGTAGATCCATATGTCTAGTTTCGTTTACAAGTGGTTTCATGATTTTTGGTTCGCTGTACGATTTTATACCAATTTTTGATGTGCCCTGTATCATGTATACCCACTTGGAAAAAAGGAAAAGACTCCTTTTCTGGGCTCGGGCTACCCTCTAAAGTCGCGACGGCTCGACCCGTCGCGATATCAGAAGGGTCGCGACACGGGGGTCCGTCGCGTTCTGATAGCGACGGGTCGACATGTCGCGACCTTGCCCCAGTTCAGTCCCGGCGGCCGGTTCAGCAGGACGCGATCGGTCTGCACGCCGCGACATTAACACGTCGGGTTAATCTGTCGCCACTTGTCTAGGCAATGCGTCAGACGGCATTGTCGCGACCTGAACGCGACAGCAGCCGACATCGCGACTTGGCTGTGGCGACCAGAACCCTGAATTACCAATATAACACTGCTATTAATGACATATAAGCTCTGATTAACCCTAATTAAGTACTATCATGATTAATTTTGACTTGTTAACTATAA
The DNA here is from genome assembly GCA_014218235.1 of Colocasia esculenta. Classification (NCBI taxonomy): domain Eukaryota; kingdom Viridiplantae; phylum Streptophyta; class Magnoliopsida; order Alismatales; family Araceae; genus Colocasia; species Colocasia esculenta. Next base: position 185,396,834 of record CM024753.1, on the reverse strand, counting down.
ATGGATAAAGTCTCCATGAAATTAATTAATTTAAAAACTATATGCATAATCATACATGCTCTCTTGATTTTTTACACTTGCACATAACAATCATGTTTGCCATTAAACTCTATTAAATTACTCAATAATGTATCTGGTAATTTAGTGAAATAAATTACTAAATTCCCTATTTAAATGATTACACTTGTCTTCATTTTACTCGCGTGTTTTATACACCGTTACCGCTTCCATCGGCCTTCTCGCACTCGAGGCACGACGAACCCTAGTTTCTACAGATTTTCTTGACATGGACCACCTCTCCATCGGGAATACTCTCGACTGGACCAGGTACTCCTTGTCAAGACCTCCGTAAGTCTTCTTGGCTTTGGCGCACGTCCTTAGCCGACGAGCTGGTTGTATCCTAAAACTCGTTACACCTTAGGGATCAGCACAATCCATGGCCTTAGTGTGTATCCTTCTTACCTCGTGATCACGCCGGACCATCTAGCCTGTGTTCATAGCACGGCTAGTGGGCGGTGGTGACTTCTACCAGACTACTGGTACCCGACCTGGTGCTGTGCAACTGTTACTATCGTGTTTTGACGATGTTTTACGATTATACCCCTATCTCATCTACTATCTTGTTACTCTCATCTGTTCACTTTCACTCTATACTCTCATCTATTTCATCTATTACTCTCATCTCTTCTTGGTACTCTATTTGGCCATACCATTGATTGTCTAAAATAACAAACAGTGCTATATGCCAGTGCAATAGGGCCCGGTCTGGTCCTGGGGAGAGCACCCGAAGAGTGTCATTTCCTCGCGAGGGTTACATGATCAGGATGTGCACGACATGCATCCAGCGCCATTTAATACTATAACAATTAATCGTTGACAATCAAAGTGCTATCTATTCGAGTGCTATACAAGTGCTATCGTTAAATACTATTGTCATTACATGGCCATTCCATTATCGTTCTCATTGTGCTTTTTTCACTGTACCAGTGCTATTGCTCTCTTGTTATCGTTACTTGCTCTACATGACTATACTCTTAGTTATCCTGCCATTTAAGACATTAATTATTTAAAACATGCTTGTTCTCATGAGATATTAAGTCCTACTGGGCGTTATTCGCTCATCCTACGTTATTGTTTCATGTGTTCAGGTGAGTCGGATGGTGAGTACCGCACTCACGAGGATGGGAACAAGGATGATGTCCAGAAGTGACCCTTACAACAACTACTGCTTAGTATTTAGTATAGTTATGAGTCAGTTAGTCCTTGTGTAGTTAGTTTGGAGTTCACTAAAGTACTATGGGCCCTAGTTATGGCTCTGATAGATGGATGTAATAGATATTTGATGGATTATTAATGGAATTGGATTTCTTTTGGCATTAGTCTAATTGTGCAACCGTTTGTCATTTAATTCTCGCTCTGTACTATTTAATAACTGTAATTCCGCTCCGATATTCAGCGTCGGGGCGTTACAGGCTAACTCGTTCAAGACACATCAAGTTGGATTGATGCATTTAAGCGTCTCCTGCAAACACCTTAAAATCAACTACTTTCAGATTTAAAAAATGTCTCACCTCCACCCAAGGTCGGATGAAATCTAAACCAACGCACAAACCCGGCATTTAGGATTCGAAAGACCAATAATGTTATTCTCTCTCTCTCTCTCTCTCTCTCTCTCTCTCTCTCTCTCTCTCTCTCTCCCCCCCCCCCCCCCGAAAACAAACAAGTCTCTTAGTAACATTCGGGATCTTGAGATTGTTATCATGAAAATGAGCAAGTCTTCATCTCTCTTGGAGGGGAAAACCCCATCGAGTGCCCTCAATCCCTCCATCACATTGACAGCCTCTCTCTCTCTAAATGTCCGCATAGCCAGAGCACCCTCTCCCCTCCCCACTATTCCAAGCCCCATGGCCAAAACGCCCCTCTAGCATCCCCGTTGCGTTCCCTTGCACACTTCGCGATGCCCCCTCCTACCGACCACTAGTTATGAGTGACATGCAAGCCAACTCACATTAGTGATGGTACTTGTAATCTTTTACTAATCTATTTTGGCAATAATATTAATGACATTTTCTCACTTTATATTACATACATGAGATGATGTTTATATTGTGATGTCCATGGGTCTGTGCAATGAGAATTAGATCATGATAAGTTCATGATAATGAGACCAATTCTCTTTAAATGCAGGTCCTAAATATTCCTGGTCATAGGTTACTCGAGAAGGACATCGAGATAACTGGACAAACCGGTGTGCTATATACTCGTCCATGTGATGGAGGTAGCTGGTATCGTAGCTACTTCTGTGAAGACATTAGGGTATAGTGTAGGTGCTCATTGGAGAATGTGTTTACTGAATGATCCGTTCTCAGAATGTTGTATGGTTGATGATACCTGATTGTCAGATAATGATTCCATAGTCCCAATTGTGTAAATGGTCCTTGGACTTGAGACACCAAGGATGCCTCATTTGGGTACTCCATTCTTTGATGCCAGACTTATAGGTCTAGAAGTCCTAGATCTAGTATAACCGATTATTAGGAATGCTAGCCAACCTTACGAAGATAATTGTGTGTCAATATAGGATCATCTACTCTCGGTATCATGAGAGAAATATCTCGTGTATTCTTGCTCAAGCAAATTCTTGGCCATGGTCAATTGGATTGAGAGAGAAAGAGTTCTCCAGGAGAATCCGATAAGAGCGAGAGTTGAATGGATTCCATATAGGTCTGAAAGTACCATGCTTAACATACAGTCTTTGAGATATTAGTTGGATGTGGGACTAAAGGTATACGGTAACTGTAGGTAGAAAAGTCCAATAGATTTGATCCCCCTATACTGTCTAGGGACTACGACGTAGTAGCTTGGTGCGTCCATAGTCGATGAGTTGAGTGAATTATTATGAAGATAATAATTCACTAAGTCAGAAGGATTTCTGAGTCAGAAGGGTTCTGACAAGTGCAACTTCCAACTAGCATGATGCGATGATAGAGGATTGGATAAGAGTTATCTAATAGGCTCTTCTTTGACTAAGCACGAAGTAATGACAGTCTATCGTTAGGATGGTTCTGGTGACATAGTCGATTGTAGCTAGGAATCATGGCGACATGATCGACTGTTACCAAGATGGTCTTGGTGACAGTGACCTATGTCGTCAACCTTGTTTGGCAACAACCTGTCGTTAGGGGTGAACACAAGTCAGTTCGGTCCGGTTCACCCCCAATTTTACATGAACCGAACCGACCCGAGCTTCCCTAGCGAACCGAATCGAACCGAACCGGTTTGGTTCAAATCGAAATCTGTCAAAAAAAAATTTTTTAACTGCGGTCGCGAGACTCGATCTCGAGACCTCCGCACTGAGGCGCGCTCCTACTGCGCCCAACCAATTGCGCCACAAGCGCTTCTATATAATATATATATATATATATATATATATATATATATATATATATATATATATATATATATATATATATATATATATATATAGGTTCATTTCGGTTCTCCAACTTGAAATCGAACTGAACTATGAGACCCTTGAAACTAAACCGAACCGACCTGAACCGATCGGTTCGGTTGTATTTTTCGGTTTGGACTATATTATGAACACTCCTACATGTTGTGTCATCAAGACAAGCATGGCTGCTTGTACTTTGGGCCATACACAGCATGGCCGCACGACGTGCGGGCCATGCGTGGTTGGTCGGCCGCCCTCTATATAGGTAGAGGGTGTGAGAGAGAGCTATAGGTTGAGCTCTCTCCCACTCTTCCACTTTCTAGCTGCTCTCTCTCTTGGTTCTCTTACAAGGAGAGAATAGGAAGAGAAGAGAGAGAATATTGCTCTCTCCCTCTCTGGCTGCTACTGCACCTACTGTTGTTGCTGCTACGGCCCTGCTGCTGTTGTTGCACCTCGAAGGTGCACGAGGGAGGAGACGACGACGAGAAGAGGAGTTGTCATCGTCGGAGACCACCGTGTGGTCACCGCTAAAGGGAGGTCACTTGAGCTCCTTCATCCGCGAGACTGGCTCTACGCTTTAAGGGATATACAAGCTCCCTTAGGTGAAAAAATCTCGCCCTTGTATGAATTGCACGAGAGTCATTCACTCGGATATCATCCCGGTCTGATAAATTCTTGTGGGGAATGTGTTTTTGTTTTTAAATATGCTTCCTCTGTGCATTTGATGCCCCTCACACTTCCCTACATCCACAACCCCACCAAACACACCCACCATTAGCATCTCTCCCCACGCTGCGACACTTCGGGTGATGGTGCCTGGAGGCCAATGTTGTCTCTACGTTGGTTAGATTGCTGCAGTCGAGCTTTATCATGGGTTCCCTAACCTTCCGCACTTTCCGAGCCTTTCTTGGAGTACTTTTGTCAAACTTGTGGTGGCTTTCTCTAGGGTGACATCATGGGACTAGAGCGCATTCTATATAGCCAGACTTAACCTTCCATTGACGGGCTTAACTTAGACAGTCTTCTATCTGGGCTGTATTATTGGGCCCGAGCTTTAAGCGGTGAATTTCTCCCTCTCCACAAGCACTTCATTAATGTCACCATAATTCCATCCCCCCCCCCACCAATATATATATATATATATATATATATATATATATATATATATATATATATATATATATATGTTGTAAGAAGACTTTTGCAATACAAATGAGTTGAATTGCAAGCTTGCAGTTCCATTGATCATAACTACTGAAATTACAGGAGTTCTAAGCCAATAAAATTATAATCTTGCAATCTAATTCAATTTTATAATTACAAGATAAACATGTCTCTTCTGTTCCATATAAAAGGAAAAGGAGGTGCACATGAATTGTTCGCTTATATGGAAGTGAGTCCAAATGCTGGCAATCTACGCACAACTAATTATTAGTAATCGAATTTCGTCGCCATCTGTTAATTTGGAGATCAATGATAACTCTCACCCACCAGTTAAATGCAATCTTTTTTTTTTTTTTTGAAAGGCCGAAGATGGCCGTATTTTATTGATAAATTGAAAAGGAGAGAAAACAAAGACAGTAGCCCAACTCAGAAAAGAACACCCATGTAAGAGATAACTAAAACTCTAAAGAAGATCTATCCCAGGAGTGACTTTGGGACGTAGGCCCGGTCGATGAGAACATCTCTCCATTTCTTCTTCATCTGAATCCATTTCGGATGCCTCAGAATGAAAAGCAAACTCAAACATAAAAATATTCTCAGCTTTAGCACGTTGAGAAACTGACATAACCTTCGTCTGTAAACCAATAGTAGGTGCTTGATGCAATCCACAGAGGTATAACAAGAAATAAGAAGGTGCTTATTAGATTGAGAGAGTTGTTTATTTAAGTCTACTGTCCTTCCATTTCTTATTATATCTAAGAAATCCAGCTTTTATAGTTTCCAGCATTTCTTATAAATTACCCTCCTTTATTAGTTTTCGCCCTCATATTACCTGTCCACAAAAACGAGATTTGATATTGTTTCAACGGACCCAAATTTAGTTCATACAATTGTAAAGAAAAAGTATTTTTTCCACAGTATGAAAGGGTTATCATTTCTCGATTTATTCGTGTCATCAAGAGTCATGCTAGTCTTCTCTAATTTTATCACAAAAGATTATGATAAAAATAAAACTGAGAATAAAATAAGAGATCCAAAGATTTTGCTCTTTCCAAAAAAGTGGTCACATAGACGACGAGCCAACTACCGTCATCTAAAACCAAACAGCATGTATCGGTGAAGGAACCTATGCGAAAAGCATTCCTGGGATTTGTGTGTCCATCGAAAAGTGTGATACGAGCGTGCACATATTATATTTAGAGAAACACTTGTTGCAAACCGGCGGTTTGCAACAAACTCACATTGGAGAGGGTGAGGTCATTGGGGGTGGGCACCACCCCCACCCCCGATGGCTTAGTTTGCATCCACCGTGGATGCAAACTAAGCCCCCAGTTTGCACCAAGAGGTATAATTGTGAGATTTGGAATTGCATCTAATAAATAATATTTTATTTTTTTAATATTTTATTTATTAAAATACTAACTTATTATATCATCTCATAAGAGTTGAACTTTTGACATTATTTTTAAAAAATTTCTTATAAATCTATTCTATTGTCAATGAGAGTTAAACTCCAAATCTCTTATTGATGAACCGTGTACTACCATTAAACCACTCTTTAATTTACAATAAATAATATTTTGTGAGAAAGAAAGGGTGTTGGACTTTGATTCAACAAAAGAACCAATTCTTTTCACCGACTTTGTTGGTTTTTTTTTTAATCCACATTCATAAATTAGATTAGAAAAGTTGACACCTAACGTCACAACGGTGGACGCAGAAATTTCATCTAGTGGAGTCAGTTTACTAATTTAGTGGGGTCATTCTTTTTATAAAATTTTTTAACTAAGTCAATTTAATAAAAAAATTTACACTCATCAATAAAATTGTAAACATATAGTGATATCTTAAAACCCCACTGATTGTATGTTAGATCTACCTATGTTTGATGGATTAGATTTTTTTATATCATTTATCTGATCCAGTGTTTAAGATGCTCAGAAAATTTATTTTTATAAACTTTTAAAATTGATATTTAATTTATTTTATGATAAGGTCAAGAAAAATCCTTTTCATATAAAATACTGGAAAGTGTAGGTCAACATTTCTGTCAGTGGCACCAGTACAATTCCTGATTTAGTAAAAGGGAAAACTCTAACTTAAACCTGTAAGATGAATAGGAATTCGGCAGAAATTCTACAGGACTTAGTAGATATCTTGACACATAGGAAAAAAAGAAAAAGAAAAAGAAAAAGAGAGACCATTGATTCTGTGGAGGCTTTTTCTTGTTTGGGTCAGAACCCGCTGAGCCTACACTTGAGAGGGAAGAAGACGGTCGCCGGTAGCTGACGAAGATCTGCAAAAACCAGAACAGGATCAGGGGAGCCCGGTTGAAGAACCGGGGAGAACCCTCTGATGCCTAAGTCAGCGAGGGACGTGAGAGAAAGGGGGTTCTCGTGTGTGAAGCGCAGGGCTTGTGTGAGCAAGGATACCTTGGATCACGTACCTTGCATGGAGGCTTACCAGTGCCTTTTATAGGCTGGAGAGCTTGAGGGAGAGAGACGGAACGTCCTTGATTAGTACCGCAAAGGGCGCGCCTGTTATCATCCTCCACGGGGGGTTACGCGTTGAGGCACCCATTGAGGAGTTGGGCAGTTAACGCACCACTTGATCGTGGGGCGTGCGTGGCATAGCCATTGTAACTGCCGTCAGGTGATGAAGAGACGCTCAGATTCGTCCGGGGAGGAAAGTACCGAACAGGTAGCCTGCTCGGTGAGGCAGACCTATTGTTCGGTATCTGGTGCCCGGGGGCACGGCTTGCTGCCAGTTGTCTGATGCAAGGAAGTACTGCCCGTCTAGAAGGGGTTTTCGGCGCAAGCCGAGCAGACCCTGTTCGGAAGGAGGGGCCTTTGTCCGAACAGGCTGGGAGGCGCCCGGAGGCGGTTTCTGGGTCCCGCTGGTACCCGAATGCAGGAACTGGACACGGATCCTTGAAGCTGCTCTTGAAACGTCGTGGCGCCTTGCAATAGGGCCACGTCCGCCTGCCGGACTGGGCTGGGCCATGATGGGCCCAGTGCACGATGGTGGCTAGAAATAACCACCACACTTGCCCCCCATGCTCTCAAGCGGTTCGGGAACCGGAGCGGTTGGGAGCGGCGGCTTGCTTGGGCGTCATCTCCGTTTTAAATGCGGTATCGTCCTCGGAGATCTGAATGGCTACATGGCGGCATGGTTTGGGGGTTTCCCTCGAACGCAGAGTTTTTGTGATGAGTGCGGGGGTCGTTTCTGTAACGTTGCGTGTTTTCGGATCCTTATGGATCATGTGTGTAATGGTTGTGGTGGCCATCGTGAGGCCAATGTGGTTTGGTCGTGTGGTGTGCGCGGGTTTGGCGCAGGTTTGGTCCTGAAATAAAATAAGACCTGCTGCAGTTGAGTAGGGATTGACGGCCAGGTGTGGACGTTGACTGGGTTGGCGTCCATCAAAGGTGATGTCAACTTATGAACTTAACAGCTAGCTTTGTGGACGTTTACGGTGGCGATTTTCTAAACGACAATAGGGTTGACGCCAACCTGTGCGACTTGCAGAATATAGGTCTACCCGAGGGCAGTTCCCTCACTCCATTCTCCCTCTCCCTCGCCCTATTTTCATGCCCTTGCTTCCCCAATGCTTCCAATGGTCGCGGGAAGGCTAGTTGGAGGATCGTGGGACGAGTGGCGGCGACCAATTGTGCCAGGAAACGCCGGAGCGAGGTGTAATCTCCGTAGGAGCTCGCGGAGGATTTGGTGTGGATCGGAAGGATTTAGGGAATCTAAACGCATCTTGAGGTAGGGAATGACCCCTTTAGTTCCTTTAGGACGTGATAATGCATCTGGAACGCATGGATTTGCATGTTAATTATGTTTTTGGGTAAGGGTCTCCATGCGGGGTAAATGGGTGGTTTGAGCAATTTGAAGAATGAAACATATTGTTTCGGTTTGATTGGAATGCATGCATGTTAGAGGAAGTGTTTCCTCATTTTTGCCCACAGGTTTTAGGGCCGAGGACACTTGTGGAGTCGGCCTAGGTTTTCTGTGAGAACTGGTAGCCGAGGAGCTTAGCGTCAACATCGATTGACGCCAGGTTCTTCAGCAGGGAACTAAACGGCTAGATCGCTTGCCGTCTATATTCCATCAACGGCAGTCGATGTTGCCGCCAACAGGTGTTTATTTAAATATTGCCATGCAAGGTGTTTATCGATAATAAGCGGTGTGTTGGTACTTGTAGTGCGCAGGATGCACGTGGTTTCTGAAACTAGCGTACTGGGTACGCAGTTAGTCAGTTCTTTACGTGTTTATGTAGTGTTCACGTGTGGTGAACTATTAGTGCACGAAGTTTGTGTGAGACTTTACGTGGTTTGTGTGTGACGTGCACGTGGTTTTGTGTGTGTGGCAAGTAGTACGACGCCTACCGTGGTTACCTCTCTAGTTGGGTGCCCCAGGTTCTCTGTGAGCCAGGCTGTTAGCTCGGGGCTTTGTCCCGGTACTTGTGTTGTACCGTCGAGGTCTGTGTCGTCTGACCTGGACACCCTCACTCCTTTGCTTGAGTTGTACGTCCGGCTGAGGGAAGGACGACAGTGGGACAGTGACTGTTGTACTTGTCTTTTGGTCACTTGTAGCGTGCTCGTAGTTGGGGGTACGGACACCAGTAGTCGACACTGGTCCCCAGCTAGTCCTTTTCCAGTGCCTCACTCTAGCGAGCCCGGGCCAGGGTCTCTGGAGGTGTCAGGCATGGGCCTGCGACCGTGTGGTCCGCAGGTGGTGGTGTTTAGTTGGTCTCCACAGTTGCTTGACCTTTTCAAGTGGAGCGGCAGCTAGACCTTTCGTCCGTGGCTGCGAGACTGAGAGGTAGACCTATGTTAGCTTGTCCGAGTCAGTCTCTGGTGTCGCGAACCAGTTCACGTGGCTCGTGTTTGACTGTCTCTACTTTAGCTCGTACACTTGTACTGGTTTGCCATTTAATTATTACTGTTGTTTCTTGAAGTCGACAGACAGTGAGTAGTTTTACAGCTTTCATATCCTGCTTAATTGTTCTATAAATTGTTGGTACTGTTTACTGCTTTCGTACCTGTGTTGGGTTTGCTCGGTGTTGGGGGAGTTCCCTACTGAGCCAGTGACTAGCGAGGCTCACCCCTACCCCCATAGGTGAAGGCGAAGAGGTCGTTTCTCGCCCGTTGTCCAGTTCAGAGCTGTGTCATAGCGGTGCAGGGTCAGCACCTCTAGCAGTGTAGTGTAGTTAGTTGGTTACTTTCTTCAGTTGTACCTCGGGGTATGCCCCAGGCTCTTGTACTTTATTTTCTTTTCTTGGAAATATGGCTATGTAAACTTGTGAAATATATATACGAAATGGTGTGTTCCTTTGTGTTTACACGGACTGTGGTGTGATATCGCTTGCGAGGCTTTGGCCCGTTAGCGGGAGATGGACTCGGATCAAGTACGTTACCGGTTTAACGGACTTGGACGAGGTGTTCCGTCACAGTTGGTATCAGAGCAAGATCCGTGTTAATATAAAAGAATTAGAAGATTACATAGCCTTATTTCCAATCTTAAGTATACTGCTGGTAGGGACCCTGGTTTCTGATGATTCGTTGCTGTGATTCTGTTTGATGTTTTGTTTGAGCAGAAATTTCTGAAATGGCTGATAGAAGAGATTGGGGCGGTGGAGGAGATTATTCAGAGGAGAGCACTCAGCGTATGATAGAGAGGATCTGGGAGAGCCTCACTGATATTAGAAGGAGGATGGATCAGCAGGCGCCGGTACCACCAGTTGCCGTGCCACCTGGGGATGGAGAGACTGTATCTATAGCTCTAGTTCCGCCAGGAGTGGAGGTGCCTTTTGTAGCACCCTTGCCGCCACCACCGCCATTGTTTGTAGTAGAGGAACCAGTGAGGCAAGTTGAGAAGTTTCTGAGATTGCAGCCGCCTACTTACTCAGGAGGGCCGAATCCAGATACAACAAAACATTGGGTTCATGAGATTGAGAGGGTCTTTACGACCATGAGATGTCCGGCAACAGATAAAGTTGTGCTAGCTGCCTATCAGTTGCGGGGTTTTGCACTGGAATGGTGGCGATTGAAGATGCAGACCACCTTCGCAGGCAGGACAGAAGAGGCTATCGCTTGGCCGGAGTTTCTTGATGTATTTAAGGATACATTCTTTCCGATTCAAGTGCAGCAAGTGAAGAGAGAGCAGTTTCGGACACTCCAGCAAGGTAACACTTCAGTTTTAGAATATCAGATGCGATTTATGGCACTCAGTAGATATGCGCCTTATGTAGTATCAGACAATAATATGATGGTTGAATATTTTATTCGAGGTTTAAGAGTAGAATTGCAGAATGCAATAGTGCCACTTATGTGTAAAACAGTGGAAGAAGCAGCTCAGAGGGCAGCTACATTGGAAAGGTATATTAGAACTCGTCAGGTGGGCGAGTCAGATTCAGGTAGTTTTTGGCAAGCGCAGCAACCAGTGGGTGTGAGTAAAGGTAAAGCACCAGCAGGACCTTCTTCATCAGGTTTTGGTAAATGGGGTCAAAAATTAAAGCAAGCATTTAAAGGTAAAGGAAGAGGATGGGGAGGTCGACAGCAATTTCAGCAAGGTCATGGTAGGCCAGAGGTGGAGGAGTCGCAGCAGAGTATTGCCAGACATCCCATCATTCCACCAGGGTATAGATGTTATAATTGCAATCAGCCAGGGCATTTGATTCGTAATTGCCCCTATCCGAGAGAGTATGGATATGGAAGAGGTGTGCAGCAGCAGCAGCCTCAGCAGTTTCAACAGCCACAGGCAGGTCGTGGCAGAGGAGCACCGCAGCAGCGGGGAAGGGGCCGGGTTATGGCTATCACCCGAGCCCAGGCGGAGGCATCGAACATGATAGAATGTACTTTACCTCTTTATGACTATTCAGCAAGAGTCTTATTTGATTCGGGCGCCTCTTATTCTTTTATTTTCGAAGAGTTTCTGGATTGCATGACTCATCCTTTAGAGGAAAAGTCTTGTGAGTTAGTAGTGGAGGTTCCCTCGGGTGAGTTCCTGCTCACTTCGAGCTATGTAGATGAAGCTCCTATTGTGATCGAAGGGAACCAAATGCCGGGTCGGTTGTATGCCCTGCAGTTCAGAGATTATGGTATTATTTTGGATATGGATTGGCTTGAGACTTATGGAGCAATGCTAGATTTCAGAAAGAAGAGGATCAGATTTTGTCATCCTAATGGTGCAGTATTTGAATATCAAGGTATGCCTTTTTATACTTCTAAGTTTCTAATTTCTGTAATTAGAGCTAGAAAGTTGATAAATGCTGGATGTGTGGCTTATTTAGCCTCGGTAAGTTTGGTAGAATCTAGTCAGTCAGTGGAAGCAGTTCCCGTGGTTAGGGAATTTGCTGATGTTTTTCCTAAAGATTTACCTGGTTTAGCTCCACATAGAGAGGTGGACTTTACCATTGAGTTGCTGCCAGGTACCATGCCGATCTCTAAAGCTCCATATCGGATGGCACCAGCAGAACTTAAAGAATTGAAAAAGCAATTAGAAAAGCTGTTGCAGAAAGGGTTTATTAGACCAAGTCATTCCCCGTGGGGAGCACCAGTGTTATTTGTGAAAAAGAAAGATGGAAGTTTTCAGATGTGTATTGATTATAGAAAGTTGAATGAAGTGACCATTAAGAATAAGTACCCGTTACCAAGAATAGATGATCTGTTTGATCAGTTATAATCATCAAAGGTATTTTCTAAAATTGATTTAAGGTCCAGGTACCATCAGTTAAGAATTAAAGAGGATGATATAAATAAAACAACATTTAGAACTAGATATGGTCACTATGAATTTGTGGTTATGCCATTTGGGTTGACCAATGCTCCTGCAGGATTTATGGATCTGATGAATAGAATTTTTCATCCGTATTTAGACCAATTCATTGTGGTCTTTATTGATGATATTCTGATTTATTTAGCATCTGAAGAGGAGCATGCAGCTCATTTGAGGTTTACCCTGCAGTTGTTAAGGGATAACCAGTTGTTTGCCAAATTCAGTAAGTGTGAATTTTGGCTGAAAGAAATCTAGTTCTTGGGTCATGTCATCTCAGCAGAAGGAGTGGCAGTGGACCCGAGTAAAGTGGAAGCAGTAATGAAATGAGAAGTGCCTAGAACAATAACTGAGATTAGAAGTTTTCTGGGATTGGCAAGTTATTATAGGCGCTTCATACAAGATTTTTCCAAAATTGCGGCACCCATGACTAAATTAACCAGGAAGGGTGTGCCATTTGTGTGGTCCGGTGAATGTTAGAAAAGTTTCATGGAATTAAAGAAGAGGCTTACATCAGCACCTATATTGGTATTACCGGCAGGAAGTGGTGGTTTTGTGGTATATACAAATGCTTCAAGGAAAGGACTTGGTGCAGTGCTTATGCAGCATGGCAAAGTGATAGCTTATGCATCTAGACAATTGAAGCCAGCAGAGGAAAATTACCCCACTCATGATTTGGAGTTGGCAGCAGTTGTATTTGCCTTAAAAATGTGGAGGCATTATCTGTATGGCGAGAGATTTGAGATCTTTACAGATCATAAAAGCTTGAAGTATATCTTCTCGCAGAAAGATTTGAATCTCCGTCAGCGTAGGTGGGTGGAGTATTTGAAGGATTATGATTTCAGTTTGGCTTACCATCCGGGTAAGGCCAATGTTGTGGCTGATGCTTTGAGCAGAAAAGCATATGTAAGTTTGATGATGATCAAGGAATGGAAATTGTATGAAGAAATAGTAGAGAACTCCTTGTATGTGCCAAGCAGTCAACGACGGGCAGTACTAGCTAGTAGTGCTGTAGAGCCATCCTTGTATTGGCAGATTGTGGAAGCTCAGAAAATAGATGCGAATTTGGTTGAAATTGTGAAAATGGAAGGAGTTACCATTGATGATAATTGTGTGGTAAGGCTCAGAGGCAGGTTGTTTGTTCCAGCAGAGAGAGAGGTAAAGCAGAGAGTGTTGGAAGAGGCTCATAAATCCAGGTACACTATCCATCCGGGTAGTACTAAAATGTACCAGGATTTAAAGAAATATTTCTGGTGGCCTCATATGAAAAAGGAAATAGCTGAGTTTGTTTCAAGATGTGCTGTATGTCAGCAAATTAAGGCAGAGCATCAGAAGCCTGGAGGTTTATTGCAACCATTGCCATCCCACAGTGGAAATGTGATGATATTGCCATGGATTTTGTGGCAGGCTTACCAAGATCGAGTTCCGGGCATAATGGAATATGGGTATTTGTTGACAGATTGACCAAGGTGTGCAGATTAGTGGCAGTAAGTATGTCTTGGACAGATTAGCAAAAATTTATGTTGAAAGAATTGTTCCATTACATGTTATTCCGAAGACTATTGTGTCTGACAGAGATCCAAGATTTACTTCTGGTTTTTGGAGAAGTCTGCAAAAGGTAATTGGTACTAAGCTAAGATATAGCTCCGCTTATCATCCCCAGACAGATGGTCAAACAGAGAGGACTATTCATACAATTGAAGACATGTTGCGAGCTTGTTGTTTAGTTTGGGGAGGTAACTGGGAGCATCATTTGGGAATAGTTGAGTTTGCCTATAATAATAGTTATCATACCAGTCTTAGGATGTCACTGTATGAAGCTTTATATGGAAGGCCATGTAGAACCCCATTGAACTGGCATGAAGTGGGAGAAAGGCAGTTAGTGGGTCCTGAATTGATTCAGCAAACCACAAAAATAGTGAAATTTATTAAGGAAAAATTTTAGGCAGCTCAAAGTAGACAAAAGAGTTATGCAGATAACCGGAGGAGACCACTTCAGTTTGAAGTTGGAGATTTTGTTTTCTTGAGAGTTTCCCCGAGTAAAGGTATTATGAGGTTTGGAAAGACTGGAAAGTTAAGCCCAAGGTATGTGGGACCTTTCCGGGTAATTGAAAGGATTGTGGAAACAACTTATAGGCTGGATTTGCCAGCAGATTTTGCGGATGTCCATGATATATTTCATGTCTCTATGTTAAGAAAATGTATTGAAGATCCAGCTCAAATGATCAGTTATCAAGGTGGTGACCTGAGGCCGGATATGACTATGCCAGAATATCCAGTGCAGATCACTGGTCGAAAGATAAAGAAGCTGCGGAATAAAAAAATTGAGCTAGTTAGAGTGAGATGGGAAAATAGATTGGGAGGTGAGGATACCTAGGAGTTAGCCGATGAGATGGCTAAAGGGTATCCCTATCTATTTGAGTAAGATTTGATGTTTCTTTTTAGATGATAGTACTTGTAAAAATGTGTATATTTAAGTTGTTTTTACTTGAGTTGTGTTATGAATTTCGAGGTCGAAATTTTCTTTTTAGGTGATAGTAATGTAACGTCGCGTGTTTTCGGATCCTTATGGATCATGTGTGTAATGGTTGTGGTGGCCATCGTGAGGCCAATGTGGTTTGGTCGTGCGGTGTGTGCGGGTTTGGCGCGGGTTTGGTCCTGAAATAAAATAAGACCTGATGCAGTTGAGTATGGATTGACGGCCAGGTGTGGACGTTGACTGGGTTGGCGTCCATCAAAGGTGACGTCAACTTATGAACTTAACGGCTAGCTTTGTGGACGTTTACGGTGGAGATTTTCTAAACGACAACAGGGTTGACGCCAACCTGTGCGACTTGCATAATATAGGTCTACCCAAGGGCAGTTCCCTCACTCCATTCTCCCTCTCCCTCGCCTTATTTTCATGCCCTTGCTTCCCCAATGCTTCCAATGGTTGCAGAAGGCTAGTTGGAGGATCGTGGGACGAGTGGCGGCGACCAATTATGCCAGGAAACGCCGGAACGAGGTGTAATCTCCGTAGGAGCTCGCGGAGGATTTGGTGCGGATTGGAAGGATTTAGGGAATCTAAATGCGTCTTGAGGTAGGGAGTGACCCCTTTAGTTCCTTTAGGACGTGATAATGCATCTGGAACGCATGGATTTGCATGTTAATTATGTTTTGGGGTAAGGGTATCCATGCGGGGTAAATGGGTGGTTTGAGCAATTTGAAGAATGAAACATGTTGTTTCGGTTTGATTGGAATGCATGCATGTTAGAGGAAGTGTTTCCTCGTGTTTTCCCGCAGGTTTTAGGGCCAAGGACACTTGTGGGGTCGGCCTAGGTTTTCTGTGAGAACTGGTAGCCGAGGAGTTTAGCGTCAACATCGATTAACGCCAGGTTCTTCAGCTGGGAACTAAACGGCTAGATCCCTTGCCGTCTATATTCCATCAACGGCAGTCGATGTTGCCGCCAACAGGTGTTTATTTAAATATTGCCATGCAGGGTGTTTATCGATAATAAGCGGTGTGTTGGTACTTGTAGTGCGCAGGATGCACGTGGTTTCTGAAACTAGCGTACTGGGTACGCAGTTAGTCAGTTCTTTATGTGTTTACGTGGTGTTCACGTGTGGTGAACTATCAGTGCACGAAGTTTGTGTGAGACTTCACGTGGTTTGTGTGTGACGTGCACATGGTTTTGTGTGCGTGGCAAGTAGTACGACGCCTACCGTGGTTACCTCTCCAGTTGGGTGCCCCAGGTTCTCTGTGAGCCAGGCTGTTAGCTCGGGGCTTTGTCCCGGTACTTGTGTTGTACCGTCAAGGTCTATGTCGTCTGACCTGGACACCCTCACTCCTTTGCTTGAGTTGTACGTCTAGCTGAGGGAAAGACAACAGTGGGACAGTGACTGTTGTACTTGTCTTTTGGTCACTTGTAGCGCGCTCGTAGTTGGGGGTACGGACACCAGTAGTCGACACTGGTCCCCAGCTAGTCCTTTTCCAGTGCCTCACTCTAGCGAGCTCGAGCCAGGGTCTCTGGAGGTGTCAGGCATGGGCCTGCGACCGTGTGGTCCGCAGGTGGTGGTGTTTAGTTGGTCTCCATAGTTACTTGACCTTTTCACGTGGAGCGGCAGCTGGACCTTTCGTCCGTGGCTGCGAGACTGAGAGGTAGACCTGTGTTAGCTTGTCCGAGTTAGTCTCTGGTGTCGCGAACCAGTTCACGTGGCTCGTGTTTGGCTGTCTCTACTTTAGCTCGTACACTTGTACTGGTTTACCGTTTAATTATTACTGTTGTTTCTTGTAGTCGGCAGACGGTGAGAACTTTTACAGCTTTCATATTCTGCTTAATTATTCTATAAATTGTTGGTACTGTTTATTGCTTTTCTACCTGTGTTGGGTTTGCTCGGTGTTGGGGGAGTTCCCTACTGAGCCAGTGACTAGCGAGACTCACCCCTACCCCCACAGGTGAAGGCGAAGAGGACGTTTCTCGGCCGTCGTCCAGTTCAGATCCGCATCGTAGCGGTGCAGGGTCAGCACCTCCAGCAGTGTAGTGTAGTTAGTTGGTTACTTTCTTCAGTTGTACCTCGGGATATGCCCCATGCTCTTGTACTTTATTTTCTTTCCTTGGAAATATGGCTATGTAAACTTGTGAAATATATATATGAAATGGTGTGTTCCTTTGTGTTTACACGGACTGTGGTGTGATATCTCTTGCGAGGCTTTGGCCCGTTCGCGGAAGACGGACTCGGATCAAGTACGTTACCGGTTTAACGGACTTGGACGAGGTGTTCCGTCACAGTTTTGAACCACGGATGCCGCGCGCTCCAGACGAACGGTCACCAACGATGCACCCGAGAAGTGACTTGGAGCGGGGGGAAACACTGCTTCTGGCCTGCTTCGAATTTCGCGCCCCTATTTCCTTATAAGGGAAGAGAGGGGTGAAGGCGGGAGCCACGCCTTCGAAATTTCTCAGAGCTTCCTCATTTGAGAGCTTTCGTGCCTCCTTCAAGCTCTCAGTCATCTTCTTCCTCACGCCTTCTCCTGCTCGCTGTTCTCTTCCGCAACTTACGGCGATGGCAAGCAAGGGGAAGGCGGTTACAGTCGCCGGGGTGAGTGGAGTCACCGTCTCTGCGGCTAGCGGGCCGCGATGCTGCCACTACAGCGGGCTCTGGGAGCACTTTCGTATCGGCGACGAATACGAGATTATCGACGCGAAGGAAGGAGAATCATACCTGGTGAACAAACCAGGTTGCCTTCCCCTCTCTGTGGATCATATGGAGGCGGGACTCCAGCTGCCGTTGTCAGAGGTGGCGAAGGCGTTGCTGAACCGGTGGGGAGTTTCTCCAATCCAACTGACGCCAAACACGTGGAGATACATCTGCATCTTCGGCGTCATTTGCAGAATCAAGTAGATTAGAGGCTCGGCGGATGTGTTCCGAGCACATTTCAAGCTTTCTGCTTCGCGGTCGTCGGGGGCTGACGCCTACTACGCCAAGCACCGAACGGATAGGATGCACATACAACTGTTCGGAAAATATTCCAACAACAAAGGTTGGATGGACAAGTTGTTCTTTGTCCGGCGTCGAGACGGTGCAGAGTGGGGGTTCCCCACTGTTATCCGATCAGCACAGAAGGATAGCTTCCCCAAACTGATCCAAGATGAGGCGAGGGTTTCGGATAGCCTGCTCCGGGCCGACGTGAGAAATGGAGAGGGCTACTTAACAGAGTTCTCGCTTGTTCAGCGTGGTCTGAGAAAACCATGGAGTAAGTGCTCAAACTTGTTTTGTTGCGTGCTAGTTCGGTAACTGTGTTCTAACAACTTCCTCCTTTTTGTAGCCGCTGTAGAGTTGGAGGCTGGGAGAGATCAAGAGGCGAATGAGGATTTCGCCGAACAGATCCCAGTTATGGACCACATGGTATACGAGGACGATGACATCGCTACTATTGTCCGGGTCCCCTCGGCTGTGAGGGTTGGAACTGCAGTGACGACTGCATTGGTGGCGCCTTCACATGCCAAGGGGCGCCTAGAAAGTACACGGGTCCTTGATAAGGGGCTCGAAAAGATTCGTTTGAAGAAAAATGCCACCATCAGGGTGGTTTCAGCAGGAGCTCGGCCTTCGTTCGAGGAGGGTGAAGGGGCGACTCGGCCTTCCGTTGTTATGAAGAAGAGGCCAACGCTGCTCGGCGAGGGCGCGGAGGACGCATATCAGCTCTGAGCTCGGAAGAAGAAGAGGCTGGTCCGTGCTGCCCCTCAGCAGAGTGAGGAGGGGACCAAAGAGGAGGACGATGAGGCGTAGTTGCTGCTGCGCAAGAAGCACAAGGGCACTGGGTCGGCCGAACAGGAAGCACCACGGATGCCCCCCGTGGTCCGTCCGGAGGTCGCGCAAAGGATGGCGACCGAGCTTGGGCTCGTCGTGGTAAGCGACATGTCAAAGAGCTCTGTTAGAGAGCAGAGAGAAGTGTCTGCGCCGTCGGGCCCCAGCGAGGGCCGTGAAGAGGAAGTTGCTCGAACAGCGGCGTCGAGCACTGGAGGCGCCGATGGTGGTGCTGCAGAGACCTTTGCTCGAAGGGATGAAGGTAATGAAGAGACCTCCGTTGCAAGGGAGGGGACCTCTCCGCGCCTCGAGGTGCCAGAGAAGGATGTCCCTGAGGAGGCGGCTGCTTTGGCTATGGGGGCCACTCCAACCGGGGAGACGACAGCCCCACAAAAGAAAGTCGTTGTGGTTGCCGCGGCCCCTCTGCCCCCTTCAAAAATGGTTGCGGTGGTGGAAATACCGTCAGCCACTTTGGTCTCCACGGAAGTTGGAGAAGCCGCGCAAGGGGCCGAGGAGGTGGCCCTGGTGACAGAGGGCCGCAGGGAGGTTGCTGATGCTGAGCCCGCTAGGAGGGCAAAAATCTCCAATGAGCAACCAGTCGCTGCTGAGGAGGCCGTCAGTTCTGGGGAGGATCGGAGACCTCTCTCCGCAGTACTGAAGGGGAAGTCGTCCGAGCTCCCCTCACAGGCGATGCTGGAAGCCACACTGGGAAGGCTGGGGAGCGATGCTTCAAGGGTTCTGCCCCCGTGCCCATCTGCATCCTATCTGTATAGGATGGCACGGTGCCAAGACCTGAGCCCGGAGAAGACCCCCGAGCATTCCAACGCGGCCTACCACCCAGGGCACCTCTCCGAACACGACGAAGACGACAACGTCGATGTGGGAGCGTTGGTGGACGGCATCACGAGCTCGATGGTCCTTTTGAAGAAGCTCGCCTTGCGTGCCCAGAATCAGAAGTAGATGTGGGAGGTAGAAACAGCCTTCTGCGATGATCTGGTCACCAAGCACCGGGCTCGCGAGGCCGAACTGCTAAAGGAGGTGAAAAGCCTCCAAGATGCCCTCCAAGCGTCCGAGCTTAACCTGACCATTGCCTGAGCCAAAAAGGAGGCAATCGTGAAGGTATTAGCTGAAGCCAGGGCTCAAGGAGTGGCGGAGTTTAAAGAAGGTCCTGACTTCAAAAAGGACCTAGAGCAGTTCGGGGACCGTTGTTACAAGGTGGGCCTCGAAGCCGGAAAGGAGTTCGGGGAGAAGCTTGCTTGGACAGAGTGTGCCCGAGAAGCTTTCGAGGCTGCTGTAAGGGAGTGCCGGCGTCGTACCCAAGACGCGCGTTTGGATGGAGTGCACTTTGCCCAGTTCCAGTCAGGGTGAATGTCTCCTTCAAACGATGGCGCCGGTTCCTCTAGGCAGGACCCTTGAATATCCCTCCCTTCTTTTAGGCAGCTCGGCCGAAACGAGCTTTTTGTATAAAAATCTGAATAGACTTCCTCTTTAAAGAAAAATGTGGCTTCTCTTTTTTCTATCTCCTTACCTTGCAAGTGTTCTGTCCGAACCGGAATTCATTGGTCGTTTAGAAGTGTTCGCAATTACCGCACAGGTTGTTATGAACTGCAGGTGTTCTAACCTGGGGTGCTTGCGGAACATCTTCGTACTAGGAGATGTCGTTACATCCTTGTGAGCTAAAGATATTGAGATGATGATGTTTTGGACTTCATCTCTAGCCGACCAAAAGAACTGGTAGGAGAGAAGTAGGATGCCGAACAGAAGGCTTTTATAGATAATAAGCCTTCAAATTGGATACATGCCAGGTTCTGGGTATGGCCCCGCCACTAGGAGTAGTTAGCTTGTAAGAGCCTTTTCCAAGGACCTGGGTGACTTGATAAGGTCCTTCCCACTTGGGGGCAAGTTTGCCTGCTGCTCTTCGAGGATCCGATGCCGAGCAGCGGCGAAGAACAAGGTCTCCTTCGAAGAAGCGCCTTTCCCGAACTCGGGAGTTATAATACTGCGCAAGGCGCTGTTGATAGGAAACTAGTCTGATGCTGGCGTCATTTTGGCGTTCTCCAAGCATGTCTAGGTTTTCCCTGAGCTCGCGATTATTGGTGGCCTCGTCGAAGTGAGTTGTCTGGAGAGTGGGGAGAGCCACTTCCAGAGGTGCTACGACCTCTGTACCGTAGGCCAAATGGAAAGGGGTCTCCCCTGTGGCTACCCGAGCAGTTGTTCGGTGACACCACAACACATTAGGGAGCTCGTCAATCCACGAACTACCAGTAGCTTTGACTCTCGTGCGGATCCCGTGCAGCAACGTACGGTTGGCGTTTTCGACCAGACCGTTGGCCTGAGGGTGTGCCACGGAAGTGAAGTGGTTGTAGATGCCAAGTTCGGCGCACTTTTGTTTGAAGAAGGTGCTATCGAACTGCTTCCCGTTGTCGGAGGTAATCACTCTTGGGATGCCGAACCTTCAGAGGAGGTTCTTCCAAACGAACTTCCACGCGGCTTGTTCGGTGATTGTGGTAATGGGTTCTGCTTTGACCCACTTGGTAAAGTAGTCGATGGCCACGAACAAGAACTTCTTCCGACCCTGGGCCTCTGGGAAGGGACCCAATATATCAATGCCCCACCTAGCAAAAGGGCGAGGCTCAAACAGTGTATGGAGTTGCTCGGCTGGATGCTTAATGAGCTATCTGAACTTCTGGCATTCCGGACACCTTCTGACAAAAGAGATACAGTCCTTTTGCAGAGAGGGCCACCAGAATCCTGCTCGGATGATGCTGCGTGCCAGCGTTCTGCCCCCCAAGTGGCTTCCGCACAATCCCTCGTGAACCTCCTCGGTAGCCGCAAGGGCCTCTTCAGGGCTGAGGCATCGTAAGAGGGGTCTTGAAAGGGACCGTCGGTAGAGATTGTCTTCTATGAGGGTGAAACACTGAGAACGCAGTCTGATCTTCCGAGCTTCACCCTGCTCAGGGGGAAGTTCACCTCGAAGCAAATAGGTTAAGAGAGGGTCCATCCAGTTCGGAGCTGGAAGGTCGGACCCAATGGCTGCTACATCTACTTCAGTGCTCGGTGCAACGAGCTCTTCAATGAATATGGAGCGCGAAGGGGCGATGTTACCTGAAGACGCCAACTTGGCAAGTGCATCGGCTTGCGCATTTTGCTCCTGTGGAACATGTATGACTTTGAAGTAGAGAAGGCCTTCTGTTCGGCTCTTGACTTGTTGAAGGTACTGGGCCATTCGTGGCTCCCTCGCTTCGAACTGTCCGTTCACCTGGCCGGCAACCAATTGGGAGTCACTGAAGGCCCTGAGTCGAAGGGCCCCGAGGTGCCTTGCCATTCGGATTTTGGACAGTAATGCTTCGTATTCGGCCACATTGTTGGAGGCCACAAAACGAAACCGAAGGGCATATTGGAACTCTAAACCCTCTGGAGAGGTGAGGACCAAGCCAGCTCCACTCCCCGTGACACACGAGGATCCATCGACGTAGAGCTCCCATGGGGGCTCGTTGGCAAGCGGAGGATCCTGCTCGGTAGGGAGGGTACACTCCGCGACGAAATCCACCAATGCTTGTGCTTTAATGGCCGTCCTTGGACGGTAGCTGATATCGAATTCGCCTAGCTCGATGGCCCATTTGATGAGCCGGCCGGAAGCTTCCGGTCGCTGCAGAATAGACTTCAGCGGCTGATCGGTGAGAACCGTTATTGTGTGGGCCTGGAAGTAGGGCCTGAGCTTTCGGGCAGCCGTGACCAGGGCAAGGGCGAGTTTTTCTGCTTGGGGGTACCTCCTTTCAACTTCTTGAAGGACCCTGCTGATGTAGTAAATGGGACGCTGGGCCGCTCCCTCCTCTCTGATCAACACTGCGCTGATGGAGTGCTCGGTTACCGAAAGGTATACGAACAAGGGCTCCCCGAGCACAGGTTTCGAGAGAACAGGTGGGGCCGCGAGATAGGCCTTCAACTCCGTGAAGGCGGCCTCACAGTCCTTAGTCCACCGTACATGCCCCCCTTGCTGTGAAGAGCCTCTGGGTCCTCGCAGCAATTTGAAGAAGTTGAAGCTTCTCTCTGCTGCCCTGGACATGAACTAGTTGAGTGCGGCTAGCCGTCCAGTCAGACGTTGGACGTTGCGTACCGTTTTTGGGCTGCTCATTTCAAGTATTGCTTGGATCTTTTCAAGTTTGGCGTCTATTCCTCTATTTGAAATGAGGAAGCCGAGGAACTTCCCTGAGCGTACCCTAAATGCACACTTGGCTGGGTTGAGCTTCATATTGTACCTTCGCAAAGTTGCGAAGGTCTCTTCCAGGTCAGAAATGTGGTCGGTGCTCGGAAGCGTTTTAACCAACATGTCGTCGACGTAGACCTCCATATTGCACCCAATTTACTGCTCGAACATCTTATTGACCAATCGCTGGTATGTTGCGCCTGCATTTTTTAGACCAAAGGGCATCCTGGTGAAACAGTATAACCCCAAGTCTGTGACAAATGTGGTGGCGTCTTGATCCGAAGGATGCATACTAATCTGGTGATACCCAGAGTAGGCATCCAAGAAGCTGAGGAGCTCGTGCCCGGATGTAGCGTCTACTAGCTGATCGATGCGAGGCAGTGGGAAATTATCCTTGGGCGTCGCTTTGTTATGGTCCTTGTAATCCACACATACGCACCATTGCCTGTGGATTTGCGTACGAGGACCACGTTGGAGATCCATCTTGAGTATTGGGCTTCCCGGAGGAGCCCAACTGCTCGGCTTTTGACAACGTGATCACGGATCACAGTCTGCCGCTCTTGGTTGACGGGTCGCCTCCTTTGCTGAACCGGTGGGACCCGTGGATCCAGGCGGAGGCGATGCACCATTACCTCCGGAGGGATGCCTAGCAATTCTTCGTCAGACCACGCGAACACGTCCAGATTAGCTAGCAAGAAACTTCTATACCGCTGCTGCTCTGCTTCCGCTAGTAACGCGCCAATGTATAGGACGTGTTCGGGGTTGCTATCAACTTGGACTGGAAGTAGGTCTTCGGCAGGAGTTCCGCAGCTTGTGGAAGGCTGGTTGGCTGGTGGGAGAACAGGTTTTGGAGCCGCGAGTGGCCGCTTGTCCCTTAGAGAAAGGATATAACACCGTCGAGACTCGCGCTGGCATCCGAGCACCTCGCCGACCCCACACGGGGTGGGGAACTTAATTTTCTGATGGAGGGACGAAGGCACCGCCTTGATCCACCCAATCAGACCTCTACCAAGGATCGCATTGTAGCCAGGCATGTTCCTGATGACCAAGAAATCCACCACCTTGGTCACACACTTCGGAGTCGTCTCGAGGGTGATCGGGAGGCGAACTCTACCCATAGGCTGAACCGAAACCCCCGAGAAGCCGAACAGGGGCGATTCTACAGGGGTGAGCTGGTCGGTTTTTAGGCCCATAAGGAGATAACAGTCGTAACCCAACACATCGGGGACACTTCCATTATCTACAAGAATCCTGCGCACATTACAATGATTGATGGTTGCCGAAACGACCAACGCATCAGTGTGCGGGGTGGTAACCCCTACAAGATCTTCGTCTAAGAAGGTTATGGCCCCCTCAGACTGTGCGTGCGCGGGACTAGGGGGTAAGGAGCCGACTGAGGTATCGACGGTCTGTCCACAACATGCACTCTCCTTGCATAGTCGCAT
This sequence comes from Colocasia esculenta, assembly GCA_014218235.1. NCBI lineage: Eukaryota > Viridiplantae > Streptophyta > Magnoliopsida > Alismatales > Araceae > Colocasia > Colocasia esculenta. The sequence goes on along the minus strand of CM024753.1, from coordinate 185,372,503 downwards.
CGGCTCTGAGTGCTCTCTCTGCCTGCGCCGAACCCTCTTGCGATCACGTTAATTTCCTGTCCGTTGGGCTCGTTGTTGATAGGCTGCTCGGGAGTCCGTTCTCGGCGTCTGGGGCGGTCTTCATTACAGTGCACGAACCGTCCGAGGTAGCCACGCTTAATGATGGATTCAATTTCGTCTTTAAGCTGGCGGCATTCGGAGGTGTCGTGGCCGTGGTCGCGGTGGAAGCGACAGTACTTCTCCTGGTTGTGCCGCCGGGGATCGGAGCGCATCCTTGGTGGCCACCGAACATATGGTTCGTGCTTGATCTCTGCCAGGATCTGTTCGGGTGCCACCGTCAGCGATGTGTAGTCGGTGAAGGGGCGTGGTCGGCGCGGTGAGTCACCGTTGTGCCGCCCTTTCTTCCGATCGCGGTCGGAACCATTGCTGGAAGGCCTCTTCTTATCCGTCGACTCTCCGTGCTCCGCCCGGCCAGCTGCCAGACTTTCTTCACACGCTGCGTGGCGTTGTGCAGTGGAGAGGCGCTCAGCAAGAGTGGAAGGCTGCTGCACTCCCAGCGTCCTCTGCAGGAAACCATCGCGAGTGCCCTGTATCAGGGCACTGGTGGCTAACGGGACATCGAGGCGTGGGATGCGGAGCGCCTCGGTCTGGAACCTCTTGACGTAGTCCCAGAACACTTCTCCCTTCTTTTGCCGAACAGCAAGAAGGGAGGCCGTGGTGCGTGGCTGTGATCTTCTGCCCAGGAAGTTGTCCTGAAAAGACTTCTTCAATTGGTGGAAGGATGAGATGGAACCTGCGGGGAGGGCTTCGAACCAAGCCCGAGCAGTTTCCTTTAAGGTGGCCGGAAAGGCCCGGCATTTGGCCGCATCAGATGCTCCGTGGAACACCATATGCAACTCAAACCCGTGGATGTGATCCGCGGGATCAGAAGTACCATCGTACGACACGATGGCAGGTAGAGGGAGTTTGGGAGAGGCCCGAGCCTTCAGGATCTCCGCAATGAATGGGGAGCAGAAGTTCAGGTCCTCTTCGGTCGGAGCCTTTCCCTTAGCACGCTGGACCATTGCGTCCACATGACGTTCCAAGTTGACGACGCGGCGCAAGCGCCTAGCCAACTCTTGTTCGGAGTGGGCCGAATCTGCACGGCCAGACTTGTGGGAGTTGGATCCCATGACCGAGCGCGGCAGGCATGAGACCGCCACAGAACGACGGGGCGAACGGCCACGACGCTCTGGGGCTCGCTCACCAGACGGAGCGCGGCGCGACCTCCGCGGTGAATCAGCGTGCTGCTCCTGAATCGACCCCGCTGGGGCAGGAGGCGCGCGTGATCGTCGGTGAGACAATTCTGCCTGGCGCTCCTATGGAACGGAGGCTGCCGGGGCCGGCTGCCCGGCAAGTTGGGCCTGGAAGCCCAAGCAGATGCCCGTCAGCTGCTGCATCTGTCCCCGGAGTTCAGCCATCTCCAAGGCGGTTGCAGGCACGACGGCGGCGGGCGCTGGGACGCCCTCGGTCGCGGTAGCAGGGGCTACAACGACGTCGACGGGGGGAGCACGTTGACGGGAGTCCACCTGCGACTGGCGGGACCTCGTCATACGGCTCCCTATGTTCTGGTACGAGGATCGTCCGCGAGCCATGACTATTGTTCCGTCCCACAAACGGCGCCAAAAGTGTGGAGGCTTTTTCTTGTTTGGGCCAGAACCCGCTGGACCTACACTTGAGAGGGAAGAAGACGGTCGCTGGTAGTGGACGAAGATCTGCAAAAACCAGAACATGATCAGGGGGGCCCGGTTGAAGAACCGGGGAGAACCCTCTGATGCCTAAGTCAGTGAGGGACGTGAGAAAAAGGGGGTTCTCGTGTGTGAAGCACAGGGCTTGTGTGAGCAAGGGTACCTTGGATCACGTACCTTGCATGGAGGCTTACCAGTGCCTTTTATAGGCTGGAGAGCTTGAGGGAGAGAGACGGAACGTCCTTGATTAGTGCCGCAAAGGGCGCGCCTGTTAGCGTCCTCCACGTGGGGCTACGCATTGAGGCGCCCGTTGAGGAGTTGGGCAGTTAACGCACCACTTGATCGTGGGGCGTGTGTGGCATAGCCATTGTAACTGCCGTCAGGTGATGAAGAGCCGCTCAGATTCGTCCAGGGAGGAAAGTATTGAACAGGTAGCCTGTTCGGTGAGGCAGACCTGCTGTTCGGTATCTGGTGCCCGGGGGCACGGCTTGTTGCCAGTTGCCTGATGCAAGGAAGTACTGCCCGTCCCGAAGGGGTTTTCGGCGCAAGCCGAGCAGACCCTGTTCGGAAGGAGGGGCCTTTGTCCGAACAGGCTGGGAGGCGTCCGGAGGCGGTTTCTGGGTCCCGCTGGTACCCGAATGCAGGAACCGGACAAGGATCCTTGAAGCTGCTCTTGAAACGTCGTGGCGCCTTGCAATATGGTTACGTCCGCCTGCTAGACTGGGCTGGGCCATGATGAGCCCAGTGCACGATGGTGGCTAGAAATAGCCACCACAGATTCCATTTGTTCCATTCTCTACACTCTACATACAACAACACGAGTACTAGAACAAGGGTGACCATATATATATAGTTCCCATGAGACAAAAGGAACTTCACCCCCAAGCATACTTTAGCTTGCAGAGCTCAGTAGTTTCAGTGGTTGAGGAAACGGAACTCGAAATGAGTATATTTGATCTCTAAAAAATTGTTTATTTTAATAACATTGACGTTGGATAGCATTTCCGTTGTTTGAGAACCATTAATATAGACTAACATGGAAGCAATCACAACTAATAAAATTGGTCTCCAACAATCCACGTCAGTCTTGTTACAAGACCTAGACCTATCTTATAGTACGTGTTTCTCCATATCCATATCCTTTTGTCCATCTTAGCTCGTTAATAAAATTGGAACCTAATAAAAAAGAAAATCCCATCGGAACCAATAGGTTTCGTGGTTCCATACGGATACTTATGGGGCAGAACTGGACCGACAATTGAAGAACTCAGGCCCAATAATTGGTCTCATAAAAGGGTCCAGAAGAAGACCACATTTCCCATACCAGGATAAGTATATGAGATTAAGAACGTTATATCATGTTTAATATTCGGATGAGGAAGATTTAATGTATTTTTTTATTGTACTTAAGTAAGTGCAATATGATTAGGTATTAAATCTATGTGACATCCAATAATTAAGTTGTTACTTTATCACTCTTCATGTGAGATGTGTCACATGAATTTAGTGTCTAGTCATATTGCATTTAAGTGCAATAAGAAAGTGCACTAAATCTTTCTCTATTCGAATAGATTAAGAATAGAGTGAAAGTATCTTCAAATTTTTAAAAATATCTTCAATTTATTATCGATGTGCTCGAATACAATGCCCACAATGCCAGGAGTGGGAGGACTGATCTAAGCACAAGAAGTGGTATCTAGAAATATATATACGTAGAAAAGGACTGCAGACACGTTGCCTTGTGGCTAATACTTGTATATATATATAGATATATATGGAGGCTTGTTATAATTAATCGATCACTGCGTCATGCATATCATAGATCCTCTTGTAACATGGAGGCTGCCAGGCCATGGCATCAAATTAGAGTAACCAAAATAATGTTACATCGACTAGTGTAGGCAGACACCACCTTACTCCCCCATTTTCATTAGGGTTGTAAAATAAAAATGAAAACAAAATAAAATTTTTGAATGCAATAATATTTATATAATTAGAATAAATTTATAAATTTACAAGTATATTGATTATTAAATTTATAAATAATGTTAAATATATATTTAATAATCTTTTCTATCATATCTAGGGGTGTTCATTGCTTGATTTGATTTGGTTTGTTTCAGAGAAGATTTTTAAGAAATCAAATTAAGCTAAATTTAGAGCCAACCCAAACCAAACCAAATTAAAGTCCATTGAAATCAATTCGAAATAATTTAACCTGAGAATAAATGGACTTTTAGAGTCTATTAATTTCAAATAAGATTTTAATCACATATTTCTCTAATAAATCACCATAAAATCAAATCTAAAATAAAACATTAAATATTAATAAACATACTACCTTCCATAATATATATATATTGTATATATATTCAGCAAACTTGATATATATATATATAAATAAATTAAAGACCTATTATTGTAATTTGGTTTATAAAGTTTGGAACTGATCATCAAACTGATTTTTCTTTTTTGATTTGATTTGGAACCAAATTGATTTTTTTTTAATTTTTAAACCGAACCAAATCGAATCGAATCAATCGATTTGATTTGGTTTTTCATCTGGAATCAAATAGTGAACACTTCTAATCATATATTCTCCATCACGAACATTATATTTTACTAAATGAAGTATGACAAGATCAAATTAGTATAGTAAAATTATATAATTATATATAATAGTTGAGTAATAGATAATCAATATATGTAAGTAAGAAGATTGTCAGAAAAAAAAACTATAAAAATATGATGAAATGAGAGAATGACCGTTAGCTAATAATTAGAACAAGAATAAATGACATTTGCATATAAATTGGAGGTGAAGGATAGTGAGTTAAAAATTTAAGGGTTAAAACTTCGAGATTGAAGAGTTTTTTTAAATAAACATATTATATAATATATATTAAAAATTATAAAAAATAAAAACAGAAAGTAGATGTAAATTTTGGTAATTTTATTTTCGCATCTTATAAAAATTCAAATATTTATTTTTACTTCTGTTAAACTATCGGATAATCTTTTTTTTCCAAAATTTTACATATCTTAAAAAAAATACACGAAAATCGAAGATTTGTTGACAGTCTTAATCCTCATACAAGTACGAATTCCATGGCCTTCCCCCATCTATTAATCCCTCCCGTTGGCAACAATTAGGGCTCTTTGGGCTTGGGAGAAATTAATATTTCTCTCCTCTCTTTTTAACTCCTCCATCTGGCCAGTGCCGTTGGGCAATGGAAGGTGCCTTGCATTGAATAGTATGTGGATTAGATATTATGTACATAAGAATGTGACGAATATTTAACGTGATATTAAAGACTTGTGTTGTTGGACCATACTGCTTATATGTTCAATGCCGAAGGGCACCGAGGTCCTCATCCGAGCTGTCTGATCGAGTAGTTCCTTCCCTCCTCCGCCCTATCCATGGGGCATGGAAACGACGACTGGTTGGAAGATGCCCGCCTCTGGCAACCTTCCCAATGAAAGGTGTGGTAGGCGACGGTGACCGATCTGAGTACGTTCGAATGGATACCAGCTGGAAGTCATGTTGAATTCTATTAGAAGTGAAAGATTTAATACACATTAAATATATATAAAAAAGATAATACATCTGTTAGAGTTGTGCGACGTGGATAAGAGATATTTAATAGCTCTCCTCGATTTTATTTTTTTAAAAGATCTTTACATAGATGGCACAATTTTAACGAGTGTATCACATATTTTGCATATTAAATATGTACTCAAATCTTTCTCTTCTAAGAAACAACATTACATGGCCTTGACCCATGTACACATGACCCCCCGACCCATGCAGTACATAATATCTGCTAAATTGTGTGGAGGAAAATGTTTAATGTCCGGGCATCCTGGGCCCCGCGGCTAGAACGCTGTCCAATGGGGCAGCACCAACGCGAATGTTCGGACAAAGCATTTGTCTGGACATCTGTGCACTAAGTGCTTCTGATGTGTGGAAGGCGTTCACGGGAGGAACAATTTTCCAATCCTAGTGTGTACGTGTGAACCTGGGACTTTTCATGTGACCGGAGTGATGCTGCTGATCACACAATCATGCATGCAGTCATGACTCGACTGCCCGTGGTGCATGGAAACTGGAATGTGCATTAAATGAGGGAAAGAAATTGACCCACTTTTTTTATTTTGAAAAACTAAGCTAATATGTATAATATTCTTAAATTTTCTTTTCGGCCTACTCTTACTGAGATTTAAATTTGCGACTACATTCTCGTGTACATGGAATGGTAGGCTAATTAGCAAATTGCACAGACTATAGCATTTCTTTTACCTCAGTGGGTTTCCAACAATTCTAGTGAGTCCGAACCCGGATTCGTAGGACCCATGCAATAATCCGGCAATTTAAAGTTAATATTCCCGAAAAGGAAGCCTACGCTTTCATTTTGTTGGAACAAGTTCTTTTTCAAAATGCCAAATTTTATGATGTAGAAACCTTTAGATGTATCACGTAATTGTTTTTTGGAGAGGGTGAAAATAGCGACCCACAAAACGTCCCTAGTCTCCCTCACTCTCTCCTTCTATGCTCCTGTCAATATTGACTTGATTGTCGAAAAATTAGAAGATTATACTTAAGACCCCCTCCTAAGACCTTTGACCTTTTCCCTTGCCTTGTAGATCCTCAGGGAAGAAGGCACATGCCTCTATCACCAACGATCCCACTGACACTTGAGTGTTTGTCCACAAGACGTGAGATTCATGCCTCTTCATTTGGCACCATCTATGGGAATCGAGATGAAAAGCCTTAAGATGGCTCATATGAGTAATAGTAGGAGATTCAACAGCGATAAGGGGAAAGCTCTGATGAATAGTAGGCCGATGAATGAGATGTCACCGACATCTCACACTGTGGTTGGTGTCGGGCAACAACAACACGACATCCTTCTACCACTACCAAGGGATCCCCGTCATCGACAAGAACATCAATGTGAAGCTCAATATCTTGATCAATCTAATGACCGCTCAGGTGGCAATAGTGGACCATTTGCATTGCTCTCCCTCCAATCAATAATGGGGTGAGCAGTCTCTCCGAACTACACATGGTCACTTCATTATGGAAGACGACCGCTTTATTTGTAGCGAGGTGAACGGGCCTGCCCAGACCTTCCTCCATGTCGAAGAATAGGAAGCCTCCTCATATCCCTAAGGAGGAGCGAGTAGAGCACAATAGCCGACCCCACCACCACCGGTGGTACCCCATCGTCACAGCCCCAGCTATGGCAAATGAGGAAGCACTGAGGGAGCCTTTGCCCACGGTTCCTTTCCCCACTCATCCAAGTTTGACTCTCTAGCTTCGAGAGTTTGACTTTTGGTTCATTGAGCAAAAGCAGATGCTTTTGGCCCTCCAGAAGGAACGATCAACCTCAAACATTGACGAAGAGGAGGAATCCCCATTCTCACCGGTGATCTTGTAATTCGTGCTATCTTCTAGGCTCCAACTCTTTGCATTAAAGTCCTACGATGGCCTAGGCAACCTAGACAAGCACCTCGATAGCTTTGACGCACTAATGACTCCACAAGGAGCCTCAAATGAAATCAAGTGTCGGGCTTTTACAACCACCTTGGTGCAAAGTGCATAGTCTTGGTTCCGAGCACTCCCACCTAGGAGCATCACCAGATTCCGCTAGTTTGGCTGGATCTTGTGAGAGAACTTTATCAGCATTGGCCCCTCACGATCGATTGCAGGCTTGCTGGCTCTAAAGCAAGCCCCCTGGAGAAAGGCTTTGAGCCTATGTTAATCAGTTCAAGGCAGAAACCCTATGGATTCCCTGGCTAGATATTGCCTTGGCATTCATCGACTTGGCTGGAGGAACTCGGGACAAGGAGCTAGCTTCGGCAAGAGCTTGTCCTCCATCCATCCCCAACTTTCACAGGACTCATCATTGTGGCCTTGCGCTATGCCGAGTGCACGGAGGTCTTGGCCAGCCTTCTAGGATGTTTCTTCGTAAGGAAAGAAGAAGGAAAAGAAGCTCCCTTTTGAGCAATTCACACATCCCGGGAAGAAGAAGAATCGTAAAGGCGAGGGGTGGGAACTACCAAAGAGGTTTGATCAATACACTCCCTTGTCCACTTTCGTTTATGAAATTTATCAGGAGATCAAAGACTCAGGCCTACTCTACTAGCTCGAGCCTATGAAGTCCAACTCGAGGAACCATAATTGTAAGAAGCACTGCCAATTCTACACCGACCATGGCCGCTACACCGAGGATTGCCAAGATCTCAAGGACGATATTGAAGATCTAATTCGACAAGGTCATCTAGCGAAGTACATGCATAAGTGTGATGTGGCCCGCAATGCTTCTAAAGAAATAGACAATCGCCCTTGAGGTATCCACATCAACGTCATCGCTGGAGGATTAGTGTTGGGGGGAGACTCCCATCATTCCAAGAACTGCTATGCACAATGAGTGAGCTAAGAGAAAGAGCCAAAGAAGGCGCTGACATCCTCGCTCAAGAAGCAAACCATCAAATTCTCCAACGAAAACTTGGAGGGGGTGATCACCCTACATAATGATGCCTTAGTTATCTCGACAACTATTAATTATTGTGATGTAAAAGGAGTCCTAATCGATGGTGATAGTGCTTCATAGGTCTTATCCTATGACTATTACTTGAAGATGTGCAAAAGCCCATCCAAGCTACATGCTATCTCAACTCTATTCAGCTAACCGACCCCGAGGGATCAGTCACCTTGGGATCCCACCTAAAGAAATCACACTTGTGGTGAAATTCATCGTGATTAAGGGGTTAGCGGCCTATAATGCCATCTTCAGTTGGGGCCTCCTCGATTGGATAAACACAGAGCCATCCACCTTTCACCAAAAAATGAAGTTCCCCACAAGAAATGGGGTGGGAGAGGTACGAGGTGATCATACTACAGCTAGAAAATGTTATGTAATTTCTACTGAGTCTACAAAACCTGAAATAGAGACCTGAGGGAAAGAAGTCACAGAAGAGAAAGCAGTAGTAAGCAAACCTGGTGGTGAGCCTATCTTTTTGCGAGATGGCACAACCCTCGAGGTCAAAATAGGGACATACCTATCTTCTGATTGTCAAGAACAACACAAAAAATTTCTTTCACAGTATATTGATATGTTTGCTTGGTCGGACGATGATCTGCCTGGAATTCCCAAAGATAGAGTTACTCACTGACTTAACCTAGATCCTTCAATTAAGCCGATACAACAACAAAAGAGGAACCATGCACCTGCTAAATAGGTGATCATCAAGGAGCAAGTCACCAGAGGGAGGGGACTGGACTATTTGCAACGGTCCTATACCTAACTTGGATCTCCAACGTTGTCCTGGTACCCATAGCTTCAGGTAAGTGGCATATGTAAGTTGACTTCACTGACCTCAACAAATCAACACCGAAGGGCTACTACCCTCTCTCGAGCATCGACTAACTAGTGGACTCACTGCGGATGTGCTTAGCTTCCTCAATGCATATTCTAGGTATCATCAAATCTGAACGCATCTTGCGGATGCTGAGAAAACTCACACCCCGACACAAAATATCGAGATATGAGGCAGTTAATATAGTGTGAGTATAGAGTGATTAAACATCAAACCACTACGTAGTTTTAAATAATATAAACCAACTATATTTTCTTATTCCTTCCACTGTGTCTGTTGCAGTTACTATAAGAGCCATAACCATGTGCCCAAAGAACTTCATCATTCTTAAATAAAAACAACTAACTAACTAAACTAACTCTCTAACAGAACATGGCGACAACTGGGTCACTCATGGTCTTGCTCATCCCCATCCTCTTGAGTGGGGTCCCCATCATCATTATATTCACTTGAAGACATATCACAATTATGCAAGGTGAGCGATAATGCTCAGTAAGACTTAATACCTCGTAGAATATATATGCTTTAAGTGATTAAATGTATTAAATAGTAGAGAGACTAATGATGAAGAAATTCAGGTAATGTCAAGAGGTAATAACACATATAGCATGGTAAAGATGACACTTGTTTTAGGTATAGGAATAGCACCACATAGTTCATGATAGCACATAGCGCAATGAGTCACGTATAGTATAGCACTTTGATTGTCAACAGATAGTCAAAATAACTAGCACTTGAGTGTAATGCCAAAACACTCTAGTCAATAAACTCCCACGGACACTAGCACTTTTGGACGCACCTCCCAGGGCCAGACCGGGTCCCTTATAATATTGCCTGCAGACATTAGTCATGTTATTATCTTTAGACAATCAGTCAATAGCCAATAGAGTACCAAGGATAGATGAGAGTAAATAGGAACAGATAAGAGCATAAAGAAAACTTGAATAGATGAGACTATAGAGATAACTACTGGTTATACACGTAAAACGACCGTTAATACCAGCGATAATATCAATTGCACAGCACACAGTCGGTATTGGTAAAAAGTTTGGATTTCTTTTCTTCTTATTGGTGTGTGCATGTGAAGAAGAATCAAAGATAGTGGAATAGGATCATGCACATCTTCCTTGGATAGAGAAATTAACATACTTTTACCTTGATATCACTTGATATTGTTATAGTCTTTACAGGAACTTAATGATAGACTCAACACGGTATTATAGTAGGACGGTTCAGAAACTTGGGGTTTTAGGGCTACAGGAAAACTTAAATCACAAGGTATACATCATGGAAACTTATGGAAATAGCTAAACAGTTCCTAATAAGATATACTTAAAAGAAATCAAGGATTTGACAAGAACTCATGGAGAACAAGAGCAAATAAGAGGTCATGGATATATGAAATAATAAAACTTTGATCATAAGAATCACACAACTTGATGGATGAAATCTAGGAAAAACATGGGCTTGGGCTACTAGTTTCATGAACTATCTATGAACGAGATTAATTAGATTTATGCTTGAGAGATTGCCTACCTTTGGACGTTCCTAAGAAAGTCTTCTGCACAACGAAGCAGAACGGGGTCTGGGGAAAAAGCTCCGGCTGGGCGATCTCCTCCTTCTCTGGTGCTCTAGGAATTCTTCCATAAGTCCTTTAGCAAGTTAGTAACTTGCCCCCGAGGGCTTATGACGTGTATTTATAGATTTAGAGTTGTCAGGAGTCCTATTGTAACTAGAAAGTGGAGTTGCAGTTTTAGATTGATCCCTTCCGTGCCTGGAAGATTCTCGTCCCAATTGGAGTGGAAAATCTTTAGAAACTTCCTCTCGATGAGGCACAAATTTGGGTTATTATGGAAGTCTAATGATGGTTAAATCTCCAAGTTTGCAGTTTCCTAACTCTTGGTAGGAGTCCTATTATGTTCCAGAACTTCCATAGAAGTCGTTTCCCATAACAAGTATATTCCTGTCTGGTTTAGCTCTAAGGAGCGAATTCGGAATCCTCTATTGGATTCAGAAATGATTCTATGGTCCATACTTTTCCATTTTTATTATCAGATATATAATTAACACATGTTTTATAGTCTAGAAGATAATTGGTAACTTCGTCATATACAATTTAGTCATGGTCAGTTGAAGCTTAACTTCGTCATATCCGAAGATAACTTCGTCATATGCAAAGCCCATTTTGTTTTGGTCGTGATTAGTCGAAACTTAACTTCATCATATACGAAGTTAACTTCGTCATATCTGAAGTCCAACTTTGTCATATACGAAGTCCACTTCGTTTTGGTCATGATCGGTTGAAGCTAACTTCATCATATATGAAGTCCACTTCATTTTGGTCATGATTAGTCGAAGCTAACTTTGTCATATAATAAGTCCACTTCGTTTTAGTCGTGGTCAGTCGAAGCTGGCATATCGATTGTCTTTGAGCATCGAGTGCTTCCTTAAACATCGATTGCGGACCAACATCGATTGTCCTTTAACATCGATTGCTTCCTTAAACATCGATTGTGGACCAACATCGATTGTCCTTAAACATCAATTACGGACCAACATCAATTGTCCTTTAACATCGATTGCTTTCAAAAACATCGATTGCGGACCAACATCGATTGTCTTTAAACATTGATTGCTTCCTTAACATCGATTGTGGACCAACATCGATTTTCCTTTAAATATCGATTGTTATCTAACATCAATTGCTCCTTTAAACATCGATTGTTAACTTAACATCGATTGCTACTTTAAACATTGATTGTTAACTATCATCGATTGTTAACCAGCCCATAACGATTATTGACTGTTTTATCCATTCACCTATCGTTTGGTGTGCCTTTAATCACACCTCTTCACAAATTTATTATTATTATTATTATTTCTTTTTATTTAGGATTTAAAAAAAGGTTGTTACACCCTCCCTCACTTTAAAAAATTTGGTCCCCAAATTCATAATTATAATAGGGAAAATGACCAACCAAATATGTTGGGGGTAGTTTCGCCTCATTCTTGATTCCGATTCTCATGTAGCTTCTTCTACTCCACGGCTGTTCCATAGAACTTTGACCACAGGTATAGACCGGTTTCTGAGTTGTTGCAATTTTCGATCCATTATTTTGATAGTCTTTTCTTCATAAGTCAGGTCCTTATGCAGCATTAAGTCTTCATGGCGTATGATATGGGTAGGATTGTACACGTATTTCCTAAGCATAGAAACATGAAATACATTGTGTACGAATGCTAATTGTGGAAGTAACGCCAGCTAATATGCAACTTCACCAACCCTTGCGAGCACTTCGAAAGGGACAATGAATATTGGACTTAACTTCCCTTTGACTCCAAACCTTTAAATTCCATGAGTAGGAGATACTTTTAAAAGCACGTGATCTCCCACTTGAAATTCTAAGTCCCTCCTTCTCTTATCGACATAGTACTTCTGTAGAGATTGTGCAATTTGAGCCGATCTCGAATAACCTGAATATCTCTGGTTGTAGCTTGTACCATGTCTGGGCCTAACCATTGCTGTTCACCAACTTCGTTCCAGCATACTAGTGACCTACAACTTCTACCATATAGTGCTTCAAATGGCATCTTTATACTTGCTTGATAACTATTGCTATAGGCAAACTCCATTAAAGGCAACTGTTCATTCCAATAGCCTTCAAAATATATTGTGCAAGCTCTTAACATGTCTTCCACAATTTGATCTGTGGGTGAAAAGCAGGACTAAAGTTGAGTTTAGTACTAAGGGCAGTTTGCAATCCCTTCTAGAAATAAGAGGTTAATCTTGGGTCGCGATCTTGGACTATTGATGATGGAACTCCATGAAGTCACACAATCTCCTTCACATCGAGAGCGGCTAACACGTCCACAATCCACTTGCTTTTAATTGACAGAAAGTGTGCAGACTTAGTTAGTCAATCTACAATGACCCATATGACGTCGAGTCCACCATGAGTCCTAGGTAAACCCATGATGAAATTCATGTCAATGCTTTCCCACTTCCACTCTGGCATTTCTAAGGGTTTGAGTACACCTACAGGGCGCCGGTGTTCTGCCTTCACTTGTTGACAAGCGAGACAATGAGCAGCATGCTCAGCTACTTCTCTTTTCATGTTTGGCCACCAAAATATTCTTTTCATGTCTTGATACATCTTGGTTGCACTAGGATGAATAGTGTACTTGGTCTTGTGAGCTTTATCCATTAGTTTTTTTTTTTTTCAGTTCTTCATTATCAGGCACATAGGTCCTGTCATGAAAGAGTAATCTTCCATCTTCAGTGATGGAGAAGTCTAGTATGTCTACTATGGTTTTCCTAACACGAACCAAGAATGGATAATTTTCTTGATGATCTCTGATCTCATCAAAGATGTTGGGTTGTATCATAAGATTAGCAACCAATACCTGGTCACTTTTTTGCTCAATATCTATGTCTAGTCTGGTGAATTGTTCTAGCAATTTCATTTCGCCCATAACTAAACAAGACAATGATATCACAGGCTCCCTGCTAAGCGCATCAACTACAACATTACCTGGTCGCTTCTTTGCTGAATATCTATGTCTAGTCTGGCGAATTGTTCTAGCAATTTTATTTCGCCCATAACTAAACAAGATAATGATACCACATGCTTCCTACTAAGTGCAACAGCTACAACATTATCCTTGCCAGGGTGATATTGAATGTTGAAGTCAAAGTCTTTAAGGTACTCCAACCATCTTAATACCTAAGTTCCTACAAAAGTAACCTTACGTTAAGGTATCATGGTGGAACTAAGTTAGTGCGTATGTGAGTATCCTTTAGTCCTTGTCCCTGGTCCTACCCAATTTCTCACATAGGTATGATAGACGATGCGTAGTCAAGGCATTCCATCCCAGAACATCCCAGACCTATGAGATCCAATTAAGACATCCTAGGTTTTGATACCACAAAATTGTCACGCCCAGCCGTAGAATATCGGAATGTGAGGTAGTTAATATAGTGCGAGTATAGAGCGATTAAATATCAAATCACTACACAATTTTAAATATAAATCAACTATATTTCCTTATTTCTTCCATCGTGTCTGTTACAGTTACTATCAGAGCCATAACCATGGGCCCAAAGAACTTCATCATACTTAATAAAAACAACTAACTAACTAACTAAACTAACTCTCTAACAGAACAAGGCGACAACTAGGTTACTCATAGTCTTGCTCATCCCCATCCTCTTAAGTGTGGTCCCCATAATCATTATATTCACCTGAGGACATATCACAATTACGCAAGGTGAGCGATAATGCTTACTAGGACTTATATCTCGTAGAATAGGCATGCTTTAAGTGATTAAATATATTAAAGAGTAGAGAGACTAATGATGGAGAAAGCCAGGTAATGTTAAGAGGTAATAACATAGATAGCATGGTAATGATGGCACTTGGTTTATGTATATGAATAGCACCACATAGTTCATGATAGGACATAGACGAGTCACGTATAGTATAGCACTTTGATTGTCAATAGATAGTCGAGATAACTAGCACTTGAGTGTAATGCCAAAACACTCTGGTCAATAAACTCCTGTGGGTACTAGCACTTTTGGGCGCACCTCCCAGGACCAGATCGTGCCCCTTATAATATTGCCAGGCATTAGTCATGTTATTATCTTTGGACAATCAGTCAATAGCCAATAGAGTACCAAGAATAGATGAGAGTAAAGAGGAATAGATGAGAGCATAAATAAAACTTGAATAGATGAGACTATAGAGAGAACTACTAGTTATACACGTAAAATGACATTTAATACTAGCAATAATATCAGTTGCACAGCACACAGTCGGTACTGACAGAAAGTTTGGATTCCTTTTCTTCTTATTGGTGTGTGCATGTGAAGAAGAATCAAAGATAGTGGAATAAGATCGTGCACATCTTCCTTGGATAGAGAAATTAACATACTTTTACCTTGATATCACTTGACATTGTTACAGTATTTACAGGAACTTAACGACAGACTCAACACGGTATTATAGCAGAACGGTTCAGAAACTTGGGGTTTTAGGGCTAGAGGAAAACTTAGATCTCAAGGTATACGACATGGAAACTTATGGAAATAGCTAAATAATTCCTAACAAGATATACTCAAAAGAAATCAAGGATTTGACAAGAACTCATGGAGAACAAGAGCAAATAAGAGGTCACAAATATAGGAAATAATAAAACTTTGATCATAAGAATCACGCAACTTGATGGATGAAATATGGGAAAAACATGGGCTTGGGCTACTGGTTTCATGGACTATCTATGAATGAGATTAATTAGATTTATGCTTGAGAGATTGCCTACCTTTGGACGTTCTTAAGAAAAGTCTTTTGCACAATGAAGCAGAACGGGGTCTAGGGAAAAAGCTCTAGTTGGGTGATCTCCTCCTTCTCTGGTGCTCCAGGTATTCTTCTAAGTCGTTTAGAAAGTTGGTAACTCGCTCCTGAGGGCTTATGATGAGTATTTATAGATTTAGAGTTGCCAGGAGTCTTATTGTAACTGAAAAATTGAGTTGTAGTTTTAGCTTGATCCCTTCCGTGCCTGGAAGATTCTCGTCCCAATTGGAGTGGGAAATCTTTAGAAACTTCCTCGGTCACAAATTTAGGTTATTATGGAAGCCTAATGATGGTTAAATCTCCAAGTTTGCAGTTTCCTAACTCTTGGTAGGAGTCCTATTATGTTCTAGAACTTCCATGGAAGTCATTTCCCATAACAAGTCTGTTCCTATCTGGTTTAGCTCTAAGGAGCGGATTAGGAATCCTCTATTGAATTCGATCACGATTCTATGGTCCATACTTCCCCTTTTTATTATCGAATATATAATTAACACGTGTTTTATAGTTTGGAAGATAATTGGTAACTTCGACATAGACGAAGTCATACATAATTTAGTCATGGTCAGTCGAAGATCAACTTCGTCATATCCGAAGTTAACTTCATCATATCCGAAGTTCAACTTCATCATATACGAAGTCCACTTTGTTTTGGTCATGATTAGTCGAAGCTTAAATTCGTCATATACGAAATTAACTTCATCACATTCAAAGTCCAACTTCGTCATATACGAAGTATATTTCATTTTGGTCGTGATCGGTCGAAGCTAACTTCGTCATATACGAAGTCCACTTTATTTTGGTCGTGATCAGTCGAAGCTAACTTCGTCATATACGAAGTCCACTTTGTTTTGGTCGTGATCAGTCGAAGCTTAACTTCGTCATATACGAAGTTAACTTCATCATATCCGAAGTCCAACTTCGTCATATACGAAGTCCACTTCATTTTGGTCGTGATCGCTCGAAGCTAACTTCGTCATATACGAAGTCCACTTCGTTTTGGTCATGATCAGTCGATGCTAAGTTCGTTATATACAAAGTAACTTCATTTTGGTCATGATCAGTCGAAGCTAATTTTGTCATATACGAAGTTCACTTCATTTTGGTCGTGATCAGTCGAAGCTAACTTCGTCATATAAGAAGTCCACTTCATTTTGGTCGTGGTCATTCGAAGCTAACCTATCGAATGTCTTTGAGCATCTATTGCTTCTTTAAACATCGATTGCGGACCAACATCGATTGTCTTTTAACATCAATTGCTTCCTTAAACATCAATTGCAGACCAACATCGATTGTCTTTAAACATCGATTATGGATCAACATCTATTGTCCTTAAACATTGATTGCTTCCTTAACATCGATTGCTTCCTTAAACATCGATTGCAGACCAACATCGATTGTCCTTAAACATCAATTGCTTCTTTAACATCGATTGCAGACCAACATCGATTGTCCTTTAAACATTGATTGTTATCTAACATCGATTGCTCCTTCACACATCGATTGTTAACTTAACATCGATTGCTCCTTTGAACATAGATTTTTAACTATCATCGATTGTTGACCAGCCCATAACGATTATTGACTATTTTATCCATTGCCCTATCGTTTAGTGTACCTTTAATCACACCTCTTCACTAATTTATTATTTTTATTTAAGATTTTTTTTAAAAATAGGTTGTTACAAAAATTGTCTTCACATCCAATTTCAAAGTCTTTTGCTACACAAGGAGGAACATACCAAAGGCTCGTGAACTAAGTGTTTGAGAAGCAGTTGGGCAATAATATGGAGGCCTATATCGACGACATGCTAGTGAAGTCCTAGAAGGTGGAGGATCACTGCACCGACCTAGTAGAGACCTACGAGGCACTTTGAATGTACAATCGGGGTTAATTCGGGGAAGTTTCTTGGTTTCCTCATCATGCAAAAAAGTATTGAGGCAAACTCGGACAAGATCTATGCCATCTTGGATATGAAGCAACCACAATACATCAAGGACATTTAGCACTTGACAGGCTGAGTGGTCGCACTTAATCGCTTTATGTCTCGTACCACCAAGAGATATCTCCCCTTTTTCAAGCTTCTAAGGGGACCTATAGCCAGAGTTTCAACCTTCACTTAGAAGAGTGCAAGAAGGCCTTCAACGAGCTAAAGGAGTTTTTGACAACTTCACATGTCCTCTTGTAGCTGGTCCCTAGGGAAACCCTCTACCTATATCTCTCGGTGACCTCATTGATAGTTAGCTCGGTCTTAGTACGAGGGAACCAAAGTGTGCAAAGACCCATCTACTATGTCAGCAAAGTGCTTTTGAATGTAGAAAGAAGATATTTTATAGCTGAGAAACTTGTGCTTGCACTAGTTATCGTGGCAAAAAGACTTCGACGGTATTTCCAAGGACACAATATTGTGGTCCTCACCGACAAGCCCCTAAAGCACATCTTGGCTAATCTAGAGGCTTGAAGGTGCCTCATGAAGTGGGTAGTGTTACTAGGCACATACAACATCTCATATTTTCCCCAGACTGCTATCAAAGGTTAAGCGCTCAAACTTTATTGTAGAATACACTACCCCTCGTGAGGACTAGCCTATGGTAGTCAAGGGACCTATCTGGGAACTCTTCGTGGATGTCCTGCTCAGCCAGAAGCAACACAAGAGTTATCCTAATTTCTTTAGAAGGCATTGAGCTACAATATGTACTGAAGTTCAAGTTTGCAACATCAAACAATACTTCTAAGTATGAAGAGCTCACATGGCCAAGTATTTGGGAGCTAGAAGGGTCAAGATCTACACCAACTCACAACTGTAGCCATTCAATTCAATAAAGGTTATGAGGCCCAGCAGAAAACACAAATGATTAAATACCTCTAGTTGGCTAGGGAGATGGCTCAACGCTTTGACAACTTTGAGGTGGTGCAAATCGCTCGAGAATCAAATGCCTAGCTCGATTAGTCCTTCTGGAAGAGTTGCAAAAGTCTAGCACCGATCTTGACATGTCAACATAGTGGAAGAACTACCTAAAGATTAGAGGGCTCCTCTTATTAACTAGCTGAAATACGAGGCCACCCCGACTGACCCACATGAGGTGAGGCAACTCAAGTACCAAGATCAACACTTCTTTTGAATGACCTACTTTATAGAAGATCGTTTGCTAGACCACTGATGAAGTGTATCGGTCCTCCTAAGTTAAGACAAGCCATTGAGGAAGTACATGAAGGTATCTATGGAACGCACCAAGGAGGAAGGTCGACAACCAGAATCTTGTTATGATAGGGTTATTGGTGGCTGACATTATGATGGGACTGTGAAAAATATGTACAAAAATGTGATCGATACTAGAGGTATGATCACCATATCCACCAATGCTCCACAACCCCTCGTGTCTCTGATCGAGCCATGTCCTTTTCGCTCAGTGGGGCATCAATATCATGGGTCCTTTCCTCACCGCTCAGGTGCAAAAGAAGTTCATCATTATAGTAATCAATTATTTTACCAAATTGATCGAGACTGAGGTAATTGCCACAATAACAGAGAAGGTTGTCTAGAAGTTTGTTTAGAAATCGATCATATACCATTATGGAATCCTAAAGGTGATTGTAAGCGACAACAACCAACAATTCAACTATTTATACTTCAAGGAGGTTGTACCAACCTAGGCATCCATAATCACTTCACCTCTATAGCCCTCCTAAAGGCTAACGACCTGGTCGAAAATGCCAACAAGACCCTACTCAAAAGTGTAAGGACCAAGCTTGGCTTGAGGAATTACCAAGTGTCTTTTGGTCCCACAGGACTACACCTCGGGTGGCAACTGGTGAACTCCTTTCCATCTAGCTTACAGCACCAAGGTAGCCATCTTGCTCGAGGTTGGAAGTCCGTCAATTTGAGTTACTTACTTTGAGATAGACTCCAATGATAGAGCATTGCGGAAGAATCTCAAGCTAGTAGATGAGGTACGAGAAGTGGCAAGGATTTGGATGGTCGAGTATCAGTGCCTTTCGGCTTGGTATTACAACATTCGAGTTAAAGGTAGGATCTTTCTCCCTGGGGACTTGGTGCTATGGAAAGCTGAGGCATCTTGACCACTAGAAGTGGGGGAAAAGCAAGAGCCACTTGGGAAGGCCCTTATTGAGTAGTCGAATCCCTCGACAAAGGAACCTACAACTTAGAGGCACTCGAAAGTAAGCCTATATCATGCACATGGAACACCGAGTCATTGAAATTTTTTTACCATTGTTGTAAAAAGGATATTTCATTTTCATTTTAACAAGTAGAATTTATTTAAATAAAAATATTTGTTACAGTTTTTGTTACATTGCTTGGAGCTTATCCATCCTAATATAAAGTTGTTCTCTCCCATCTCGATTACCCTTTTACTTCTCTTCGCTCATGTCTAGAATAATTTCTGGCTTCTCTTGGTTACTGTGAGAACTCTAGCAGAGGAAGGGGTCGTGGCTCAAACCCTCTTGTCAAGACACTGACTCCACTTAGATGGAAATTGGCTCGGTCGCTGAGATTGCCAACTATTGAGCCTATCTACTAGACC
Organism: Colocasia esculenta; assembly: GCA_014218235.1. Taxonomy (NCBI): domain Eukaryota; kingdom Viridiplantae; phylum Streptophyta; class Magnoliopsida; order Alismatales; family Araceae; genus Colocasia; species Colocasia esculenta. The sequence goes on along the minus strand of CM024753.1, from coordinate 185,352,499 downwards.
TATATAAGGAAGAATTTCTCGCTTCGACCTGAGCGTGGGGATGCAACAAGGGAAGAAGACCGGGGCCGCAACCCTATTGTATCACCAGTTGTGATTGATGTTAGGTTGAGCGCAAAAGGGAAGCTAGGAAGGGAAGGGAAGAGATAAGCAAAAAGACCTCCCACTCAGGCTACCTCGATAGCTCAATGGAGGGAGTAGGGGCGATAGAGATACAAACAGAGACATGTGAGCCTAAGGAGCAGTTGGATTCATTAGGAAGATGACCTGACCTCTAGACCTGAAAGGACTTCGTCTAGTTGAAGGCATGGAGGGGAGAACTCTATAGGAAGAATCCACCCACCTCACTCTACCTTACACTACATCCATCCCATTTCACTCTTCCTTACACTACGCCAGTAGCAAGGCTGAAAAACCAAGATGACAATGTTGAGTCATCTTCCCCATCATCACCAGACTCCATCTTGACGACAACAATGAAGGCAAGGCAAAAGAAAGAGGGCACAAGAAAGTAGAATAGTAGGGGGAACTTCGAGAGGGGTGCTTCTGAGATCTTTGAGGCACCCCATGGCCTATTTATAGGCCAAGGACGTCACCTTAACTTCCCCCCACTACACAGATAGGGCAGCATATAGACAATTATTTCAGCCATGTCTTGATGTATCTCTCTAGAAGATTCTAGCCCTACCGCACACACAAAGTGATAAGACAGATCATACGTCTATGTGCTCGATTCAATGGTGTGGCTCAAGAGATTTGCATGGAAGATCACAAGGAAGCTCAGTTCAAATCTTTGACCAGGTTCGTATTAGAACTTGACACTTAGACGTGAAAGAAGAGATATAAGCATGAAAGAAGGCCGAGATAAATACTTAGTTGTGGTAGAAGGATCACAAAACTTCATTTCCTTAAAAAAGTGCTTACAATCCCAAAATGAAGATCATAGTCTCCTAATACAAAAAGTTCTTAAAGGGAGATATTAGTCTCTTGATACAAAAGGAGAAAAGAGAAAGAAGGAACCGTAGGTGCTCAATTGAGGACGATGGTCTCATCATCTGGCCTTTGGGCAACATCCCTCTTGGTAACAAGTGGTTGAGACTCAGGATCGATTGTCAACTCAGCTTGGGTTGGAGATGTCTCGGTCGCTTCCCCCTTAGAAACAATCTCAGTCACAGAGGGTCCATCTTCTTCATCTATTTTGGGCTCCTCAACAGTAGTGGTTGAGTCTACATCCTAGTATGAGTTGTAAAGCTAGTTGGACATGAACACCAATTCGGTCTCGACCTAGTCCTGCACCATCCAAGAACCCTAAGTGAAGCCTTGAGTGAAACCCTTCCTTATCTCTCACTCAATTCCCGATAGATATTGCTTGATAGTTAGCTTTAGGATCTTTTGCAACTTTTCTTAGACTCCTAGAACTCCTTCACCACCTCAGTTTCGGCAACCTCTGGAGCCGAATTGACATCCTGAGGATGTTTCTGCAACTCTTCCTTCTCTAGCACCTCCCCCTAGAACTATCTCCTAACGTGCATCCTCTAGAGCCTAGGACTTCACATTTAGAAGTTGCCTAGCTTGTGCGAGCTGCTGCTCCAAAGACCAAATTCTTACCTTGTTAGTGTCGGATCGAGCCTGAAGAGAAAGCACCTCTTGGCAAAGCTGGGAGCACTAAGAGGTCAACTCACTGTGCTCCCAGTTTAGTTCTAAGTCCCCCTCTAGCCGCTCTAGCCTCTTTAAGACCACCAAGTCAAATGATGTTGACCAAAGGTGGCACTCCATCGCTTTCTCTATGAGCTCTTGACTCAGAAGCCAATCTTGGTCTACCCTAACTAGGGAAGAACTCAGGTGCTAGCACAGGTCGATGATGGTCTTCCCTTCGTTCGACCGCTACTACTTGGAGAGATCAGGTCATTGACGATGCGGACCAAGGGAGCCTGGCTTTGAGGAGAACCATACTCGACTTATGCGGTGGGAACAATGGTTGTAGAGGTGACACACAAACCCAACATTGTCTGTGCAGAAACCTCGGGTATCGAGTAAGGGGTCTCCATTGACCTCCTTAGCTCGGTTGCCCAAACAGTGATTGTGTTGGCCATGAACGTTAGATTGTCAAGCCTTCTTTTAGCGGCGACCTTCTTTCGGCCACCATTAGCGCCCATGACCTTCCCCTTATTGAGCCCCACTGGTCACCATAGGGTAGAACCCCCTTCCATGGAGATGTCTACTTTGGCAGGTATTTCAACCTCTTTATCCTGAGCTTTAACCTGACCTAAGACTAGTCGGCTACCGAAAGAAAGAAGGTCAGCGTCGCTCAGGAATAAAAGCAAGAGTACCGGGCAGACCCAAGGACGAGTAAAGTTACCTTGGGCAACCCAGGTGAAACTCGCACTTTCCTTGAGGAAGGTGACATCTAGGAGTGTTGCTTTACTCAGATCATTGCCTAAAGAGCTTGTATCTCAGACTCGAGGCTCTGGCTCATAAAATTTCTTCCTTGAACGTGACTAGGGAAAAAGTTTACCTTAGTTCTAAAGGGCCAAGGCTCGGCTTCCACCGATTGAGTCACTTAGAAATACTGGGACTTCCATCCCTTGTGGGAGGTGTCTGGGCTAGCAAAGGGAAAAAGTTTCATGTTGCATAAGGCTTGAAAGAAGTAGAAGCCATGCCCATTGGCTGGGTGCTCTTTAAGGTCATAAAAGGCACAAAATAAGCAAGCAAAGCTTCGACCCGCCTTTGCCTACAGAGGTAAAGAAACACATAGAGAAAATCATAGGAATTGGCTACCAATTGGACAATAGCTAGCTAGGTCGAAGTGCTTGAGGACATTGACAATGATGGGGTGGACTAAAAGCCTAAACCCTATGAAGAAAACCAAGGAGAAGGAATAGAATGCATTAGGACAAGACTGAGAACTAGACTTGTTCGGTAAGGCGGCGGCCAAACCAAATGACAATGGGATCCTAAACATGCTGCTAAAGATGCTAATGATGTCATTGGTGCAGGAGCCCTTAGTCTTCCCTCTCCCTCACCGTTTGCTGAAGACCCCTCCTCGAAAGCAACAAAATGAGAAGGGGAAGCTTGGGGTTGAGGGGAGAGTTGGTAGATAACTGTTGTGGCATCCACAAACAACCATTGTGAAAGCTTCCACGACATCCTAATCATCCTCATTGGCATCATGAGTGATAGTAAAGGAGACTCACCATGGCCATTGTAGAGGAAACCCCATGCAAAATTGGAAGAGACTCGGGCGTGGCACAAGAAGAAGTCGGAGAAGCAAAGGGTGACAACGTAGCGAGGTGAAAAACTCCCCCAGGGGAGCAATGGCACTCCTCTTATATAGGAGTGACCATCTCCTGAGAAGGTGTAGGTGTCCCCTCGGGTCTCTCAATTGCCAAGGGCACCATGTGATGACCAAACTGTTCCCATAATAAATAATTCATTTATTTATATATTCATTTTGATGATTAACAAAATAGTACTAATGGATTACTTGAGCCTTGAGAACAGGAAATAAAAGAAAAATGAAAGTTCAAGACAATCAGGAAAGTCTCATCTCACATTCTGTCCAAGTCTTTGTATCGACTTCTTTGATAAGTAGAAACGATTTCCTCTTTGACCGAAAAATTCAAAACAAATCGATATCGCAACGATTCTTTAAGACATTGCAACGATTTCTTTAGAACCCGTAACGACTTGACTGTCGTAACGATTTCTTTAGACCTCGTAACGATTTCTTTAGAACCCGTAATGACTTGACCGCCGTAACGATTTCTTTAGACCTCGTAACGATTTCTTTAGAACTCGCAACGACTCTCTAGCCGTAACGATTTCTTTAGACCTCGTAACGATTTCTTTAGAACTCACAACGACTCTCTAGCCGTAACGATTTCTTTAGTTATCGTAACGATTTCTTTAGACTTCATATCGATTTCTTAAGTGTTTCACAACGATTTCTTTGAAACTCATAACGACTTGATTGCTGTAACGATTTCTTTAGAGTTCATAACGATTTCTTTGAAACTCATAACGACTTGATTGCTGTAACGATTTCTTTAGAGTTCATAACGATTTCTTTGAAACTCATAACGACTTGATTGCTGTAACGATTTCTTTAGAGTTCATAACGATTTCTTTGAAACTCATAACGACTTGATTGCTGTAACGATTTCTTTAGAGTTCATAACGATTTCTTTACAGTTCATAACGACTTGATGTTCATAACGATTTCTTTACAGTTCATAACAACTTGATAAGTGTTCATAACGACTTGCTATAACTCATAACGATTTCATCATTATAATGTGATAATGCTCTGTCATAACGATTTGTCAGTTATCGCATAACGATTTCATAAGTCATGAAGGCATCGGGATTATTTATATCGAATTTCTTGCTGTATCAGTATAATGCTTTTGAATAGCGTTGAAAAGTCAAAGTCATATCTCGTCTGTTGACTGCTTCGCATTAAATGCTCTCTGATCGTATCTCCCATGCATGTAGACGATATCTTCTATTTTTATGCTACTCTGTCTACGTACTTTTTAGACAGAAAGGAGCTTTGCTATATATTGCAATATCTATTCCATCTGCAACTACCACTATTTATTGTTGATATGCTTGCAGATATCTGACAAGACTCATCTGTACAACGTTAGATACAAGATACAAGATTCCAAAACATTTCTCTGGCGTGTACTAAAGGATAAAAGACTGAAGATCAGAAGCTTCCTTGGTGACCAGTCTAACGTACACCAGGATAAGAGACAACGGATTCTTCAACGTTCAAATTTGAATCTGAAGTTTAAATAAGACTCAAGACGGAGAAGACAACAGTGATAACAAGACTTGCAATTCGAAAAGAAAGAACACCATCTCTTCAAGTCTTCAGAAGATTGAAACAAGAGCGAAGCTTCCACTCCAACCTTGTTCTTAGCTCTTAGCTCTCAGTGATCAAAAGGAGATTTTATTTGTGAGAGCTTGTGTAGTCCTTGGAGAGAAAACCTTGTTAAATCTCTTTCTCTCTCGGGCCTTGGTAGCTTCAGCTTGCAGCTGGTCAAGCTAGAGTCTGAAGCCTGTTCCTACACATTCTCTTCTTTAGTTGTGTTCCCTTCTGGACGAAGGAAGACCTGGTGGCATCCAGGGTGGTTGTTTTCCCTTCAGGTTGAAGGAAGACCAGTTGAGGCTGGGTGTAAGGATCCTTAAGGGGGATTGTTCCCTTGGTAGTGAAATCCTGAGGTATTGCTCAGGGACTGGACGTAGGTCTCCTGTGGAGAGGAGTTCCGAACCAGGATAAAAATCCTTGTGTCTTGTGGATGTGCTTTGTGTGATTGTTGTCTTATTTGCTCTAACTCTAACCTTGTTATTAAGTTGTGCAATCCTTTCAGTAAACATGTTTTAATCAGAGATCGAAGTTTTAATAACCCATTCACCCCCCCTCTGGGCTAGCTAGCTGGGCAACAAGTGGTATCAGAGCACGTCTCTTCGACAAAGAAGAAGATCCAACGATCTGAAGAGCAAAGATCTATGGCAGCCCAAAGCAACTTCGAAGGTCAGTCAGTCAACAGGCCTCCCTTGTTCGATGGAGAAGACTACACCTACTGGAAGACTAGAATGGAATATTTTCTACAAGGTCATGATTACACAATCTGGTCCATTGTAGAAGAAGGTGATCTTTTGGTCACAAATGCTAAGGCTCAGTGGACAGATGATGATAGGAAAAGAATATCCTTAAACTGCAAAGCCAAGAGCATATTATGCTGTGCCCTAAGCAAGAAAGAATTCAATAGAGTTTCAGCCTGCAAATCCGCAATGGAGATGTGGGAAAAGCTCAGAATTACCTATGAAGGGACAGACAAAGTAAAGGAGACAAGAATAGATATTCTGGTAGCTCAATATGAAAGATTCCAGATGCAGTCAGGGGAATCAATAACTCAGATGTTCAGCAGATTCACAGACATTACAAATGGATTAGCTGGATTGGGAAAAGTTTATAATGTACCAGACATGGTTAGAAAAGTCCTCAGATCTCTACCATCTTCATGGACTCCAAAGGTAACAGCCATTGAAGAAGTCAATGACTTAAAACTAATGTCATTGGAAAAGCTAATAGGATCTCTCATGGCTCACGAGATAAACATGGAGAGATTAGGAGAATCCTCCAGCAGAAGGAAACAATCAAATGCTCTCAAAGTGAATGATGAGATATCAGAAGAATCTTTGGATAACAGTGAAGATAGCAAAGACAGTGATGATGAAGAAGCCATGTGTCTCGAAGACTTCAGAGAATATTAGCAAAGAAAAAGAAGTATCAGTCCGGAAGAAGATTTTTCAAGAAAAATAAAGACTTCAGAAAATCAGAAGCAAAGGATCAGAAGAAAGGAGAAGTGATCTGTTATGAATGCAAGAAGCCTGGACACATCAAGGCAGACTGTCCAACGCTTAAGAAAAATGATCACAAGAAGAAGGACAACTTCAGAAGATTCAAGAAGTATAAAAAGAAAGCAATGGCAGCTGCTTGGGAGAACAGCAGTGACTCAGACAGTGAGTCAAGCTCGAGCAGTGAAGGTGAAGAAGTCAACCTGGCTTTCATGGCCAACACCGAAGACAAGGGAAAATCAAAAGCATCCAAATGGTATTTGGATAGTGGATGCTCAAGGCACATGTCAGGGAACCATAAACTTTTTGTTAATCTCCAAGATGAAGAAGGAACAGTCACATATGGAGATAATGGAAAAGGCACAGTAATAGGAAGTGGATCCGTAAACATCAAAGGAAGATCAGTAATTGAAGATGTGATGCTGGTCAAAGGATTAAAGCATAATCTCATCAGTATCAGCCAGTTGTGTGACAAAGGCCATCAGATTCAGTTCCAAGAATCAAAGTGCAGTATATTAAAGGATGGAACAATTATTTTTGAAGCTTATTGAGAAAGAAATCTGTATGTACTCTATCTTGAAGAACTCAAGGATCAAGATGTGTGTTTGGCAGCTAGTAAAGATCAATCAACAGAGTTGTGGCACAGAAGATTGGGCCACTGCAGCTTGGATGGCTTGAATAAGCTCAGAAAGAGAAAGCTAGTTGAAGGATTGCCAAAGGTCAATTCTAAATTGGACAGTATCTGCAAACCCTGTGCAAGAGGAAAGCACACCAAGAGCTCTTTCAAATCAAAGACTGTAGTAACCACCTCAAAGCCCTTAGAACTACTTCATATGGATCTATTTGGGCCAATGAGGACTACTAGTCTAGGAGGAAAGAATTTTGGATTTGTAATAGTTGATGATTATTCAAGATTCACTTGGGTATCCTTTCTAGAGCACAAAGATGATACTTTTGACAATTTTGTCAGCTTCAGCAAGAAAGTTCAGAAGGATCAGAAGTTCACAATTGTCTCTATCCGATCAGATCATGGTGGTGAGTTTCAGAATGAAAAGTTTGCAAAGTTCTGTGATGATCAAGGAATTGAGCACAACTTCTCAGCCCCAAGGACACCTCAACAGAATGGAATTGCTGAGAGGAAAAACAGAACTCTTTTGGATATGACAAGAACCATGTTATCAGAATATGATTTGCCAAGATACTTCTGGGCCGAAGCCATCAACACTGCATGTTATATCATAAATAGAGTGATGATCAGGCCGATTCTGAAGAAGACTGCTTATGATCTCTACAAAGGAAAGAAGCCAAAGATCAGCCATTTCAGAATATTTGGATGTCCTTGCTTCATCCACAACAATGGAAAAAGGGACATTGGTAAGTTGGATGCCAAATCAGATGAAGGCATCTTTATGGGGTACTCTTCTAAACCCAAAGGTTATAGAGTTTTCAATAAGCGTTCCTTGTTAATTGAACAATCTGTACATGTTATTTTTGATGAATCTAACCCTTCCTTGAAAAAGGAAGAAATTAGTGACATTGATGATGCAGATGACTTGTCTGAAAAATTAAAGAATACCTCAATTAAGGACAAGGAAGATCCTCCTCTGGAAGAACTGCAGCAAACTGAAATTCAACATGAAAATCTTCCAAAAGAGTGGAGACATCAGAAAGATCACCCTCCTGAAAACATTATTGGTGATCCATCTGTAGGGGTAAGAACAAGAGGTAATGTAATTCCTTGTGATTATTTAGCCTTTGTTTCTCAAATAGAGCCAAAGACAGTCAATGAAGCTTTATCTGATGAATCTTGGATATTAGCCATGCAAGATGAACTAAATCAGTTCAAGAGAAACCAAGTATGGTCACTTGTTCCTAGACCATCCAATCATTCAGTTATTGGCACCAAGTGGGTGTTCAGAAATAAACTGGATGAGTCTGGAATAATCTTAAGGAACAAGGCCAGACTGGTAGCTCAAGGATACTCTCAAGAGGAAGGCATAGATTTCGATGAAACCTATGCACCTGTAGCTAGACTTGAGGCTATTAGGATTTTACTCGCTTATGCATCTGCATTTGATTTAAAACTATTTCAAATGGATGTCAAGTCAGCCTTTTTAAATGGTTTTATCAAGGAGGAAGTTTATGTTGAACAACCTCCAGGTTTTGATGATCTCGAATTTCCAAATCATGTATTTAAACTACATAAGACTTTATATGGTTTAAAGCAAGCACCTAGAGCCTGGTATGAAAGGCTCAGTACTTTCTTATTAGATCATGGTTTCACTAGAGGAAAAGTAGATAGTACATTATTTATAAAATCTCAGGATAAACATATACTTCTTGTGCAAATATATGTAGATGATATTATTTTTGGATCTACTGATGAATCTCTTTGCAAGTACTTTGAAAAGCTTATGCAGGGAGAATTCGAAATGAGCTTGATGGGGGAGCTAAGCTACTTCCTTGGATTGCAAATCAAGCAAGGGAAGGATGGCACTCATATCTGTCAAGCCAAGTACACCAAAGAGCTGTTAAAGAAATTTGGATTTGAAGATGCAAAGCCATTATCAACCCCAATGAGCACATCAACCAGAATGGACAGTGATCAAAAAGGTAAAAAGGTAGATCAAAAGAATTATCGAGGTATGATAGGATCATTACTTTACTTAACTGCAAGTAGATCAGACATTTTGTTTAGTGTATGCATGTGTGCTAGATATCAGGCAGACCCTAGAGAGTCTCATTTAATTTCAGTAAAAAGAATATTTAGATATCTGGCTAGAACTCATGATTTAGGTCTCTGGTATCCTAGATCTTGTGAAATAGAATTAGTAGGATATTCAGATGCTGATTATGCTGGATGCAAAGTAGATAGAAAAAGCACCAGTGGTTGTTGTCAATTTCTTGCAGGATGTTTAATATCATGGTCATCCAAGAAACAAAATTCAGTAGCTTTATCAACAGCTGAGGCAGAATATGTTGCTGCTGGAAGTTATTGTACACAACTTCTTTGGATAAAGCAACAACTTGAGGATTTCGGAATTCACATCAAATCAATTCCACTATTGTGTGATAATACAAGTGCCATCAACCTCACCAAAAATCCAGTTCAGCACTCAAGGACTAAGCACATTGAGGTAAGATATCATTTTATTCGAGACCACGTAGCTAGTGGTAATTTAGAAATTTCTTTTATAGATACAAATGGTCAATTAGCAGACATCTTCACAAAATCCCTACCTGAAGAGAGATTTACATCTCTTAGAAGGGAATTAGGGATGTGCAATGTGTGAAAAGATCTCTGTAATTTTATTGGCATAAAATTTTTTTTCAGATAGAGATTAAAATTTCTCTCTTTAACAATGAGCAAAAGTCAATTTGTCTACATTTCTTGACCGCTATCGTATTAAAAGCTGTTTGACCCGTCAAACGATTTTGTCATTTTCTGGCTTTACTGCCTCTGGCGCTTCACTTTTCGATAAAATAATAATAATTTATTCAAATCGTTCTGAGAACGACTTGTCTTCTACTTTTACCTTTTTATCCTCTATCTGTTCACCCAAAGCCGATGCCCTAACAATTTTGGGATCGACTCTCTGCAACTTTCGAAGCTTTCTCCTCTTCCCGCGAAGAATCCCTTCAAGAGCTTCCATCTCTTCCATCATTTCCCTTCACCAGAATCTCCTTCTCCTCTACCTATGGCCGCTTCGATGATCTCCGGAAGCGTAGGGGGCTACAGTGCTGAGTATTTGTCCCCAAAGGAGCAAGAGAGGTTTACGTTTGTGAAGACGAAGATTTGCGGAAATAAGGCAGTGGATGTTCAGAATCTTGAGAAGAGTGGCATGTCCAGTTTAGTCGAAGCCTTGAGAAGAATGCAGTGGATGGATGTTGTTACTTTCACCGAGGTAAGCTACCCGGATCTTGTGAAAGCGTTTTTCATTTGTTTGAAGTCAGAGGCAGATGGGTCCCTTGTCTCCACAGTGAAGAGCACCCAGATCAAGATAGATTATGATCTATTGCATGAGTTGTTTGGAGTAAAGACTTCAGGCTTTAGTGGTGTGAACTCAGTAAATGATGAAGCTAAAGGTCTTGGCATTATTGGTCCAGGGTTTAAGCTGAAGGATGGAAAATTGGATATAAATCAGATGTCAGCTTTCAATCGTTTGCTCCACTTTATTGTCTGCCAAATCATAGTTCCTCGGAGTGCTACCTTTTCTTCATGCACTAGGGCAGACTCAGACTTGATGTTCTGGGTAATCCAGAACAAGGAGATAAATCTGGCCGCAGTTATGATTGAGAGAATGAAATTTACCAGTACTCAAATCTGGGAAACAAAGAGCAAGCTAAATGTTTCCTTGCCTTATGCTCATCTACTCACCAGGATTTTCAAGCATTTCGGAGTAGATGTGTCTGGAGCTGTAGTAGAGAAGATGGGCCAGTCTATAAGGTCCAGAAATTTGAAGAAAAGTGGTTTTTCAGTGCAAGATGGAATTTGGTCAAAGTCCTCTGTGGCTGAAGGAGAAGCAATTATTGGGGATATCCCAGAAGTTCAAGAAGAAGTAGCAGCAGCAGAGCAAGCAGCAGCAGCAGAAGAAGAAGTAGCAGCAGCAGTAGCAGAAGAAGAAGCAGCAGCAGCAGAGCAAGCAGCAGCAGCAGAAGAAGAAGCAGCAGCAGCAGAGCAAGCAGCAGCAGCAGTTGTTCAAGCAGCAGCAGTACCAGTTGTGTCCAGCCAGGCAGAAGTTTCAGTCTCACCTATTTTGGAGATTATCTCTCATTCTCCAGAAGTTCAGATGGAAGAAGGTGCAGCTGGTGTGGCAGACTCTTTGCCCACCACCTTAGTCGCCTCAATCTTAAGAGAAGTATTGGATTTCATTCCCTCCACCTTAGCTACTTCCAAAGAAGGTGGATGTGTTGAAGAAGAAGTTATGGCACCAGGCCATACTGAAATTCAGTCTGAACCAATTGCTAATGTTGAGATACAAGCAGGTACTCAACAAGATGTGGTCATGGAAGAAGCTCCTAGCCAAGGGGAGCAAAGTCTCTTTGAACCTGAAGTGCCTGAATCCGTGGTAGAAGGCCACTTGGAGAAAGTTGTGTTGGAAGAAGCTCCTGCTCAGGGGGAGCAAGAAAGTGTTGAACTCCCCGCTCCTATTCAGGGGGAGCAAGTAGGCATTGAGAAAATTCCACCTCCTGCCAGTGTTCCTGTTAGTGAAGGCCCAGGTGCAAGCAATATCAATCTTGAGGAGCCTGTCATTCAGCAAGGGAAGCAAAAGAGAGTGGCTCACAAAAGGCCAAGAAAGAGTCACAGAAAAGTAAATTTGAAGCCTATTATGTCATTGCTGAGAGCTCAGGGAGAAGTCTTGTCATCTGTTCAGACAAGTGTTCAGGGCATTATTGCCAATCAAGCTTCAACCTCCTCTGACCTATCCTCAATTCGAAATGCAATGAGGTGGTTCAATAAAGAGATGTCTGATATGAAGCAAATGCTAGCAGTTCTTTCAAAGTCTAGTGGTGTCCCTCCTGCACCCACTCAGAGCAGTCCAGCTGCAGTTCCTAGGCCACCAGGGCCTCCAGTAGAAGTCTCTCGGCCAACAGGGCCACCAGTTCAAGCATCAGGGCCACCAGGGCCATCAGGGCAAGCTTCAGGGTCATCAGGACCCTCTTCAGTTGTCAGAGAAGCCAAAGGGAAAGAGCCCATGACAGCTACTTCGGCCCCTGACACTTCAAATCCTGCACCACCAACCATTAAACATCCTGTGCCTCGCACTCAACCATCTTCCTCTCTCACTACATCTCAACCCTCTTTCTCTCCTACTCCCTCTCACACCTCAGGTCCATCATCCTTCTCACCCTCATCACCTCAAACTCAAACCACTCCAATTCAACCCACTTCATCCTTCAATCCCAAACACCTCTTCTATCCTCCTACTCCTCCTTCTTCTGTCTATGTCTTTCCGGAAAAACCTCTACTTCTTGGTGTTTTTGACACCAATATTCCGGATGATTTTGAGAGAAACACCCTTATTTCAATTCTCTCCACCTCCACTCACATTCACAGGACTGATCCTCCCAGTCCTGCCAAGAAAAAGAGGAAAACTTCCTCATCTGTTCGCACCCTCTCTGTACCTTTATTTCCTCCCCTTTGGTACTCTCTTACCCTCGAGCCTCAAAGAAGACCAATCTATAAAGAATACCTTCAGAAGTGCATTCTCTCCACCATATATGGCATTCCCTTCCTTAACCTATTCGAACACCTAAACATTACTCTTCCTCTTACCCAGTTGACCCACATCCAGAAATCCAAAATCCTTGAGGGCACTGAGTTCAAGACTGAAGAGCAGTGGGCAAATGTCAAGGGCAATAAGGCGCAGTATGCAAGGTTTTTGACTGCCAGGGCAGAATCTCTCACCCACAGACCTCATCCACTCACTCTTTCTGAGTGGTTTGTCATTCAGCATAAAAATGCTTGGGGATCCTTCATTCTGAAAGAGATTTGGATTGCCGAGAACTTCCAGCTTTACAGTGATTTCTGCTACTTGAACAAGCTGCCTGAAGTTCAATTTAGCCAGTTCAATTCCACCATTGTCTCGCTAAGAACAGAGCATCCTGTGAACCTTCCACTCAAGATAGAATTTGCATCCTTCAAGGTGGATACTCCAGTTCTTCTGCCCAAGTTGCATTCCTTAGTATTTGATTCAGATGCAGGTTCTCATGCACTGGATATGTTTGCAAGGCAGATGGGCCGGATGTCAGCCAAGCAGGGCAGATTACCCTCCTTCTTGCGGTTCATCTTCAGAGAATACCACTCTGGCCGCATTTCTGCTCAAACTTTGGCTCCACTCATGTCTGAGTGTGAGAGGCTTTCTCCCTCAGAATGGGAAAAGCTATACATTGCCCCCCGTCTTCACTTGGAATCAATTAATAATGATCTAGCCCATCAGTGCAAGCCACTTCTTTCAGTAGAAGTTTTCTTGGATCTCAACTCCATAACTCCAATCCAGGAGATCTATGTTCAGTGGGCCGCTAGATACAATACCTTTTATGCTCTGAAGCAGGACCTCCTTGATAAGCAGATCTTCTATCCCATATCTCTGGATAGATTTCTCCATAGAGCTAGTTTTGGAAAGAGCACTTACTTCAGATTCATCCTGGATCCAGATCAGTATGCAGAGTTCTTGGATCAGCAACGGACTCTATACATTCAAAGGGCCACCCCCTCCATGGGTACTAATTTTTCAGTTGCCTCTGGAGTTTTCCAACAAACTTTTGAAGATCTTGAGATCAAGGCATGGACTGTCATCTCACAGCATGCCTCTTTATTGTCTCCTTTGTACTATCTCTCTCGCACTTAATACAATGATCTCTCTTCTTTGTCTCACAACCTATCTTTTTGCTTATTGACAAAATGGGGGAGAAAACTAAAGTTAATCTGAAAAACATGTTTAATTTTTGTATGATGTTTAGTATATTTTGTCATCATAAAAAAGGGGGAGATTGATGACCAAACTGTTCTCATAATAAATAATTCATTTATTTATATATTAATTTTGATGATTAACAAAATTGAGCCTTGAGAACAGGAAATAAAAGAAAAATGAAAGTTCAAGACAATCAGGTAAGTCTCATCTCACATTCTGTCCAAGTCTTTGTATCGACTTCTTTGATAAGCAGAAACGATTTCTTCTTTGACCGGAAAATTCAAAACAAATCGATATCGCAACGATTCTTTAAGACATCGCAACGATTTCTTTAGAACCCGTAACGACTTGACTGTCGTAACGATTTCTTTAGACCTCGTAACGATTTCTTTAGAACCCGTAACGACTTGACCGCCGTAACGATTTCTTTAGACCTCGTAACGATTTCTTTAGAACTCGCAACGACTCTCTAGCCGTAACGATTTCTTTAGACCTCGTAACGATTTCTTTAGAACTCACAACGACTCTCTAGCCGTAACGATTTCTTTAGTTCTCGTAACGATTTCTTTAGACTTCATATCGATTTCTTAAGTGTTTCACAACGATTTCTTTGAAACTCATAACGACTTGATTGCTGTAACGATTTCTTTAGAGTTCATAACGATTTCTTTGAAACTCATAACGACTTGATTGCTGTAACGATTTCTTTAGAGTTCATAACGATTTCTTTGAAACTCATAACGACTTGATTGATGTAACGATTTCTTTAGAGTTCATAACGATTTCTTTGAAACTCATAACGACTTGATTGCTGTAACGATTTCTTTAGAGTTCATAACGATTTCTTTACAGTTCATAACGACTTGATGTTCATAACAATTTCTTTACAGTTCATAACTACTTGATAAGTGTTCATAACGACTTGCTATAACTCATAACGATTTCATCATTATAATGTGATAATGCTCTGTCATAACGATTTGTCAGTTATCGCATAACGATTTCATAAGTCATGAAGGCATCGGGATTATTTATATCGAATTTCTTGCTGTATCAGTATAATGCTTTTGAATAGCGTTGAAAAGTCAAAGTCATATCTCGTCTGTTGACTGCTTCGCATTAAATGCTCTCTGATCGTATCTCCCATGCATGCAGACGATATCTTCCATTTTTATGCTACTCTGTCTACGTACTTTTTAGACAGAAAGGAGCTTTGCTATATACTGCAATATCTATTCCATCTGCAACTACCACTATTTATTGTTGATATGCTTGCAGATATCTGACAAGACTCATCTGTACAACGTTAGATACAAGATACAAGATTCCAAAACATTTCTCTGGCGTGTACTAAAGGATAAAAGACTGAAGATCAGAAGCTTCCTTGGTGACCAGTCTAACGTACACCAGGATAAGAGACAACGGATTCTTCAACGTTCAAATTTGAATATGAAGTTTAAATAAGACTCAAGACGGAGAAGACAACAGTGATAACAAGACTTGCAATTCGAAAAGAAAGAACACCATCTCTTCAAGTCTTCAGAAGATTGAAACAAGAGCGAAGCTTCCACTCCAACCTTGTTCTTAGCTCTTAGCTCTCAGTGATCAAAAGGAGATTTTATTTGTGAGAGCTTGTGTAGTCCTTGGAGAGAAAACCTTGTTAAATCTCTTTCTCTCTCGGGCCTTGGTAGCTTCAGTTTGCAGTTGGTCAAGCTAGAGTCTGAAGCCTGTTCCTACACATTCTCTTCTTTAGTTGTGTTCCCTTCTGGACGAAGGAAGACCTGGTGGCATCCAGGGTGGTTGTTTTCCCTTCAGGTTGAAGGAAGACCAGTTGAGGCTGGGTGTAAGGATCCTTAAGGGGGATTGTTCCCTTGGTAGTGAAATCCTGAGGTATTGCTCAGGGACTGGACGTAGGTCTCCTGTGGAGAGGAGTTCCGAAACAGGATAAAAATCCTTGTGTCTTGTGGATGTGCTTTGTGTGATTGTTGTCTTATTTGCTCTAACTCTAACCTTGTTATTAAGTTGTGCAATCCTTTCAGTAAACAGGTTTTAATCAGAGATCGAAGTTTTAATAACCCATTCACCCCCCCTCTGGGCTAGCTAGCTGGGCAACACCATGATGCGACGCATCACCTCATGCCTAGTGGGACATTAAGCCCTTACCACCCTTGCGACTTCCAAGGTGATGTGACGGCATCCCAATTACCACTAGGACAAATATCAAAAAATAGGCGAGAATTGTCCTAACTAGAAGAAGGAAAAAGGGGGCACGTAGTGCGCAACTCAAAAACTTCATCCACGCGTATGGTCCAAACCCAACTCAATTTCCGAACTAAAACCCCAACTTGGGAAAGGGGCACAAGTGGAGAGTGTGAAAATAGCGGCCCACAAAAAGCCCATATAGACCTGCAACCTAAAAAGCAAAGAAGGCCTAATAAACCCATTAGGACCTAGTAGCCAGAGATTATGACAAAGGCCTAGGGATAGGATCCCAAGCGAGTTGACTCGGGTATCCAAAAGCCCTTGAGCAACAGGAATCTCTATATCCTGAGATAGAAGTCCCTAAGAGATTGAGGTTGTCTGGTGGACAACTCGAGGGACCAAGTGAGACCTCAATCTATTGTGAAACTCGAGATTCGCGAGGTCCTCATGGCCGAGATACCTTTAAGCTATCCCAACACCATCAGAACTTTACCACGTGGCGCCCTTATGATGATAAGGATAAAGTCGAAGAAAAGTAGAACAATGGATATAGAACTGAAGGAGTCTTGGGTAACGAACACCTGGACTTCTAGACGACCCCTATCCTTAAGAAATGTCTCCTGATCTACCTTGATAGTTTCAGTCTTATCTTCAGGAGGATGACCACTAGTTAAACTTAAGTATCCCTCGTCACAGGTAAGATATCCTAGAATACTCACTCTAGCAAAGGGCAATCTTGCATCCCTAGTCTCTCTCTCTCTTTCCATACTCCCGTTAGTATTGACTTCGAAAGGTTATTTTTGGGATCCCCTCCCAAGATCTCTGACCTTTTCCCCCCACCTTGTAGATCCTAAGAGAAGAAGACACAGATTTCTATCATCGACACTCCTACCGACACCCGAGTGTGTCCCCAAGGGGTGAGATCTAGGTCCCTTCAATTGTATTTTAGAATTACTGTTATTTTAAATGTATCTAAAAGCAACCCGAGGCATGTTGGATCCTCTGAATTCTTTGCTTTGGAGGACCCAATTCCAGTGCACCAGTTGGTGGTTAGATCATTGAACCAAGATGTTCAGTGTATTGATATTTTTGAGAAATATTTATTATATTTTTAAAAATATAATAAATATTTTTAATGACTCTTATTAGATAGATATAATACATCATCAATATAATGACTAATAAAAAGTCCCTGAAAATATATTTATTATAATTTTTACAAAAATAATAAATATTTCTCTGACACTTCTTATAAACCCTCCTCTTGAGAGAGTCCAGCCAGGCCTTCCAACCGCAGTGGAGGTGGATGGTAGGGAACGACCACTATGTCTATATGTCGTCCCTTGCCCAAATTCGGATGGGCCGGGACAGCGACAACGTTCCCACCTGACCCGCCACTGCTGATCCCCCTCCTCCGTTCCGTTGACCTCACCTTCTCTCGCCGGCGACTCGCGAGGGTACCTGGGCTTTATTATTTTAATTAGTGTTTTATTAGAATTATCATATTTTAAAATCGTTTAATCTGTCCCCTTCTTGTTCTTTCTTAACATAAATATATGACAGAAGAATACAACGATCCAAAGAAAAAAAGTAATAGTCTTCTAGTTTGCCACAAATTTATTTAAGAACGGCAAGAAAGGCTGGAGATAGGTCCAATATGAGTGGTCTAATCTGGATTCAGAAAAGTCCGATTAAATCTAGTTTGGTACGGTCTCAAAATAAAAAAAAATTATTTTTATTTATATTATATGTAATACTAATATATCTACTATAATATATCTATAAATAACAATATATTTTACTTATATTTATATTAATATTTAATTTGTAAAAAATTAAATTTTTGAGTAGATTTATTGTAGAAAAAAATATAACTCACTTTTTAAAGAAAAATTTTATATTTAATAAAAATTATACTTGTGTTTATAAATTTCGAGCCTGTTGAACTAGGCCTCACAAAGTCTAAATCTGACTCTATTTTTTTCTCGAGCAGGGTTGGGCAGAGCTAAAAAATTTAAACAAACTAATTTTTTCGACTCAAATCTAGTTAAAACAGGGCCGTGCTTCCAGACCAATCTAACTCAATTGACACCCCTACAGACATAAGTTATATAGTCAAGATTGACCAGAGTTTAAAAATTAAATAATTCAAATAAAATATTTTGGTAAGAAGTTAAAGTTAACGAAGACGTATTTACTTGTCCCATTTTCAAACTTTTGCAAACATCCTTTTCCCCGTGTGTGAACCTTCGTGAAGCCCTCTTCCCTCCATGGCGGCTTATTTAAATATTATAAGATAATGGCCAGATCTGTTAACATAATTTGCACCATGTCAATTGTTATCTAATTATAATTTAATTATTTTTTCTGACAGCATTACTGACTATTATCACAAAACAACAGCACGATCTACCTTAAATTTTAACAAACATTCACATAAATCATCAAGAAAACGGTACTGTACGGTCCATGTTTAATAAGGTTAAATTAATTAACAACTATTAATCAATGATTAGTGATAATATTATAAGACAATGACTAGGATCTGTTATTAATTACTATAATTCACACAAAAAAAGCCGTCAACTAATTACAAATTAATTATTACTGCAATAGTACGATCTGCTATTAATTAATTTTAACCAAGATTAACATAAAGTATTATGTCAACAGGACCGAAGTTATGGATCCGGTCAATATTTAACAAGATTAAAGTAATTAACAACTAGTAATTAATGGTAATCTTAAAATATCGCCGTGAGCCAAATAATTATTGTTCATTAATGTACTCCACATCCTTAAAAAGGAAATTTTTAAAAAAGTGAGTTGAAGGATAAGATGCGAGGGTATTTTGGGCATTCTATGAGGTGAGTGAGGATTAATTCTTTTTTTAATCAAAACATTTAAAGAAAACGCAGGTCAACTCACCTTAGGTCGAGTGATTCCATTGGTTACCGAAGTGAACGAATTGTTAACCCTGCTTAGATTTGCCCCGGTTAACTTTGCTTTTAATCGAAGAGGTTTAAGATGAAATTTATTATATTTTTTTATTACACTTTTAATGCATGGGCGGATATAATGTTAATAATATATTGACTAATAAGAAAAGTCTAAAGTACATTAAAAATATCATAGGAAATTTTACAAGGGCATTCTCGTACTTTTTTCTCCTTACCAGTTAACTGCACTTCTATAAATACAGTAAGATCACGTTTAATTCTATTTTTGGATATTCATTCATCACCTCATGTGACTTGCAGCAGTGTATTGTCCCACTTTTTTTTTTTGGGGTTTCAACCTTATTTTTTTATTTTGACATCTAAATTTCTATTTAGACTTCTATTTTTTTTTTACTTCCAAATTCAACACGCTGCACTACATCATGTTAAAAGAAAATTTTCGATGTTAAAATTGAAATTTAGGTCTCAAAATAAAAATATAAAAGTTAAAATAAAAAATTGAACTATAAAATCTAAAAAATAACGTCATACTATATACTAAGCTGGATGAGATGGACGAATACATATCAACGTCACTGTAGTAAACTTTCTCCTTTCGGCCTCCTCAGTCACAGAGCCTACTTATGTACCTGAGACAACAGCCTGCAAGGGCTAACTAGCGCCTCTCTCTCTCTCTCTTTCGTCCCGGCCGGTCTTCGGCGTTGCGGGCCATGGAGGTGTCTTCACTGGACGTGGAGAAGAAGGCCCAGGACGTGGCCGACGGTGGCGATGAGGTCTCCCCCGTCGAGGAGGTCCGCCTCACTGTGGCCACCACCGACGACCCCACTCTCCCTGTCTGGACCTTCCGGATGTGGTTCCTGGGCCTCCTCTCCTGCGCCCTCATGTCCTTCCTCAACCAGTTCTTCGCCTACCGCACCGAGCCCCTCGTCATCACCCAGATCTCCATCCAGGTGGCCTCCCTCCCCGCCGGCCACTTCCTCGCCCGCGTCCTCCCCGCCACCAAGTTCCGCATCCCAGGCTTCGGCGGCCGCCTCTTCTCCCTCAACCCCGCCCCCTTCAACATGAAGGAGCATGTCCTCATCTCCATCTTCGCCAACGCCGGCTACGCCTTCGGCAACGGCTCCGCCTACGCCGTCGGCATCGTCAACATCATCAAGGCCTTCTACAAGCGCAACATCTCATTCATGGCCGCCTGGATCCTCATCATCACCACTCAGGCACGCAACTCTTAATCCCGCATTTCCTCAGGCTGTTGTCCATGGCCTCCTCTGTTGGGATGTGGCCAACAATCGCAGCCAACTAGTGGGGATAAATCCAGTACTGTTATTGGGGATGGATTAAGAGATAACATTCGGGATTATCTCTTGCGAGCCTCGGCTAATATCTAGTTTTGCTTACATCTGGATATCCAAATCATTTGGGTATTCCGACCAAGGCGTGCCAGTCTCTGTCTTTTACTAAAACCTTTGCCCCCCCCCCCCCCCCCTCGTCCTCTTCTCCATCAATTCTTACATTGGCTTATGCGCGTGTTCTTCTCCTTTTCTTTTCTTTTTTGCTTTTGTCAACTTTATCACTCCCTTTTCTTCCATCAATAATTCAACGAAGTTCGATTTTAAGCAAGACACGGGATTCGATTTGATCATCTGCCGCGGTGATGATGATGATGCTAATGGCTGTTCTTCTTCTTCTTGTTGTTGTTTTGGTGGTGGTCCGCGATGGCGGTGGCCCGGTGCGACTGTGGACGGCGGCAGGTACTGGGCTACGGGTGGGCTGGTCTTCTGAGGAAGTACGTGGTGGAGCCTGCTCACATGTGGTGGCCGAGCACCCTCGTCCAGGTCTCCCTTTTCCGGTACGCTCTTCCTCCACCTCCCCCGCCCCATCCCCATCCCCATCCCCGTCCCCGTCCCTTCCACCACCGCCTTGTCTCATCATGACTTGGGTTCATGCGTATGGGTCGTTCCACGTACGGCTTTCCATTTTTCTGCCCGCCTGCCGGCGCACACCACAGTGCAGTCGAAAGGAGCAGAGCGTGGAGCTGGAATTCCGCTCCTTTTCTTCCACTTCCCATACGAGAATTCACGGGCTCATCTCACAGGTAGGACCCTCGATCGTATCACTGAGGAAGAGGAAAGATCCCCGTGCTTCTCTAATTGTCATCCCATCGTGCGGTTGTGGCCCCTGCAGGCCGTTCTGACTAGGGAATGAAGCGGGTTGGTGAGCTGATCTCTTTGTCTCTAATCACTATCCATCCACCCATCTATCTATTTACCTCTATTCAAATGTTCAGACTGGGGAAGGCTGCTGCCACTGGGCCTACTGGTGTCTGTTTAGTCCACCCAACCCCACCGTGCTCACGCATGTGCTTATCACAGCCCCGCCATTAAAGGGGATCTGGATCCTTATGGCTTAAAACTTCGTGAACGGAGGAGAATCTCCCGTGGATTGGTGGATTGGGAAGGTACTGCTGGCGGCCACCCATATGGTTTCTTTTTTTTCCCCTCTTTTTTCTTCTTGCGTAAAGAGTTGACTCAGTAGCATGCTGTCAGTCATCGTTCCCCGTCGTCGTGACCTCCACACACCTTTTTGAGTTTATCTCCTCGTCCCACTTGCCTCTCTCATGTAGAGTACTACGTACACCTTGACGCGAAGGTGACAAAGTGTCCAGGGGGTGGGGGGTGGAAAGGGATAGTCTGCAGTAGAAATATGAATCAACTTCGATCCAGCATCTCTGGAGTCTGCTTTCGGGTTGCAGCTAGCTTTGCAGCTCCGGCCGTGCATGTTACTGTTCTTCCGGAAAAAAAGTTTTTTCAGCACTCAATGGAGACGCGTGAACCTGTCGTCGAATTGGAAGATTGTCGATTCCGCGCGGCTAACTTTGTTTCCGTTATAAAATAGTGCAAACATATATAGAACCAAAATATTCATGTCTTTAATTTTTTAACTTTGTATTCTCGTATTCTTTATACACCCTCGTTTATATATATATATATATATATATATATATAAATCTTCTATTTATTGATAATTCTGGTTGTATTTTTTTTTTGTTTCAAGACCGTCAAATTTGGCGGGGTGGTTCTATTGGCAGTATAAAAATAGAATCGGGATCTCCTCAGTGCTCAGTACTCTGAAAGGGGGGAGGGGGAGAATATTTTACATTTAGGTCTTAGAGACCTAATTAATGCAAAATATACCTCCCACTATATATATATATGTCCTGATCGGTAGGAGTGTACAACGGTTCGGTTCGATTCGGTTTCCCTAATTTTTGAGAAAATTGAATCGAACCGAATCCATTAAGTGAACCGAACCGAACCGGTTTGGTTCAAACCGAAATTGGCCACCACGCGCACAGAACACAACTAAAAGGGCAAAAAAAGGGATTTTGGCAAGCGCTGGCCATGATCGAACCCGCGCCAACGCGGGCGGAGGGAGCGCGCTCCACGCGCCGCGCGCGCAGAAGGAGAGTTCCACTGCGCTACGGGCAATTTTTAGTTTAAAAATAATATTTAATTATATATATATATATATATATATATATATATTCGGTTCATTTCGATTTTCCAACCTGAAACCGAACCGAACCATCCAACCTATGAAACCGAACTGAACCGACCGATTCGATTCGATTTTTCGATTTGGATCATATTTTATACAGCCCTACTGATTGGAGATCTCCTCTCACATAAATATAGGGCTGTTGAGTATATTAGAGAATATAAAGTTTTAAAAGGGTACGTACGTACGTTATACATAATACACTACCTGCATTGCGAATGATGGTACGTGAACGACGGGAGCTCGCAAATGAAGAATGGAAATGGACGTGATAAGAAAGCTTAGTTACTGTGGGTCCCACTCTAACCCCAAGATTCATCCATCTGAAAAGTCAGATCGCATTTGTCGGCTGCCCGTGCTGGGGAATGACTTTTTTTGGACTAATCCTGTTTTTTAAAAGGCCTTTAATTTTCTGGTTAATGACTTTGCCAGACTACGAGCTCAAAATTTTCCCCGCACAGGACGAGCCAGAAGTCCACTCTTCACGGTGCCAATATCTTTGAGAGTTGCATTTTATTATTATTATTATTAATAATTAGATAGAAGAACAAAACCTAACTTCAGTTCTATGTTTTTTAGTTCAACGGCAGAGTAGTGGCAGTGCTTCTTTATATTATATATATATATATATATATATTAAGACAAACATTTGTTTCGCCTACCCATCTCACTATTTTACCCCATTAATTGTTTTGACGATTTAAGACATCAGCATTTTACCAATCAGCTCTCTAGTTACTGGGAATATGTGATAGATTGAGAACAATTAATCCGACAGAGCAGCAGCAAATAGCAAAATTCCTTCTTACCATGTGTTTTGCCTTCCTCTCTGTTTATTTAGTTATACTGGCAGATAATTAAAACCCTGACAGGTAAACTTGGACGTGCATGCAGGGCCTTGCACGAGAAGGAGAAGCGCCGGATGTCCCGGGCCAAGTTCTTCCTCATCGCCTTCATCTGCAGCTTCGCCTGGTACGCCGTCCCAGGCTACCTCTTCCCCACCCTGACGAGCATGTCCTGGGTGTGCTGGATCTTCTCCAAGTCCGTCACCGCCCAGCAGCTCGGCTCCGGCATGAGGGGCCTCGGTCTGGGCGCCTTCACCCTCGACTGGTCCGCCATCGCCGCCTTCATGTTCAGCCCCCTCGTCAGCCCCTTCTTCGCCATCGCCAACATCTTCTGCGGTTTCGCACTCTTCATGTACGTCGTCACCCCCATCGCCTACTGGGGTCTCAACCTCTACAGTGCCAAGAACTTCCCCATCTTCTCCTCCCACCTCTTCACCGCTAATGGCGACCGCTACAACATCACGGCCATCGTCAACGAAAAGTTTGAGATCGACATGCCGGCGTATGATAAACAGGGGCGCATCTACCTGAGCATGTTCTTCGCTCTGTCGTACGGGTTTGGCTTCGCTACGATCGCGTCCACTTTAACACATGTTGGGTTCTTCTATGGAAAGTAAGTATACTTCAGGATGCTCATTCCTCGACTGCCAAACTTTGATCTGCTTTGTTTTTTCTCTACATCGTTCTTTCAAAGTTTCGATCTTTATGCCACAGAGAGTTCATCTCATGAGAAATAAATTAATTAATTCTTCCCATAATATATATATATATATATTATAATTTGCATAAATGTGGTTTTGGTGATGTGCAGGGAGATATATGCTCGGATGCGAGCATCATACGGTGGAAAGCAGGATATTCACACAAGGCTTATGAAGGTTTATGAAGACATCCCTGGATGGTGGTTCTATTCTCTGATGGGAGTGACGGCTGTGGTCTCCCTCATTCTCTGCACTGTGTTGAAAGACCAGGTTCAGCTGCCATGGTGGGGTCTCATCTTCGCCTGCTTTATGGCATTTTTCTTCACTCTTCCTATCGCCATCATCACTGCCACCACAAATCAGGTAGGAAGAGGCATATGATCTCC
This sequence comes from Colocasia esculenta, assembly GCA_014218235.1. NCBI lineage: Eukaryota > Viridiplantae > Streptophyta > Magnoliopsida > Alismatales > Araceae > Colocasia > Colocasia esculenta. The sequence goes on along the minus strand of CM024753.1, from coordinate 185,328,063 downwards.
TTTCGAATCATTTGGAATTTAAGAAGGGTTTCATGCATGTTTGTTTTTACCGCGAAATCCAAACCATTGAATCTACACTTTCATTTCTAATATGCAGAAGGATCGATTTTGTGGTTAAGATTCTGAGACATAAATACTCACCCTCACACTTTTTATTATTATTTTTAAATGTAATGTCACATGTAACTAAGCTATTTTATGACTTTGAGGCTTGAGCCTAGATGTGTGCACTCATCACAAACCCTGTTTTGGACGTGTATCAGACGCCAGGACTGAACATTATAACCGAGTACGTCATGGGTATCATAATGCCTGGGAAGCCCATAGCGAACATCTGCTTCAAGGTCTACGGGTATATGAGCATGACCCAAGCCATCTCCTTCCTCGCCGATTTCAAGCTCGGCCACTACATGAAGATCCCACCCAAGTCCATGTTCCTGGTACAGGTAGATATTATTTTCTCTGCCAAACACCTTTAATCGATCGTCCCATATTCCTCATGTGGCGAAGCATGCTTACTGCTCTGTGGTCCAGTTTGTAGGCACAGTCGTTGCGGGAACCATCAACCTTGGCGTCGCCTGGTGGCTGCTGGGATCCATCGAGAACATCTGCCAGGACGACTTGCTGCCGCCAAACAGCCCCTGGACGTGCCCCGGAGACCGTGTCTTCTTCGATGCATCCGTCATCTGGGGCCTGGTTGGTCCAAGACGCATCTTTGGACCCCTGGGGAACTACGGGGCTCTGAACTGGTTCTTCCTCGGGGGAGCCCTGGGCCCTGCTCTCGTGTGGCTTCTCCACAAGCAGTTCCCCAGTCAGGACTGGATCAAGCTGATCAACCTGCCGGTGCTCCTGGGAGCCACCGCCTACATGCCCTCTGCAACCTCGCAAAACTACACAGCCTGGGTGACCGTGGGCACAATATTCAACTTCTTCGTGTTCAGATACCGGAAGAGATGGTGGCAGAGATACAACTATGTGCTCTCAGCGGCACTGGACGCAGGGGTGGCGTTCATGGGCGTGTTGATATACTTCTGCGTGACCATGGAGGACAAGAGTCTGAACTGGTGGGGTACGGCCGGGACTCACTGTGAGCTTGCAACCTGCCCCACAGCTAAGGGCATACAAGTTGATGGGTGCCCGGCATTCTAAGATTTTTTTTTCCTGTTCTCCTTTGATCACCAGTCTTGTCTTTTAAATCATGATCACGTATGTATACACATGTGCCGCTTGGTGAACCCAATAATATTGGAATACTTAGCTTGATGGGCGGTTGGGGGGTAGTTTTACTTTTGCTACCTGCAAAGAGTCAGGTGGTGTACAATGTTACGGTTTAAGAGATGAAATGCTGTTTTCCTACGTACTTTTACGAGTTTGAAAGAGTGCCTGCATTGGAATTTCAGAAGGTGAGGGTATTTGATCTCTGCAAGGCAAAAAAAAGTAATGCAGGTTAATTGGGGTATGAAAAAAGAGCGGAGTGGCATCTTCTAAATAGCTCAAAGCTACTTGCTACTTGCCAGACAAATGAGCCAGTTTCGTGTAAACAACTTCTATTGTTGGAAGTTGTGCGAGCTGCGTTTTCGTACAAGAAATTAAAATGGGGAAAGTGACAAACTTCCCAATTCCCTTCCAAGAGCAAAAGGACATAACAAACCGCCAAGGATGTGTCAGCCAATTCAAAAAATATCCTTATGTTCACCCTCATTGATGTTGCAATTGGACTTGAAATAATAAAATAATCATCTAATACACATACGGTCTTAAATGTATATTTTTACAAAAAAAAAAAAATATTTTTTTAAGTTTCCACCTAAAAATAGGATTTTTTTATTCTACCCCAAGAAGTCATTCGATATTTCAAATACCTCCATAAAATCTTGATATTTCTTAATGACCTCCTAAAATCAGCTAGGGTTGAAACAAAACCTTGTCATCCAAAAATAAGGAATATTCCATCTAGAAATTCTATTAACATCTTTTAAGATAAAAATGCCCTTCAAGTAATGATGAGAAAATAAATATACAATCTTATTTGAAGCATATAAAAATTTACTTTTAAAACTCCACTCTCTCCTCTTCCACTTTCTTCTTCTTGAAGGCAATGGAGGTTTTGGGAACATGCTGACGGCTCCAGTAGAGGATAATAAAATAAATAGTTATTAATAAATTTGAAACACCCAATATTCATTAATTAAATTAGACTGATTAAGCTAAATTACATTAGATAATGAACCAAATTCGTGTCCAAATCTTACCATGTAAGACCCGGTCCTCCTGGGCCCTTGGCCCTGTCCTCAGGGTCGCGGCAAGCACTCTGGTCGTGACATGGTCGCGCCAGGGGTACACCGAGGGGCGTCGTGACATGGTTGTTGTCACACCGGGCCAACCCGCCGTATCTTGGGGCTGTCGGTTTAAAAATCGAGGTTGCGCCCCATTTCCCCCTCTCGCCTTCTTCTTCCTTCTTCTTCCCCTCTCGAGCTCCCTTGTGTTTTCTCGGTGGTTGTTCATACTCGTGGTGCTCGTGCTGAGGTGGTGTTTCCCTGTTCGTACAGGGGACGTGCTCGTAATGCTTGGAGCGAGGAGGAGGTGGTCATTCCGACATGAAGGCCCCAATGGGTCGGCTCTACTCTTGGAGGTAGGGACCCTTGTTCTTCTCTCGCCCTAGCATGCTCCCCTCCCCCTTGAGATCATGCTTTTCCTGTAGTTTGGGTTGTGGGGGTGTGAGGACCATGCTCGTGATTGAGTGAGGTTTCCATCGAGTGTAGATTCTTGTAAATACCAGTTTTGTGGGGTTTTGAGGGTGGTTTGGCTTGCTTAAAGGTTCCCATGGTGTTTAGCATGCTCTCCTCCCCCTGTGGATGTGTTTGTATTCCATTTTTGGGGAGGTCTCCAGGAGGACTGCATCGGAACCCCCCTCGGCTAAAGACGTGACTACTATAGAGGACGCGCGCGGTAGTGTCGTGACCGGTCTGGGGCGTCGTGACAAGGTCGCGACGGCCCGATGCGTCGCGACTACAACATAGAGATAGGTTAAGGTCTTGCGAAGTCCCGTGTTTTCGTGGAGTCTTCGCCGTTTCTGATTTTACTATACCCGTGGCACCTGTGCTAGTTCCCTAGTACGGTCCTACACTAGTCTTCGCCCGGTGCTCGACACTTGAGGGTTTGTCCTGTGAGAGAGGTTGTTATCGTTACCTGGGACCCCCGTCCCCGCGTGCATGTTGAGGGAGTACTCCGGGCGGCGGGTGTGCTCATGGGAGAAAGGAGTTCTCATGGGAGACAGGAGTTCTCAAGCCCTCAACCCGAGTTCTTCAAGTCTTAACCCTAGAAGAGAAAAATGATCAAAGGTAGGCATTCTCATGAGCATAAATCATAAAAATGTTTCTGTAGGATGTCTCATCCATCAGGAACAAAAGCCTTTTAATTTCATATTTTTCCATCGAGCAAATCTTTAGTTCTCAATTTTCAAAGTTCTGTAAACTTCATGACCCCAACCCTCTTCTTAAATTCATATCTTCATGTACACTCGTCCTCATTGCCATGAGATTTTTACTGTAAGGACTGATGGATGTTAGGCTTCTTTTGCCCTTGAAAGTCCTAATTTTCATCAACCCTACTTCGAGAATTAAATCTTTCATCTCTTCTGTACACAGATTCATGTTCTTCATGTTTAACTTGGATGGACGATGTCGAAACCATGTTTGTCCTCAAATTCCTAATTACTGGGAATACTAGTGCATGCCTGAATTCATTTGCAACTTGTTTCATGATTTTTCGTTACTTGTGCAATTAGTTCTATATTTTTAAATCCCTTTGTGTCAAGAAGGGCAACTCTTGGACCGCAATCCAAGACATGTCTGACCCCCTGTCGGACTCAGGCGCAGGCCCTGTTAACGCGACGGCCCGATAGGCCGCGTTCAGAGGTCTTGTTGCGACAACATCAACCGTCATGATTTGAACGCGCCGGGCATTGCTGTCGCGATCCGTGCGCCTGTCCTGATCGACCCGTCGCGATCCTTGCAAGACCACATCGCGATCTGTGAAACCTGTTCTGCCGGACCTGTCGCAATCTGTACAAGGTCCTATCACGTTCTGTCCTGAGCCCGTCGCGACCCTTACTGGGCTGCGTCGCGATCTCAATTTTTGGCCCGAAAACCAGTCTTTTGCAAGTATTGTTGTTCCACCATAATCCCCATATCATGCTAACTGTCTTGCACATAGAAAAACGAAATGTTAAATTATTGAATATATCTTAAGTAATTCAAGTTAACCACATGACCTATCATATTCCATGATTTCTCTTACACATCGCACACACTTTGAAACCATCCAAATATGGCTTAATTGGCATGAATATGATACATAACATATTTGGTAATTATTGCAATTAATTGCCTTATTTTAAAAGAACTTGTTTACGACACTTGCGATGTTTTGGAACACCGATCTCGACGCTCCACTGTTCTAGAATTTCTCTAGAACGTCGAGCACTTGTTTCTTTAAACACTTTCTTGACTTGGACAAACTCTTCGTCGGATATTCCTTCTGTCGGACTAGTGAGTCTTTGTTCAAGGCCTCCGTAAGTCTCCTCTGTCCATGGATTCCCACATGGTCGATGAGCCGGTTGTACCCTAACACCTATTACCCTATTTAAGGATCGATATGATCCACACGGCTGTTAGAAGTTCGCTCCTATCTTGAATCATGCCGGACCTCTGGACCTGTGTTTAACATGGCCGGTGGAAGGGTAGTGAGTTCCACTTGACTGCCAACACCAGGTGCGCATGTTGTGCAACTGTTACTATCGCCTGTTTACTCGACGTGTTACGTGCAATGTCCACTAGTTCTCGTCTATACTCTACTCGCTCATCTATTCACATTCACTCTGCTATCTCGTCTATTCATCTAGTGCTCTCATCTATTTCTTGGTACTCTATATTGGCCATTGACTGATTGTCTAAAGATAAACAATATAACCAATGCCAGTGCAATGGGGCCTGATCTGGTCCTGGGGAGAGCACCAGAAAGTGCCATTTGCCCATGGGAGTTAAATGATCAGGATGTCGGCATTACATTCAAGTGCCATACTATCTAGATTAATCTAATGACAATCAAAAGTGCTATATTCTCTCGTTGTCTGTTGACAACAAAGTGCTATGCTATACTCGTTGTGCTATTGCTATATTTTGTGCTATTTGTGCTATGGCCATCTTGCTATTTTGTGCTATACTCGACTCTCGTGCTATATCTGAAAACCTATGCTATTTCGCTCACGTGCTATCATGTTATCTTTCACATTACTTGACTCTTTCGCTCTATCATTAGTTACTCTGCCTCTTAATTCATTAATCATTTAAAACCTGCTTGACTATTGAGATTTAAGTCCTACTGGGCGTTATTGCTCACCCTGCATTATTTGTCGTTGTGTTCTCAGGTGAGACCGAGGATGAACTATACACTCAAGAGGATGGGAACGACCAGGAGTGAAGTCACGAGTACCCTAGCATCCTAGAGTTATGTTAGAGTCTTAGTTTAGTCATTTACTTTTATTTCAATGTAATTGGGCCCTATAGATTGGCTCTGATATTAGTGGTTGTAACTAGACATTTGAAAGATTATTAATGAAATGAATTTGCTTTAGTATTTATTCTTGTCCAATGGTTTGATGTCTAGTACTCGCTCTATACCCATTTACTTGCAACTGCTTCGCGTTCCGATATTCCGTGTCGGGGCGTGACACTCTGTCTGTGGTTGCTAGCCATGTGGTGGTCACGACGAGCAGTCGTACGGAGTTTCCGACTGTGTTGTACTTCTTTACTGTTGCTAGTAGTAGCTTTGCTTCCGCACTTCGTTGTAGGTAGAAGATATAACTGCTGTTATTTAATTGATTATATATATTCTTCTGCCTGTTAGAGCCAGTAGGAGATTGGTAGTCCCTACTGAGCTTCTGTTGTGAAGCTCATCCCTCCTTTTTCCTAGGTGAGACTTCTCAGCAGCGGCAGGGCGTGCGTCGAGCGGAGGAGACGGGGCGATAGTCGTGGTCCCCGTAGCTAGCAGTGGTTCCCCCTCTTAGTGTACGTCACCCTCGGGGTATGCCCCTAAGGGACTTGTTATCCCCTGTCTTTACTTGTACTAGTTGTGCGTTGGGATTATACCTAGAGCAATATGCAACGGTCTCGCTCTCTTTTCTGCTTTCGCGTGTGTGCTCCTAGTTAGCAGTTGACGTTTACATCCTTTACATATTCTGTTGGACTCATATTATAGCCCTTCCGGGTCTCCGGATCTGTGGGCGACGACCGCGAAAATCGGGTCCTCGGCGTGGGCCAAGGGTCGGGTACCCTAACTTGGGGAACATGTTTTTTCATTAGAATCTAGCTTTAGTTAGAGTTGGGTGGCTCAAATTATGGAATTAATCTAAGTAAATCATAGGACTCCCAAAGATAAAGTCATAATAGGGCTCCCAAAGTCCTATTCCTTTAATTACACCCCAATCTCTCCCTTTGGCTGACCCTACTACTATTTGAGGAGATCCAGGATGTGAAGGGGCGACTAGCTGAAGGAGGAGAAATTGCAAGAAAACTTTAGAAGTTCTTGGTGTTCATCTCATTCTTACCTTAAGATCTTCCAAACACTCAAAAGTAGATATTCTCAAGGGATAAATTTAGTTAAATCTCTCTGTAAACTAATCTCCATGTTAGAATCACGTTCTATATGTTTTTCTCAATTTTTATCATTCATACAACATGTATTTTGATGATCAAAATTCAATTTTCTCTCTATCTGAGTCCAAGTAATTCTCTTTAAATCATACCAAATCCATATTTATATATCAATAGATCATTACTGTGAGTTTACAAGTATTTTAGGAAGCTTTTGCAATTGGTTTCCCTCTTTTTGATTCACTACACATCGAGATTTTGACATTATACTGCACATAGATCATGAACAGACTCAATGCATGAAGATGCGGTGACCATACTAATTGTGTTCTTAAAGGTGCCCCTACGATACATCGTGTTCAAGATGCGCCCTTTATGTCCAATGCGTTAACTTGACCTGAACATGCTCAACATCCTGACCCTGTTGTGAACGCGCATAGTACCTTGGCCGTATTCAGACTATCAACCTGAAAACCCTAATTTCCTTACAAATAGTGCCATAAACTCGTGATTTACTTACTGTTAATGATTGTTAAATCCTAAATGTGCAAAATAGTAATATATCTTCTTATTTAAGATGATTCAATCCTTCTAATCATGATGCAAATGATCTCATAATCTCTTCATATACACTTGGTTTACTCTCATGAACTATATACACCTCTAACAACCCTAATTCTCTTATGTTAATCATTAGGTTAATATCCATGAAATCCTATAAATAAATCTAATACATGATAACCATGAAATAAAGGATTTAATAAATGATACACGACTTGTATTCATTTTACACCGATGTTTGAATATCGCTACCGCAGCTCTATGTGCTTAGAATTCTTCTAAGATGTCGAGCAAGCAGTTTCAACACTTTTTTTGGTGATGTGAGAACTCTCCATCGAGTATTCCTTCTGTCGGACTGAAACCTCTTTATTGAGGCCTTTGTAAGTTTTGTGAACCTAAAATTCATCTAGGATGCCGAGTTGATTGTACCATAAACACCCATACACCCTACTGGAACTCCATCAGACCTGTACCACACGTTCCAACTGACCTTATGTCTCTAATTGAAAATGCGCCCGACTTGACATCTACGTTCTAGACACGCTGATATTGGGCAACACGTCTTCGTGATAAACACACCTCTATCCTTGACCGTATTCTGATCGCGGCCAGGGTGTAGATCACATTCAACTCAGCACTGACTGTACCTGAGAGTACCATACAATAGTTTTTTCTCGTACGTTTTCTCACGTTGTTTCACGATTTGTGTTGTACTCTTAGATTTTGATAATCACAAAAACACTAAGTTTAACTCATGATTGAGAAAAACACAAAAACACTAAGTGTAATTCATGTTGATGGCCCAAGCATTGATTTTTGTCTATTTAATTTGAGGGTATAATTTGTGTATTAAGTGTGCAATATACTTGTCCAAAAGTTGCATTTGAAGTGGTCAATACAAAGCCCAAGACTTGGACAAAACAGAAAGACAAGACTGAAAAAAAGAACTACAAAACTAACAATCGGACGAACGATTTGGTATGTTCGGATGACCGACCTAGCCAGTAGGTCTTACAGTGGGACAATCAAAAAGTCAGACAACTGACTTGAAGAAATCAGTCGACCGATTCACTAGTCGAAGCAAGGTGACTTTGGATGTTCACGTTGTATCTTCACTAGCCGAAGCATCGGTCGAAGTTGAGACAGAAGTCGAAATACCAAATTTCCAGAATCAGTTGACCGAGCGTTCAGTTGATTTGTCAGTCGAAGCAAAGTTGAAATCGGACGACTGATCCGATGAATTCGGTCGACCGATTCTGGTGTTTCTCCATACGGACTTTCCTAAACAATGTCCTATGAAGATCCAACTCTTTCCAAACATACAGGGACTCTTTGGGATTATAAATGCAACAAGTTCCCGTGATTTGGAAGAAGATTACACGCCTCCAAGAAGGTTGCTTAGTACCCTAGAGTTCTGAAGAGGATCGTGAAGCCCTAGGAAAAGCTAACAGATGCTCTGAAGTTGTGGAAGCCAGGAGAACGAGTCTTCATCATCTAGAATCCTTCCAGACGTAGTTGAAAGTTTTTTCTTCATTAGAAAGGCATGGACTACGTGTTGCTGCTTACAAGGCTCTATTCTAAAGCTTTTTTACATCGGCTAGTTTACTCTACACATCATCAAGCAAAGATGAACACCAAGGTCGGATCTTTTATGATAGGAGAACTCTACACCTTACTATTTAGATTGTTGTCCTCCTATTCACGTTCTTTTATTTGTTCTTTGTAGAACCCTGAACATATCTGTGTATGTATGCTCTGTCTGTGAGCACAGTGTTTGTTGGTGTGTAGTGCGTGCGCGCATACACACTGGGTTGTCTCATCCTTAGGAAACGAAGTGGGGCTTGTGTACGTTGTCCCCGTAAACAACTGTGTGTGTGGGTTTTCGCTTGTACCTGGGAAACAAGTTAGTGGAAATCCTCACAGGGGCGTGGGATAGTGGACGTAACACACACATGGATGTGTTTGTCGAACCACTATAGATCCTGGGTGCATGTGTGGTTTGATCCATATCTTCTACCTCCGTTCTTACACGTTAGGATAGTTGGTTTCGTCTGTATACTTGTTATATTCTGCTGCACATATCACATAATAAGTTTGATTGATTGAGTCTAATCTGTTCTGTGTTAAAATAACTTTTTATATTGGGCAATAACCAAATCACCCCTCCCCTCTTGGTTGTCGATCGCATCCCTGGACATCAATTGGTATCAGAGTCGAGCTCTTGATCTAAAGAGAAATCTTGTTTGCGATGGCCAATAAGGGATTCATGTCTGAAGGTTTTTCTATCCAATGTCCACCATTCTTTGATGGCAATAATTACTCCTATTGGAAAAACCGTATGCACGTCTTTCTCAGGGCTCAAGATTATGAGATCTAGAAAGTTGTGAATACTGGTCCATATACACTGCTAGAGGATGAGGGAAAGTGAACAGATGATCATATTAAAAAATCCAAGGTTAATTTCAGTGCCATGAATTTAATGCAATGTGCTATTTATCTTGATGAATATTCTCGTGTTTTCATGTGCAGTTTAGCAAATGATATGTGGGACAAGTTGAAATTGATCTATGAAGACATTTCAGAGGTCAAGGAGACCAAAGTGAACATCCTAGTCCATGAATATGAGATGTTCAAGATGAGCTCGGTGAAAACAGTCTCTGACATGTTTGCATGGCTCTCCAACATCACCAATGGACTGAAGGCACTTGGGAAGAACTACACGGACTCGGAGATAGTTTGTAAAGTTCTAAAGTCTCTCCCACCAGTGTGGCACACCAAGGCCACAGTCATTGAAGACTCCAAGAACTTGTCAACCCTTACTGTGGAGGAGTTGATTGGGAGTCTCATGACATACGAGATCAATCTAAAGTGGGAGGAGGCTGAGCAACCCATGCTCCTTAAGTCAAAAGATGTAGCACTCAAGCAAGGAAATCCAAGGCAAACAATTCTGAAGAAAACTCGTCAAGCGAGGATTTGGAGGAAATGGCAGACATGGCCCGAAGCTTCAAAAAAAATTTTTTTTTGAAGAAGAAGAAGCTTCAGTCTCCTAAATTCTCCAAGGACTTCAAGAGCAAGAACAAGTAAGAAGACTCTAGCAGAAAATCAGAATTGATCTACTACGACTGCCAAGGAATTGGGCATATGAGATTAGAATGCCCAAGATTTTTGAAAAAGTAGAACAAATAGAAGGCAAAGAAGCCTAAAGCCATGGCGCCATCTGGAGTGACTCTGACCAAACATCCTCCGAGGCTAAAGAACCCAAGAAGGAGGAGTGCGGTCTCATGGCTATTGAAGATGAATCTCTTGAGGTAAACTCTGATCAAGAATCTTTTACTCTTGTGGAGATTGAACAAATGTATTCAGTCTTCTATGAGAAATATAGAAAAGTTAAAAAGGAAAACAAGGGACTAAAAAATAAATTTGAAACATTGCTGCATGCTGAAACAAATTGTATGTCATGTCATGAACAAAAACTGCAATGTGAAAATGTACTAAATGATAATGAACTATTTCAAAGTAAGATCACATTGTATGAAGATGAATTGATTCCTTAGCTTACGACAATTAATGCTAATTTTGAGAAGTTTAGTATGCTTCAAAAGGAAAATATCTCTTTGAAGTCTAAAAATGAAGATTTTTTTTGTCCTTGAAGAGAATGTTAAAAAATTTAAAAATTATGTTAAGAAAATGTATGAAACAATAGATGATCTAAAATCAATTATTTCTAGACTTATGAAGGGGAAGCAAAAGCTTGATGAAGTTCTTAGTGTTAAAGTGAACACTAACAGACATGGTTTAGGCTATTCCCCTAAAAACAAAAAGAACAAATATGTTGAGTCTAAATGAAAACATCATTTGTTCATACTTCTAATGCTCCTAGCACATCACAATCTCACTTTAAGAAAACTGCTCATGTTAAAAGATCAGTTCATGCTAAGAAACATGTGCAAGCCAACAACTAGCAAATGGTAAACATTCTATGAAGCCTAAAAAGGATGAACAGTTAAATAAATTTAAGCATGTTGCACTTAAAGTTGTTCATAAGCCACAACCCAAAAATCTCAATTCAAATGTCACATGCTATTTTGTGGTGGGCATGATCATATGAACTACAATTATTCTTTAAAAACAACCATGCAAAAAATGAATTTGGTGTGGATAAGGAATGATTTATTGCCTTCTAGAACTAACATTGTTGGACCCAAACCATTTGGGTACCAAAGAAGTCCACTTGAGATCTGTGGCTGCAGATGTCTTGTGAACATAAGAGTTTAAGCATCAATTGGTATCAATGTGAATCTCAAGGCACCTACACTACTCTGTGAGTATCATGTTCTTCTATTTTAGACTTTTAAGGTAACACATGAATACTCTTGTATGCTGTATTGTTTACTCCTTTAGATTTTGTCTATAGAATGTGTTTTTGTTTTCTTTCTATCAGGAAAATAAAAAAATTTGAAAAATCAAATAACACAAAAGAGTCTTAAGTCTTAGTATTTTTTGCATATCTATCCCTTGTGTGCTTGCATGTAATGTATATGTAAAGACATTTCATTGACTCTTTCTATGGCCTAATACTCCCTTGATATTTTATTGCATTGGTTTAGGACTTAGTGTGCATTAAATCAGCCTCTAAGGGGAGATTTCTGCATTTAGTATGTGCATATATTAAGGATGAGCCAAATAGTTATGTATTTAACTTGCATCTCAAAATATATTTGAAATTGAGATCAACACACTAATGTACATGACTCTGATTAATGAATATCACTTTAATGATCAGTGGAAATTTTTCTTAATACTCGTGTGATGCTTAAAATCCACCTAACTTGTAGTAACTCATGAGAAAAAAAGCTACATGTCTCACTTTGAAAGTGAAAAGAGGAACTGCGCTTAGCAACTGGGTCTTTCCACTGAACAAGTGAGAAGTCTTGCATCAAACGACAATACTTTCCTCAAAAGTGAAAGAAAAGAAAGAAACAAAAAAATGACATCAATTTGTATCATTTGTTTCATAACAAAAAACAAAGGGGAGACAGAGTGATAGCTACCAAAAATCGAGAATATATCATGCATGGGGAAGATTAAGAGTATCTGTTAGTGTTAATTAGAATTCTGCTTATCATCATGTGTGATGCCTCTTAATCATGTCTCACACTTCACATCTAAAGAAATTTAATTTTGAATGTGTGTTGAGAATTTGATTAAACACTGGACTATTTAATGGCTATCTCTTAGAGCATGCACTCCCATCAGATTCCCCAAAGTGACATTTTCACAGACTTTGTATTATGCCATTTGCATCTCTTATCCCTAATACCACCCGCTTTTGATGTTGTCAAAAAAGGGGAAGATAATATTTGTAGATTTTATATTTTGGTTTTGGGGAAAGTTTACGTCCAAAAGAAAAGGGGGGAGTTAGAGTCAAAAGTATTTTAAAGAGGGGGAGTAAGAGTCATAAGTATTTTAGATAGGGGGAGTTAATCTTGCATGACTGAATGCATGCATATGTGTCATAGATAGAGGGAGTTAGTCTTGCATAACTGAATGCATGCATGTGTCATATGAAAAACACATATAAATCAAATCAAATTGGTATCTAAAATCAAATGATGTATTTTGTGTGAAAATCTACAAGTGTTTTGTCATCATAAAAAAGGGGAAGATTGTTGTACTCTGTAGATTTTGATGATCACAAAAATACTAAGTTTAACTCATGATTGAGAAAAATACAAAAATACTGAGTGTAATTCATGTTGATGGCCCAAGCATTTGATTTATGTCTATTTAATTTGAGGGTCTAATTTGTGTGTTAAGTGTGCAATATATTTGTCCAAAAGTTGCATTTGAAGTGGTGAATACAAAGCTCAAAACTTGGACAAAATAGAAAGACAAGACTGAAAGAAGAACTGCAAAACTAACAATCGAACGACCGATTTAGTATGTTCGGACGACTGACCTAGCTAGTGGGGCTTGCAGTAGGACAGTCAAAAAGTCAGACGACCGACTTGAAGAAATCGGTCGACCGATTCGCTAGTCAAAGCAAGGTGACTTCGGATGTTCACATTGTATCTTCACCAGCCGAAGCGCCGGTCGAAGCTGAGATAGAAGTCGGACGACTGAATTTTCAGAATCGGTCTACCAAGCATTTAGTCGATTTGTTAGTTGAAGCCCAGTCGAATTAAAGTTGAAATCGAACGACCGATCCGATGAATTCAGTCGACCGATTCTGGTGTTTCTCCATATGGACTTTCCTAAACAAAGTTTTATGAAGATCCAACTCTTTCCAAAGATACAAGGACTCTTTAGGATTATAAATACAACATGTTCCCATGATTTGGAAGAAGAGTACATGCCTCCAAGAAGGTTACTTAGTACCCTAGAGTTCTGAAGAGGATCGTGAAGCCCTAGGAAGAGATAATAGACCCTCTGAAGTTGTAGAAGCCAGAAGAACGAGTCTTCATCACCCAGAAGCCTTCTAGACGTACTTGAAAGTTTTTTCTTCATTAGAAAGGCGTGGATTTTTTCTTCATTAGAAAGGGGTGGACTACGTACTGCTACTTGAAAGGCTCTGTTCTGAAGCTTTCTACATCTGTCAGTTTACTCTGCACATCGTCGAGCAAAGACGAACACCAAGGTTGGATATTTTGTGATAGGAGAACTCTACACCTTACTGTTTAGATTGTTGACCTCCTATTCACGTTCTTTTATTTGTTCTTTCTAGAACTCTGAACATATCTGTGTGTGTGTGTGCTCTATCTGTGAGCACGGTGTTTGTTAGTGTGTAGTGCGTGCACGCATACACGTTGGGTTGTCTCATCCTCGGGAAATGAAGTGGGGCTTGTGTTGTTCCTATAAACAACCGTGTGTGTGTGTGTGTGTGTGTTTTCGGTTGTACCTGGGAAACAAGCCAATGGAAATCCTCATAGGGGCGTGGGATAGTGGACGTAGACACACACAGGGGTGTGTTTGTCGAGCCACTATAGATTCTGCATGCATGTGTGGTTTGATCCATATCTTCTATCCCCGTTCTTACACGTTAGGATAGTTGGTTTCGTCTATATACTTATTATATTCCGCTATGCATATCACATAATAGGTTTGATTGATTGAGTCTAATATGTTCTTTGTTAAAATAATTTTTTTTATTAGGCGATAACCAATTCACCCCTCCCCTCTTGGTTGTCTATCGCATCTCTGCAGATCAATTTGACCCTATATATATGTTTTTAGATAATTCAGAAACACTCTTCTCTCTTTCATCCACAATAATCTCATCTGTTCGTCTATAATTTCTTATCTTTTCTTAGAACTCTAAGTTCATTAACTGATTGTCTAGATATTACATAAGATCTGAGATCCACTATCAAGACTTGAAAGTTATAGGGCCCGATCTGATCCTGGGAAGAGCACCTAAAAGTGCATGTGCTCGCGAGAGTTTATTGACTACAGTGTCTGACATTACACTGAAGTACTTGACTAGCTTGATTAATCTATGACAATCATCTCTTGAATGCATGCTTGATAAAGTTATTAATTTGTTCATGTTGTCTTGATGGGTATTTACTTGTGATATGGTCAATTCTATCTCTTGTTACACTTGATACATGTTCATATTCTAGTTTGAGATCATGCTAATAATGATTATTTTAGTTGACATCAACCAATTCTTGCTCTCAAGTTTCATCTTGACTTGTTAATCAATCATTAGTGACTCTGCTTGTTTAATATATTAATTATTTGAAGTATGCTTAGCTCATGAGATATAAATCTTACTGAGCGTCTTGCTCATCCAGTTGCTACTCCATATTTTTCACGTGAGTCTGATGATGACACTCACATAGATAGAGAAGGTCAAAAGTGACGAGCGACATGATTGATGGTAGTGACATAGAAGAGTTATCCTAGTGTCTTATTAGAGCCTAGTGTAGTTAATTTGTTCTTAATTTATTTCTGATATAAGTGTTAATGATGGACCCTAAGTATTGACTTTGATTTAGTAGATGTAATAAACAACTAGTGATTTGATTATAAATAAAATTATCAGATGATTGTTAGAGTTATTTCATTGTCCAATAATTTGTTATTATTCCTTTAGTATACTTGCTCTATTTGCTCTCGTGATTGCAATTGTGTATCCCGATATAATAGACTCATTTTATTTTAACTAAGGTGCCATTATGCAAAAAGAAAAAAGGAAACTGAAACTCACTTAGGTGTATCTTAACTGTACATTTACTGTGAACATATGAGAAGGTTAATCATAAATCATACGGTGAGAAACCAAAAGTAACACCCAATACAATAAGATAGCTTGTCGTAGTCACTTGTACCACAGAAACCATAATGATAATAGCTTCAAACAACACAGCACATTCTAACACTAAGAACCTTACTGGCTTTCCCCTGGAGAAGCTAAAAAAACTCAAGATGAAGAAGAAAAAAAAAAATAAAACATCGTTGCAAGAACAACACATACGACGGATATAGGGGATGAACTCATGAACACCCCCCCAAAGCACACACACGACGAAGAAGAGCACCAATGATGAGAACCACAAACAAGGCAGATCAAATGGTGGCAGACGAACCCCTAAATACATTTAAAGATACAACAGTACACTCATGAGATGTCCGGCCACCAGATGTTCCCTTTGTGATCCAAATGCGTTGTTGAAACGTCGATGGTGGGAGAAGCCTGCATAGCGCTAAGAATCACGTAGTACGGTCAAATGGGGGACAACAAATTTGGAGCAATCTCATCACGTAGAAGAAACTTTCACAAGCTAGCTAGAGCATGCATGGGCCCCCAAACTAGATAATCACAGCTGGGCATCATGGGCTCAGTGATCGCCAAAAGGGGACATCGACCTGCAGAACGTTTGGCTATGCAGCGTTGGAGGACCTCCGATCGTCGTCGTCGAGATGGAGGAGCTGAAGGCGACCGGATGACATGAAGGGGGGCTAATTAACAGAGGTAAGACGAATGGGTACAGTAGGGCAAACAGATGACATAAATGGGAAAAGATGAGAGAAAGTTGGGCGATGGGAAAAGGGTACCATAGGGGGCAATATGGGTATGTTAACTATGGGTTAACTCTAACACATATTAGGGGGGAGGTAGGTTAAATCACTTCTACCCAACTCCAACTCACTTCTAACTAATTACTTAATTTTATCCTCTTAACAAAGTACTTTTTTTGTTAACTCTGAGTTAACATCTTACCAAAGTTTAATTTAAATTTAGATCTTGAAGTGTATAATGAAAAGTTTTGATCGAAGAACCACTCCTAGTATATAACAAGGGAAAGGATTAAATCCCGTGGTCAGGTGAAAAATTTACCTGGTCAATTAGATAAGAAGTGGGACTCATATAACAAAAGCTAATATTAGGATCAACATATACATATCAAAATAAATAGTTTAGGAATAATATACGAGAGAAAAATGACTGTTTGGAATCACACATTCTATGTAAGCTGCCTCCTCATGCACATGTAAACTGAGCACATAAATAAGCTTAGTAATTAGATGACAAAACACAAGCGCATATGATGATCTCCAACAGATACAAGTGAGAAAAAGGATATTTAAGCCGATAGCATGCTGCTCTTGAGCAATTTGTGGTTTTTGAAATTGATAACCCTTTTGTCAGGCTCGCACATACGATAGACATCGCTGTGGCCTTTAACTTGTAAAATTGGTTAGCATCTAAGACCCCTTCGTCAAAGCCTCCAACTTATTTCTTTCCTATTAGTATGTGAGTTTTTTTTTTTTTTTTTTTTGGGGGGGGGGGGGGTGTGGGCGCATACGATAGACATCGCTGGCCTTTAACTTGTAAAATTGGTTAGCATCTAAGACCTCTTCGTCAAAGCCTCCAACTTATTTCTTTCCTATTAGTATGTGAGTTTTGTTTTGGGGGCTATCTGACGCAGAATATTAGGACGGACAATTGTATCACGCGAGTAAGTAGAGCAAATATCTACTAAAAAAAATCATTGGGTATTTCAAATAACTTTAATAACCAACTGATAATTTTATTGATTACCAAATCACTAATGTCTATTATAACTACTAATTCAGAGTCAATACTTAAGACCCATCATGACACTTACATTGGAAATAAACTAAAATGTAAATCTAACTATCTAAATTCTAGGGTAGCTTTTCTACGCCACTACGATCAGTCAGGTCACTTGTCACTCTTGACTTTCTTTGTTTGTGTGTGCGTCATTTTTAAACTCACCTGAAATATAGAGTAACAATTGGATGAGCGAGACACTTAGTAGGATTTACATCTCATTAACTATACACTATTTTAAGTGATTAACATATTAACAAGTAATTAAGTAACTAATGATAGAGTATGAGTCAAGATGATAGTGAGTGCAAAATCATGATGATATCAACTATTGGAAACAATAACTAGGAAGTCATGTATTACGAGTAATAAGCGGTAGAATTGACCATATCACGAGTAAATACCCACTAGAGCAAGGATGGCTGGAGTGCATATGTCAACCCGGAGCACATAATTTCTCTTTTGTTTGGAAAAGAATTGAAAGCTGCTATAATTGATATGTTTATTCTATCGAACGACAAAGTAAATGGCCATTCGAAAAGAGTGAAGACAAGGCTTACCTAGTTGTTGCCCTACTTACACTCTCATATTTTCGAAACAATAGTGGCGGTTCGTGTGCATCGTGGTAAATTCTCGAATGAAATTACTGTTGACGGCGACAGTGGAGAGAGACGAATCCGTTTCCCACCAAAACGCCACTCGTCTTTCTTCTTCCACTTAAGAAAAAAAACCACACTCCCCATTCCCTTTCCTCTGCTTACTCCCCCAGCCATCTACTAGAAACTACTAAAAATTCTGATGTAAAGATGGACAAGATTCCAGCCTGTTGTTCTTTTGGCAACGACTCCTTCGTGTTCTATGTCTTTTGCGGAATGAAGTTTGATGTACTTCG
The DNA here is from genome assembly GCA_014218235.1 of Colocasia esculenta. Classification (NCBI taxonomy): domain Eukaryota; kingdom Viridiplantae; phylum Streptophyta; class Magnoliopsida; order Alismatales; family Araceae; genus Colocasia; species Colocasia esculenta. The sequence continues at coordinate 185,309,876 of CM024753.1, read as the reverse complement.
TGCTCAAATCTTGTGTCGATGGTCTGATCATCAAGTACTCCCTCCCAAGTCTTACAGATACCTATTGCCCGCTGTGTGAAGATGGGGACGTTGTGATGACCCAACCAGCAAACTGCCCCAACAACCATGCTAGTTGGTAGACTTCTCAGGAAGGTCACCCATCTTGGGACTACTCCCAATTGAGTACACTTAATTTCAGAGTTCTTTTCCTACTCGAGCTCTGAAAATGAATAGTCCGAGTTGTTGGTAGTCTACTGATTTCGTCCATTGAACATATTATTGTATGGGGAGTTACAATCTACCCCTCTTATCTAAGCGACATTCTTGTCGCTGTTCACATATAGCACACAGTCAAACCCCAGGCAGATAGGATTCTAGAGGTGGCCCCCACAGGCTCAAGAGGTGGCTCCCACTATGTAGTACTTTGCGCCATTATGGCCTCAAGAGGTGCCTCCCATAGCGTAACACTTTGCCCTGTGTGGCACTTAGTTCTTGCACTTTCAGATGGGCAAGGCTCTGATACCATTTGTGATGACCCAACCAGCAAACTGCCCCAACAACCGTGCTAGTTGGTAGAGCACGCTTAACTGTCTAACTGTGACTACTCCCAACTGAGCACACTTAACTTCAGAAATATTTTCCTACTCGAGCTCTGAAAATGACTAGTTCGAGTTGTTGGTAGTCTACTAATTTCGTCCATTTAACATATTCTTGTATGGGGTGTTGCAGACGTGGACATCATGTATGATATTCATAAACGACATGTAATCAACCCTATAGATCATTATCATGCGTGTGGAGAATAACAAAAGTACTATAATGGATCATAATAGAGAAGATCACAGGTACACACATGTTAGTTAGTAAGGTTGTATGTAAATATGTAACTCTGTAAGTCTGTAAGTAGGTCTACAAGTAGGTGATTACATACTTACACATGTAAGTTTGTAAGTCTGTAAAGTAGTAAGGTTGTTAGTATGTAATTACATACTTACACAGTTAGACATATAAATCTATAACTATTTATGCTCCTTAATATACCAAACTCTATAAATCTGTAAACATTCTAGATCATCACCGCTCATTACAGTAAATCCAACAGAACTAGATGTTGGGCATACAAGTAGCAGTTGCCTTGAAATAAACACAAAATGTGAAAGTGGCAGCTCATATGGAGTTCTGATAAGTGAATTATGAGCTCATGCATTAACTGGGAAGGGGCAACTATTTAATGACAAAGCTCACTTTTAGATAGAACTAACAAACTATGCTATATACTGAGGTTTTGACTGGTTATATATCAAGAATGATCAAACTCGTGTTACTAACATGCAAAGCAGAAGGTTGTCCATGGCGGGTTCACGCATCAATGTTGTGGGAAGGTCCTGATTTTATGATTAAGACAATGAATAATGTCCACACATGTTGTTGTGACTTGAAGAGCCAGCATCATCCAAGGACATCAAAAAAGTGGATAGCTAAGCTAATAAAGAAAAAAATGGCACACACTCCACACTACTGTCCATGTGACATGGTTAAAGACATTGCTAGTGACTATGGGGTGCTTGTGCCATACCATCAAGCTTGGAGGGGTAGGAAACTTGTCGTAATAGATTTGCATAGAGATGTACAGACAAGTTATGACATGCTACATTGGTACTCCCAAAGAGTAATGGAAACAAATCCTGAAAGCATCATAGATATGGTAGTGGATGAGGGGACACATCGATTTAAGTCATATTATGTGTGTTTTGCTGCATGTGCATATGGTTATGAGGTTGGTTGCCGACCTTTGATTTTTCTTGATGGATCACATATCACTGACAAAATGCAATGTGTGATTCTTACAACAAGCGTATATTAAATTGAAATGATGAGCTTTTCACAATTGCATTCGCTATAGCGAACTCAGAGACATGAAAATTAGAAATGATTCTTATACAACCTCAAGAAAGCTCTTCCCGATTTGAGTTCAGTGCTCAAATTACCAATCTTTGAATAGACTCAGTTTAAAGAAACCAAAATATCAAGTTGGGGCAAATTGTGAAATATTGGTCCAACACAATCAAGGTGGTAAGAGTCACATGGGAGAACTAATAGAATCCAAATTGAATTCCCGAATTGAGTTTGATGCTCAAATTCCCAATCTTTGAATAGACTCAGTTCACTACAAGGAAAAGCGAGTTTACCAACGACATTTCCGATGGAAAATTTCCGTCGGATATATGTTTGTCGAAAATATTAGCTAGTTTTTTGACGGAAGATATTCTGTCGAAAATTTCGTCGGTATTTCCGAGGAAAATTATCTATCAGAAAATTTCGTCGGTATTACCGACGGATTTCTGACGAAAATAATTCCGTCGATAATCTTCCAACTTTTCCTCCCTCCCGCCTTCCCAAACGCCCACTCGCGCCCCCCGCGCGCTCTCTCTCTCTCTCTCTCGCTCTCGCTCTCTCTCTCTCCTCTCTCTCTCTCTCTCGTCTCCGGTGTCTCTCTCTCTCTATCTCTCTCTCTCGTCTCCGGCGTCGCCGTGACCTCGTGCTGCCGCCGCCCTGAGCCGCAGTCGCGTCCCCCCGCGCCGTTGTTGTGTCCCCGCGCGCCATCGCGTCCCCGCGCCGCCACCGCTAGCTACCCGCGGCGCCCTGTCGCGGCCTCCATAATGCCGCCCTGCCGCCGCCTCCAGCTCGCCACCGGTATGTCTCCTCCCCCTCCCTCCCCCCCCTTCCCCTCACAATCCCCCCCTCCGCCAACGACCGTAACCCCCCCCCCCCCCCCCCCCCCCCACAGTCCCCTCCTCCCCCACCGTCCCCCCTCCCCCATATTTTCTACTTTAAAAATCATGAGGGGTGCGTGTCCAATCGGAGTTTATCTCCTTACATTACGGTAAATTTTACTATTATGTGAAGACAAATATCTTAGTTTGAAAACAAGTTAATCTCTAAGAGAAATATTTTTTACATGTTTTGAGACAGATGAGTACACCATTTGCCCGGGACATATTTGCATGTTTTGAGATGGGTGAATGCTATCTGCAGCCACATACACATTCGAATGGAACTTGTTAAATCTCACATTAGTGTACATGTATTTAGAGTAGATAGTATCTATCCGCTAGCTCTAGAATATATTGAAAATCTTGTTGAACTTTATTAATATGATATTCTTGATCAGGGTATGTCACAAATTCGGAATAAGCTCGAGTGCTATCTTTACAAATGGAGAAAACTTTCCCATGCAATTGCAGCAATTCCAAATCGAAACACCGACCGTAGAGAACGGTTTTTTCACAGAGCCTGTCAGCTGATATTAGTCTGATCTGTGGATTAAGAAAAGTTTGAAATCTATGGCTTCCGTTGTGATCAGAAAGATTAATGAAGGTATTAAGACCAAGGAACTATGAATTCTTTGGTACCCAGGGGTTACATGGAGCTGTACGAAAGAAGGCCGGTGAATACATTCTTATATAATCCGGCCGTGTGTATAAGGTGATAAAATTTAAGATGAGACATGGAAATTTTGGCATTTCTCTCTCTTTCTTAAGTTACATTTCATCTTCTTCATATGAATTAATTATATGAAATAAAACAACCAACATTAATTTACTACACTTATATTATAAAACAAAGAGAAATATTAGTTGAACTTCTACTTGTGTACGAGGGGTTCTTAAACATTACATGTAAAAGCATCTTCTTAAATGGAATCGCCTTTGAGTCGTTTTCTTTTCTTTTGTCTTCTCTTCTGTAGCTACCAGCATCATAGATTGAGGCATGTAAGCCCATGATCTCTCCTCTCAGGTCGGACTAGTCCCAACAACTTAACCACGCAAGAAAACGTAGGATAAGCCCATACAGATAAAAATGGCGATAAACAGCCAAAATGACCTATGCTGATTTCTGAAAGTGCCAGTGAACCATTGTTCAGGCCCACGTTCAATTTAGTTCAAGTTTGTGATGTGAAATAAACAATAATGCTTAGATCCTCCTCCTCTCTCACTATCCTTCAAAGACCATAAACAGAGATCTTCAGAACTCCAACGTTGATATATTCCAACCTTCAAGACCAAAATGTATGGAAACATCACGGCTCTTTGCCATCATGTGAATAAAAGTAATAGGAATTCCCCGGTCCTCAACATATGTATCAAATAGTACATAGGATGTCACTTTAAGTTGTTTCTAATTTTCGGAAGCAGGCTTTCAAAAAACAAAAGGCTCCAGGTAGATCCATATGGATACAAAGCTGCGAAATTTGTTTATTCCAATAATCAAGTTCTTATTGCTAAAGTGGGTTTAAGGACTGACTCCACTAGACCAAGAACATAAGTTTAAAGGCACACCCACTACATGAAAATCCTAGATCTGTCACTGACAACCTAGTCCCCTTTCCAAGTTAGATTATTCAATTTTTTTAGATAGATATGGATAATTTTGAGATGAGGACATATTCCTACTTTTAAGTTAGTTTGTTTATCTCGACCATAAATCATACTTCACTTGTATTTTTTTTCTTGATTAGTATTGCAGTTCTTACATTAATGTAATTCATTTACATGTTGTGTGAATTTAGTTTAATATTGCACTTGTTCACATGTAATAATTTGTTTTATTTTCTTTAATATTTATGTGATTTTAAATTTGATCTAGGCATGTATAGCAATTTATCACTGCACACACCTCACGAGAGCGTGTTAAGCCGTGTCAATGAACCTTCCCGTTCAAGACTTTGGGATTGATGTGCACGAGTCTTATTTTCAATGATGAGAACGTGTATATCTAACTCAAAGTCTTGAATTGTCCCGTTTTGGACAGTCTGTGAATGTTGATCGCAGTTAGGTGGTCATTTACTATGTGTTTGTATTATTTGTTAAAAATTTCGAGTGCTTCTACTCACTTTTCTCTGATATACCTTTATTGATTTAGAATATTTTCTTAACCACTTATTAGTAAGTGTTTAAGAAAATATCTTAATCAATAAATATTTTTGGTATATCGAAGAGGTGTGGGGAGATGCTGCCGAAATTTTCAGCAAATTATACAAACACATAGTAAATGGTCATCGGAGTGTGATCAAATATTTACAGATGGGTAAAAAGTGATAATCTAAATAATATGTCCTACCTATTCATTTTGACTTACTGGAACGATGTGATGGTGTGTTGGGTTTTATAACGTGACATGACATTTAATCTGTGTAGGAAAAATGTCTTATGAGAATCGGTTATGGATGTACCATGGAATAGTTAATAGAGTTATGACAGAGGAGTTTAAAGATGGAGTTGACAGTTTCATTCAGTTTGTATTGAGGAATTCATCAGTAGCAGTTGATCCGATGGGTAACATCCGATGTCCGTGTTCGGCTTGTAAGAACACCATGTGGATATCGACATGGGATGTGTAGCATCATTTATATACGAGAGGATTTGTTGCCCATTATGAGTTATGGTCGTCTCATGGTAAGTTTAATATCCAGTCGTCTGAACCAACCAACATTGCCTCCACAAGTACGTACGTAGACATGGTTGTCGATGATGCTGGTCCGGAGTTCAATATTCATGATGACCAAACAAATGAAGAAGTGCCGAATGATACAGCTCAGAGATTTTATCAGTTACTTCGAGATGCCGATGAGCCATTATGGGATGGTTGTGAGAAGCATACACGGTTGTCTGCAGTGTCGCAGTTACTGAATTTGAAGTCTGAATTTCATATGAGTGAGAGTTGTTTTGATCGACTTCTCTTACTTGTCAAGAGTATGCTTCCAATGCCTGATGATTTTTACCGTGCGAAGAAGATGGTGAATGGTCTGGGGCTTGGTTTTATAAAAATTGATGCATGTCCTAATCATTGTATGTTGTACTACAAAGATGATGCAGATAAGACATCATGCTGTATCTGTAAGCATGATAGATTCAAGCCTAAGAGAGGAGACAAGTCAAAGCAGAAGGATGTTCCATATAAGTCATTGCGGTACTTTTCGATCACACCTAGATTGCAGCGGTTGTTCATGTCCTCGAAGACAGCTGGACATATGACTTGGCATGCGGAAGGAGTCTGTCGTGATGATGGTGAAATCAGTCATCCTGCCGATGGTGAAGCTTGGGCTCATTTTAGTCGTACTCATCCTTACTTCTCAAGGGATCCACGCAACGTGCGGTTGGGTTTATGCACAGACGGTTTCAATCCATTCGGAGGCTCGGTGGCATCTTACTCATGTTGGCCAGTATTCTTAACACCGTACAACCTTCAGCCAGGCATGTGCATGAAGCCTGAGAATATGTTCCTTTCATTGCTGATTCCTAGTCCAAAAAGTCTAGGAAAAAATATAGACATATATCTCAGACCATTGATTGATGAGCTGAAATTGTTATGGTCAGATGAGATTCTCTCTTATGATGCATCCAGAAAATAGAATTTCAATTTGAAGGCTGCATTAATGTGGACAATAAGTGACTTTCCAGCGCACGACATGTTATCTAGCTGGAGCACACATGGGAGGTTGGCATGTCCTTATTGTATGGAGGATTCTAAAACATTCGTGTTGAAATCTTGGGGAAAAGCATGTTGGTTCGATTGTCATCGTCGGTTTCTACCGAGTGACCATCCTTTCCGAAAGCAAAAGGATTCTTTTAAGTATAACTGGCTGGTAGTACCCGACAAATCTCTGACTTTGGGAAGGATCACAATTGGGTGAAGCAAAGCATATTTGGGAATTGCCTTATTGGTCAACACTTTTAATACGACATAACCTAGATGTCATGCATATAGAGAAGAATGTTTTTGATAATGTGTTCAACACAGTTATAGACGTCAAAGGCAAAACGAAGGATAATGTAGAGGCACGAATGGATTTGAAAGTACTTTACAGACGTCTAGAACTAGAACTACAACATGTTAGTGGAAAAGTGGTGCAACCTAAAGCTTCATATGTGCTTGGGGCCAGATAGGTTAAGGAAGTGTGTTAATGGTTGAAACAATTGAGATTTCCGGATAGATATGTCTCAAATATTGTCCGTTGTGTAAATGTCAACGAGGGGATTACGGTCCCGTTTGAGTGAGGAGGGACTATTGGGAGTCCCTTTGTCATCGTTGGGCTACTGGACCATGGCAGGAGAGGTCACAGGCGGCTAAACACAGTCGAGCAGCTCATATGGAGAAGAATGTACATACTAGTGGGTCCGTATCTTATGCGACCCACAACCAGATATTGGTAAGCATATTTGTGACGGAATGCCTCGTCTAAGCCTGTTAAACCAGTAACGTGCTCTACCTGAGTCCGTCTCCAGCGAACGGGTCGAAGCCTTGCAAGGGATACCACACACTAGTCCGTGAAAACACAAAGGAACACACCATTGCATTTATAATATACAAGGTTTTACATAGCCAACTTCAAAAGAAATAAAGGAAAGTACACAAGCCTGGGGCATACCCCGAGGTACAACAGGTACAACTGAAGAAAGAAAAGCTACACTACTGGAGGCGCTGGGCCAACACCGCTACGTCGCGGCTCCGAACTAGACGACGGTAGAGAAACCCCCTCCTCGCCCTCGCCTGTGGGGAGTAGGGGTGAGCCTCGCTAGTCACTGGCTCAGTAGGGAACTACCCTAACACCGAGCAAACCAAAAGCAAGTACCGGAAGCAGTAAACTATGCTAGCAATTTATAGCACAACTAAATAGGATATTAAAGCTATAAACAAACTCACCACTAGCCAACTGCGTAAAACAACTGTAATAAATAAACGACAAAACTCCAACACGTGTACGAGCTACGGTAGAGACTGCCACACTCGAGCCACGTAGACTGGTTCGCGACGTCAGCAACAGACTCAGACAAACTAACATAGGTCTACCTCTCAGACTCGCAGCCACAGACGAAAGGTCCAGCTGTCGCTCCATGTGAAAAAGACAAGCAACTGTGGAGACCAACTAAACACCACCACCTCAGGACCACACGGTCGCAGGCCCATGCCTGGCACCTCTAGAGACCCTGGCCTGGGCTCGCTAGAGTGAGGCACTGGAAAAGGACTAGTCGGGGACCAATGTCGACAACTAGTGTCCGTACCCCCAACTAAGAGCGCGCTACAAGTGACTAAAAACAAACTCAAGAGTCACTGTCCCACTGTCGTCTTTCCCTTAACCGGACATACTACTCAAACTAAAGAGTGAGGGTGTCCAGGTCAGATGACATAGACCTCGACGGTACAGCACAAGTACTGGGACAAAGCCCCGAGCTAACAACCTGGCTCACAGAGAACCTGGGGCACCCAACTGCAGAGGTAACCACGGTAGGCGTCTACTACCTGACACGCACACAGAAACCACGTGCGCACCACACAAACCACGTGAAACCTCACGTAAATCTCGTGTACTGACGGTCCACAACACGTGAACACCACCTGCCTCGTGTGAACACCATGTCCACAGGCAAACTACTAGCTACCTACGCAACCTGTGAGCTAGCCTCGAGAACCACGCGCTTCCCAGAGTGCCACAAGTGCCGATGCACTGCTCACTAACACTAAGCATACCGAAAACGATAATCGGATAGTCACATGCGTAAACCATGCACAAACAGGGCCTCTCGGGCCAAGTCGCGACAACCCATTGGGTCGCCTTCATAAGGCGTCACCATGACATGTCGCCTTCAAATCCAGAACGTGACCAACTTACCTGTCGCCTCTTGATCCTTAACACGACACATCGCTGTGTCGCGTTCAGGACGCGACATAGGGACCTGTCGCCTTACCAGGCGGGAACCCTAATCCGGGCTCTCTCCATGACAGCCCATTCCCACAATACAAACCACCATTAATTCTTCATTTTCATGCTTTTGTGAATACCTAGGCATGCTATCTATTGTTAAAAACGCATTAAACTGATTGAAACCCAATCCCATGCAATTTACACCCTAAAAACAGGAAGAGTTCACCTACCTTCGTGAAGAACACGCTATGCAGCGATCTCCCGGTGTTTCCCCTGCTTCTCCCAGACTCCCTGCAGCGAGGACACGCCGAAGACGCCAAAACCCAGCAAAAATCGCCACAACTTCTCCCCCTGTCCGAGCAGAAACCCTGTGCGTTCTGCTTGGCTGGGTTTATTTAAAAACCTACTGTGGTTCGGAACGCGACGCATCGCGACGTCGCGACCAGGTCGCGACGGACCTGAGCGTCGCCTTCCCAACGCCCGCTGCCCTGGGTGCTACACGTGGCGCACATGCAGACGCTCAACGCACCAAGGCGGCCACATGAACGCGACGGTCACCTCTGTCGCGTTAAGAACATGACATACCTTCCTGTCGCGATGACAGGCTGAGCAATCCAGGGTACTGTAGGCCCAGTAAGCCCCAGAAACACACACACATGACACACAAGCCACATTGGCCTCACATTGGCCACCACAAGCGCTAAACACACGATCCACGAGGATTCGAAAAATGCGCGACGTTACATTACTATCATCTAAAAAGAAATTTTGACCTCGAAATTCATAATACAATTCCACACATAATATACATATACATTTACAAATACTATCATCTAAAAAGATTTAAAACATTACTCAAACAAGTAAGGATATCCTTTAGCCATTTCATCGGCTAACTCCCAGGTATCCTCACCACCCAGTCTATTCTCCCATCTAACTTTAACTAACTCAATTTCTTTATTTCACAACTTTTTCATCTTGCGACTAGTAATTTGCACCGGATATTCTGGCATGGATCTGTCCGATCTCAAATCACTTCCTTGATAACTGATTATTTGCGCTGGGTCCTCAATACACTTCTTTAACATGGAGACATGAAAGATATCATGAACATCTGTAAAATCTGCTGGCAGATCCAGCCTATACGTTGTCTCCCCAATTCTTTCCAACACCTGGAAGGGTCCCACATATCTCGGACTTAGCTTTCCCTTTTTACTGAATCTCACAATACCTTTGCTAGAAGAAATTTTCGGAAAAACATAATCTCCAACTTCAAATTGAAGTGGTCTTCTCCGATTATCAGCATAACTTTTCTGCAAACTCTGAGCTGTTTGCAATTTTTCCTTAATAAACTTTACCAACTCTGTAGTTTGCTGAACTAACTCGGGGCCCACTAACTGCCTCTTTCCCACTTCATGCCAATTTAAAGGTGTTCTACATGGTCTTCCATATAAAGCTTCATACGGTGCCATCCCAAGGCTGGTATGGTAACTATTATTATAAGCAAATTCCACCATACCCAAATGATGCTCCCAGCTACCACCCCAAACTAAACAACAAGCTTGCAACATATTTTCAATTGTCTGGATAGTCCTCTCTGTTTGACCATCCGTCTGCGGGTGGTAAGCTGAGCTATATCTCAGCTCAGTGCCTACAACCCTCTGCAGGCTCCTCCAAAAACCTGAAGTAAATCTGGGATCTCTATCAGATACAATTGATTTCGAAACACCATGAAGTGGAATAATTTTATCGGCATACACTTTTGCTAATTTATCCACTGGCCAAGGCATACTCACTGGCACCAATCTGCATACTTTAGTCAATCTATCCACAAACACCCATATTCCATTATGACCTGATGCTGTTCTCGGTAGGCCTGCCATGAAGTCCATAGCAATATCATCCCACTTCCATTGCGGAATAGGTAACGGTTGCAATAGATCTCCAGGCTTCTGATGCTCTGCCTTAATTTGCTGACACACAACACATCTTGAAACAAATTCAGCTATTTCTTTTTTCATATGAGGCCACCAGAAATGCTTTCTTAGATCCTGGTACATGTTAGTACTGCCTGGATGGATAGTGTACCGGGATTTATGAGCCTTTTCTAACACTCTCTGCTTTACCTCTCTTTCCGCTGGTACAAATAACCTGCCTCTGAGCCTAACTACACAATTATCATCAAGGGTAACCCCTTCCATTTTCACAATTTCAGCTAAATTTGCATCTACTTTCTGAGCTTCAACAATCTGCCAATACAAAGACGGCTCTACAGTACTACTGGCTAGTACTGCCCGTTGCTGACTACTTGGCACGTACAAGGAGTTTTCTGCTATCTCCTCATACAACTTCCATTCTTTAATCATCATGTGACTTACATAAGCTTTCCTGCTTAAGGCATCAACAACAACATTGGCCTTGCCCGGATGGTAAGCCAAACTAAAATCATAATCCTTTAGCCTCACTTTGGTAAAGGGTTAACTCAGAGTTAACTCAAAGTTAACTCAGAGTTAACTCAAAATGGACTTTGGCAACCAAAAAAAGTTAACTCAGTTAGGTTTGAGTTAACTTTGAGTTAACTCAACTTTTTCTAACCCACTCACACCCCCGGAACAGAGTTAACTCAACTTTTTCTAACCCACTCACAAAGCAAAAATTGAGTTAACCTTGAATAACTTTAGCCATGGGTTGGAGTTAACTCAAACTCCAACCCATTACCAAAGTGAGACTTAAATATTCCACCCATCTACGCTGGAGAAGATTTAAATCCTTCTGAGAGAAGATATACTTTAAACTTTTATGATCCGTAAAAATTTCAAATCTTTCGCCATACAAATAATGCCTCCACATTTTCAAAGCAAACACAACTGCTGCCAATTCTAAATCATGGGTGGGATAATTCTCTTCTGCTGACTTCAATTGCCTGGATGCATAGACTATCACTTTACCATGCTGTATTAACACTGCGCCTAGCCCTCTTCTAGATGCATCCGTATACACAACAAATCCACCACTTCCTGCCGGTAGTGTCAATATCGGTGTTGTAGTAAGCCCTTTCTTTAATTCCATAAAACTTCTCTGACACTCCCCGGACCACACAAATGGCACACCCTTCCTAGTCAGTCTAGTTATGGGTGCCGCAATCTTAGAAAAATCTTGTATGAAGCGCCTATAATAACTTGCCAGCCCCAAGAAACTTCTAATTTCTGTAATTGTCTTAGGCACTTCCCACTTCATCACAGATTCCACTTTACTTGGATCGACTGCCACTCCATCTGCCGAGATGACATGACCCAAAAACTGAATTTCCTTCAACCAGAACTCGCACTTACTAAATTTAGCAAACAACTGATTATCTCTTAATAACTGAAGAGTAAACCTCAAATGAGTAAAATGCTCCTCTTCAGAGGCTGAATAAATCAGAATATCATCTATAAAGACCACAATGAATTGGTCCAAATACAGATGAAAAATTATGTTCATCAGATCCATGAAAGCTGCAGGAGCATTGGTCAGCCCAAACGACATAACCACAAACTCATAGTGACCATATCGGGTTCTAAAAGCTGTTTTATCTATATCCTCCTCTCTGATCCTCAATTGATGGTACCCTGACCTCAAGTCAATTTTAGAAACACCTTGGCTGACTGCAATTGGTCAAACAAATCATCTATTCTTGGCAACAGGTACTTATTCTTAATGGTCACATCATTCAACTTTCTATGGTCAATACACATTTGAAAGCTTCCATCCTTCTTTTTCACAAATAACACTGGTGCTCCCCACGGGGAGTGACTCGGCCTAATAAACCATTTTTCTAGCAATTCTTCCAATTGCTTCTTCAACTCTTTAAGCTTTGCCAGTGCCATCCGATAGGGTGCTTTAGAAATCGGCATTGTACCCGGCAACAACTCAACAGTAAAGTCCACCTCTCTGTATGGAGCTAAACTTGGCAACTCATCTGGAAACACATCCGTAAATTCCCTAACCATGAGAACTGCCTCAACTGACTTACTAGTTTCTATCAAACTTACAGAAGCTAAGTTAGCCACACACCCCGTATTAATCAACCTTCTAGCTCTAATTGTAGAAATTATAAACTTAGAAGCACAAAAAGGCATACCTTGATATTCAAATACAGAACCATTGGGGTGACAAAATCTGATCCTTTTCTTTCTGCAATCTAGCATAGCTCCATAGGCCTCAAGCCAGTCCATACTCAAAATAATATCATAATCAGTCAACTGCAAAGCATATAACCGACCTGGCATCTGGTTCCCTTCAAACACAACTGGAGCCTCATCTATATAACACGATGTGAGCATAAACTCACCAGAGGGAACTTCCACTACTAACTCATATGATTTTTCTTCTAAAGGATGAGCTATACTATCCAGGAATTCTTCAGAAATAATTGAATGCGAGGCACCTGAATCAAATAAAACTTTTGCTGAATATTCATAAATGGGGATAGTACCTTCTATCATATTTGATGCCTCCGCCTGGGCATGGGTGATAGCCATAACCCGGCCCCTACCTCTCTCCGGTAATGCTCCTCTGCCACGACCTACCAGTGGCTGCTGAGACTGCTGCGGCTGCTGAACACCTCTACCATAACCATATTCCCTCGGATAGGGACAATTACGGATCAAATGCCCTAGCTGATTCGTCCCCCCTGCTTCTCCCAGACTCCCTGCAGTGAGGACACGTCGAAAACGCCAAAACCCAGCAAAAATCGCCATAGCTTCTCCCCCTGGCTAAGCAGAACCCCTGTGCGTTCTTCTTGGCTGGGGTTGTTTAAAAACCTGCTGCGGTTCGGAATGTGACGCATCGCGGCGTTGCGACCAGGTCGCGACGGACCTGAGCGTCGCCTTCCCAACGCCCACTGCCCCGGGCGCTACACGTGGCGCACATGCAGACGCTCAACGCACCAAGGCGGCCACATGAAAGCGACGGTCACCTCTGTCGCGTTAAGAACACAACAGACCTTCCTGTCGCGATGACAGGCTGAGTAATCCAGGGTACTGTTGGCCCAAACTGTCGGCCCAGTAAGCCCCAGAAACACACACACACACACACACGGCACACAATCCACATTAGCCTCACATTGGCCACCACAAGCGCTAAACACACGATCCACAAGGATTCGAAAAATGCACGACGTTACAATATTATTGTTCAATTGCTTAATACATTATTTATTATCGTGAATCTAACTACTTTTTTTGAATTGTAAGCGTCACGAGCTCGAGTGTGCCCCTACTTTTCGCGAGTTATTTGATCGGACTCATAAGTGGAAGGGGACAGATGATTATATCAGCGAGAGTGCTCACACGATTACTGTAAGTCAAAATATAATTTTTGAATTCAATTTAGATATTAAAAAAATATGATTTCAATAATACATTTTTAATTTGTTCTGTAGGAGACCTATGATAGGACGATGGCGTGATGGTCGAGCAACTGATCACTGCCATCAGAGGAGTAGGCCCCTCACAGTAAGCCCCTCAAGCCCCTCAGGTCAGTATTACTATTAATTTCATTTAGTTTGAATGAAATGAAACCACTACAACTGGAGGCCAAATCGCTAATCTAAAAAAAACCCGTGTAAAGGATCAACACAAGCAACTTGGGGGTTCGAAATCACAAATAGAGATCTGATCGGTGTGTCGTTTACTCCGACATGACCGGATGGGTGAAAGTGACGTGTGGAAACTGACGGAGTCCTAATCAGATTCCCGGTTTGGGTTGGACGCTCAAATCACTAATCTAAAAAAAACTAAGTGTAAAGGATCAAAACAAGCAACCCGGGGGTCCAAAATCACAAATAGAGATCCGATCGGTGTGCCGTTCGCTCTGACACTACCGGGTGGGTGAAAGTGACATGTGGGAACCGATGGAATCCTAATCGGATTCCCGGTTTGGGTTGGGCGCTCAAATCACTAATCTAAAAAAAAAACTCAAGTGTAAAGGATCAAAACAAGCAACCGGGGGTCCAAAATCACAAATATGGATCCGATCGGTGTGTCGTTCGCTCCGACACGACCGGGTGGGTGAAAGTGACATGTGGGAACTGACAGAATCCTAATCGGATTCCCAGTTTGGGTTGGGCGCTCAAATCACTAATCTAAAAAAAAAGTGTCAAGGATCAAAACAAGCAACCCGGGAGTCCAAAATCGAAAATAGGGATCCGATCGGTGTGCCGTTCGCTCCAACATGACCGGGTGGGTGAAAGTGACATGTGAGAACTGACGGAGTCCTAATCGGATTCCCGGTTTTGGTTGGGCACTGAAATCACTAATTTAAAAAAAATCCATGTGTAAAGGATCAAAACAAGCAACCCGGGGGTCCAAAATCTCAAATAGGGATCCGATCGGCGTGTCGTTCGCTCCGACACGACCGGGTGGGTGAAAGTAACGTGTGGGAACTGACTAAATCCTAATCGGATTCCCGGTTTGGGTTGGGCGCTCAAATTACTAATCTAAAAAAAACTCATGTAAAGGATCAAAACAAGCAACCTGGGGGTCAAAATAAAAAATAGGGATCCGATCGGCGTGTCGTTCGCTCCGACACGATCGGGTGGGTGAAAGTGACGTGTGGGAACTGACGGAATCCTAATCGGATTCCTGGTTTGGGTTGGGCGCTCAAATCACCAATCTAAAAAAAAACCCATGTAAATGATCAAAACAAGTAACCCGGGGGTCCAAAATCACAAATATGGATCCGATCGGCGTGCCGTTCGCTCCAACATGACCGGGTGGGTGAAAGTGACGTGTGGGAACTGACAGAATCCTAATCGGATTCCCGATTTGGGTTGGGCGCTCAAATCACTAATCTAAAAAAAACCCAAGTGTAAAGGATCAAAACAAGCAACCCGGGAGTCCAAAATCACAAATAGGGATCCGATCGGCGTGTCGTTCACTCCGACATTCACTACAGGAAAATCAGATTTTGCTTACGTCCAAACACCGTAGGTATAGAACCAAAAATCGTAAGCATAGCCTTTGCTTACGGTGTTCCCCTGCGGTTGGGTTTCGTCGGCTAAAGTCTGACGGCAAAGGCCTAAGGCTACGGTGTTTTAAACTCCGTAAGTATATATCTATAGTGATGGTGTTGGTAGCCGTAAGTAACACCATAAGGATATCTATTTGTGGCTACGGCAATGTTAACCGTAGTGATATTTTTTGTAAGGATAGACTCAGTAACGCCGAATATCCCTACGACAATTTAAACCGTAAGCATGTGTCTCTACGGCCACGTACACCATAAGCAAGTATGTTTCCCTATGACTAAAAAGACCATAAGTGAATATGTTTACCTACGGCCATGTACACCATAACAAAGTATGTTTTCCTACGGCCACATACACCATAAGTAGTTTGTTTCAGCAAAAAAAAAAAAATAGTAATATATTTCAATGGATCCACATTCACCTACATTTATGTCTAGGTTCACAAACAATTGGATCAACATGTACACATCCACAATTAATCCACACATTCACATTTGGATCGATCAACACATACATCCACATTTAGTTCCACACATACACATCCACCTTTAGTTCCACACATACACATCCACATCCACATTTAGTTCCACACATACACATCCACATTTAGATCCATATTCCACATTTACATCCACACACATTCACACCCACTGATTCACAATGCACAACACATTAATAATATAAAACATATTAAAGTTAACAAACAATAATGTTAATAAAAGATGACATCAAACATCATTCTACACATTCACATACTAGTGCTAAAGTCTGTTCAGAAGAGCAAGTTAATTGTTAGTGAATGAAATTGTTCACATGTGGTGAGAGGAGATTTGTGAAGAGTTTGCTTTGTCCTTGGACGAAGACAAGTTTCAGCAGACATATTTCCTGCAAAAGCAACAATAGGTGGTCAATAAGTACTGTGTGAGGATATTTATAATAAAAGAAACAATATGCTTAATAAACAGTAATGCAGTAAATATGTCATCAAACTATTACACTAGTATCAAATAACTCAAGGAAAAGAAGAAGCATTTCCCCTGTCTTTTGTAGAATTGTGTAAGTCATAAAATTATAATTTTGTAAACAAGCCCAGCCCACTACCCAGCACAGTTTTCTGACTTGCCAGGTTGGGGAGTGAGTCAATTTAGACAGTCCCAGCCAAACTATGCCTCACATCATTGTAATTAATCAACACAAAACCAAGCAAACTAATGACAATTTTAAGAAGTAGGTAAATGAACCTGAATCTTAGTAGATATTTGACTGAAATAGAAAACATAGGCAGCCTTGGATGAAGAAGGAATTTTTTAAAAACAAATGGCATGTAGCTGCTCAGAAATTTTCATTCATGAAACCAATTCTCAAAGTATATAGGGGTTTGGAACCTTGGTGATGCCAGTGAGCTTATAGAAGACTTTGAAGAAACAAGAGCACACAATGCACTCGCTGAATAGGAATTCAACCTACAAAGGCAGACTATATATAATATCAATGAAACCTTGGCAATGGTCTTCACCAAATAAAATGCCATACGGTTCATAACTGGAATGTGGAGGAGTATCAAACATGTCTTATAAAATTTGTAATTACCATCACCAGATAAATAGCATTATCCATCTTTTCTGGGGGCTAATCATGTGTCACTGCTAGAAACTAGTTGACAATGTGCTTTTCAAATATTTTGGTCATTGGCTGACAAAAACATCGGCTTTCTCTCTCTAAAATTCTTTTAAATATGCCTTATAAAAGGTGTATACTGTTAAAGCATGTTGATAAACTGAACTTTTAGTGTACCCTTCAAGTCAGCCATACTTTGCAGCTCCTTTTTTAATCTCTTTCTGAGGAGCACCCAACAATTATTAGAAACCAGTGGGAATTTCAGTTTTACATATGTGAAGGATATAAGGTGAAGTTGACATATGTGAAGGATATCAGAAACCAGTGGTTTAGTCCCATATCAACAGTGGCACATGGGATCCCTTTCTCTGAATCATGCATACACATCTGCAGCCTTCTATCCACACATGGCAGAAGGGAGAAATGTGAGGGCTTCACATGCCAAGAGAGCTACCAATCTGCAGGCGGCTGACTGGTTAGCAGGTGAGGCGAGAAAGGGAAGGAGACACACATTCCCGGACAGGTTAATAACACATTTGTAAAATGGAGAACATGGCAACAGAAAACACAAACATGGGAACCACCTTGGCATTCACCAACAAAAAAAACTACAACTACCATTCATTTCAGTTAAGACTCAGATCCAGTGCAACTGAGATTTTCTGCAACTTAGATGTTATAAAATTTGGACCATATTATGTTACTTACGAAAAAGGGTGGAGGTGAAGATCAATCATCCTCAAGCTCAACCTGTTACATGTAAAAATGTAAATAACATCAGAGTTTACAATTAGCAACAACATCGTTCATAAATAAGAATGAGATAAATGTAAATAAACTTACATATTCTCTGAACCATATTATGTGACTCCCAACAACATCGTTCATATTTTTTCTATCTGCATCTTTGATAAACAAAGATGCAGTCGGGTCATGGGCTATGAGTATAGAAACCTCATAGTACTCACCACCTAACTTCTTCCCCATGACCACATTATCATTATCATCAGACATAAGAATGCCGCTGGCAACTATTTCTCCAGAGAAATTTAGGATCCTCACCCTCCTCCCCGCCAATGAATCCTGTTAAAAATTTTGGATATAGATGTCAGATATACATGCATTCCAACATATTAAGACGGTTAGATTTCGTTTACCTTTTTCTTTTGAGCATGACAAACACTTGCAGAACTCTGCACAAGTAAATGTAGATTGTCAACATTAAGCAATGTTCGTAATGAAGTATGTCAACAGAAACTCATTACCTCATTATTGCCACGAGACTCAATTTTTTTTCATTCTTTCTTCGAGAGCTTCAATTTTTTCTTTCAGGCTATCATTGTCCTGTCGCAACTTTTGTGTACTTCTTGAACCCCACAAGCTCTTTGGGGTAGGGCCCGTGCCTATGCCACGGATTCTTCCAGTTCTATCCCATCCCATAACTTGCTCATAAGCGTCCCCCACGCTTGCAATTGAGCTTGATGTACTTGATTGCTGCGTCAGCTTAATGTCTCGAATTTTATCCTACAATTTGAATGAATAGCAACATGAATTTCCAGCACTATCGTAAATAGAATTATGTCAACAAAGAGCTTCCATGGATAATGAGAATAATGTGAAACATTAGACAATTAACAAAGCTAATTAATTATACAATCATAGCAGCACTCTCGTCATTAACTGGATCGCCAGCTTTCTTCATACGGGTCCTTATGAATAAGTTCCCACGATCAAGAGTGGCCCCAGTTTTTAGAAACTACAACATTGTACAAAAGATAACTTAGAAATAAACAAAATTATTTTGAATAGATGAACTGAGATGCAGATAAGACAGTATATATGTTACCTCCTCGTGGTATATGTCAGCAAAACTTTTACTACCAGCGTAGTGAAAAAATGTGTGTTTGGACTTATTTTGCTTATTTGTTTCAATGGGGTACATCCATCTATATTGAACTGGGCCAGCAAGCCTTACTTGATCAGGTAAGTGGATGAGAAGATGTACCATTATATCAAAAAAGCTTGGCAAGAAGATCATCTCCAATCGACACAATATGTTTGCAATTCTTGTGTAAGCTTATAGAAATCACTTGATGATGAAGTCTTCGAACATATTAGACAAAAAAAATTGCGTACATCATTAATTGTAGATCTCACCTCCTTTTGTGTCACTCCCCTCATTGCTACTGGAAGCAATTGTTGCATGAGGATATGACAATCATGACTTTTTAAACCCCAAATTTTCTTAGGATCATTGGGATTTACATGCCTTGATATGTTTGATGCATAGCCATCTGGAACTTTTACACTTTTCAAAACATTGCAAATCGTATCCTTCTCCATCTTGCTCAAAGTGAACATGGTAGGTGACAATAGCAATCTGTTAGAATCCAGAGTTTGAGGTTGAAGAGTGGCCCTTATACCCAAATGTTGGAGATCATGTCGAGCTTTCAAACCATCTTTTGTTTTAGCATCAACATGTAACAAAGTTCCAATAATACTATCACAAACATTCTTCTCGATATGCATGACATCGAGATTATGTCTTAATAGTAAAGACTTCCAATATGGTAAGTCAAAAAAATGCTTTTCTTTTTCCAATTGGTATGACACTCAAAAGTGGATGATGAAGTTGTAGCTTCCTTTCGTTTTCTTCTCACCCCCACTTTAAATTTGGGAACTTTCCCAAAAGTAAATTTAAGTGGATGCAACTGCTTAAGTATATCAACCCCAGATAACACACTTGGTTTGCCTCTCATTTCTTCTTTTCCATCAAACCTTCGTTTTATAGAACGAAACTTATGACCCACACCTAACCATCGACGATGATTAGTGTAACAGAATTTTTTACTACCTTTTAACCATAATGATGATGTATCTTCATTACATGTAGGGCAAGCTAATCGACCTTTAGTGCTCCAACCAGACAGATAACCATATGCAGGAAAATCGTTAATTGTCCAAAGTAGTGTAGCACGCATAGAAAATATTTCACCCTTATAAGCATTGAATGTTTCAACTCCGTGCCAAAGAATCTATAATTCTTCAATAAGTGGCTGAAGGTAGACATCAATATCATTTCCCGAACCTTTAGGACCCGGAATGAGTAACGATAAAAAATACTTTGTGGCTTCATACACAGCCATGGAGGTAAGTTGTATGGTGTCAACAACACAGACCATGTACTATGACTCGTACTCATTATCCCAAAGGGGTTGAAACCATCACTTGCCAAGCCTAGGCGCACATTACGAGGTTCTAAACCAAAACCATTAATCGCATCTAACGCTTTCCAACAAGGGGAATCAGCTGGGTGCCTTAGAATGCCATCTTCCTGGCGTTCATCACTATGCCAACACATGGTTGCAGATGATTTACTGCAAGTGTATAATCTTTGCAGTCTTGGAATCAATAGAAAATGCCGAAGAACTTTCTTTGCAACCTTAATTTTCTTATTATGACCACTTCTTTCAGTTCCTTTCCACTACAAGAAAAAGCGCATATAGAGACCGATTTAGAGACTAAAATTTTCGGTCCCTATTCGGTCCCAAAATAGGGACCAAATAGAGACTGAAAATTTCAGTCCCAAATATAGAGACCGAATTATTTCAGTCTCAATTCAGTCCCTATTTAGGGACCGAATAGGGACTGAAATTATTCGGTCCCAAATATAGAGACCGAATTATTTTGGTCCCTATTCAGTCCCTAAATAGGGACCGAATAGGAACCGAAATTATTCGGTCCCAAATATAGAGACCGAATTATTTCGGTCCCTAAATATAGAGACTGAATAGGGACCGAAATAATTCGATCTCTATATTTGAGACTGAATTATTTCGGTCCCTATTCAGTCTCCATATTTAGGGACCGAAATAATTCCGTCTCTATATTTGGGACCGAATAATTTCGGTCCCTATTCGGTCCTATTCAGGACTGAATAGGGACCGAAATTATTTGGTCTCTATATTTGGGACCGAATAATTTCGGTCTGTATTCGGTCCCTATTCAGGGACTGAATAGAGACTGAAATCTTTCGGTCTCTATATTTGGGACCGATAATTCGGTCCCTAAATAGGGACCAAACGGAGACTGTAATAATTCGGTCTCCATATTTGGGACTGAATTATTTCGGTCCCTAAATAGGGACTGAATTTTTCGGCCTCCATATTTTGAGATTGATTAAATTCAGTCACAATTCGATCCCTAAATAGTGATCGAATAGTAAATCAGTCTCTATTTTACAGACCGAATGATGACTGATTTTATTTCAGTCACAAATTCTCAATAACGTGAGAAAGATTTGTGACCGATTTTGTGACGTCTCAAATTAATACCAGGTATAGCCGCTAGCATATTTGCAGCAAAAAATCATTTAAAGATTTATATTGTTTCATGTCGGCACCATTTCTGCACATATGTACACTGGCAAGGTGTCACTGGATTTTGGTAATAAAATTTAGTTTAAAATTACCATAATTATCAGAAAAATATGTTTATACCAAAAATGTGGATATTGAGAATTTTTGATGCACGGTTAATGAGGTAAATATGATTTATCTACTTTTAGGACAATTTATACTTGATAAATATTTTTTTAGGCAAATTTTAAATAAAAATTACCATAAACTTGTTTACGTAAGATTTAACCTACGTCTAAATGTGAACATGTGTAAGTAGTGGTAGGTATGTGTAAAAATGTATATATATATATATATATATATATATATATATATATATATATATATATATATATATATATATATATCTGTGTGTGTGTGTGTGTGTGTGTGTGTTTGTGTGTGTGTGTTAATAAAAGAAAAGATAAAATAATGTCAAAAAGAATATTAGGTATACTTACGTGTTTTAGCTAATACTTAGTCTTAGCTAGGCAAGTGTTCTTGTGAATTGAATGATTCTTATTCTTCTTCTTTTCTTCTGACTGTGTTTTGGAAATAATACTAGTAGTGTCAACACATCTATCCAATAGTGTTGACCTATCTATCTAGTAGTGTCAGTTAACACTATCTATCTAGTAGTGTCAACACTATCTATGCAGTACTAGTGTTGACCTATCCGTACTCATGTGTCAACACTATCTATCCAGTAGTACTGTCACCATTATCTATCCAGTAGTGTTGACCGATTTATCCCTTATAGCGTCGACCTATCCCTTCATAGTATCGACCAATACCTTGTAGAGAGTTGACACTTTCCTTCAGAGTGTCAACACTCTCTTCTATTCAGGTTGACACACTCTGTTAATTTTCAAATCAACTTATAACTCATGTCTCCAGTGACTTAATTAGGTCGACACACCCATATTCTAGGTCGAATAAAAAGCTCTTTTTTTTCTTCCAGAATATGGAGAACAATATGGACCTTTCTCAAAATTTTAAATAATTAATCTGAATTCTCAGGTCTACACACACAACGAACTCACACTTTAATCGTCTGTGTTGTTATCTATCGAAATTAGGGCTGTAAATGGAACCCGAAATTCTGATTTTTCGACCTGACACTGATAAAAATTAATGGGTTCGGAATTAAAAGATGATACCGATTTCTTATTAGAATTCTCAGGTCTACACACACATCGAACTCACACTTTAATCGTCTGTGTTGTTATCTATCGAAATTAGGGCTGTAAATGGAACCCGAAATTTTGATTTTTCGACCTGATACCGATAAAAATTAATGGGTTCGGAATTAAAAGATGACACCGATTTCTTATTGGAATGGGTATCGGGTTTTTTGATAATATATCAGTATCGGATTTGGAACCACTTATTTTCGAAACCGATTTCTGATTAATTAAAAATTAATAAAAATATAAAAAAAACCTACGTTAACCCTTCCTAGTTCCTCCCCACTAGGGGTGTTCACTATTCGGTTCAAACCGAAAAATCAAACCAAATCGATCAATTTGATTTGGTTTGGTTTGGTTTGAAAGTGAACAAAAAATTGGTTCGGTTTCAAACTAAACCGAATTTGTTAATTCAGTTCGGTTTACAGATCTTATCAACCGAACTAAACAGATAAAATTGAATTTTAATAATATACTAGTTCTTTGCCTGTGCGATGCACGGGAAGTTTTAAATATTTAAAAATTAATAAATAATAATATTTCAGAAAGTTAACATAGTTAGTTGTTTTTATATATAATATTTTTTATATTAAAATTAGATTGAATTACATGTTTATTCTAAATAATTGTTTACAATATGACTATAAATTTTTAAGTTAGATGTAAAAAAAAATACAACTTTTCCAAAATCTTTATATATAAAAAAGAAACAACATATGTACAACATAATAAGAAGCATAAGATTCATATAATTGTCACCCAAAGAAGACAACTAAACTTTGTTAAAGTCTCAGATTTTTATATTGAATTGATGTTTAAATAGTAGTTTTTTTTTTTTAGATTCCCTCTACTTGATCCGATCCAAAATGAGTTAATTCTGGCCATTACATCTAATGGTGCATATTTAACATATAAAATATATCCTACAAAACCTACCCGACCCGGCGACTGCCGCGCCTCCCTCTCCCCCGTTTGTTTCCCCCAAATCTTCTCAGCTCGAAATCCCCTCCTGGCTCCTGCGGCGCGGCCCTGCTCCTCCCTCCCCTCGTCATCTCGGCCGGCGGCTCCTCGGCGGCGACTTGCTGTTGCACACGCGGCGCGGCCCTGCCTCCTCCCTCCCCTCGTCATCTCGGCCGGCGGCACCTCGGCGGCGACCTGCGGCAGTAAGTGTCCAGCCCTCCCCCTCCTCCCCTCCGGCCTTCCCCCCTCTGGCCCTCCCCCCTCCGGTCATCCTCCCCCATCCGGCCCTCCCCTACAGCCCTCTCCCCCTCCGGCCCTCCCCTCTCCAGCCCTCCCCCCCTCCGGCCCTCCCCCCTCCAGTCATCCTCCCCCCTCCGGCCCTCCCCTACAGCCCTCCCCCCCTCCGGCCCTCCCCTCTCCAGCCCTCCCCCCCTCTGGCCCTCCCCTACAGCGGACAGCCCTCCCCCCTCCAGTCATCCTCCCCCTCCAGCCCTCCCTCTGGCCCTCCCCTACAGCGGACAACCCTCCCCTCTCCAGTCATCCTCCCCCTCCGGCCCCCCCGTCCCCCCCCCCCCTCCGGCCCTCCCCTCTGGCCCTCCCCTACAGCGGACAGCCCTCCCCCCCTCCGGCCCTCCCCCCTCCAGTCATCCTCCCCCTCCGCCCCCCCATCCGCCCCCCCCTCCGGCCCTCTCCTCTCCATCCCTCCCCCTCCTCCCCTCCGGCCCTGCCCCCCTCCGGCCCTCCCCTCTCCAGCCCTCCCCCTCCTCCCCTCCGGCCCTGCCCCCCTCCGGCCCTGCCCTCTCCATCCCTCCCCCTCCTCCCCTCTGGCCCTGCCCCCCTCCTCCCCTCCGGCCCTTCAGGTAGAAGAGATACTTCCTGAACTGTCTATTTTGATCTGTTTGGCATGCTGTTAGTCTATTTTGATATGTTTGTCTAATTTATAGATAGACCCATGATAGACTTTGTAAATGGACTTTGTCAATGAGTTCTACTGTATAGAAACATGGGATATTACAGTCTGGGCATGGCAGAGGATAATGGGAATAAGGTCTGCAACAGTTCTAGCGGGAATGGTTACCCTGACAGGTAGTAGATGTTTTGCCCATACCTGTGAAATGCAAAGGATGCATATAAATCTACCATTTTGGATAACATCAAATTAAGATCGAAGATGAGGCACACCAGCCTTATCCAGAACCAAGCTTCCCTTGACAGCCAAAGGAAGAGAACTGAGACTGCTTAGAATTGCAAGCACAATTAGCTAACTGATCTGCCACTTGATTACATTCTCTGACAGTATGAACAAATTTCAAAGACATCAACTCATGGACTTGAAGAAAATCATTCCACCAAGGGAACAATTGCCAAGGAATGTGAACAGGAGAATTAGAACAGATGTGAACCAAAAACTGGCAATCCATTTCCACAAGAATATCAGTTCTTCCATGGGAAATGCAAAACTGGAGGCCATGAACCATAGCTCTAAGTTCAGCTAGTAGACTAGAACAGCGACCAAAATAGGCAGAACCAGCTAAAATAAAGGAGCCTTGATGGTCCCTTAGAACTGCAGCACCAGCAGACTCTCCTGGATTACCCCTAGAACATCCATCAGTATTTAATTTGTATTCCCCCAGATGTGGCTTCTGCCATCTGAAAACTCTGGGCAGTTTAGGTAAACACTAGTCAGACAGCCCCAATTTAGATAGAATAATTCTCTGAAGGGCAGAGGAGGGACTTTTGGATCATATATATGCAGCTCTTCCTTACAACACTTGTATAGATGAAGGAATACTAGGGTAAAAAACAAAAAACATGGCACTCAAACATGCCTCCTTTCTTTAATTCATTTACATGTATGTGTGAATTTAGTTTCTTATTGCACTTGTTTATCTGTATTCTACTTCTTACTTTAATGCAATTCATTTACATGTGTGTGTGAATTTAGTTTATTATTGCACTTGTTTATATGTATGATATTGTTTTTATTTTCTTTTTCATATTTATGTGGGTTATTATTGCACTTGTTTATATGCATGCTTTAGTTTTTATTTTCTTTTTAACGCTGCACACACTTCACGAGAGCGTGTTAAGCCCGTGTCAATGAACCTCCCGTTCAAGACTTTGGGATTGATGTGCACGAGTCTTATTTTCAAAGATGAGAACGTGTATATCTAACTCAAAGTCCTGAATTGTCCCATTTTGGACAGTCTGTGAATGTTTGATCGCAGTTAGGTGGTCATTTACTATGTGCTTGTATTATTTGTTGAAAATTTCGGGTGTGTCTACTCACTCCTCTCTGATATACCTTTATTGATTTAGAATATTTTCTTAACCACTTATTAGTAAGTGTTTAAGAAAATATCTTAATCAATAATATTTTTGGTATATCAGAGAGGTGTGGGGAGATGCTGCCGAAATTTTCAGCAAATAATACAATCACATAGTAAATGGTCATCTGAGTGCGATCAAATATTCACAGATGGGTAAAAAGTGATAATCTAAATAATAAATCCTTCCTATTCATTTCGGTTGCGTCGAAGGATGTGTGATTTAGAATTTTAAAGTTATTTGTCTATTGATATTGTTTGGGCGTAGGACAGCAATGGCTTCAAACCGTTCATGGATGTATCGCAGAATAGTTGATCATGTGGTGTCCCAGGAGTTTAGGGTCGGAGTTGAGAATTTCGTTCAGTTTGCATTGGGGAATCCAAATGCAGAAGTAGACAGGCAAGGTGGCATCCGATGTCCTTGTATGATTTGTAAAAATTTGAAGTGAAATTCCCCATGGGAAGTTCAACGCTATTTATACAGAAAAGGGTTTGGGCAGTACCCGACACCTTTCAGGTTTTGGGAAGGAGCACAACTGGGTAAAGAAAAGCATTTTCTGGGAGCTACCTTATTGGTCGACTCTTCTTGTGCGGCACAATCTAGACGTGATGCATATCGAGAAAAATATCTTTGATAATGCATTTAACACAGTTATGGATATCAAAGGTAAAACAAAGGACAATGTGAATGCACGCTTGGACTTGTCCATGCTCTGTAAACGTCCAGAGTTAGAAATTGTTGAAGTAAATGGGAAATCAAGTAAACCAAAAGCAGTTTATGTGCTTGGAGGAGGACAAGTAAAGCAAGTGTGTCAGTGGCTGAAACAACTGAGATTTCCTGACGGTTATGTGTCAAATATTGCTCGTTCTGTCAACGTCAGTGAGGGAAAGATATATGGAATGAAGAGTCACGACTGCCATGTATTCATGCAAAGGTTGCTACCTATTGTATTTCGTGACATCTTGCCGAAGCAGCTATGGGAAGCGTTATCTGAGTTGAGTCGATTTTTCACGATTCTATCTGCATCAGAACTCAGGCTTCAGGATGTGCAAACTATCGAACAGAATGTGGTCACCACTGTATGCAAGTTGGAGAAGATATTTCCACCTGGTTTCTTCGATTCAATGGAGCATTTACTCGTACATCTACCATATGAAGCAAAGGTTGGAGGGCTAGTACAATATAGATGGATGTATCCATTTGAGAGGTATATGCAAATATGAACTATTTCCTTCGTACGATTGCACCTTACGTAAGTGATAGCTTTTCTAATTGTCTCTAACATTGTGGATGTAGGTGTATGCATGACCTTAAAATGAAAGTCTGAAATAAAGCAAAAGTGGAGGGTTCTATTGCTGAGGCATACATTATGGAGGAAATCTCTAACTTTTGTGCAATGTACTTTGAAGCAGACATTCAAACTCGTCGAACACAACCTCCACGTAATGATGATGGGGGGGAATCTGTTGGTTCAAATCGACTCTCAATATTTACTCATCCTGGACGTGCCTTCGGACGTTCTTCAACTCGAATGCTGGATGACAGAGAGTTATGTGCCGCAGAGATATATATTCTTTTAAATTGTTCTGAGCTAGAATGTTATGTTGAGTAAGTACTAATCTCACAATTTAAATTTATATGTAAGTTTTTAGCCTTTATTCTACCTATTCAATGTGGTCTGCTATTCATATTGCAGACAATTTGATTCAGAATTAATTCAAAAAAATTCACAACTCACTGATTTTGAGGTTGAAAAAGAACGAGAGAAGTCATTGGCCTTATAGCTAAGAGAACACGTAAGTGTACACCGTCAAAGAGTATTCAACAAAATTCATTTCACTTTATAACTAGCCTTTTCTACACGCAGGTGCAAGAAGGTTTAATTACTGATGAAAGAGTTCGTCAGGTAGCCTACGGCCCATCCAAAATTGCACAGAATTATCCTGGATTTATTGTCAATGGGTATAGGTTTCATACGAAAGACTATGGGCAGAATAAATCTACCATGAACAGTGGCGTATGTGTAAAAGGAAGTACATACAATGAAAGTGAGTATGACTACAATGGTATTGTAGAGGAGATCCTACAATTGCAATATCTAGGACAAGACAATCATATATTCTTGTTCAAGTGTCATTGGTTTGATCCGAATTCCATTCGAAATGACACAACACATGGAATTGTCGAGCTTAAGCATAAGTCAAAATTGAATACTTATGAGCCATTCATCTTAGCCACACAAGCCCAGCAAGTGTATTATACAAGCTATCCTTCATGTACAAACAAAGAACGAAATGATTGGTGGGTAGTTTGCAGAGTTAAGTCAAGACTATTATCTGATTATGAATTGGACATGACTGATCAGACACCTGAAGAGATCAACACAGAATTCTTTCAAGAAGACTTTGTTGAAGATGTAGAGTTGACAACTCATATTGGAGAAGACGAATCCAAAGCACCAATGTCCTTGTCTCACGGAAACGAGGTCGAAGAAGTCGATCCACGTGAGATGAAAGATAGTAGTGCTCGTCGTACAGATATTGAATATGAAAGTTCTGGTGAGGAAGAGGAATATACCAGTGATGAATGTGAAGATGATGATGAAGATGGGGTTGAATTAGACATATCGTCATCATCTGAGGAGGAAATGGATATCAATTAAACTATGGTAGAATTTTTTCACACTTGTAGAGTATATTTAAAGCAGCTCACTTTCAATATAAGCAATTGACTAGTAAACATTATGATTTTATGTTCTCTATGAAGATATGGTGTGTGGAGGAAGATCTGGTAGCAGTTCTAGGAGGGGCATTCGTGGGAGGGCTTTGTTCCCCGCATCTGGTATGTATATTTTTCTAATATAGTCATGAGCTGTGTATTTTTCTCTGTATATTATTTATGTGTACTTGTGTAGTGTTAATGCCATTAAAATTGTTACAGTTTCTGGTTCTCCTTCTAGTGAGCGGACACCTCCTCTACCTGGCGGACTAGGTTTGTATATTTCAATTTTCAAGTATTTTTTTAGTCATTATTTACACATATTATTAATGTTATTAGAATTGTTACAGTTGCTGGTCCTTCTTCTGCATCTCCTAGCGTGCCTGCAGGTATGTATATTTCAATTTCCAAGTATATTTGTAGTAATTATTTGTATATATTATTAATGTTATTAGAATTGCTACAGTTGCTAGTTCTTCTGCTCCTACCGTGCCTGCAGGTATGTATATTTACAAATGTACTTTTATTGTGCATTCATCTTCCTCATTACTTATGCGTTCTATTCTAGTTACAGCTGTTGGTGCATCCTCCGAGTCTCCTCCTGTAGTAGCTAGTATGTATATGTAAAGTTATACTTTAATGTATGCATTAATTCTGATGCCATTAAAATGTCACATACTCAGGTCACTCTACACATTCTCCAGATGCACCCGTAGATTTGTATATTTAACTATTAGGGTATTTCTGTAGTCATTATTTAGTATTTTTGTACATTACTCATGTTGTTCATCATTATTTTCCAGGTTCGGTGCTAGAGGATGCTGGTAGTCTGCAGGAGGGCAGAGGTAGTTTTTATGAGAGCACTCTGTGGGAGGTCTGGATTATATGGGTACGTAATCAACATGTATGTATTTCTTATGGGCAATGAAGTGAATTTAGTTCAGAAATTGACATTATGCAGTTACATCATTGCAGTGATAAAATAGAGCCTACTCAAGCATCTCAATTCATCACAAGAACATTACAAGCACATTTTCCTGGGCCAATTCATAGATTCAATGATTTTCCGATGGAGGTCCAGGAGCACTTGTATCAGATGTTCATGGTATGTAATTTCGTATTGTAATTTAATTCTTATCTTATTCATACATGCAGTTCACTAACTCTTATGTATATAGAGCCAACATCGATTCACGAGTTGTACGAACGAGATGCGGTCTCGATTTGTATGGACGATGACCGCAAGATCAAATTTCAAGCATTTGATGTATAACGCGAGAAAAAATGCAGAGAAACATTCTCAGAGTGCAGACCCGACTCTTTGGAGGGAGCGAGCACCCAGTTGGATGATGGGAGAATATTGGGAAACTCTTTGCAACATCTGGGCTGCAGAGAGATGGCAACAAACATCCTCAATAATGAAAGTTAATCGGGCTGCGAATCTAGAAGCAAACATGCATACTGGTGGGTCTGTCTCTTTTGCGACCCATCAGTCTAGATTGGTAAGTAATTTGTCCATTTCTGGTCTCTTTTATTTATAAAGGTACTCATTTATGTCATGTTTTTTCTGTGAAATAGGAGAAGGAGCTAAAAAGGCAGCCGACATTTTCCGAGGTGTTCGATAGAACACACAAGAAAAAAGGAACGGATGCATACATTAGCGATAGAGCCCGAGTGGTTGCAGTAAGTATTTAGAAGATATTCACTATTTAATTTTTCACATTAATATGAATATTAACTACTATCGTTTTTTCTGGTTTCTTGCAGGAGTCATACAACCAACAAATGACAGAGAACTACGTCGGGGAGGACGAGTAGCCGCCGTTAGATCCTGAGGTATGGGTTGCGGCATCTGGGGCCCCAAAGAAAGGCCATGTGTATGGTTTTGGGCACAGCATCGACACGAGCCGGGTGTTATCTGGAGGATCCAGCTCAGGGTCACAGACCAGTGCATTCCACGCAGGAGTTGGTACTCCAGGTACTTCTCCAGGACAGCTGATGGGCTTCATTGACAGTAGGATATCGGGCTTATAGTCTCGTATGGCGGATTCGATGGAGACTCATCTGGCCCAGATGCAGATGCAGGTGACCGACGCACTACAGGCCCAGCTCTCCCAGTCCCTCTCCCAGGTTATCTCCCAGGCTTTCTCCCAGGTCAACATTCCTCCTCCACAAGCAGCACCTCCTCCACAGACAGCACCATCGACATCAGCACACGCCCCTCACGTGAGTAAATTTATTTTATTTCAGAGGTTTAATTTTAACAGCTAACTTAGTTAACTTAGTTTAACTTTAATTTGGGTTGATCGACGGACAATTTCTTGTTAAGCGAGTTAGGTTAGTTAAAAAGGGAGAACTTAGGTAGGTTTGGGGGTTCAAAATTAGAAATACTCATCCGATTGGCCTTCGATTTTTTCCAAAACCGTCAGGGCGAAGAGTGTGACTTGTGGAAACCGACGGAGTTCAATTCGGACTCCCGGTTTGAGCTCGATGCTCAAATTCACAATAAACAAGCTAGTTTAGTTAAGAAATGAAAAAAATTAGGTTTGTGGGTCCAAAATTAAAAATACTCATCCGATTGGCCTCCGGTTTGTTCCAGAATGGTTGGGGCGATGAGTGTGACTTGTGGAAACCGACGGAGTTCAATTCGGACTCTTGGTTTGAGCTCGACGCTCAAAGTCACAATAAACAAGTTAGTTTAGTTTAGAAATGAAAAACTTAGGTTTGTGGGTCCAAAATTAAAAATACTCATCCGATTGGCCGCCGGTTTGTTCCAGAACGGTCGGAACGATGAGTGTGACTTGTGGAAACCGACGGAGTTCAATTCGGACTCCGGTTTGAGCTCGACGCTCAAAGTCACAATAAACAAAGTAGTTTAGTTTAGAAATGAAAAATTTAGGTTTGTGGGTCCAAAATTAAAAATACTCATCCGATTGGCCTCCGGTTTGTTCTAGAACGGTCGGGGCGATGAGTGTGACTTGTGGAAACCGACGGAGTTCAATTCGAACTCCTGGTTTGAGCTCGACGCTCCAAGTCGTCTTAACCAAGTTAGTTTAGTTAAAAAAATGAAAAACTTCAGTTTGAGGGACCAAAATTAGAAATACTCATCCGATTGGCCTCCGGTTTGTTCCAGCACGGTCGGACCGATGAGTGTGACTTGTGAAAACTGACAGAGTTAAATTCGGACTCCCGGTTTGACCTCGACGCTCCAAGTCGTCTTAACCAAGTTAGTTTAGTTAAAAAATGAAAATCTTCGGTTTGAGGGACCAAAATTAAAAATACTCATCCGATTGGCCTCCGGTTTGTTCCAACACGGTCGGGCCGATGAGTGTGACTTGTGGAAACTGACAGAGTTCAATTCGGACTCCTGGTTTGACCTCGACGCTCCAAGTCGTCTTAACCAAGTTAGTTTAGTTAAAAAATGAAAAACTTCAGTTTGAGGGACCAAAATTAGAAATACTCATCCGATTGGCCTCCGGTTTGTTCCAGCACGGTCGGGCCGATGAGTGTGACTTGTGGAAACTGACGGAGTTCAATTCGGACTCCCAGTTTGACCTTGACGCTCCAAGTCGTCTTAACCAAGTTAGTTTAGTTAAAAATGAAAAACTTCGGTTTGAGGGACCAAAATTAGAAATACTCATCCGATTGGCCTCCGGTTTGTTCCAGCACTGTCGGGCCGATGAGTGTGACTTGTGGAAACTGACGGAGTTCAATTCTGACTCCCGATTTGACCGCGACGCTCCAAGTCGTCTTAACCAAGTTAGTTTAGTTAAAAAATGAAAAACTTCGGTTTGAGGGACCAAAATTAGAAATACTCTTCCAATTGGCTTCCGGTTTGTTCCAACACGGTCGGGCCGATGACTGTGACTTGTGGAAATTAACGGAGTTCAATTTGGACTCCCGGTTTGACCTTGACGCTCCAAGTCGTCTTAACCAAGTTAGTTTAGTTAAAAATGAAAAACTTCAGTTTGGGGGACCAAAATTAGAAATACTCATCCGATTGGCCTCCGGTTTGTTCCAGCACGGTTAGGCCGATGAGTGTGACTTGTGGAAACTGACGGAGTTCAATTCGGACTCCCGGTTTGACCTCGACGCTCCAAGTCGTCTTAACCAAGTTAGTTTAGTTAAAAATGAAAAACTTCAAGTTTAGGGACCAAAATTAGAAATACTCATCCGATTGGCCTCCGGTTTGTTCTAGCATGGTCGGGCCGATGAGTGTGACTTGTGGAAACTGACGGAGTTCAATTCGGACTCCTGGTTTGACCTCGACGCTCCAAGTCGTCTTAACCAAGTTAGTTTAGTTAAAAAATGAAAAACTTTGGTTTATGGGTCCAATATTAGAAACACTCTTTCGATTGGCCTTCAGTTTGTTCCAGCACGGTCGGGCCGATGAGTGTGACTTGTGAAAACTGACGGAGTGCAATTCGGACTCCCGGTTTGACTGCAATGCTCCAAGTCGTCTTAACCAAGTTAGTTTAGTTAAAAAAATGAAAAACTTCGATTTGAGGGACCAAAATTAGAAATACTCTTCCAATTGGCCTCCGGTTTGTTCTAGCACGGTCAGGCCGATGAGTGTGACTTGTGGAAATTAACGGAGTTCAATTTGGACTCCCGGTTTGACCTCGACGCTCCAAGTCGTCTTAACCAAGTTAGTTTAGTTAAAAATGAAAAACTTCAGTTTGGGGGACCAAAATTAGAAATACTCATCCGATTGGCCTCCGGTTTGTTCCAGCACGGTTAGGCCGATGAGTGTGACTTGTGGAAACTGACGGAGTTCAATTCGGACTCCCGGTTTGACCTTGACGCTCCAAGTCGTCTTAACCAAGTTAGTTTAGTTAAAAATGAAAAACTTCAGTTTTAGGGACCAAAATTAGAAATACTCATCCGATTGGCCTCCGGTTTGTTCCAGCATGGTCGGGCCGATGAGTGTGACTTGTGGAAACTGACGGAGTTCAATTCGGACTCCCGGTTTGACCTCGACGCTCCAAGTCGTCTTAACCAAGTTAGTTTAGTTAAAAAATGGAAAACATTGGTTTATGGGTCCAATATTAGAAATACTCTTTCGATTGGCCTTCGGTTTGTTCCAGCACGGTCGGGCCGATGAGTGTGACTTGTGGAAACTGACGGAGTTCAATTCGGACTCCCGGTTTGACTACAACGCTCCAAGTCGTCTTAACCAAGTTAGTTTAGTTAAAAAATGAAAAACTTCGATTCGAGGGACCAAAATTAGAAATACTCTTCCAATTGGCCTCCGGTTTGTTCTAGCACGGTCAGGCCGATGAGTGTGACTTGTGGAAACCGACGGAGTTCAATTCGGACTCCCGGTTTGACCTCGACGCTCCAAGTCGTCTTAACCAAGTTAGTTTAGTTAAAAAATGAAAAACTTCGATTTGAGGGACCAAAATTAGCAATACTCATCCGATTGACCTTCGGTTTGTTCCAGCACAGTCGGGCCGATGAGTGTGACTTGTGGAAACTGACGGAGTTCAATTCGGACTCCCGGTTTGACCTCGACGCTCCAAGTCGTTTTAACCAAGTTAGTTTAGTTAAAAAATGAAAAACTTCGGTTTGAGGGTCCAATATTATAAATACTCTTCCGATTGGCCTCCGGTTTGTTCCAGCACGGTCGGGCCGATGAGTGTGACTTGTGGAAACTGACATAGTTCAATTCGGACTCCCGGTTTAACCGCGACGTGCCAAGTCGTCTAAACCAAGTTAGTTTAGTTAAAAAATGAAGAACTTCGGTTTGAGGGTCCAAAATTAGAAATACTCATCTAATTGACCTCCATTGCTTATAGTTTTATTTAATTTATGCTTCTAAAATAAGTTATTGCTTATAATAGTAATTAATTTTAACTTATTAATTTTATATATAATTATTGTAGGTTCCTTCATCGGGTGGAGTGGGAGGACACGAGGACGAGAGGATGAAGACGAAGATGAGGCATCATGATTTTCATTTCATTATTATTATTGTTGTAGACATTTTTATTATTGTTGTTGGCATTATATTATTGTGATGTTGTGGATATTTTTATTCTTATTGTGGACATTTTATTATTCTGATGTTGTGGACATTTTATTATTGTTGTGTTGTGGATATTTTTATTATTGTTGATGTTGTGGACATTTTATTATTGTTTTGTTGTGGATATTTTTATTATTTTTGTGTTGTAGACATTTTTATTGTGGACAATTATAATTGTTGTGGATATTATTTATTTTACGCAGGTTATTTTCCTAAAAATGTATATATTTAAAAAATATTTAAAAATAGAGACCGATTAGTGACCGATTATAATTAGTCACTATTCGGTCCCTATTTTAGGGACCGAATAGGGACCGAATATTCGGTCCCTATTTAGGGACTGAAATGAGTTGGTCCCAATTCAGTCCCTAACAATAGGGACTGAATAGGGACCGAATAAGGTCGGTCCCTATTTAGAGACCGAACTTATTCAGTCCCAGTTCGGTCCCTAAAATAGGGACCGAATAGGGACCGAATTATTTCAGTCCCTAATAGTGACCGAAATGATTCGGTCCCAATTTAGTCCCTATTTTTATGGACTGAGTTGAGACCAACTCAGTTCGGTCCCTACATAGGGACCGAATATTCGGTCCCTAAAATAGGGACCGAATAGTGACCGGCTCTGTTCAGTCCTTAACATAGGGACCGAATATTCGGTCTCTATTTTAGGGACCGAACTGGGACCGAATATGTTCAGTCCCTAAATAGCGACCGACCTGATTCGGTTCCTATTCGGTCCCTATTTAGTGACCGAATAGGGACCGAATTTAGTCTGTCACAGATTTATGACCAGAAATGCTTGACCGACAAATTCGGTCACTATTCGGTCTCTGAGCTGTTTAGGGACCGAATAGAGACCGAATATTTCGGTCTCTATTTCCGATTTTTCTTGTAGTATTCATCCATCTACATTCTCCACATTTCGGACAATAATCATAAGACTCATACTCTTTCCGGTACAAAATACAATCATTAGGACATGCATCAATTTTGTGATAGTCATATCCCACTTTACCAATAATTTTTTTCAATTCATAGTAAGTAGCTGGAAACACATCACCTTCTGGAAGAGCATCTTTCAACAGCTTCAAAAGCATGTCAAAAGATTTGTTGCTCATTTTGCCTCTACATTCTATGTTGAACAATCTGACCATAAATGAAAGCTTGTTGAATGTCTTGCAACCAGGGTACAAAGGCCGTTCAACATCTGCCAACAACTATTGAAATTCACCATATTCTCCTTTATTATCATCCATTGACTTCACTTTTGCATGTTTCGAAGTTTCCTCACCAATAACATCCTACAACATCGAATGCAGACCAACATCCTTCGGAAGTGTTTTACATGTAAAATCCGTAAGCATGTGCCTGGAAGAACAACTACTCCCGTGGAACTTCCAAAATTGTTTGTCTTTAATGACTCCATATTGAAATAAATGTTGTTTTACTATTTCCTTTTCATGTTTCAAGAGGCATACACACTCCAAACAAGGACACTTAATCTTTGTTGATGGAGCAAAATGAGCAGAAGCAAATTGAATGTATGTGTCAACTCCATCCATATATTCCCTTGTATTCTTCAATTTATCCATCCGACTCCAATCCATAACGTCTAACTACAAAAAAAAATCATTTACATTATATTCTTCATACTATAAATGTTGTCAGATGTCCAATGAATTGTCTAACGATAGGAGAAGCTAGAGTACATGGGAAAGAACATGCCAAAAAGCTGAAAATAGAGAGTCCCAAGGCATGACTCAACTACGGTATGATATATCACTGTTATAGTTTTGATATAATTAGCACATGATACTAACATTAATAGGACAATAAAAAAGGAGTGCTAGAGCACAAAACAAACAATGGGAATCTTTGAAATGGCAAAGGTGTTCTCCATTCTTACCATAGAGAGAAAAGTTCAACAATGGCAATTTCTTACCCATGTTTTATCCCATCCTTCAGAATATTATACAACTCATAGTTTTGAGTGCAAATGCCATTTCAACCATCAATAAGAGTTGGTGAGAGATTGAGCAGCTGCATCTGATTAATCCCACTGGGACAACCAGTGCTTGTGAAACAATTGACCAGCCAGCCATCATAATCACAAAGCCTCAGAGATAAGGTTGCAGGACATGGCTTTGCCTGCCCCCTGTTAATTAAATTATGGGAGATCACACCATCCCCAGATGTTGTCCCTAGTTCAACCTTTGTTAAAACAAAAAAATTGTGATGCTTTCATATATAAATGTTGTCCCTAGTCACCTTGTTACACTTACAAATGCAGCAAATATATTAAATTTGTCTAGATACATACCCTTCTATATATTACAAGTGCAGCAAATACATTAAATTTTTCTTGATATATAATACCCTTCTATTTGTATTTGAATATGTCCATAGGAAAAGAGAAAAAAAAAGAAGTTCTCAAATATGGAAGATATCTGAATTTAAGTATTAATTCCATGTCAATTTTTTAGGTGAGATTCCTGTACATATAATTGGGCTTGTAAATCTCAACATCATAGTTTTGAAATTTCAACTTGGTATTAGAGGATGGATATAGATTCAACTCCACTCTTTTCCACCTCCACATATATAGTTAATCTTCATGGCTCATTTTAACCATGAAAGGGAATATTAGAACTTAGATATTAGTCTTATATCAATTTTTGGGTTGAAGTTCTTGTGCATATATATGACGTTGAGCATGTGAATCTCGACACTGTAATTTTAAAATTTCAATTGAAGATCGCTATCATTATATAAAACTTAAATACTTATCAAACTACTACATCTAAGATGTAGGTGAAGGGTAAAATTTTTTGACAAAGTTTCTGATCTGCTTGCCTCATGGAATCCTCTATAGATATCTAAACGAAACAACTTTGAACAAGAGTGTCCGTCAAAAGCATCTTACTGACGAGTACAAATTGCCTTCGCAATCAAAGACTAGATATTTTTGTCAATGAATTGTTCGTGGAGCTAGACGTTATCCAAAATGTATAATTATAACTTTTGTTCTGTGCACGTATCAAAGAGTTCACATAACACACAAATTCATGTCTTTGAATGACAATAATATGAAAGTAATTAACTTCACACCCGATGGGCACACTGCCAAAAGACCATAGAAGCTGAGCAGGCACTCACAGATGGGCTAAATTTGGATTCTAAAAAATGGGGTTCCCATCAAGACGGTCGTCATTAGTATACACACATTCAACCTTAACCCAACCATGAGGGAGACAAAGAAGCAAAGAAAACAGAAAAGAGTACTCACCTTCGCCGCGACGGACTCACCTTTGGCGATCAGTCGGCCCACAACTTTGCAAAAAACAGACCACAGCAGCATAGCCTTCCTGAGAAAACGGGCAGCGGGGGACGAGCAGTGGGAGAGTCCAATCGCCCGCTACGAAGCGGAGGAGGAAGAAGGCGATGGGGTCGGCAGGAGACGCCCGGCGGCGTGGACGACACGCGGAGGAATAGGGGAAGGAGGAACGGGTGGCCGGAGTGTCCTTCCCCTGCTGTCGCCGCAAGTTCGCTGCCTGCTTCCACTACAAATGTGAGGCACGGGCCGTTGCTTGCCCTAAACCGCTGACGGCGCTGCCTGCTACCGCCTTCTCCGCAAGTTCTGCTGCGCTACCTGCCTGCTACCGCCTTCGCAAGTTCGGCAGGAGAGGCCACTGCTTGCCCTTTCGCCGCTGTTGCCCTAGCCTATCTCCGCTATTGCCCTAGCCTATCGCCGCTGCTGCCCTTTTTCGCTAGGAGGAGAGTGGAGGCAAGGGGTCAAAGGAGGAGAGTGGAGGGGTCGAAGGAGGAGAGTGGAGGCAAGGGGTCGAAAGGGGTTTTTTTTCCCTTCAATCGGGCGCGGGAGGCCAAAGTTGAATGGGCGCCCAAT
The DNA here is from genome assembly GCA_014218235.1 of Colocasia esculenta. Classification (NCBI taxonomy): domain Eukaryota; kingdom Viridiplantae; phylum Streptophyta; class Magnoliopsida; order Alismatales; family Araceae; genus Colocasia; species Colocasia esculenta. The sequence goes on along the minus strand of CM024753.1, from coordinate 185,271,021 downwards.
TAAAACTCCGTAGGTAAATGAAATAGTTATGTGCTTACGACATTACGCCATAGGGGTAGGCATATCTTAAAAGTTTAAGAACAAAGTTTGTCTGATATACTTACGACATGTATAGTCCGTAAGTATAGATATGTCTATCCATATGAATAGCTTACGAATATACTGAACTGTAAGCAACTTTTTTAGGCAGAGCTAGGATTTCTTGTAGTGACTACCAGGTGGGTGAAAGTGACGTGTGGGAACTGACGGAATCCTAATCAGATTTCCGGTTTGGGTTGGGTGCTCAAATCACTAATCTAAAAAAAACCCGTGTAAAGGATCAAAACAAGCAACCCGGGGTCCAAAATCACAAATAGGGATCCGATCGGCGTGCCGTTCACTCCGACATGATCGGGTGGGTGAAAGTGACGTGTGAGAACTGACAGAATACTAATCAGATTCTTAGTTTGGGTTCAGCGTTCAAATCACTAATCTAAAAAAACCCGTGTAAATAATCAAAAATATTATCTAATTATAATCACATGTTTTAAATTTAAATTTATGAAAATAATGTTTATATATTATTTTTTTATTTGTGTTTCCCATATTTGTTTTTTTTAATATAGGATCCTCCGGCACCTGACGATTGTGAGGCGGGGACAGTGGACGATCCAACAGACCTTTCTTGATTTTTAGCGCTTATAATTGTGTATGATTTTATATTTCTTGTGTGTGGTGATTTTATGTTTGAGTTTTCGTACCTATTTTTGTGGAATGTATGAATATTTTAGCAGGTTTTGTATTTTATCATTGTTATTTTCTGTATTATAAAAAAATAAGTCGATTATTTTCGACGACTTTTTTCCGACGGATACTATCCGTCGGAAAGTTTCGACGGAAATAACGTCGGCAACACTGTCGGAACTGCCGATGGATTTTTTTCGACGGATATATCCGATGGAAAATGCCGACAGAATTTCAGACGGAATTTCCGACGTATATTCTGTCGGAATTTATCGACCAATTTTCCGCCGGATATATCCTTCGGAACTTCCGACGGATTACCGACGGATTTGTCGTCCGTGGGTATTTTCTGACAAAAAATTTCCGACGGTCGTTTGCGGGAAAGTTGTAGTCCAAAATGTGAGATACTAGTTCGATTGGCAAGTTGATCGGTCCAACACAACCGGAGTGGTGAGAGTGACATGGAAGAACTTATGGAATCTAAATCGGATTTCCTATTTAAGCTCAACGTGTAAATAACTAATCTCCAAATTGAGTAAACGAATTCATGTTCATATCTTCTTCTTTCAACTTATAAAATCAAATTTGTTATTAAATTTTTTTTTAAATAATATTTTTTAGTCATACATGTCTAATATTTGTAATATTGGATTCTCCAGCAAGTGACCATACAAGAGCCGATGAGGACGAGGATATGGAGGATGCAGAAGAACTCTCATGCTTTTTTTATTATATTTAATTTTGTTCTATTGTGGTGGTTATTTGTTGTAGTGGATATTTATTTAGATGATAATTATTTGGATTATTTTATTTAGATGTTATTTGGATGTTATTTATTTATTAAATAAGTGTAAATAGGTGTTTTAAATATTAGTTTAAAGAATATAGAAATGTCCGACAGATTTTTCGATAGAATATACTTCTGTCAAAAATTTTCCAAAGAATTTTCTGACGGATAACATTATCTGTCCGCAAATTGTCGCCACATTTTTCGACGATTTTCTAACAGTAAAGAAACATCAAAAGATTTACTGATGTATTTTCCATCGACAATTCGTCGGAGAATTTCTAACACCTTTTTCTATCAGAAATTGTTGTCGAAAGTTTTTGTCGAAAATTTCTAACTTTTGTCGGATTTTTTTTTTGGCAAAAATGGCTGACAGATTGCCAATGAATTTCCGTACCATCAGCCATTATTGATGAATTCTGTCCAATGAACTGTATTCATCGGAAATCCATCGGTACATTAGTTTCCAACATATTATGTCCATCGAAAAACTCGCCTTTTCTTGTAGTGTTTGGGCGCTCCTCCCAGGATTAGACCGAGCCCTATAATTTTCAAGCATTGGTTGTGGATCTATGATCTCATGTAATATCTAGAGAATCAGTCAATGGCCATAGAGTTCTAAGAATAAGATAAGAAGTATAGACGAATAGGCGAGATTAATGTAGACAAGAGAGAGAAGAGATTATTTCTGTTTATCCAAAAACACACAGAGGATGTAGATGTGAAATAGTACAAGAAAATGTGCGAGAATCGACTACTATATAGTACCCTCAGGTACATGTAGTACTGGGTTGAACGTGGTCTACCCATTGGCCGTGACTAGACAGTTAGAGCATTGGGCGCATTTATCAAGAAGATGTGCTGCCCAATACTAATGCATTTAGAATGTAGGCAGGCAAGACACATTTTCAATTAGAGATAGTAGGCTGGTCAAAATGTGCCGTAGAAGTCCGACAGGGTTCCAGGGGCCATATATGGGTGTTTATGGTACAATCTGCTCGACATAATTATATAGGATTTCTAAGCTCACAAAGACTTACAGAGGCCTTGACGAAAGAGTTTCAGTCTAACAAGAGGAATAACTGATGGAAAGTTCTTACGGCACCAAGATAAGTACTGTGAAAGTAATTGCTCACCATCATAGAGGACTTCTAGGCCCAAGGAGTGGCGGTAACATTATTAAAACATCGGTGTAAAACAAATGCAAGTCATGTAATTATTAATTAAATCCTTTATTTGATGGTTATCTTGTGTTAGATTTAATTACATGGATATTAACCTAATACTTTAAAGGGAATTAGGGTTTGTTTGATGTGAATGTATATATAGTTCGTGAGAGAGAATCAAAGGGTGTGTGAAGAGATCATAGAATAATGAATAAAATAACAAGTTTTATCACTATTTAGCATGTTTTAAACTTGAACAATCATTAACAATAACATATGATAAGGTGATGGCACTATTTATGGAAAAATTAAGGTTTCTAATTGATAGTCTGAACACGGTCAGGGTACTATTCACGTTCAGAAGACGGTCTTATATCCGAGTGCGTTCAAGTTAAGAGAACACACGAGCTTGATGAGAGTGACTTGAACGCGGTTGATCGTAGGGACACGTTCAAGAGGCAATAAGGGGTACCACCGTGTTCTCACACAGTGAATCCATGAGTGACATAAGCTCAATAAACACAAGGATCTTGATATATAATGTAATAAAAATTATCAAACTACTTTTAAAACCTTCCTAGCATAGTTATAAATGTACAATAGTCATGAATTGACATATAAACAAGGATTGAATATGATTTAAAAAGACCGTTAAGAACTCGGGTGAATATGTAAATCAGGTTTTGGTCATCAAATACATGTTATAGAGGCTATACAAATTGAGAAAAATATGAGAAACACATTTTTAGCATGAAGATTGATTTATAGGAGAGTTTAATTAGATTTAACTTATGAGAATATCTATCTTTGAGTGTGTTGATGCTCCTAGGATAAAAACGAGAAGAACAAGACAATTTTAGGGTTTTTCTCCACGAATTCTTCTTCTTCAGTAGTCTTTCTCTCCTCCAAGCATGTCCCAATATTTGTATGGGCCTGCCAAAGGGAGATTGAAGGGTGAATTTAAAGTGATAAGGCTTTAGAAGTCCTATCACTACTCTAACTTAATCTATTATGATTTTACTTAGATTTATCTCTTTCGTTTGAACTTTCCAACTTCAATTAGAGTTGGAATATTCTTAGGAAAAACATGCTCCATAAGTTTGGGTAGTGTTTGGACAAGAAGTTGGCCCATTATTTAGTGTATTTAAGTCCAATTAACCCAATTTAGTTAATGGGCATTGGGAGTTTCGAATTTAATAAGATTTATTTGTTTTATTATTATTTTATGTTCTCTTTTGACCTATTAACTCTTTTATGTATCATTATTTATTTCTATTATCATTTTTATTTATTGTTAATCATTTATTCTTTTTAGATTTTATTTTATTTAATTTTAAATTATTTGAGTTGCTAGAGGTTTGGTCCAAGGAAAGCTCAGTGTGCCATCGTCACCATCATCACATTAATAGGGTTTGAAGCAGGTCAAAAGGGCATCTCATGTTGATTGGTGAGACGCTATAGTTCTCACACAAATCCTATAATGAACATATCGTGGGGTGCTCGGCATCTCATGTTGATTGGTGAGACGCTCGACCCCACCATGAGTGAGGTGAGATGTATGCCTAATTATTCGGCTTGTCGAATAATAAGATTTTCTCATCTATAATGAGTGGATATAGTTCTCACACAAATCCATAATGAGCAATGCTCCATCATGGGGTGCTCGACACCTCATGTTAATTGGTGAGACGTTCGACGCCACCATGAGTGGGGGGGTGATATATATATATATTATATATATATATATATATATATATATATATATATATATATATATATATATATATATATTCAACTTGTTGGATAATGAGACTTTTTCGCCCACAACATGATACATGCAGAGAAAGGACCCCGCTTATCATACGAACGAGTTATACATTGTTAGACTGTAAAATAAACATTAGGGGCGAATTATATTACATTGCTGTAACGTTTACTTGACTTGTAACATGTGTATTTTATAATACCAGTTTTTATTTCAAATGTATTTTCTACTCCCAGAAAATACCATATTAGGCTTTCTTTTTGACACGGAGATGATCATATGTGGGCAAATATAGGCAGTTATAACTATCTCTTCATCTGTATATGAATTAACAATAGATGAATTTTGAACATGACCAGGCACTACAGACCATGATTTGTAGCAAGTATATCTCTTCAGAAAATGCCCGTCGTTTGCTCTGCGCCTGGGCCAACCTTAACGAGCCGCCAAGTTTGATAGGCTGGGGTGGTTTAGCCCTTCCAGCCCGTAAGAACTAAGAACTACATGTTGTATATGAGTAGCTGATCAACGAAGTTTAACTAGCTTGTTTATCCAAATCACATCAAAAGTCAGTGGATGTTATACGTATGCCAAGAGGCTCTTTTGTAAGAAGACTGTTTCACGGGGTTTGGTATCTTGAGATATGTTTAATATTGCAACTTGCAAGATATGTCTTGTAACAAAATTGATGTGAATTGTTAAAAACAATTCTTGAGATATATATATATATATATATATATATATATATATATATATATATATATATATAGAGAGAGAGAGAGAGAGAGAGAGAGAGAGAGAGAGAGAGAGAGAGAGAGAGAGAGAGAGGAGTCTCAACCAAATGAACTACTTTTCAACTAATTCACATCAATTTTATTGTAAGAAGTACTTTGCAATAAACATTTCTCTTAATTGGTGATGACATGTTCACAAGTGAGATATGATTTTAACCTCTCTCTCAAAGTACGTGCAGACCACAATATCAGTACTCCACTGCGCTTCTCGTCACTAAAAAAAGAAGACTTTGTTTCATGCTGAAGATGCTCGAGTATTGTTTCCTCTTTTAATCTATTATGGAGGATAATATTGACATTTCCTTTTCACTTGATAAGAAAGCTGGCTAAACTTTGTTCAGAGAAGAATTTAGTGTACTTGAGTTGTACATTTTTTACTTGTACTTCTCAATTTTTATTGGCCAATAAAAAAAGAATACAATACACCCATCCAATAAGAGGGGAGAAGTACAAGTGAAAAGTACACAACTCAAGTACGTTAAATTATTCTCCTTTGTTCAATTGTGGTACAGTGACTTAAGTGAGCTTTTCCTTCTTTCTTTTCTTTGTCTTATCACATCAAGAGCTAGCCATATGATACATCGACTTGAGTTATTTAATTATTTATTCAGCTCTTGTTGCTAGCATAGTTTAATGACCCATCAATCTAATGAAATGACTAACTTCCTAGAAGAAATCTCGCAGGAAAGATGATCTCGATCTTGGCATATATTTCTCTGCGAATGTGATAAAAAAAGTATAGTCACTGTAAGAAAAATAAGATTTGTCAACAACTATATATCAGCGGCTAAGAAAAGTTGCTACCAAATGTATCATATGTCAACGGCTAAATGTAGCTGTTGACACATGTTACATATATCAACGACTTCATAAAGTCATTGACAAAAGTTAAGCATATGTCAACGATCTCATGGATCCGTTAACAAAGATTAATCAAATATCAACGACTTCATGGAGCCGTTGACAAAGGTTAAGCATATCTCAATGGCTCTATAAAGTCATTGACATATGGTTAATCAACGGCTCTTAAGGGTCATTGACAAATACTTAACCTTTGTCAACGACTTCATGGAGCCGATATATGTCAACGGCTCCATGAGGTTGTTGACATATGCTTCATTAAAGGTGAAAAAATGGGGGGCGATTTCTCGCCATTTGTGCAGCAATTTGTTAGCGGCTTATTTGGGCCGTTGACAAATATAACTTTTATCAACAATTTTGAGGAGCCGTTGACAAATACTAATAAAAATTAAAAACCCTTACCCCCTCTACATGCACGTCTTCTTCTTCTTCTATTCTTCTGTCTCCTTTCTCTCTCTCTCTCTCTCTCTCCCCCCCCCCCCCCCCGAGGCAGCTCTTCTTCCCCTTTTGCCTTCTTCTTCTACCTCCTTTCTTTCCCCCCCCCCTCCCCTTCTTCTTTTGTTCGAGGTGCTGGTGACCATGACGGTGGAGGGGAGCCCAGGGAATGTGCGGGCGATGGTCAGGCTTGGAGGGAGCATGGAGGAGATGATCGGCTCCGTGGTGGATCTGTATGACAGAGAAGACCAGAGGCCAAAGTTGGACCCCACTGCTATCGCCTCCTTCTAGCTACACCACAATCACTTCTGTCTCTAGAGTACTACTGTAACGGCCCTGAATATTTATACCCAATAAGGATTCATATCCAAATCCACCTCCCGCAATCAGATCGAAGTTTCGCAAGGGATATCTCACACAAGTGTCCAGTAAGAATATAAAAGACAACAACAACAGTATAAGACACAAGAAAGTACATGTGCTCATACCTGTATACATACCCCGAGAGATTACAAGCTCACACAACACTAACTACGATTCAACTGCTGGTGGTATAAGTCTCTCACAACGTTGCCGTATGCCAAACCACAGAAAACCCTGAAAAGAACTGTAAGGGAGTGAGCCTCAGCAAGTCACAGGCTCAGCAGGGACCTCCCAAAAACAACACCTAAAAACTAAAGAGTCCTCAATCCCAAAGGGATCTCACTGGCAACACCGGTAGCCAAACCATATCATACTCACCACCATCATGATTAACAACAGCTAAAACATAATCTCAGAAGATAAGATGGACTACAGGACTAGCATAGCACCATTAGTCCGTCCAACAACTGTAACGCCTAGGCCACATTCCTCATAGGCAAACTACTACAACAACTAGTCGCCTAAGCTACAAGCCCCACAGGCGAACCGCTGTCTAGGCTACAAGCTTCACAGGCAACCTACCCATGTAGGGTAACATGACTGACATCAACAAGCCAATCCACCACACACTAAAACCATAATCAGAAGCTTACCTGAAGATGGGTAAAACATAACATGTGGAAGGTCACACCACACGATCTCCACATAACACAAGTCCATCTCAACACCTAAAGAGGCTGGTGCACGACGTACCACAACACAAAGCTACCCACGAAGGGTATAGGTACCTACTACCACGAGGTACCACCACAGAACCATAACCACAACTGTGCCAGCACCAGGGCACACCTCAACGAGTAAAACCTCAACCAGCGAGTCACACACACAAGCCACAACCAGTGACAAAACACGAGTCGGAAAGGAACGATGCCACCACATGAAAATGGACTACTGGTTCATGACGCCAATATCCAACCCGGACAACACAGCAAAAGAACTACCTTTCAGTCTCGTAGCCACGGACTACTCAGTCCAGCTACCGCTCCACAAACACACAAAGTAAGTCAACCAACTGTGGAGACCAACCAACACCACACCTGCAGACCACACAACTGCAGGCCCATGCTTGGCATCTTTAGGGACTCCGGCCCGAGCTCCCTAAAGTGAGGCACTGGAAACACATGACTAGCTGGGGACCAGTACGTCTACTGGTATCCGTCCCCCCAACCACAAGCGTGCTACAAGCGACCAAACACAAACTCTCACAAGTCACTGCCCCACTGCGTCTTTCCCTCAGTCAGACATACAACTTAAACACATGAGTGAGGGTGTCCAGAAAGACGATACAGACCTCTGTGATACACACCGTACCGGGACACACCTCGGGCATAATAGAACACACGTGCCTGGCTCACACAGAACCTGGAGTACCCGACTGAAGAGGTATTCTGGAATAGGCGCCGGACCACCAGACTCGGCAAATACACAAACCACGATATGTACTTATACAACCTTTATTATAAACCACGATTCCTCAATATTTTAATTAGCTTGTCACTGGTCACCAAGTGACCTCCATGCCAACATACGCTGATATATACCTAATCACATTATCATATAATAACTTTGCATGTCATTGGTCATCTCATGACCTCCATAGCAACGTCAAACCATAATAACATATTAACTGCTTAACTGAACACAACCACATACTTAACATAAATCATACTATTCATTAACTAATCACATAGCACTCTTACATCCTACACATGCTTTACTAATCATTAAGCAACTTACACCACTTTAAAATAACTCCAATAACCAGGGCTAGGTCTGCATAGGACCTTCACTGCCCAAGCACACAACTTCCCCACAGAAGCTAAAACACGACAGACACAGGCGTCACCTTTCAAATTGCGACGACTTGTCCGGACGCCATTCAAAACCTTAACGCGACAGGGCCCAGTGTCGCGACCATATCACGACGGCCCGATACGTCACCTTTAGGCCAGAACCAACAGTCAGAGTTCAAATCGCGATGGCCCATGTCGTTGCCTTTAAGCTTAACCAGTCAACTACCGATAGTCAACATCCTAATTGCGACGGAACGATATGTCGTGATAAGGACCATACTAATCGTTAAACCGAATCGTGATGGACCACATTGACGCGTTCAATAAGAACGCGACGGGTCGAGTGATCGCGTCCAATGGAGTCGATGTAGCATAATCGGTGTACAAGAACGCGACGACACAGGGCGTCGCATTCAAAACTAAAACGCGACAGTTCAGTCCGTCGCCTTCTCAAGTAGACGACTGAACCCTATTTCCTTCTCCAGAAAACAGTCCACACACACCATACAATACTCATGCAAACCCTTCTCAATTACCATTAAAGCAATAAACAGTAGAAACACATTATAGCACACCTCCCTTGACATGAATTCCACCCCTTAACCATTTAAAACAAATTAAACAAGAGGGGAAGTCTCCCTACCAACTGAACAAGTCCGAAGAACGCGAAGAACACCTTGTCGTCGGCGCACCCATGCTCCGGATGCCATCCTCGCGTGGACCCCATGTCGCACGAACCACCAGATGCGAGAGAACGCCGCAGAAGACGCCACAGCAGCCTCCCCCATCGCCGGACAGAGCTCTTCTTCTCTATCTGGCCGAAACAGAGCATTTAAACCCTAATCGAAATCGCGACGTAGGCAGATGTCGCATTTAAGAGTTAAACGCGACGACCCTAACCGTCGCCAATCAAAACACTTTGCGCCGTTAAACTCAAAGGTGGTTCTGTGAATCACGACGTAGTAAGCCGTCGCGTTTCAAAACACGATGACATGCCCCGTCGCGTTCACAACTAGTGAACCTGTGGGTTAAATGGGTTGAGAGCTAAGGCCCACAACGCCCACACAACGCACGGAAACTTCGACTAAGGCCTAATGACCACCTCTTAGTCAAGAGCACCACACTTATAATCCGTTAAACTGGATCCGAACGATCGTGTCACTACAACTTCAACTGGGAGACGGGGGTTGCAGGGCAGAGGAGGCGATCGGGGGGGGGGGGATGCCCGACCAGGGGACAGGGGTTGCAGCAAGGCGGAGGCGACGATGAGAAAATTGTTTTAAAAAAAGAAAAAAAGGGTGGAGGCGACAATGAGAGATTTTTTTTTTTTTTAAAGGGCGGAGGCAACAATGAGAGATTTTTTTTTTTTTTAAAGATCTTTATCCGCGGCTGAAAGAATCCGTTGACATATTCATGATATGTCTACAATCAGATGTCGCTGACATATCTTCCGTATGTCAACGGCTATCATCTGTTGAGATATTCTATATTGTAAGTGGTTATAAACTGCTGACATATGTGTAATATGTCGACAGTTAGGAGTAACCGTCGACAAACATAAGTCGATGATTCATTTGTCAACAGATTTATCAATTGTTATAAGGCCGCTGACATATGTATATATCAATGATTTTGAGTTTTTTGTAATAGTTATTAGCCGTTAACATATGTCCATTTTTTGTAGTGAGTATTCAATACATGAACAGGAAAGAAATATTGAAAAGGTATAATTTATTTCAATTCGTCCCATGTCAGAAGACATGGGAGATTAGCAAAGACCATATTTAAGAAAAGGAGATACACAGCGAGTCAATGGCCGCATCCCCATAGGTCATAATGAGGAATGATCTCAACATGACATTTAAGTAGCATACGTACGAGATACATGACCGTTCAACAACCATCAAAGCGAGCACTAAAATCTCTCACTATTCTCACACCATGAAGTGTGTCTGTGCGTGTTGTCAACTAGCTAGCTAGACTTCTCAAGATGGTTGGTGCAGTTCTAGATATTCCACATTATGCTATTACGTGTCCCACATCCTCATCAAGACTAGCTGAGGACGAAAACATATATAATATCCCAAAAGTTTCGATTAGGCTCGCTTGAAGCTTCATTTGACAAGGTTGGCAAAGGAGACAGTGGAATATCTTCTTAGGAGTACTTTAAGAGATTAGTAAGAAAATCTAGGCAGTCATTGCTTCTAATTACGAGAAATTAATAACTGAGATGATAAATTATGTCGACTAGCTAGCTAGACACAAAAAGGCTTTGGTGAGAAGTTGTTTAATTAATTAATTTTATATGAATAACGTTGCAGCAGGCTTTGGCTTTGGTTCGTACGGGATCAATGAAATTGTGGGTATTATGACTGTGAACGAAACTTGATATTTTGATATTAATTTTGATAAAAATTATTATTTTTAAAATTAAAAAATATTATCAATAATTTATCGGAATCGATATCGAATATTTTGATATATAAGTTATCAAAATCGAAATCGAAATAGGTATCGATTATTTCGATAAATTATCTATAAACTCAAAAGATAAAATTATGATAAGCACCTTAGTTTATCGAAATTTTGGTTCTGATAATGTTATCGAAATCAAAATTAATTATTCTAATTTTATCAAAATTAAAATTATATTTCAATTATCAAAATCGAAATCTATATTTCTGATTTCGAATCCAACCTGGTTGCAACCCTAATAGACATGAGGGGAAAAAAACTCAAATGACAGTGCTGACCTTTTATATTCTTTCTGGAGCATTTGCAATGTAATCAAGGGGAAAAAAGAGTTTGCACTTTTGTTTTATATCTTTAATATGTGCTCCAAGTACTATTCTTTTTTATTATTTGATATATATTTTCGGCAATTCCAAGGAGAACGTGTGAAAGTCTAATCTCTTGAATGGCCAAACATGTACATGACTTAAAGCTAACAGTTTTTCCCAAAAAAAATTAAAGCCTGGAGCATTGCAGGGTTGTTTGTGGATCTATAATCACAGAGAAAATCCTAATGAAATTTTAGGTACAGGCTATACATTAGAATGCATGTATACTTTACATTTGCTGAATTTATGCCAAAGCGTTCAGAATCGGGATCCTCTCGGCCCCCCATAGGAGGGGGGGGGGGGGGGCGGTCAGTATAAAGGGTGGGGGCAGGGGGGAGGATTTTTTATTTCACCCCTCAAACATCTTCTTTTTTGGTGTTTTACACTGGGGGTATGTGAAAAAATCCCCCCCCACCCCCACCCCATGTACTGACCGCCCCCCCCCCCCCCCCCCCCCCCCCCTCCTGCGGGGAGCTGAGAGGATCCCGACTCAAGCGTTCAAGTATTTGTAACGATTACTTATAGTTCTAAGCATTCTGCTAACTTAAAAGATATGTTTGTATCAAAATAAATAGGAGATAGAGTGAAGATATTCTTAAAATTTTAAAGATATTTTTATTTTATCTCTAATGTATCATAATATCAAATATGTTCAATAAGAACCGCCACATTGATTACACTTTTAAGCTTTCAAGGACGTACACTTGAAATTGGGAGTTAAAAAGGAAACTGGTTTATTAATACTATTTTTTGATATCAAATTTGACACAAATTAATAAAATATGTCACATCACCATTTATCAGAATGAATTCATAAATATCTCGTAAAAGAGGAGGTTGCGATGTATTTTAATGTGTGTTAAAAATTGTCAAAAAATTATGTTACTAATAAACCTTTTTCCGGAGTTAAACATGTGACGTCTAATAAGAATGTTCAGTCTCAACAGGTCATAATGTTGTGACGTTGGTCAAGTAATCACTCCATGTGTTGGAGTAGAGCCTCGTGTCAGATCCAAACTAACGTCTAGAGTTATCAGTCTAAACCTAAGAATTGAATTGGCTGCGGTTGGCGCGAAGGAGAGGCAGGTGCCTGAGGACAGAGATTTGGATCTACACACAAACTTCATGATTTGAACTCTGGGATCCAATCCCATATATATTGGAAGTGGGAAGACCCTCCCCCTCCCCCCACCCCCAGCCGTAAAAATTTTATTAGTAAAATTATTTATTAATTTAATGAAATTATTTTTTAAAAATTTTAATCAAATTAATTTAATAAATTTAAACTACTTAATAAAATTTTAAAAATTTAATGAGATCTTATAACCTCAATAGATATATGTTCTAGATCCGCCACTGACCCCCACTCTCTATTACACCTTGTGATTAGATTCCCAAGGGTGGATGCCCTACATTAGTTCTTCTAATTAAGCTTATTATGTTTTCCTTTTTCAGATGCACTTGAGTCCCCACATTTGCCTCCATCCTAGTTCGAGAGAAGATCCCCTCAGTGACAAGTATTAAGAGGACTCTCATTACATAATAAGGGGGAGAATATTTTGCATTGTCTCCCCCCATAGAGTACCGAGGGAATCTACTCAATCTTCTAGTTCCACTTCTCAATGTTAGAGCGTCGTCCTACAATCTAGGACTATACACGATGGTGGATGTAGATTCAGTGCTCGAGTGATAGATGGTCTTGGGTACGACTCTATTAACCTAAAGAGAAAAGGTTATTGCACTTGTACAATGTAAGTGTAATGTGATTAGGTAATAATTTATGTGACATCACTCACATGAGAAGTGATAAAGTGACAATCTAATTATTGAATGTCACATAGATTTGTTATCTAGTCACATTATATTTAAAAATATAATATAAAAATACAATAAATATTTCTCTAACCTTAATGTCAGCTACCTCAGTTGTGAGAGACAGCTTCGTCGACACCACATGTCCATCAAACATCATCTCTCCCAATCCTAGTTTTAGGCGTCCGCATCCTCCAAAAGTGGCTCCGAATCACAGGTTGACGTCCCAACCATTTCGTGAGAAACAAAAGGAGATGAACAGCCTTCTCATCAGTGGAGATAATGCCGAGTCATGTTCATCAGACAACTCAGAGAATCCGGATCCACCTACTAACTTATAAACACGTACCCAACAGTGCCGATTTTTCATATAAATCTAAAATGCTTGATCACGAACCATGTAGCTTTGATCACCAACTTCTACACCCACATTCGAACAACCAAAAAACTCCTTCGTTCTCTCATAATCCTCTACAGTCTATATACAGGCAGCACGAATGAGGAGATAAGAACGATCCGAGTATACATACAGCTCTCAGGAGGAGGAACAGATAACTACTGTAGTGTCCATGACGGCAAAGCATCCCAGCAGTGGCGTGGCGGCTGCTACTGCTTACAGTACTCTTACAAGGAAACCACTCCTTTCTTTACGGCCGTTCCCACGTTACTTTCTATCTACATGTGGGGACGCCCACAATGGAGTGACGACGAGAAGAAGCCGCTGGCCCATCAAAAGGACCGTCGTCCCCATCCCCCCCATCTCCACGCCCGTACCAACACCAGCAATACATTTTGTTCTCAAATTAACTCGCACCGCGGTATAGATGTGAAAGAAAAGAATTCTGGACTGTTTGGTCCGTGGTTAGGTAGGGAATCTCGAGGGAGGGAGAGAGAGAGAGAGAGAGAGAGAGACGTTGGGAATTGGGGAGTAGCTGCAGCAGACAGACAGATCGATGGATATGTGCGATGTGAAGGGCTGGTTGTCTGTTTTCCCCTCACGGCCAGCCATAGGCGCCTGCCTGCGGTGGGGACACCTGCATTCCCCTCTCTCTGTGTCCTTCCCGTGGAGGCCAAGGGGAATCAAACAACCAAGTGACAGTGGTGCATATAGGGATGCCTGTGCTGCCCTGTCCCACATCTGCAAGCCGCTTTGGAAAGCATTTTACCAGTAGATATATGGGTATAGTTAGGTTTTATTAATCAAGTTTAATCCTATGATATAAATTAACCAGGAATATAGACAGCTAACCAGGTTATGTTGAGACGCTTCTACCTGACCCCTTTCGGTGAGATAAAATTACCTCTCTATAACTTGTGTACCCCAACTTTTTTTAAATGTAAAATGAATCGTAGATTAACTTGCACGTGGATATTTTAACCTAGGGATACATATATAATTGGTTACCAAGCAGCCCTTCAAAATTAACTAAGTTATTTGGACCTCTGGATAGAATAAACGTGAAAGGGGTTGCTAAGCCAATGTCTCGGCGATTTTTTTTTTTACAATTAAAATCAGTGCATCTATTAAGTTAACCAACAATGATTACATAGTGTGTAAAAGAAGAAAGAAAAAGAAAATACACATGATAATGGTGGGGATAGAATATATCCACCAACAAGGACGCAACAACTGAGCTCCTACAAAGCCAAGACTTGCTCTGAAAAAGAAGGGTGGCTAGGGTCTATTTAGTTGCATGTAAAACAATTTTAGAGAAAAATAATTTTTCACGGAAAATTTTTTACGTGAAAATAAAAATATAATTATTTATTTGGTTGTTAGGAAAATATAAAGTTGTATGGAGGAGTATGAGGTCTTATGATCTACTCAAATGAGAGAGAGTCATATACTCCTTATGTATTAACACTATTCATCAAAATTTTTATTTTTTTATTTTTTATTTTTAATATTTAAAAAATAAGATAACTAATAAAAAATAAGTAACTTTGACAAATATAATTTAAAGTAGGAGAAATAAAATAAAAACACAATTTGAATGAATAGTATTTTACAGATATTTTAATAAAAAAGTAAAAAATAAATTAACTAATGAAAAATAATTAAATTTGACAAATACTATTTTAATGAGTGGAACAAAAATAAAATTCATCTAGAATGAATAGTGCTCCTGGGAAATGGCGCGTTGTTGCAACTGGGAAAATGACGTCCGTGCTTTTTGTGCGGATGCCAAAATCCGGTAATCTTAAGATTTGTTTTTACGGATTTTATTTTTACAAGATAACAAATGATATAAAAAATTAATATTTTTTAAAAACTATTTCCTAACCCAAATTTTTCGGGTAATCAAACGGACCCTAAATTTTGATGCAGATAGGGAAAAGTTCAGATGACGCACATGACTGGACGGTACTGTGTGGAATAGCCTAGTTCTCGAGCTTAGCCATCTACTTCAAAATTTGAGACTAAGGTATTGATTCAGAGTCTTAAGGGAATTAAGAAAGTACTCTTATCGTATATGTAAGGCTTGGGAATTTGGATTTGGTTGTACCAAAACCACATATGGATATATCATATATGGTTATTTATTTCACCACACCCCACCATCCACCACTATTAGGCTTTAATTACCATTATACTTGGATCCATCTGTATCATAATAATACAACCACTCTCTTCTTGTTTGCCTCATTCATCACCTTCACACCCTCACCCTCTGGCTAGCCGTTCAGTCTTCTTTGAACCCACCCATCTCCTTTATGTGGAGATCTGGAGCCCTTACTTATCATCCATACTTAAAATGTCGTGATAAATATGGTCAGTTGCCAGTCTGCTCAATCAAGATTAGCACTCTAATGGAAAGATGGAAACCCCCTTTTTTTTTTTTCCGACCCAACTAATTATCAAATAATAACTAGAGGAAGATATCCTCATACTCCCATCCAACTAATACTGAGAAAGATTTATTGCACTTTCACATTGCACTTTAAGTGCAATGTGACTTGGCATAAGACTTATGTGACATCTAATAATTGGATGACCATTTTATCACTTCTCATGTGAGGAGTGCCATATGGATCTTATGTCTAGTCACATTGTATTTAAAGTGTAATGTACAAGTGCAATAAACCTTTCTCAACCAACAATATTGCTTCCAATTGCGAATGAGAATGATTGGAGGCTGGAGCTTGCACCCCCCGCCCGATCCAAGTAGCTAGAAAAGGCACCACCTCGTTTACGAAGGTTTACATGAAGAAAACAATGAGAAAGATACCTATACAACAATTATCATAACCATGAGTAGGACATCGCCTCTTTGGCAGCACACACAAGTTAGCTCGATACGTACTTAACAGTTAATCAAATCACTCTATTCTTTACTTCTACTCCAAGAGAAGCAAACCAAACCACAACATGCCGTTCCCCACCACCATGTACAAGAAGACGGGAAAAAAGACTTTTTAAGTTATATCAAGCAAGGGAAAAAGGACGATGGGTTTTCTTAGATGATGGATTTTTTAATCTCCTCCTCCCCATCTAGTTTATGTCCATAAAGAATCACACGTAGAATACAAGAGCAGTGAAGCTAGCTCATATATATTTATGTGACTTCTGGCAGTCATTTTCTTCATCATCCGGGGGAGCGGGGGGATCTTCCATCGTCTCATCCGCTGCAGCAGCTCACATCCGAAGATGGGTGACGACATCGCAGACCGGCAACCGTCGTGCTTCTATGGCTTCATGGCGTCCCCGTCGTGGTTCCCGCTGCACAGGGACCACCACTCCCGCTTCCACCTGCTCGGCCACGAGGAGAGCCCCGGCGACGGCGGCTGCAGGAGCAGACGGTGGCGGAGCCTGCTGAGGAGGTTGAGGAAGGAAGGGAAGTGCGGGTACGGGTCGAAGCCGCAGCTCACGTTCCACTACGACATCGTCAGCTACTCCAAGAACTTCGACGACGGGTGCTGCTGGGAGAGGGAGCGCGGCTTCCGCCGGCGGTGCGAGGATCCCATCCCTCGCATGAAGGCCATCTCCACCATAGGCCCTCTAAAATAATCCCTGCAGTACTGCAGGGGATTGAGAGGTCATCTCTTCGTAGAATTTAAGGCTGTGCATCGGAGAGTTTCTGAATGCTGTTCCTTGGTTTTTGCCTTTTGTTAATCTGTATCCTCATGTGCCAACATGTTTAGGTTCTCTCTAAGGGACTAAGCCTCTCTTCGTATATACCGGAAAAGAAGTCCCTCCCCTCCTGTTGCAAGCTACCTGTGAGGGTCTCTATATATAAGACGAGGCCGGCAGGCTTCTTCTTGATGAATCAAAAATTTCTATATATGATCTTTGTTAATCATATGAATCTCTGTGTCGGGTATATATGCTTATCTTTTGGATGGCATTAATTTCACCAGTCCACTCACAGAGATGGATGGGAGGCCTGTGACGGGTTGGATCATTACTTGAATGCTGATATGTAGTGGTTACATGATCGGCGAGAAGGAAGAATTAACAATATTGGATCCGCGTTTAATGGGCAGGTTAGATTTGTTTCATGAGGATAGCTGACAGGTAGGAAAATTAAAGGGCAGGGAGTGTCCCAACCCCTTAACTTGCCCCTTTCCCACGCGCCTCCCTTCGCCCACAAGTCTCTACTGGCAGGTGGAGCTGCTCCGATCGACCAATTGAAATAAGAAACGAAAGAAGAAATTCTGAGCTTACATCCTCTGCGTCTGGCTTGTTGTCTGTGAGAATAATGATCTTTTCACCAGCCAACAAAGCTTCACAAAAGTTCATATGTTCGAGTTAATTAGGGGAGTCGGAGAAAGGGTAGCTGGTTGCTCCAAAGGCAGGAGTTAATGAGATCTGATTAAAGCCGGAAGAGTAGGCGCGCGACTGTCTGTCTGGATCCAGTTCGATCTGCTTCTCTGCGTCGTCAGAGTAACAATTTTTTAAAATCTTGTATAGTTTAGCTAAGTGAAAGAGTGATGTAAGAAGACTTGCTGAACTACGTCGAGACAATCTTATTTTGAAGAAAAATGGACTGAACAGTGACCACTGGCGCTGTGGCCAGGGCTACAGCAGATGATGTCTCCATCTTGGCGAGAAAGGACAGACCAGGCAACTGATCGGTTTAAATGCTTACTGTTTAATGGATGATCAGTTCGAACCCTCAGTGACCCGAGTGATAGAGATGGACGACCAGCATCTCGATGAACAAAATTATGTGCAACCATGTGGAATCTGATTCAATTATATATATGAAGCATATCATGAATGCCAGTGGATCATCATACATTTTTAAAAATGATTTTCTTATATGTTCCCCCTTAACTTTTCAATACTTCCTTATATACCCTATTGTTTATGAATTTTGGAGAATCACCTTGACTACTTCAAAATTGTCACATCTCGAGAATCACACAGCGAAAATATTCGGGAATAAATAGCAAGTCGATATTTTGAGATGTGAGCAGTCGACAAATAAGCCTCTATCTAGCAAACACTAACTGTGTAAACAACACAACATAATTGGGCCCAAATAATAATCATAACTAAACTTATATTCAAACCTCAAACACCTGTCTCATTTTAAGATAGGACTAATACAACATTTTCACTATTGGATTAAAGGAAAAGTACATCAATCCTCACTACCTACTACATGGTTCTAACACTCAAAGCAAACCGGTACTATCTCTATGGTTGTAACATGCTCATCACTTTGATGCATATGCTCATCATAGCGCTAGCCTTCTCCTTCTTCTTCTTCTTTGTCTCCTATGAGGTTGAAAGTAGGGAATGAGCAAACTAGCCCAGTAGGATTTATATCTTAATGTGTGGGCAATGATATAAGTGATTAACATTTTAATAACTAGGTAAGCACGATTATCAAGATATACATGAAATGATAAAACTCATTAAACACGATACATGAGCAAGATAGATAAATAATAATGATAGAGCAAGAACATGAATAAGATAACAAGATTGAACTAGCAATAGATCACTTAGCACAAGCACGAAAGATATCACTTGATGTCAATAGTTTTCCAAGAACACAGGATAACAATAATTGCGAAAATTACAGGATGGCCATATCACGCAAGCAAGCAAGCACGAGCACGATCATGTAACATTAATCAGGCACGTAGACACTAATGTACACCAAGGAAAGATCCACGTTAAAATGCACACTAGGACACATGTATGTGGTTTTGCATCTAACATTCAACACGCAAGTACTCCCAGCGCAGATGCAACGCCAGTAATCATTATACCCCATGGTTAATAGTATATTTATGACTCTCCATCATTGGGGCTAGATTGGAGCCCTTGTATATGTTTCCCAGCTAGCTAGCCCAGAGGGGGGGTGAATGGGTTATTAAAACTTCGATGTTTGATTAAAACCTGTTTACTGAAAAGATTGCACAACTTAATAACAAGGTTAGAGTTAGAGCAAACAAGACAACAATCACACAAAACACAACCACAAGACACAAGGATTTTTATCCTGGTTCGGAACTCCTCTCCACAGGAGACCTACGTCCAGTCCCTGAGCAATACCTCAGGATTTTACTACCAAGGGTACAATCCCCCTTAAGGATCCTTACACCCAGCCTCAACTGGTCTTCCTTCAGCCTGAAGGGTACAACAACCACCCTGGATACCACCAGGTCTTCCTTCGTTCAGAAGGGAACAACAACCACCCTGGATACCACCAGGTCTTCCTTCGTCCAGAAGGGAACACAAACTAATCAGAAAAAGGTTGTGAAAACAGGCTTCAGATTCTAGCTTGACCAGCTACAACCTGAAGCTCCTAAGCCCCCGAGAGAGAAAGAGATTTAACAAGGTTTTTCTCTCCAAGGACCACACAGGCTCTTCCAAAAGAGAAGATTTCTTTTGAGCACTGAGAGCTAAGAGCTTAGAACTTGGTTTTGAGTGGAGGCTTCGCTCTTCTTCAAGGTTCTAAAGATTGTGAGAGATAGATTTCTTTTTCCTTCTAAGATCACGCGATGTTGCTCTACATCTTCTTTTCGTCTTGAGTCTTCTATATAAACTGCTGATTCAAATTCGAACGTTAATGTGTCCGTTGTCTCTTATCCTTGTGTACGTTAGACTGGTCACTGAGGAAGCTTCTGATCGTCAGTCTTTTATCCTGGTGTACACGCCAAAGAGATGACATAGAACTTTGTATCTTGTGTCCAACGTTGTCCAAATGAGTCTTGTCAGATATCTGTAAGCATAACATCAATAAATAGAAGACAGCTAGGACTGCTGTTTATTGTTAGTTGAGATGGAACAGATATTGCAGTATATAGCAAAGCTCCTTTCTGTCCAAGAAAAAGTACGTAGACAGAGTAGCATAGAAATGGAAGATATTGTCTGCATGCATGGGAGATACGATCGGAGAGCATTTAATGCATAGCAGTCAACGGACAAGATATGACTTTGACTGTTCAACGCTTATTAAAAAGCATTATACTGATGTATCAAGAAATTCGATAAACAGAATCTTGCTGACTTCATAACTTATGAAATCGTTAAGAATTATAGCAAGTCGTTATGAACTGTAAAGAAATCGTTGTGATAACTTATGAAGCCGTTACAACAGGCAAGTCGTTGCGAGTTCTAAAGAAATCGTTGCAAGAAATCGTTATGACTAATAAAGAAGTCGTTACGCGAAATCGGTATGACTAATAAAGAAGTCGTTACGCGAAATCGTTATGACTAATAAAGAAGTCGTTACGCGAAATCGTTATGACTAATAAAGAAGTCGTTACGCGAAATCGTTATGATTAATAAAGAAGTCGTTACGCGAAATCGTTATGACTAATGAAGAAGTCGTTACGCGAAATCGTTATGATTAATAAAGAAGTCGTTACGCGAAATCGTTATGACTAATAAAGAAGTCGTTACGCGAAATCGTTATGACTAGAGAGTCGTTACGAGTTCTAAAGAAATCGTTACGAGGACTAAAGAAGTCGTTACGGCTAGAGAGTCGTTCCGAGTTCTAAAGAAATCGTTACGAGGACTAAAGAAGTCGTTACGGCTAGAGAGTCGTTGCGAGTTCTAAAGAAATCGTTACGAGGACTAAAGAAGTCGTTACGGCTAGAGAGTCGTTGCGAGTTCTAAAGAAATCGTTACGAGGACTAAAGAAGTCGTTACGGCTAGAGAGTCGTTGCGAGTTCTAAAGAAATCGTTACGAGGTCTAAAGAAGTCGTTACGGCTAGAGAGTCGTTGCGAGTTCTAAAGAAATCGTTACGAGGTCTAAAGAAGTCGTTACGGCTAGAGAGTCGTTGCGAGTTCTAAAGAAATCGTTACGGTAACGATTTGAGTGTTCCGGTCAAAGAGGAAGTCGTTCTGCTTATCAAAGAAGTCGTTACATGGACTTGGATAGAAATGATGGGACTTACCAGATTGTCTTGATCTTTCATTTTTCTTTTGCTTCCTGTTCTCAAGGCTCAAGAAATCCATTAGTGTTATTTTGTTAATCATCAAAATTAATATATAAATAAATGGAAATATTTATTATGGGGACAGTTTGGTCATCAATCTCCCCCTTTTTGATGATGACAAAATATACTAAACATCAGACAAAGAATGAAATATGTTTTTCAGATTTACGTTAGTTGTCTCCCCCATTTTGTCATTAGGCAAAAAGATAAACTGTGAGACAAAGAAGAGAGAAAGATTTTTATTAAGAGGGAGAAAGATAATACAAAGGAGATAACAAGGAGGCATGCTGGGAGATAACAGCCCATGCCTTGATCTCAAGATCCTCAAAAAGTTGCAGAAACACGCCAAAGGTAACTGAGAAGGAGGGTCCCATGGAAGGGATGTTCCTCTGAATGTAGAGTTGCCTTTGCTGCTCTATGAACTCTCCATACTGAGTTTTGTCCAAAATGAATCTGAAGTAAGTACTCTTGCCAAAACTGGCCCTATGGAGAAATCTGTCCAAGGAAATTGGATAGTGAAGTTGTTGATTTAACAGATCCTGCTTTAGGGCATAGAGGGCAGAATATCTAGCTGCCCATACAGCATAGAGCTCTGGTATGGGTGCGATGGAGTTGAGATCCATAAAGGCTTCTGCAGAAAGAGCAGGCTTCCTCTGACTAACCAGATCTTGATTGATAGCTTCCAATTGCTGATAAGAGGCCCGATATAGAAGCTCCCATTCTGATGAGGTGAGTCGTTCACACTCAGAAATGAGTGGAGCTAAGGTCAGAGAAGAGATGCGGCCAGAGTGATATTCTCTGAAGATGAACCGCAAGAAGGAGGGAGATCGGCCCTGCTTGGCTGACATCCGGCCCAGCTGCCTTGCAAACATATCTAGAGCGAGAGATCCAGCATCTGAATTAAACACTAACGAGTGCAGCTTCGGCAGAAGAACTGGAAACTCAACCTTGAAGGAGACAAAGTCTACTGTAAGAGGAAGGTTGAGAGGGGTCTCTGATTGCAGCACAGAAATTTGCGAAGTGAACTGACAAAACTGAACTTCTGGAACTTTGTTCAAGTAACAGAAGTCACTGTACAGCTGAAAAGCTCTGGCAATGCGAATTTCCTTCAAAATGAAGGAGCCCCAAGAGTTCTTGTGCTGGAAGATAAACCACTCAGAGAAGGTGAGTGGGTGAGCTCTGAGAGAGAGAGATTCGGCCCTTGCAGTCAGGTATTTTGAGTACTGAGCCTTGTTTCCTTTGATAGCTGCCCACTGATCTTCAGTCTTGAACTCAGTGCCCTCAAAGATTTTGGATTTGAAAGCTTGAGCTATCTGAGTAAAAGGGAGAACAATGGCCAGGTGCTCGGAGAGGTTGAGAAAAGGAATACCATAAATGGTAGAAAGAATGCATTTCTGGAGGTATTCTTTGTAGATCGGTCTTCTCTTAGGATCAAGGGTAAGAGAGTACCATAAAGGAGGGTAGAGAGAAGCAGAAGGAGTGCTTAGAGAGGAAGATGTTTTTCTCTTTTTCAAGACAGGACTAGGAGGTCAGTCCTGTGAATGTGAGAGGCTGTGGAAAGAATGGTGAGGAGAGTGTTCCTTTCAAAATGGTCTGGAACATTGGTGTCAAAAATACCAAGAGGCAGAGGTTTCACTGGAGGAAAGGTAATAGAATTGGAGGAGTAGGAGGATAGAAAAGTGTTTAGGATTAAAGGAAGAGGTTGGTTGAGGATGAGATGTTTGGGTTTTAATAGGTGAAGGTTGAGGAGTTAATGAGGATGAAGCTGAGATGAGAGCTGGAGTAGGTGAGAAGGAGGGTTGAGAGGAAGTAGAGGATGAGGAAGGTTGGGTGCGAGGCATGGGATGCTTTATGGTTGGTGGAGCAGGAGGTGCAGTAGGAGGAGATGAAGGTGTGGAGAGGGTTGGAGTGGCAAGAGATGAAGTATCAGGGGCCTCGGAGACTGACACTGGCTCTTTTCCTCTGGCCTGACTTTCTCTGACTGCAGGAGAGGGTCCTGAAGACCCTGAGGCTGCCACTGGTCCGGGTGACCCTACAACTGATGGCCCTGATGGCCCTGACCCTTGAACTGGCGGCCCTGTTGGCCCTGAGACTTCTGCTGGAGGCCCTGATGGCCTAGAGACTTCTGCTGGAGGCCCTGATGGCCTAGGAACTTCAGCTGGAGGCCCTGGTGGCCTAGGAACTTCAGCTGGACTGCTCTGAGTAGGTGCAGGAGGGACACCACTAGACTTTGAAAGATTTGCCAGCAAATTCTTCATATCAGACATTTCTTTATTGAAATACCTCATTGCATTTCTTATTGAGGATACGTCTGAGGAGGTTGAAGCTTGATTTGAAACAATTCCTTGTATACCAGACTGAACTGATGCCAAGATCTCTCCTTGGGCTTTTAGCAAGGCCATAACATGCTTCAATTTTACTTTCCTATGGCCCTTCCTTGACCTCCTGTGAACAACTCTTTTCTGCTTACTTGGCTGAGAGACAGGCTCCTCAAGATTTATAGTTGCACTTGGGCCTTCACTAACATCCACCAAGGCTGGAGCTGGAGTTTCCTGAGTAGGTGCATCTTTCTCAGAAAAGGCTTCCTTCTCTGTCTTTTCACTCTCAGCATGCTCCCCCTGAATGGGAGCAGGGACTTCAATACTTTCTTGCTCCCCCTGAGCAGGAGCTTCTTCCAAGACAACATCTTCATCAGGTTCACCAACTGGTTCTTGCTCAACTGGTTCTTGCTCTGCTGGACTTGCTGCTGCTTGCTCTATTTCTACTGCTTCTGGAATATCTGCAATAACTGCTTCTCCTTCAGCCACAGAGGATTTCGACCAAACTCCTTCTTGCACTGAAAAGCCACTTTTCTTCAGGTTTCTGGACCTTATAGACTGGCCCATCTTTTCAGCTACCGCACCTGACAGATCTACTCCAAAGTGCTGGAAAATCTTGGTCAGAAGATGGGCATATGGAAGGGAAACATTCAACTTGCTCTTTGTTTCCCATAACTGAGCATGTGCAAACATCATTCGCTCAATCATCACTGCGGCCAGGTTTATCTCTTTGTTCTGGATTGCCCAGAACATTATGTCCGAATCTGCCCTAGTGCATGAGGAAAAGGTAGCACTACGGGGAACTAAGATTTGGCAGACTATGAAGTGAAGCAATCGGTTGAACGCGGACATCTGATTAATATCAAGCTTCCCATCCTTCAACTTAAATCCTGGACCGATAATCCCGAGACCTTTGACTTCATCATTCACAGAGTGAATGCCACTAAATCCCGAGGTCTTTACTCCAAACAGATCACGCAACAGCTCAGGGGTTATTCTGATTTGGATACCCTTGACAGAGGAAACAAGGGATCCATCTGCTTCAGACTTCAGACAGACGTAGAAGGCTTTTACCAAGTCCGGGTAGCTTACCTCACTGAAGGTGACCACATCCATCCACTGCGATCTTCTTAGAGTATCAACTAGCCTGGCCATGCCACTCTTCTCAAGATTCTGAACATCCACTGCCTTATTTCCGCAAATCTTTGTCTTCACAAAAGTAAATCTTTCTTGCTCCCTTGGGGATAAATACTCAGCACTGTAGCCCCCAACACTTCCGGAGATCAACGGAGCGGCCATGGGTGCAGAGAAGAAAAGATTCTGGAAGAGAGGATGATGGAGGGACGGAAGTTCTCGAAGGAGTTCTTCGCGGGAAGAGAAGAAGCTTCGAAAGATGCAGAGAGTCGATCCCAAAATCGTTAGGGCATCAGCTTTGGGTGAACAGATAGAGAATAAAAAGGGTAAAGGTGGAAGACGAATCGATCTCAAAGCGATTTGGGTAAAATAATATTACTTTAATGACAGGAGGAGCGCCAAAAGGCGGCAAAGGTAGAAAGCGACAAAAAGGTTTGACAAGTCAAACACTTTCTACACAGAAGCGGTCAAAGCATATAGATAACTGAGTTTTGTTTAACTTTAACGGAGAGAGAACTTTTCATTTAATCTGAAAATTTATATGTCAATAAAATCACAGAAATTCTTTCACAAATTGCACATCCCTAGTTCCCTTCTAAGAGATGTAAATCTCTCTTCAGGTAGGGCTTTTGTGAAGATATCTGCCAATTGACCATTTGTATCTATAAACGAAATTTCTAAATTACCACTAGCTACATGGTCTCGAATAAAATGATATCTTACCTCAATGTGTTTCGTCCTTGAGTGTTGAACTGGATTTTTGGTGAGGTTGATGGCACTAGTATTATCACACAATAGAGGAATTGATTTGATGTGAATGCCGAAATCTTCAAGTTGTTGCTTTATCCAAAGAAGTTGTGTACAGCAACTTCCAGCAGCAACATATTCCGCCTCAGCTGTTGATAGAGCTACTGAATTTTGTTTCTTGGATGTCCATGATATTAAGCATCCTGCAAGAAACTGACAACATCCACTGGTGCTCTTTCTATCTACTTTGCAACCAGCATAATCAGCATCTGAATATCCTATTAGATTTATCTCACAAGATCTAGGATACCAGAGACCTAAATCATGAGTTCTAGCTAAATATCTAAATATTCTTTTTACAGAGATTAAGTGAGACTCTCTAGGGTCTGCCTGATATCTAGCACACATGCATACACTGAACAAAATGTCTGGTCTACTGGCAGTTAAGTAAAGTAATGATCCTATCATACCTCGATAATTCTTTTGATCTACCCTTTTACCTTTTTGATCACTGTCCATTCTGGTTGATGTGCTCATTGGAGTTGATAATGGCTTTGCATCTTCAAATCCAAATTTCTTCAACAGCTCTTTGGTGTACTTTGCTTGACAGATATGAGTGCCATCCTTCCCTTGCTTGATTTGCAATCCAAGGAAGTAGCTTAACTCCCCCATCAAGCTCATTTCGAATTCTCCCTGCATAAGCTTTTCAAAGTACTTGCAAAGAGATTCATCAGTAGATCCAAAAATAATATCATCCACATAGATTTGTACAAGAAGTATATGTTTAACCTTAGATTTTATAAATAATGTACTATCTACTTTACCTCTAGTGAAACCATGATTTAATAAGAAATTACTGAGCCTTTCATACCAGGCTCTAGGAGCTTGCTTTAGACCATATAAAGCCTTATGTAGTTTAAATACATGATTTGGAAATTCAGAGTCGTCAAAACCTGGAGGTTGTTCAACATAAACTTCCTCCTTGATGAAACCATTTAAAAAGGCTGATTTGACATCCATTTGAAAAAGTTTTAAATCAAGTGCGGATGCATAAGCAAGTAAAATCCTAATGGCCTCAAGTCTAGCTACAGGTGCATAAGTTTCATCGAAATCTATGCCTTCCTCTTGGGAGTAGCCTTGAGCCACCAATCTGGCTTTGTTCCTTAAGATTATTCCAGACTCATCCAGTTTATTTCTGAACACCCATTTGGTGCCAATAACTGAATGATTGGATGGTCTAGGAACAAGTGACCATACTTGGTTTCTCTTGAACTGATTTAGTTCATCTTGCATGGCTAGTATCCAAGATTCATCAGATAAAGCTTCATTGACTGTCTTAGGTTCTACTTGAGAGACAAATGCTAAATAGTCGCATGGAATTACATTACCTCTAGTTCTTACCCCTACAGATGGATCACCAATGATGTTTTCAGGAGGGTGATCTTTCTGATGTCTCCATTCCTTTGGAAGATCTTTATGTTGGATTTCTGTTTGCTGCAGTTCTTCCAGAGTTGGATCCTCTTTGTCCTTAATTGAAGTTTTCTTTAATTTTTCGGACAAGACATCTGCATCATCAATGTCACTAATTTCTTCCTTTTTCAAGGAAGGGTTAGATTCATCAAAAATAACATGTACTGATTGTTCAATTAATAAGGAACGTTTATTGAAAACTCTATAACCTTTAGGTTTAGAGGAATACCCCATGAAAATGCCTTCATCTGATTTGGCATCCAACTTACCAATGTCCCTTTTTCCATTGTTATGGATGAAGCAAGGACATCCAAATACTCTGAAATGGCTAATCTTTGGCTTCTTTTCTTTGTAGAGTTCATAAGCAGTCTTTTTCAGAATTGGCCTGATCATCACTCTATTTATGATATAACATGCAGTGTTGATAGCTTCGGCCCAGAAATATCTTGGCAGATCATATTCTGATAACATTGATCTAGCCATATCCAAAAGAGTTCTGTTTTTCCTCTCAGCAATTCCATTCTGTTGAGGTGTCCTTGGAGCTGAGAAGTTGTGCTCAATTCCTTGATCATCACAGAACTTCGCAAACTTTTCATTCTGAAACTCACCACCATGATCTGATCGAATAGAGACAATTGAGAATTTCTGATCTTTCTGAACTTTCTTACTGAAGCTGACAAAATTTTCAAATGTGTCATCTTTGTGCTCTAAAAAGGATACCCAAGTGAATCTTGAATAATCATCAACTATTACAAATCCAAAATTCTTTCCTCCCAAACTGGTAGTCTCATTGGCCCAAATAAATCCATGTGAAGTAGTTCTAAAGGCTTGAGGTGGTTACTACAGTCTTTGATTTGAAGGAGCTCTTGGTGTGCTTTCCTCTTGCACAAGGTCTGCAAATGCTATCCAATCTGAAATTTACCTTTGGCAGTCCTTCAACTAGTTTTCTCTTTCTGAGCTTGTTCAGCCCATCCAAGCTGCAGTGGCCCAATCTTCTGTGCCACAACTCAGTTGATTTATCTTTGCTAGCTGCCAAACACACATCTTGATCCTTGAGTTCATCGAGATATAAAACATACAAATTTCTTTCTCTGTAGGCTTCAAATATGACTGCACCATCCTTTAAGATACTGCATTTTGATTCTTGAAACTGAATTTGATGGCCTTTGTCACACAACTGGCTGATGCTGATGAGATTGTGCTTTAACCCTTTGACCAGCATTACATCCTTTATGACTGATTTTCCTTTGATGTTCACAGACCCGCTTCCTATCACAGTCCCTTTTCCATTATCTCCATAGGTGACTGTACCTTCTTCAGCTTGGAGATCAACAAATATCTTCTTGTTGCCTGACATATGCCTTGAGCACCCACTATCCAAATACCATTTGGATGCTCGAGGGTTAACCTGAAATGAGAACATCAAGCTTTAGGTACCCAAATTCTTTTTGGGTCCTGATTGGTTAGTATCATCAACTTTACCTTTTAATATCCATTTTTTATGTCTTGTTGGGCATGTCATTTTAATATGTCCTAACTTGTTGCAGTGACTGCAGCAGGATAACTTAGTTACTTTTTCTATGTATTTGAAATCAGCTTTGTATGCTACATCTTGTTCGGGTACAAATTTTGGTGTTGGATATGTTTTAGGGTATATTATGGTTTCTTCATTATCTGGGGGTGTATATCCTAATCCATTTTTCTTTTTACCCGATCTCCTAGCACCTTTTAATATTAAAGAGTTTTTACCATTGGTAAATTTTTCTAGGGTGCTTGCTAGTGTATTGTTTTCTTCATTTAATTCATTTACAGTTTTTCTTAAATCATCTGAGTTTTCCTGTTTTTCTAGGTCAGTGATTTTTCTGTTCTTGTCTTTTAAATTTTCACATAATAGTTCATTTCTTCTCTTAAGCTCAACTATTTGTTTTTCTAGTTCTTCGTTTTCAGATTTTAAATCTGAGTTGGTATTTTCGAGACATGTGATATTTTTCTTGCTTAGCTTAAGTAGTTTACACACTTCTTTATACTTATTGTAGAGTTCATTAAATGCACTTTCCAAATTATCCGAATCTGAGTCATTACAGGAATCGAAAGAAGAATCAGATGTTACCTTATCCTC
Organism: Colocasia esculenta; assembly: GCA_014218235.1. Classification (NCBI taxonomy): domain Eukaryota; kingdom Viridiplantae; phylum Streptophyta; class Magnoliopsida; order Alismatales; family Araceae; genus Colocasia; species Colocasia esculenta. Next base: position 185,241,431 of record CM024753.1, on the reverse strand, counting down.
GGTATTTGCCATGAGAGCCAAGTTGGCTTCTTCACCTTCACTGCTCGAGCTTGACTCACTATCTGAGTCGCTGCTGTTGTCCCATGCAGCTGCCATGGCTTTCTTTTTGAATCTTCTGAACTTCTTGGAGCTGTCCTTCTTCTTGTGATCATTTTTCTTTAACATTGGACAGTCTGCCTTGATATGTCCAGGTTTCTTGCATTCATAGCAAAGTGGCTCATTCCTCTTCTGATCTTTTCCATCTGGTCTCTTGAGATCTTTGTTTTTCTTGAAGTACCTCCTACCAGACTGGAACTTCTTTTTCTTTGCCAAGATTCTCTGCAATCTTCTTGAGAGCATGGCTTCTTCATCATCACTATCTTTGCTATCTTCACTGTTATCTAAGGATTCTTCTGATGAGTCCCCATTAGCTTTAAGCGCATTTGACTGCTTCTTTCTACTGGAGGATTCTCCTAGTCTTTCCATGTTTATTTCATGGGCCATGAGAGACCAATGAGTTTTTCTACTGACATTTCTTAAGATCATTAGCTTCTTCGATAGCTGTGACCTTTGCCGTCCATGAAGATGGCAGGGATCTGAGAATCTTCCTTACCATATCTGCATTTTCATATGACTTTCCTAGACTTGCTAGGCCATTAGTAATGTCAGTAAATCTACTAAACATTTGGGTAATAGACTCACCTGTTTGCATTTGAAATCTTTCATACTGAGTGACAAGAATGTCGATTCTTGTCTCCTTTACTTTGTCTGTACCTTCATATGTGATTTTAACTTTTCCCACATTTCCATGGAGGATTTGCATGCTGAAACTCTGTTGAACTCTTTCTTGCTTAGAGCACAACATAGAATGCTCTTAGCTTTACAGTTCAAGGAGATTTTCTTTCTATCTTCATCTGTCCATTGTGCTTTCTCATTTGTGACGACCAGATCACCTTCTTCCACTATTGACCAGATTTGATAATCGTGGCCTTGTAGAAAGTATTCCATCCTGGTCTTCCAATACGTATAATCTTCACCATCGAACAAAGGAGGTCTGTTGACAGACTGACCTTCGAAGTGACTTTGGGCTGCCATTGATCTTTGCTCTTCAGATCGTTGGATCTTCTTCTTTGTCGAAGAGACGGGCTCTGATACCACTTGTTGCCCAGCTAGCTAGCCCAGAGGGGGGGTGAATGGGTTATTAAAACTTCGATGTTTGATTAAAACCTGTTTACTGAAAAGATTGCACAACTTAATAACAAGGTTAGAGTTAAAGCGAACAAGATAACAATCACACAAAAACACAACCACAAGACACAAGGATTTTTATCCTGGTTCGGAACTCCTCTCCACAGGAGACCTACGTCCAGTCCCTGAGCAATATCTCAGGATTTTACTACCAAGGGTACAATCCCCCTTAAGGATCCTTACACCCAGCTTCAACTGGTCTTCCTTCAACCTGAAGGGTACAACAACCACCCTGGATACCACCAGGTCTTCCTTCCTCCAGAAGGGAACAACAACCACCCTGGATACCACCAGGTCTTCCTTCGTCCAGAAGGGAACACAAACTAATCAGAAAAAGGTTGTGAAAACAGGCTTCAGATTCTAGCTTGACCAGCTACAACCTGAAGCTTCTAAGCCCTCGAGAGAGAAAGAGATTTAACAAGGTTTTTCTCTCCAAGGACCACACAGGCTCTTACAAAAGAGAAGATTTCTTTTGAGCACAGAGAGCTAAGAGCTTAGAACAAGGTTTGAGTGGAGGCTTCGCTCTTCTTCAAGGTTCTAAAGATTGTGAGAGATGGATTTCTTTTTCTTCTAAGATCAAGCGATGTTGCTCTACATCTTCTTTTCGTCTTGAGTCTTCTATTTAAACTGCTGATTCAAATTCGAACGTTAATGTGTCCGTTGTCTCTTATCCTTGTGTACGTTAGACTGGTCACTGAGGAAGCTTCTGATCGTCAGTCTTTTATCCTGGTGTACACGCCAAAGAGATGTCATAGAACTTTGTATCTTGTGTCCAACGTTGTCCAATGAGTCTTGTCAGATATCTGTAAGCATAACATCAATAAATAGAAGACAGCTAGGACTGCTGTCTATTGTTAGTTGAGATGGAACAGATATTGCAGTATATAGCAAAGCTCCTTTCTGTCCAAGAAAAAGTACGTAGACAGAGTAGCATAGAAATGGAAGATATTGTCTGCATGCATGGGAGATACGATCGGAGAGCATTTAATGCATAGCAGTCAACGGACAAGATATGACTTTGACTTTTCAACGCTATTAAAAAGCATTATACTGATGTATCAAGAAATTCGATAAACAGAATCTTGCTGACTTCATAACTTATGAAATCGTTATGAATTATAGCAAGTCGTTATGAACTGTAAAGAAATCGTTGTGATAACTTATGAAGCCGTTACAACAGGCAAGTCGTTGCGAGTTCTAAAGAAATCGTTGCAAGAAATCGTTATGACTAATAAAGAAGTCGTTACGCGAAATCGTATGACTAATAAAGAAGTCGTTACGCGAAATCGTTATGACTAATAAAGAAGTCGTTACGCGAAATCGTTATGACTAATAAAGAAGTCGTTACGCGAAATCGTTATGATTAATAAAGAAGTCGTTACGCGAAATCGTTATGACTAATGAAGAAGTCGTTACGCGAAATCGTTATGATTAATAAAGAAGTCGTTACGTGAAATCGTTATGACTAATAAAGAAGTCGTTACACGAAATCGTTATGACTAGAGAGTCGTTACGAGTTCTAAAGAAATCGTTACGAGGACTAAAGAAGTCGTTACGGCTAGAGAGTCGTTGCGAGTTCTAAAGAAATCGTTACGAGGACTAAAGAAGTCGTTACGGCTAGAGAGTCGTTGCGAGTTCTAAAGAAATCGTTACGAGGTCTAAAGAAGTCGTTACGGCTAGAGAGTCGTTGCGAGTTCTAAAGAAATCGTTACGAGGACTAAAGAAGTCGTTACGGCTAGAGAGTCGTTGCGAGTTCTAAAGAAATCGTTACGAGGACTAAAGAAGTCGTTATGGCTAGAGAGTCGTTGCGAGTTCTAAAGAAATCGTTACGAGGACTAAAGAAGTCGTTACGGCTAGAGAGTCGTTGCGAGTTCTAAAGAAATCGTTACGGTAACGATTTGAGTGTTCCGGTCAAAGAGGAAGTCGTTCTGCTTATCAAAGAAGTCGTTACATGGACTTGGATAGAAATGATGGGACTTACCAGATTGTCTTGATCTTTCATTTTTCTTTTGCTTCCTGTTCTCAAGGCTCAAGAAATCCATTAGTGTTATTTTGTTAATCATCAAAATTAATATATAAATAAATGGAAATATTTATTATGGGGACAGTTTGGTCATCAGTATACTCTCCGTGCCTGATCTGCATCTCACTATTTTTAAATGTAGATACCCATAGTCATTCATGGCCAATAAGAGTTTCAAGAGGTACTCACTGGTAATATCATGTTCATGATGATGATGATGTCAAGAAATAACAGGTCATGTGAACATGATTTCATGATAATAGTAAACAAAGATAATTCTTGACATCATAACTGTAGGATTTACGCTTTAGTTAACTCTTTATATTAATGGCTTAAGTCCAGGTAATAATCACGCTCACGAGAACAAGATAAGAGAGGAAGTAACATGATGACATGGTATTGAAACATGCGCATAACTTGACATGATTTGCAATATTTTAAGATGACATTCGTTCATTTTAACAAGCTAGAACAGCAAGATGATCAATCAATAATTTCCTAGAATCAGATCAGGTCATTAAAGAGTAAATATAATAAACTTCCACGTTGTTATGGCTTTTTCATGGGTTAGCATGTTTTAAGCCACTGGACAAACTATACATGTATAACATAACCATGACATGTAAACCTCATACTTAGACAGAGTAGAACAACTCTCGGGTAGGTTCTTTAAATCGCCATAGACACAATGGTCTCTATTTAGAAAGTTTAAAATAGTTAAAACATGGGTTCGAACAGTCTTCTAAATTACGACGGGTCTAACAGTCGCGTTTAGAGACAGTCGATACGACTAATCGATTTAGGACAGAAACACGATGGTTTATGCTGACGCTTTCATGGTAATCGATGCAGATAGAAATGTGAATTGATGTCGGAACGATTTCAAACAGAATCGATGTGAGAACGATTACACACGGAGTCTGTCATGCTCCGCTAATTTAGCAGCGGAATAAATTAGGAAGGCATGAACAACGTGTATGGTAACGTCAAGTGCGTATACAATCGCAATTATCAGAGCATCTAATGAACAATAATTACAATAAACTCCTCATTTTATTGATAATTCATCTAAACTATTACACCCACTAATTCAGAGCCAAAACAAAGGGCTCAAAGACTTCATTACATTGGAAAGGATAACTAAGCAAATATCTAACTAAACTCTAAGGTACTAAGGACATTCCATCGCTATGACTCCAGGTCACTCATCACTCTAGTCCATTCCCATTGGTGAGTGTAGGGTCATCATCTGACTTACCTGAAAACACAATAACAAATAACGAAGGGTGAGCGATAACGCTCAGTAGGACTTAATATCTCGTGTAAACAAGTATGCTTAAAGTGATGAATGTCTTGTAGAGCATGTTAACTAGAGAGAACGATCATGTATAGCCAAGAAAGTGATAGCACATGGTAGAAAGAGAACGATAATACATTCAACTAGAATATTGCAAAACTAGGACGATAAAGAACTGGCCATGTAACGAGATAGCGTATGACAAGATAGCGTGTAACGAGATAGCGTGTAAGGTTGCACAACAGTGCACTAGTAGAATACGGCAGTAGTCACTTCTAGGATAGTAGCCGTTCAGTAACAGTCAGTGCTAGCATAGTAATAGCACAGTATGTCTGAACTCTTCAGACTAATTGTAACCATATAACAGTTTGATGTCTAGCCAATTCAGAACAGTTAGTCAGAACCGGTGCGATGCAGAACCCCGTCAATAGCCCCTGTAGATATTTTCGGGTGGCTCTCTGCCCCCAGGACTAGATTGGAGCCCCTCGGATGCTCTCTGTGCCCTGCACAGTATGCATTCGAGTCAGTAGAGTCACAAGACCCATATTATAGCGCTAGACAGTCAAGTACAGTACAAGCAATGGAGCCACAACAGCTCAAGAGTCTCAAGAAAGTACTAGATGAATAGACGAGATAGTAGAGTGAACGTGAATAGATGAGAGTATAAGGATAGTAGATGAGATAGGGGTATAGTCGTAAAACAACGTTAAACCACGATAGTAACAGTTGCACAGCACCAGGTCGTGTGCCAGTAGTCTGGTAGAAGAAGTCACCACCACCCACTAGCCGTGCTACGAACACTGGCTAGGTGGTCCGGCGTGATCTCAAGATAAGAGAGAACTCACTGAGTCCGTTTGGATCGTATTGATCCCTAAGAGTGTAACAGGATTTAAGAGTATAACCAGCTCGTCGGCAATGGACGTGTGCCAAAGCCAAGAAGACATACATAGGCCTTGACAAGGAGTCCCTGGTCCAGTCAGGAGTTTTTCCGGAGGAGAGGTGGTCCATGTCAAGAGAAAGTGTGTAACGGAACGTTGTCCATCTTGCCTCGAGTGCTCGAAGGCAGAGGGACGCGATAACGGTGTACAAGCGCGCGAATAAAGCGAAGACAAGTGTCATTAAACGAAATGAGGAATTTAGTAATTAATTTCACTTAATTACCAGATACATTATTGAATAATTTAATAGGGTCACATGGCAAACATTAATGTTAAATGTGTGTAAGTGTAAAGAAATCGTGAGAGTATGATAAATCGTGCACATGGCTTTTAATTAATGAGAATTATTTAAATATTAACAAATAAAGATATTCAGGTCATTTACTAAGCTTAACAGTACATGATTTAACTTGTACAAGGGTTAAATAGCATATAGAACAGGGGCATAAGCATAATTTATAGTTATGGCAGAAATTTTGGAAACACGGCGGGGGTGCCCGTCTCGACTTTATGTCACGACGGGATGGTCTGGCACGACAACCGAACAGGCCAGCTTGGCCAAGTTCGGGGGTGGGAACACGACGGCCCTGGCTGTCATGTTCAGGTCGCGATGATCCAGCCAACTGCGACCCCTCTGAGGTCGCGACGGGTCGGGCCGTCACGACTTTAGAGGCACGGGCCGACCCAGAAAAGGGGATTTTCCCTTTTTGGGTTTTGGTCCTTCCCTCCAAAGCATGATACCGAGCTCTTTAAAAATCTATATACAATCGCACGATAATCCAAAAATTGTGAAACTAGTTATAAACGAAAGTAGGCACATAGATCTATCAACAGGTATGAGTAATTAGATAACAGTCAAGGTTTATGCATGCTTTAACAAGGTTACATTTCGGTGACTGAAACATGCGCAGTCATGAAAGAACGATTTAATTAGCAACGAATACATGATAGAAATTAAGGAAAATAGGGGCGTTTGAAAGCTAGGATCATGTAGTATTTATGAGAATTATTTCAGGACATGGGATCATGTACAAATGAGGATTGAACACAAACATGATGGTTCGGGCACAACATGTTAATAGAAGTTTGGGCATTTAATTCACCCTCATGGAAGAACAAAATAGAGTAGAACGAGAGGGCTTTTGAAGAGGATCATAAAGACCACCTAGAGAAATTGTTACACGATTTAAGCTTGAAAGATTACCTACCTTTTTACGCTATAAAGAAAACCTAGGATTGAAGACGAGGTAGAAGATGAAATCCTCTTACTCTAAGCTCCTTCCTTCTTACTCCTCTCGTCCTCAGCTCCTCTCTTCATCCTCCAAAGTCACAACAACCAAATGAGACTTGGTAGGGACGAATTAGAGGTGTATAGGGTTGCTATTAGAGTCCTACCCTTCTAAAACTCCTTCTTTCCATTAAACTCCAAATTTATTTATTTATCACCTAATTTCTTTCCTTTATCTCCTAATTAGGGTTGGGAAGAGAGCCAATTTCATGGGCAAGGGGTTAGGGTAGCTTAGGACTCTTTTTAGGATATTTCTAACCCTTTTTAGTATTTATCTTACCCTTGTTTAATTTATGTATTAATTAACTCCGAATTTGGCTTAATTATTTCCCATCACATGATGGGCTCTTCATATTTGGGCCCAACAAGTCATGCTAGGACCATCAGTAAAACCCATTACTAATTTAACTTAATCGGTATTGATTTAATTCTATTTATTCACCTTTTATTCTAACTTAAATATATTTATCACACTTATTTAATTAATTTCTTATTTTAATTCATTTTAATATTATTTATGCCAATATTTCTATCCTTCATCATTTGGACTCTTACTCTTGGCCCAATAACTTATGTGAGCTTAATTGTACAATCCATGTACTTAATTTGCTTAATGGGTTTTAATTATCCTTTTATTAGGGAATTTATTCATGGGTCAAGATTTGTCTATTGGTCCAATTATCATAATGGGTTATCATTCCATATTATTTAAAGTCTACCCACATGTTTATTTTAATTTATAACCCACTACGGCTCATAAGATAATGGGTTCTCCGACTTATTCCTTAATTATGCTAATAAGTCGCATACATTCTTAAACTAAGTCCAAATGTTTTTTTTTTCTATGCCCAAATTTCATGATGGGTCATTAGAGAATATTATTTAAAGAACAACTACTAATTTTATGAAATATTTATATGGGTTTATACGCGTGCAATAATGATGCGTACATCTTTAACTAATTGAATTTATTAATAGATAAATTTTCAATTTATCTATAATTTTTAATTAATAGATTTTTCGGGGTACTACATCCTCCCCCACTTAAAAATAATTTGGTCCCCAAATTCATATGATAGATACGACTACCAATTTATTCTGAATATTTCATTCCATCATCTCCCCCACTTAGAGCTTTGCTATCAAGAAATAATATGAACCTTAAACTAAGGGTTTAGTGATGGTACCTTGTCTATCTTCATTGGCAAGGGCTTGTAACCATCTTTGGCGTGGAGTTTGTTTGTTTTTCTTTATGGGACAATCGATGACTCGGTGTTGTTGACTTCCACAATGCAAGCATCTGCCCAATTTCTTCCAACAGTTATCAATCTGATGCCCTGGCTTTTTACAAAATTTACAGAATTCCTTCCGCTTCACTTCCCCTTTCATTCTCTTGCTATCTACTGTATCTCTTCCTTTATTATTATTGGAATGGTTAGCACGTTTCCTGTTCAACGCCTTCTTCTTATGGATCTTTTCAAGAAGTCTCATGGTGTCTTCTACTATTTGAGCTCTCAATACCATGTCTGAATATACTACAATGTCTAGTGGAGCCAGGTTTTCCCAGAACACAGGTCTCAACCCTTCTAAGAATCTCTTTGCCTTCATCTTTTCCGTACTCACCAAATGTGGTGCATACTATGCTAGTCTTTCAAATTGTGCTTCATATTCTGCTACAGACATCATTCATTGTTTTAAATTGGCGAATTCATTTGCCTTCTTCTCACGAATCCTTACAGAAAAGTATTTGGTGTTGAAGAGTTCTAAAAATTGATCCCACTCTATGTTGATGTTGGGTAAATGTCGACTGGCAGCTTCCCACCAAGCTCAAGCATCGCGGTCCAATTGGAAGGTTGCCAGAAGGACTTTGTAACGACCCGAGAACCCGACCCTCGGCCCACGCCGAGGACTCGATTTTCGCGATCGCCGCCCACGGATCTGGGGGACCCGGAAGGGCTATAACACGCGTCTGACAGGATATGTAACGGAAGTAAACGTCAACTGCTAAGCTAGAAGCGTACAAGCGGAAACAGGAAAGTAGAGCGAGACCACTGCGTACCGCTCTAAGTACAGTCCCAACGCACGCACACTAGTACAAGTAAGGAAAGGGGAGAGACAAGTCCCTTAGGGGCATACCCCGAGGGTGACGTACACTGAGAGGGGGAACCACTGCTAGCTACGGGGACCTCGACTACCGCCCCGTCTCCTCCGCCCGACGCGCGCCCTGCCGCTGCTAAGAAGACTTACCTGAAAAACAGAGGGATGAGCTTCACAACAGAAGCTCAGTAGGGACTACCAATCTCCTACTGGCTCTAAACAGGCAGAGGAACATATACAACTATTAATAAGAGAAAGACAGCAGTTATATCTTTCTACCTACAAAAGGAAGTGCGGAAGCGAAGCTAAATCTAACACGGTACGGAAAGTACTCTCGGTCGGAAACTCCGAACGACTGCTCGTCGTGACCACCACACGGCTAGTAAAACACAGAAGGAGGGAACTCCGCATGGACAAGGAACACTAGCTACGGGAACAACACCACTAGTCCGACGGTCAGGTGCGTCCACAGACGTCTTATCCTCGACCTAGGTCCTGGCCCTCGCGTCTCGTCAGAGCGAGGTAGGACACAAGTACAACAACAGTAACCGCCGTAGTCTGGCCGGACTACGGTCCCACGCCTGACCTCTCCAAACGGTTCCGGGGCCGTAGGGAGCGAGGCAGTGAGAAGAAGGACTGGCTGGCCTGCGCCGGGTAGAACTCCAAACTGTCCTCGGCGTCCCAGACCAACCACGAGAGCTCTGCAAGCGACTCACACGCCACTGTCCTAACCACCGTTTTCCCCTCAGCTCCAGAGTCCGCCTAGGTGGCTGCCAACTCGAGCACACTCGTAGCCCGGAGTACTCCCTCGACAGGCTCCCGAGGACGGGGGTCCCAGGTAACGGTAACAACCTCTTGCACGGGACAAGCCCTCAAGTGCCGTGCACCAGGCGAACGACTAGTGTGAGACCGTACTAGGGAACTAGCACAGGTGCCACGGGTACAGTAAAGCGGAAAACGGAAGCGGTGGAAGCACAACCTGCCTCTGGAATGAGAAGGCGACATAGGCCCTGTCGCCTTCAAGAAGGCGACATATGCCCTGTCGCTTTACCAGTTAGAAGGCGACACAGGGTGCGTCGCCTTACCAGACAGGTGGCGACACAGGGTGTGTCGCCTTCAAGGCAGTCGGGGGTTCCGGACATTCTTCTTCCGGGAACCTCCCCGAAACGAGGAAAACACTACACACGGGGGAGGGGAGCATGCTTATCATGCTAGAAAGCCATTAAACATACAAACCACCCTCGAATACCTGAAGAACATGGATTCTACGCTCGGAGGAAACCTCACTCACACGAGCATGGAGTTCTCACACTCCCAACCCCGAACCACAAGAAAACTACGTCACGAAGGGGAAGGGGAGCATGCCTAGGGTGAGAAGATCGGGCGTCCCTACCACCACGCGAAGAACGCACCCGTTGGGGCCTTCTCATAGGTAGAAACGTCTCCTCCTCGCACCGCACGGCACGAACATGACCCCTGCACGAACGGAGCGACAACCTCCTCAGCACGGCCGCCTCAACACGAGGGAGGCACCCCAAAAACGCTGGAACTCCGAGAGGGCGAGAGAGGGAGAGGGGGAAAGGAGAGGCGCGAGAGAGGGGAGAAGGGCTCGGGCGCCCGGGCTTTAAGCCCGCGGTCCTGAGAAGGCGACACATCCCTGTGTTGCCATCCTTCAACCAGAAGGCGACAGTGGGTATGTCGTCTTCAAGAAGGCGACATACCCCCCGTCGCAAAACCACTGACAACGGTCAAATCTCGGAATTCGAAAAAGTGAAGGCGACAGCCATCTTGTCGCGTTCACCCGACACCGCCAGAGCCGTACTGACACAAAGGACGTCTGTCACGTCTGTCAGACTGCGTCTGGGGCGACGCAATGGGAAGGCGACACAGACCATGTCGCCTTCCAGAAGGCGACATACCCCATGTCGTAATCCCAAACAGAACCAGACACCGACACGGTCGGAACCACGTCGCGACAGTCGCCCTGCCGCGACTCAGAGGACGGGGCCAAGGGCCCAAGGGGCCGGGATGTTACAACCCTCCCTCCTTAAGACATTTCGTCCTCGAAATGAAAATAGCTCGGTCTCAACCCGAAAGACGACAAAAAGGGGAGATCACCACATACCGATCAATCAAACAAGTAAGGAAACTGCTCCAGCATCTCATCCTCGCGCTCCCAGGTGGCCTCGCCACCGACGCGGTTCTGCCAAACGACCTTAACCAGCGAAATATGCTTCCTGCGCAACTGCTGAACTCTGCGGTCGATCACTCTAACTGGGTACTCTGGCACTGACAAGTCTGGCGCTACCTCTAGCTGCGAGTAGTCCAACACGTGCGAAGAGTCCGCAACGTACCGCCTGAGCTGCGAAACGTGGAAAACGCTGTGCACACCTGCTAGCTCTGCCGGAAGACTCAGTCTGTAAGCTACCTCGCCGACCCTCTCAGAAATGGGGAATGGCCCAATATATCTGGGACTGAGCTTTCCCTTTCTGTCAAACCTCATGACGCCCTTGGTCGGCGAGACCCGCAAGAAAACAAGGTCACCAACGCTGAACTGCAACGGTCTCCTGCGGACGTATGCATAACTCTTCTGCCGACTCTGCGCTGCCCGAAGCCTCTACCTGACCAAACTGACTGTCTCTGCACACTGCTGCACTAACTCTGGCCCCAAAAGCTGCTTCTCACCAACCTCGAACCAGTGAAGCGGAGTCCTTCACGGGCGACCATACAAAGCCTCATATGGCGCCATTCCGATGCTCGAGTGATAACTGTTGTTATATGCGAACTCTACCATCGGAAGGTGAGACTCCCAAGTGCCGCTCCAATCTAAACAGCACGCTCTTAGCATGTCCTCCAGTGTCCGAATGGTCCGCTCTGACTGACCGTCTGTCTGAGGGTGGTATGCTGTGCTGAACCTCAACTCTGTACCCAGTGCTCTCTGAAGACTGCGCCAAAACCCTGACATGAACCTCGGATCTCTGTCTGAAACGACTGAAACTGGGATCCCGTGCAACAAAACAACTCTGTCCACGTACAGCCTGGCTAACCTGTCCACTGACCACGACATCCTGATCGGAAGGAAATGCGTGCCTTGGTCAAACGATCCACAATCACCCAAATACCATCATGCCTCTGCGGGGTACGGGGCAAACCAACCACAAAGTCCATGGTGATGTCGTCCCACTTCCACACAGGAATGGGCAACGGCTGCAACTCACCACCAGGACGCTGGTGCTCAGCCTTCACCTGTTGACAGGTAAGGCACCGAGCAACAAACTCTGCCACGCCCCTCTTCATCCCTGGCCACCAGAATGACCTCCTCAAACAATGGTACATCTTGGTGGAGCCGGGATGAACGACGTACCTCGACCTGTGAGCCTCTGACAACACTGCCTCACGAACCTCCTCTGGAACGTACAAGCGGCCTATGAATCTGACCTCGCTGTCTTCGCTGAGCTTAACGTCCGGCATCCGCAAAATGTCTGCTAACTCTGCATCTGCTCACTGCGCCTGCAACACCTGCCTGAACAGTGATGGCTGATTTGACAAACTGGAAGCCACTGTACGGTCTCTGGTCCTCGACGGAACAAACACTCCCTAGGACAGCTCCTCGAACAGCCTCCACTCTCTGACCATCAGCGAACTCAAGCGCACACGCCTACTCAAAGTATCGGCTACAACGTTAGCCTTTCCTGGATGATAGGAAAGGGTTAGGTCATAGTCCTTCAAATACTCCATCCATCGGCGCTGCCTCAAGTTAAATCCCTCTGGGTGAAGATGTACTGCAAACTCTGGTGATCGGTGAAGATCTGAAAAGCCTCGCCATACAGGTAGTGCCTCCACAACTTGAGAGCGTGCACCACTGCTGCCAGCTCCAAGTCGTGGGTGGGATAGTTCTCCTCATGCTTCTTGAGCTGCCGAGAAGCATAGGCAACGACCCCACCATGCTGCATCAGCACGGCACCCAAACCTGACCTCGACACATCGGTGTAAACCACGAACCCACCGGTGCCCGACGGCAAGACCAACACTGGCGCCGAAGTCAACCTCGTCTTCAGATCCAAGAAACTCTGCTCACAGTCCTCTGACCAAACAAACCCGGTGTCCTGCCTCGTCAACCGAGCCAACGGTGCTGCAATCTTGGCGAAATCCTGAATGAACCTCCGGTAGTAACCTGCCAGACCCAGAAAACTACGGACCTCTGCAACTGATGTGGGCTGCTCCCACGACAACACTGCCTCAACCTTGGCCGGATCCACTGCCACACCAGAACCCGAGATCACGTGCCCGAGGAAGTGCACCTCGCTCAGCCAAAATTCACACTTGTCGAACTTGGCGTAAAGACGGTGACTCCGCTGGGTCTCCAGCACGATCCTCAGGTGCTCCTCGTGCTCCTCTTCAGAAGACGAGTAGACCAGAATATCATCAACAAAAACAACAACAAAGCGGTCTAGGTACTCACTGAACACCCTATGCATCAGATCCATGAATGCTGCAGGTGCGTTCATCAGCCCAAACGGCATCACGACGAACTCAAAGTGACCGTACCTGAAACGGAAAGCCATCAAACCAACATCTGACTCTCTGATCCGCAGCTGGTAGTAGCCGGACCTCAAGTCGATCTTTGAGAAAACTCGGGCCGATTGCAACTGATCAAACAAATCATCAATTCTCGGCAACGGGTACCTGTTCTTCACAGTGACCTGGTTCAACTGCCGATAATCGATACACAAACGAAGACTACCATCCTTCTTCCTCACGAACAAAACAGGCGCACCCCACGGCGAACGGCTCGGACGAATGAAGCCCAACTCAAGCAACTCTTGCAGCTGGCACTTCAACTCACGCAGCTCCGCCGGGGCCATCCGGTAAGGTGCCTTAGACAAGGGCATCATACCAGGCAAAAGCTCGATGGAGAAATCTACCTCTCGCTCAGGCGGCAACCCAGGTGGATCCTCCGGAAACACATCAGAAAACTCAGAAACAACTGGCACATCAAAAACTGAAGGCCCGCTAGGCTCCAAGGAACAAACCGAAGCAAGGTAAGCAACGCAGCCATCACGGATCAAACGACGAGCCTTACAGAAAGAAATGAACTGCCGACGGGTAGACCGGATACCTCGAAAGCAGAGAACAGGTGCTCCAGGTATCTCGAACCGAACGGTCTTCATCTGACAATCAACCACGGCTGAGTGAGCCTCCAACCAGTCCATGCCCAGGATGACGTCGAAGTCGCTAAGCTGCAACGCGTACAACCTGGCCGGCAACTGGTGACCCTCAACCTCGACTGTCACACCCTCCAGGTAACAAAAGGAACGCATGTAGTCACCGGCCGGGAGATCGACCAATACGTCACACTGCCTCTCGGGTGTGTGACAAGCAAGGGACTCGTAAAACTCCTCGGAAGCAAAACACAAGGAAGCACCGGGATCAACCAAAACACGAGCAGCTCTGCCAAGGATAGGTAGAGTACCTATCACCAGGTTCGATGCCTCTGCCTGCTCCCGGGTGAGCGCCATCACGCAACCACGACCACGTCCACGCTGCGGCGCCTGCTGGGGCTGCTGCTGCGGCGACTGCTGCTGAGGAAACTGCTGCTACTGCTGGTACGACTGGTACTGCTGCGGCTGCGGGAATTGCTGGACCTGCTGCTGGTACTGCCCTCTCTACTGCTGACGCGGTGCCTGCTGCTGGGAAGTGTACTGGTACTGAGGTGGCTGCTGCACGTACTGTACTAACTGCTGCTGCTGCGGAGCTTGCCCCCTAGGGCAATCCCTCCTAAAGTGGCCTGGCAAGCCACAAGTGTAGCACACTGGCTCCTGACTGCCCTGCTCAGCACCCTGCTGTATTGACTGCTCTGCAAACCTGGACTGACGTCTCTGCTGACGGCTCCGTCCACCCCTACGAGTAGACAACTTCCTGAACTGCGAGGGAATTCCAGAGCTACCAGAACTGCTCGAGCCTGAGGAAGAGGAAGTCGCACTACCGTGGCTGCCTGCTGGACGCTGGTATGGCGAGGACCTGGAAGAGGCTCCTCCCTGCTGCTGCTGCTGTTGCTGCTGAGGCTGCCAAGCCTCCCTATCCAAGGCGGTGGCCTTCGCCACGATCTCTCTCAAGGTGGTACACATGTGTACCGTCACACCCCACCTCAGGTCTGGTCTTAGCCTTGCTATAAACCTCTCTGCACAAGCCTGGTCACTGCCTGCTACATGAGGCACATGCCTCAACAACCGGACAAACCTCTGGTGGTACTGAGAAACTGTGAGGTCGCCCTGCGCCAACTCGTGGAACTAGTCCCGTCTCTCACGTCGAGCGTAGTCGGGGAAGTACTCGCCGTGGAAGACCTCCAAAAACTGCTGCCAAGTGATCTGATCCAACCGCTGCCCCTGGAAGTGAGTCTGCCTCTGAACTCTCCACCACTCATGGGCTGCTCCCTTGAGCTGGTATACTGCCAAACGAACCTGATCCTCCTCAGTGCAATCCATAGTCTCGAAGATGCGCTCCAACTCATGGGTCCAGCTCTCTGCCTTATCTGGATCATACTCACCGTGGAACATCGGTGGGCGAAGACGCAGGAACCTCTCAAGGAGAGCGGTCCTCGCCTCCGACACTGCTGCCCTCCGCTGACCGGACCGGGTACTCCCAGTACCCGACCGCTGCTGGCGGACTGGCTGTTCCACCTCTGGCCCCACCTCCTGCTGCTCTGGTATGGCCGGGGGAGGTACTGGAAACTGACCACCTGCTGCTGCCTGCCCGGGCTGCCACGCTCCCTGGTACATAGCTCTGAAGAACTGCTCGGCCATGGGAAACCAGTCTGCATACTGCTGAGGCTGAGGGTGGTACTCCTGCTGCTGCTGCCCACCTGCTGCCGCTGCCTCTGCTGCTGCTGCCTGTGCACCCTGAGGCTGTGCCACTGACTCCTCCACGGACACCTCCTTCTGAACCTGCCCCTGAGCAGGCATGTCGGACTCATCCTGCTGCTCAACCAGCTGCCTAGCCTGACTGCGCCTACGCAGAGCCATGACCTACACGGCAACACAACTAACAAAGGTTACAAATACCTCTCGGGCGGCTAGCAGTGTACTTGTACTATTGTTGGGACTTACTGTTACAGTTTAGATCCACAACAAGTCCTGTCAGACCAAGCTCTGATACCAACTGTAACGACCCGAGAACCCGACCCTCGGCCCACGCCGAGGACCCGATTTTCGCGATCGCCGCCCACGGATCCGGGGGACCCGGAAGGGCTATAACACGCGTCTGACAGGATATGTAATGGAAGTAAACGTCAACTGCTGAGCTAGAAGCGTACAAGCGGAAACAGGAAAGTAGAGCGAGACCGCTGCGTACCGCTCTAAGTACTGTCCCAACGCACGCACACTAGTACAAGTAAGGAAAGGGGAGAGACAAGTCCCTTAGGGGCATACCCCGAGGGTGACATACACTGAGAGGGGGAACCACTGCTAGCTACGGGGACCTCGACTACCGCCCCGTCTCCTCCGCCCGACGCGCGCCCTGCCGCTGCTAAGAAGACTCACCTGGAAAACAGAGGGATGAGCTTCACAACAGAAGCTCAGTAGGGACTACCAATCTCCTACTGGCTCTAAACAGGCAGAGGAACATATACAACTATTAATAAGAGAAAGACGGCTGTTATATCTTTCTACCTACAAAAGGAAGTGCGGAAGTGAAGCTAAATCTAACACGGTACGGAAAGTACTCTCGGTCGGAAACTCCGAACGACTGCTCATCGTGACCACCACACGGCTAGTAAAACACAGATGGAGGGAACTCCGCCTGGACAAGGAACACTAGCTACGGGAACAACACCACTAGTCCGACGGTCAGGTGCGTCCACAGACGTCTTATCCTCGACCAAGGTCCTGGCCCTCGCGTCTCGTCAGAGCGAGGTAGGACACAATTACAACAACTGTAACCGTCGTAGTCTGGCCGGACTACGGTCCCACGCCTAACCTGTCCAAACGTTTCCGGGGCCGTAGGGAGCGAGGCAGTGAGAAGAAGGACTGGCTGGCCTGCGCCGGGTAGAACTCCAAACTGTCCTCGGCATCCCAGACCAACCACGAGAGCTCTGCAAGCGACTCACACGCCACTGTCCTAACGACCGTTTTCCCCTCAGCTCCAGAGTCCGCCTAGGTGGCTGCCAACTCGAGCACACTCGTAGCCCGGAGTACTCCCTCGACAGGCTCCCGAGGACGGGGGTCCCAGGTAACGGTAACAACCTCTCGCACGGGACAAGCCCTCAAGTGCCGCGCACCGGGCGAACGACTAGTGTGAGACCGTACTAGGGAACTAGCACAGGTGCCACAGGTATAGTAAAGCGGAAAACGGAAGCGGCGAAAGCACAACCTGCCTCTGGAATGAGAAGGCGACATAGGCCCTGTCGCTTTCAAGAAGGCGACATATGCCCTGTCGCTTTACCAGTTAGAAGGTGACACAGGGTGCGTCGCCTTACCAGACAGGTGGCGACACAGGGTGTGTCGCCTTCAAGCCAGTCTGGGGTTCCGGACATTCTTCTTCCGGGAACCTCCCCGAAACGAGGAAAACACTACACACGGGGGAGGGGAGCATGCTTATCATGCTAGAAAGCCATTAAACATACAAACCACCCTTGAATACCCGAAGAACATGGATTCTACGCTCAGAGGAAACCTCACTCACACGAGCATGGAGTTCTCACACTCCCAACCCCGAACCACAAGAAAACTACGTCACGAAGGGGAAGGGGAGCATGCCTAGGGCGAGAAGATCGGGCGTCCCTACCTCCACGCGAAGAACGCACCTGTTGGGGCCTTCTCGTAGGTAGAAACGTCTCCTCCTCGCACCGCACGGCACGAACACGACCCCTGCACGAACGGAGCGACAACCTCCTCTGCACGGCCGCCTCAACACGGGGGAGGCACCCCAAAAACGCCGGATCTCCGAGAGGGCGAGAGAGGGAGAGGGGGAAAGGAGAGGCGCGAGAGAGGGGAGAAGGGCTCGGGCACCCGGGCTTTAAGCCCGCGGTCCTGAGAAGGCGACACATCCCTGTGTCGCCATCCTTCAACTAGAAGGCGACAGTGGGTATGTCGTCTTCAAGAAGGCGACATACCCCCCGTTGCAAAACCACTGACAACGGTCAAATCTCGGAATTCAAAAAAGTGAAGGTGATAGCCATCTTGTCGCGTTCACCCGACACCACCAGAGCCGTACTGACACAAAGGACGTCTGTCACGTCTGTCAGACTGCGTCTGGGGCGACGCAATGGGAAGGCGACACAGACCATGTCGCCTTCCAGAAGGCGACATACCCCATGTCGCAATCCCAAACAGAACCAGATACCGACGCGGTCGGAACCACGTCGCGACAATCGCCCTGCCGCGACCCAGAGGACGGGGCCAAGGGCCCAAGGGGCCGGGGTGTTACAGACTTTCTCCTGCTCTGAACATTGCATGACTCTAAAGATTCGTTCCGTCGCCTTCACCCAATTTTCAGCTGCATCGGGATCCGGAGTTCCATTAAACGTAGGGGGATTCATTCGTTGGAAGTTCCCGTATAAATCTCCTGCCCCATTTCTTGCCCCTGCTTGAATCACGTTGTTAAGGGCTTGAGTTAACCTCTGTACGGTCCTTTGCAAGTCCTGCATTTGTGCACGCTCACCAGCCATCTCCACTAATCTCCTGCGAGCAATAACATTTAATTTATTTCTTTTTAGACTTTGGGTGCTACGGTATTACTAAGTTGATACGTATATTTTTATAAGTGTATTTAGATCTTAACTATGGTTCTACCCAATTCTCACATAGGTATGGTGGTTGACTTAGACACGTGTCAGGGCGGTTCACCTAGAACATCTTAGACTTAAAATATTCTGATAAGGACATCCCAGGCTTTGATACCAACTGTCATGCCCCGCTTATTTAGCAGCAGAATAAATCAGGGAGGCATGAACAACGTGTATGGTAACGTCAAGTGTGCATACAATCGCAAGTATCAGAGCATATAATGAACAATAATTGTAATAAACTCCTCATTTTATTGATAATTCAGTGGATCCAGCCAAAGTTGAGGCAGTAATGAAGTGGGAAGAGCCGAAGACTGTGTTTGAGATTAGGAGTTTTCTGGGTTTGGCAAGTTATTACAGAAGATTTATCCAGGATTTCTCCAAGATAGCAGCACCAATGACAAGATTGACAAGAAAGGGTGTTCCTTTTGTGTGGTCCCCGGAGTGGAGGCGCAGTTTTTCAGAATTGAAGAAGAGGTTGACATCGGCACCAGTTCTAGAGATTCCATCAGGCAGTGGCAGCTTTGTTTTGTTTACAGATGCATCCAAGAGAGGTTTGGGTGCAGTTTTAATACATCATAGTAAAGTGGTAGCCTATGCCTCCAGGCAATTGAAGAAACATGAGGAGAACTACCCTACTCATGATTTAGAGCTGGAAGCAGTAGTTTTTGCATTAAAAATCTGGCGGCATTATTTGTATGGTGAAAGATTTGAGATTTTTACTGATTATAAAAGCTTAAAATATATTTTCTCTCAGAAAGATTTGAATTTAAGGCAACATCGATGGATGGAATATTTAAAGGATTATGACTTTAATTTGGCATATCATCCAGGCAGAGCAAATGTGGTGGCAGATGCACTGAGCAGAAAAGCAGTTATAAATCAACTTATGATCAGAGAAGGGAAACTTTATGAGGATGTGGCAGAGAATTCTTTTCATGTGCCAAGCAGTCAACTCAGAGCAATATTAGCAACTAGTGCAGTGGAGCCTTCTCTTTACTGGCAAATAGTAGAGGCACAGAAAGCAGATACCAATTTAGCAGATATTCTCAGAATGGATGAAGTAAATTTGGGACATGATAATGTGGTCAGACTAAAAGGACGATTGTATATCCCAAAAGATACAGAAATCAAACAGAAGGTTTTAGAAGAAGCTCACAGATCGAGGTACACCCAGGTAGCACTAAAATGTATCAAGACGTGAAGAAGCATTTTTGGTGGCCTAATATGAAGATAGAAATTGCAGATTTTATAACCAGATGTGCAGTATGTCAGCAAATAAAAGCAGAGCATCAGAAGCCAGGAGGATTATTGCAGCCATTACCCATTCCGCAGTGGAAGTGGGATGACATAGCAATGGATTTCATAGTTGGTTTGCCCAGCTCATCAGGTCATAATGCAATATGGGTTTTTGTGGATAGATTGACCAAGGTCTGCAGATTATTGCCAGTTAGCATGTCATGGTCAATTGATAGATTAGCTAAGTTGTATGTAGAAAGGATTGTACCTTTGCATGGAATACCAGTCACTATAGTTTCAGATCGAGACCCTCGATTTACTTCAGGCTTTTGGAGAAGTTTGCAAAGAGTCGTCGACACAGAGCTAAGGTACAGTTCAGCATATCATCCTCAAACAGATGGGCAGACAGAAAGAACAATTCAGACTATTGAAGATATGTTGAGAGCTTGCTGTCTTGTGTGGGGAGGCATTTGGGAGCGTCATTTGCGTCAGGTTGAGTTTGCATATAACAATAGGTACCATTCAAGTATTGAAATGGCACCTTATGAAGCCTTGTATGGTAGACCGTACAGATCACCGTTAAATTGGCATGAAGTAGGAGAGAGGCAGGTTTTGGGCCCAGAAATGGTTTGTCAGTGTGCAGAAATAGTAAAATTCATCCAAGAAAAGTTGAAAACAGCCCAAAGTTGCCAGAAGAGTTATGCAGATGTTAGACGCAGACCATTACAATTTGAAGTTGGTGATTATGTGTTTTTAAAAGTGTCTCCTACTAAAGGTGTATTAAGGTTCAGTAAGAAAGGCAAGTTGAGCCCGAGATATGTTGGGCCATTTCAAATAAAAGAAAGAATGGGTGAAGCAGCTTATAAATTGGATTTGCCAGCGGATTTCACTGATGCACATGATGTGTTTCATGTCCTAATGTTAAGAAAATATATCAAGGATCCAACTCAAGTTGTCAGTTATCAAAGAGATGAATTGAAGCCCGACATGTCAATGCCAGAATATCAAGTGCAAATTTCAGGCTACAGAACCCAAAAGCTCAGGAACAAAGAAATTGAGTTGGTAAAGATTATATGGGAGAACAGGCAAGGTGGTGAAGATACTTGGGAATTAGAGGAAGAAATGAGAAAAGCGTATCTATACTTGTTTGAGTAAGTCTTTATTTCTTTTTAGGTGATAGTACCATATGGATTGAATTGAAATTTTGATAGTTGGTTTTTTTTCTAAATTTCGAGGACGAAATTTCTTTTTAGGTGATAGTAATGTAACTTTTCGATCGTTCGGATCGTCATTGTGTGGTTATGGAGGCCAGTGTGTGGCCGATGACATGTGTGTGTGGCAGGCGGTTTCCGCAGGTTATGGGATTTTGCCCAAAGCAGTCACTGTTTCTCGGTTTCTAACGCGACAGTGAGGGGCGTCGCGTTTTGATCGCGACAACCCATAGCGCCGCGTTCATGACACCGCCGGTTTAAGTGAACGAGTGCATGTCTGCCACGTGTCGCATGCATGGCGCATGGACTGACGTCAGCAGGCTTAAGGCGACAGCCTAAGGCGTCGCGTTCAGGTCGCGACTTAGTCGAGCGTCGCGTTCTTAACTTCACTGCATTTTTAAGAAACCCTGGCAGAACAGAGCTCAGAGAAGCTCTGCCCGGCCAGGGGGTTTTGCTGTGGGAATTGTGGGCGATTCGGCTTGTTAGTGGTTGGCTTGACGAGTTTCCACTGCGAGGACGCTAAGTGGAGCGGAGGAAACATCGTACGAGCGTTGTTCTTCGCGTTCTTCGCGAAGGTAGGGAGATTTCCCGTGGTTTGATCCGTGAAACATTTGTGTGATGTAGATAATGTGTTTCCTGCTTTTTAAACCTTAGATAGCATGTGTAGGAACACATTAAAGCATGAAAACGTAATGAAAATCATAGGTTTTAAAGAGTTTGGGGTGATCTGAATGATGGACCCCGGTTTAGGGTTCGCACCTGCTAAGGCGACGACCCTTGGTGTCGCGAACAGGTCGCAACACGGCGATACGTCGCGTTATGATGGCGACATAGTACCCTGTCGCGATAACAACTGAATGTAGTTATTCATGAATACGTATAAGTGTTTGATTATCCGTCTAGTGTGGTTTGTGGTATGTGATGATAGTAAAGGTGCATTGGCACTCTTTCAGCGCTCGGGGAGCACGTGGCGTGTGATTTATGTGGTGTTCATGTGGTTCGCATGAAGGTTTTACGTGGCTTGTGCATTGTGCACGTAGTTTTTGTGTACGTGGTGTGTAGTTTGACGCCTTCCGTGGATACCTCTTCAGTTGGGAGCCCCAGGTTTTGTGTGAGCCAGGCACGTAAGTGCTCGGGGCTTGTCCCGGTACTGGGTACCGAGGAGGTCTTGTCGTCTTCCTGGACACCCTCACTCTTGTGTTGAGTAGTACGTCCAGCTGAGGGAAAGACGGCAGTGGGATAGCGACTAGAGAGAGTTTGTTGTGTTGTCGCTTGTAGCGTGCTCGTAGTTGGGGGAGACGGACACCAGTAGACGTACTGGACCCCAGCTAGTCCTTTTTTCCAGTGCCTCACTTTAGGGAGCTCGGGCCAGAGTCCCTAAAGGTGCCAGGCATGGGCCTGCGAGGTGTGTGACTTGCAGGTTGTGGTGGTTTAGTTGGACTCCACAGTTCTTTGTACTTGTTTAGTGGAGCGGCAGCTGGACCCTTCGTCCGTGGCTGCGAGACTGAGAGGTAGTCCTGTGTTGTTTGTCAGGGTCAGTAACTGGTGTCGCGAACCAGTTGACGTGGCCCGAGTGTGGCGTTTCTCTACAGTAGCTCGTGCACCTGTTTGGTTTTGCTGTTTATTTATTTACGTCGATTCATGTTAAGCAACAAAAGGGTAAGTGGTATTTACAGTTTTATATCCTGCTAGATAATAATATAAATTGCTAGCGTAGCATTTCCTGCTTTGCTACTTGTGTTCGTTTGCTCGGTTTCTAGGGAGTTTCCCTACTGAGCCAGTGACTCGAGAGGCTCACCCCTACCTCCTACCAGGTGAGGGAGATCAGGAGATTTTGCGCCCGTCGTCCAGTGGAGGGTCAGCACCACCAGCAGTGTAATTTTACTTTTCTGTTGTTCACCTCGGGGTATGCCCCAGGTTTTGTTGTAGTTTGGTTACAGTTGTAATGCAGTTATGTATATTTCATGTAAATATTTATGAGATTGGCAGATCTTATGAACATTTGAGCTAGTTCCTTTATGTTTCTACGGACTCGTGGTATGATATCCCTTGCGAGGCTTCGGCCCATTTACGGGAGGCGGACTCGAGTTAAGCTCGTTATTAGGTTAACGGGTCTGAACGGCGAGGTCCGTCACATTAACTAGAGAGAACGATCAAGTATAGACAAGAAAGTGATAGCACATGGTAGAAAGAGAACGATAATACATTCAACCAAAATATTGCAAAACTAGGACGATAAAGAACTGGCCATGTAACGAGATAGCGTATGACAAGATAGCGTGTAACGAGATAGCGTGTAAGGTTGCACAATGGTGCACTAGTAGAATACGACAGTAGTGACTTCTAGGACAGTAGCCGTTCAGTAACAGTCAGTGCTAACATAGTAATAGCACAGTATGTCTGAACTCTTCAGACTAATAGTAACAGTATATATAACAGTTTGATGTCTAGCCAATTCAGAATAGTTAGTCAGAATCGGTGCAATGCAGAACACTGTTAATAGCCCCTGCAGGTATTTTCGGGTGGCTCTCTGCCCCCAGGACTAGATTGGAGCCCCTCGGATGCTCTCCGTGCCCTGCACAGTATGCATTCGAGTCAGTAGAGTCACAAGACCCATATTATAGCGCTAGACAGTCAAGTACAGTACAAGCAATGGGAGCCACAACAGCTCAAGAGTCTCAAGAAAGTACTAGATGAATAGACGAGATAGTAGAGTGAACGTGAATAGATGAGAGTACAAGGATAGTAGATGAGATAGGGGTATAGTCGTAAAACAACGTTAAACCACGATAGTAACAGTTGCACAGCACCAGTTCGTGTGCCGGCAGTCTGGTAGAAGAAGTCACCACCGCCCACTAGCCGTGCTACCAACACTGGCTAGGTGGTCCGGCGTGATCTCAAGATAAGAGAGAACTCACTAAGGCCGTTTGGATCGTATTGATCCATAAGAGTATAACGGGATTTAAGGGTACAACCAGCTCGTCGGCAATGGACGTGTGCCAAAGCTAAGAAGACTTACGGAGGCCTTGAAAAGGAGTCCCTGGTCTAGTCAGGAGTTTTTTCGATGGAGAGGTGGTCCATGTCAAGAGAAAGTGTGTAACGAAACGTTGTCCATTTTGCCTCGAGTGCTCGAAGGCAGAGGGACGCGATAACAGTGTACAAGCGCGCAAATAAAATGAAGACAAGTGTCATTAAACGAAATGGGGAATTTAGTAATTAATTTCACTTAATTATCAGATACATTATTGAATAATTTAATAGGGTCACATGGCAAACATTAATGTTAAATGTGTGCAAGTGTAAAGAAATCGTGAGAGTATGATAAATTGTGCACATGGCTTTTAATTAATGAGAATTATTTAAATATTAACAAAGAAAGATATTCAGGTCATTTAGTAAGCTTAACAGTACATGATTTAACTTGTACAAGGGTTAAATAGCATATAGAACAGGGGCATAAGCATAATTTATAGTTCTGGAAGATATTCTGGAAACACGACGGGGGTGCCCGTCGCGACTTTATGTCGCGACGAGATGGTCTGGCGCGACAACCGAACAGGCCGGCCTGGCCCAGTTCGGGGGTGGGAATGCGACGGCACTGGCCGTCGCGTTCAGGTCGCGATGGTCCGGCCGACCGCGACCCCTATGAGGTCGCGACGGGTCGGGCCGTCATGACTTCAGAGGCATAGGCCGACCCAGAAAAGGGGATTTTCCCTTTTTGGGTTTTGGTCCTTCCCTCTAAAGCATGATACCGAGCTCTTTAAAAATCTATATAAAATCGCACGATAATCCAAAAATTGTGAAACTAGTTTTAAACGAAAGTAGACATATAGATCTATCAACATGCATAATTAGATAACAGTCAAGGTTTATGCATGCTTTAACAAGGTTACATTTCGGTGACCGAAACATGCACAGTCATGAAAGAACGATTTAATTAGCAATGAATACATGATAGAAATTATGGCAAATTAGGGCGTTTGAAAGCTAGGATCATGTAGTATTTATGAGAATTAATTCAGGACATGGGATCATGTACAAATGAGGATTGAACACAAAGATGATGGTTCAGGCACAACATGTTAATAGAAGTTTGGGAATTTAATTCACCCTCATGGAAGAACAAAATAGAGCAAGAGGGCTTTTGAAGAGGATCATGAAGACCACTTAGGGAAATTTTTACACGATTTAAGCTTGAGAGATTGTCTACCTTTTTACACTGTAAAGAAAACCTAGGGTTGAAGATGAGGTAGAAGATGAAATCCTCTTGCTCCAAGCTCCTTCCTTCTTGCTCCTCTCGTCCTCAACTCCTCTCTTCATCCTCCAAAGTCACAGCAACCAAATGAGACTTGATAGGGATGCATTAGAGGTGTATAGGGTTTCTATTAGAGTCCTACCCTTCTAAAACTCCTTCTTTCCATTAAACTCCAAATTTCCTTATTTATCACCTAATTTCTTTCCTTTATCTCCTAATTAGGGTTGTGAAGAGAGCCAATTTCATGGGCAAAGGGTTTGGGTAAGCTTAGGACTCTTTTTAGGATATTTCTAACCCTTTTTAGTATTTATCTTACCCTTGTTTAATTTATGTATTAACTAACTCTGATTTTGGCTTAATTATTTCCCATCACATGATGGGCTCTTCATATTTGGGCCCAACAAGTCATGTTAGGACCATTAGTAAAACTCATTACTAATTTAACTTAATAGGTATTGATTTAATTCTATTTATTCACCTTTTATTCTAACTTAAATCTATTTATCACACTTATTCAATTAATTTCTTATTTTAATATTATTTATGCCAATATTTTTAACCTTCATCATTTGGACTCTTACTCTTGGCCCAATAACTTATGTGAGCTTAATTGTACAATCCATGTACTTAATTTGCTTAATGGATTTTAATTATCCTTTTATTAGGGAATTTATTCATGGGTCAAGATTTGTCTATTGGTCCAATTATCATAATGGATTATCATTCTATATTATTTAAAGTCTACCCATATGTTTATTTTAATTTATAATCCACTACGACTCATAAGATAATAGGTTCTCCGACTTATTCCTTAATTATGCTAATAAGTCGCATACATTCTTAAACTAAGTCCAAATGTTTTTTTTTCTATGCCTAAATTTTATGATGGGTCATTAGAGAATATTATTTAAAGTACAAGTACTAATTTTATGAAATATTTATATGGGTTTATACATATGCAATACTGATGCGTACCTTTTTAACTAATTGAATTTATTAATAGATAAATTTTCAATTTATCTATAATTTTTAATTAATAGATTTTTCGGAATACTACATCCTCCCCCACTTAAAAAGAATTTGGTCCACAAATTCATATGATAGATACGACTACCAATTTATTCTGAATATTTCATTCCATCATCTCCCCCACTTAGGGCTTTGCTATCAAGAAATAATATGAACCTTAAACTAAGGGTTTAGTGATGGTACCTTGTCTACCTTCATTGGTAAGGGCTTGTAACCGTCTTTGGCGTAGAGTTTGTTTTTGTTTTCTTTATGGGACAATCGATGACTCAGTATTGTTGACTTCCACAATGCAAGCATCTGCCCAATTTCTTCCAACAGTTATCAATCTGATGCCCTGGCTTTTTACAAAATTTACAGAATTCATTCCGCTTCACTTCCCCTTTCATTCTCTTGCTATCTACTGTATCTCTTCCTTTATTATTATTGGAATGGTCAGTACGTTCCCTGTTCAACGCCTTCTTCTTATGGATCTTTTCAAGAAGTCCCATGGTGTCCTCTACTATTTGAGCTCTCAATACCATGTCTGAATATACTACAATGTTGATGTAGGAGTCGATGTTGTAACGACTTCCACAGGAGTCGATGTTGTAACGACTTACACAGGAGTCGATGTGAGAGCAAATCGATGTGGAAGCAAGTTGTTATAAGAGCAAGTCGATGTGGGATCAATTTCGGCCCGAATTGATGTGTGATCGATCATGACCCGAATCGATGTGGGATCGGTTATGACCCGAATCGATGTGAAAATGATTACTGACAAAATCAGTGTGGTGACGGTCACAAACTCAGTCGATGTGAGATCGATTCCTTCCAGAGTCGATGTGGAACCGGAATTGATATGGACTCAGAAACACGTCGGTCACATTGGACATATTTAAGGCAATCGGTACAGACATCGACTCGATGACACATAATCGGTGTGGGCACAGAAACGCGATGTCTGGAGTGGTCGTGTTCTTAGATCTTGCCCGAAACCTAGAAAATTGTACAATCTTCATGAAAGGCTTATAACTCGAAGTATAGCGATCTTTGAACAAAACTTTGAACATACCAAGTGTCTAGGACAATGAGTAGAAGAGAACTACCATTTTGGTTTGACTCAATTTGGCCTCAATTTGCATGCAACACAACAAGAACTCATGAAGCCTTAGTCTTGCATGACTCTTGGAAGACACTTATACCTCAACCACGAGGGCTCCTGGGATGAAACTATGAACATGAAACTTGTTGGGTACGAGAAGAAAAAGAGAATTATGGTTTTGGTTTCACAGAATTTGGCCTCGGGATATGTGAGAACAATATGAACATAAGCTCCCTGAACATGCATGACTTTGGGAAACACTTAATACACCATGCACACTCGATAAAACTTAGAGAAAATAGATGCATATGGAAGTAGACTTGATGGTCTGTAACATGGTTTAGGATTCATTCATGTTTGGCCCGAGATAACCTACCTTTGGTCGATGCTAAGTAAGATCTCCTGTAGGGCAATGCAGAACGACCACAGGGAAAAAGGCTATGGTTGTGGGCTATCTCCTCCTCCTCCTCTGGTGCTCTAACCGTCCTTCACGCAACCCCCACTAATGATAAACTCGCCCTCAAGGGTCTTGGGAAGAGTATTTATAGTGTTAAGGTAGTTTTTGGAGTCCCGACGTGTATAGGAAAGAACGGTTGCGTCTTTAGGTTGGCCTTTCCAAGTTTTGATGGTTCTCGTCCCCAAAAGAGTGTATTGGTCATTAGGAAACTCTCTAGTATGGTTAGGCACGAATTTGGGTTGCCATGTAAGGCTACTTGCCTTAGGATTCACCCTAACGGCCTCATCCTATTTTCAGCTCAGTTAGGGTTACGAACTTTCTAGTGTATTTTCTTGCTTGGTTTTATTCTTGGGCTAGAAATTGTCCATTGACCCAAATCAGATAATAGGTTATTGATACATGTTGGTTGAAGTCCCCCATCATTTTTTTATCTGATTTATGGTCACATTATATGCTCATAATATTGGTTTTCATTATTTCGATAGTATGGAATTTACCAATTTCTATTTATTTCTAATTTTTAATTCACTGAATTTTCTAGGGTGCTACAAAAAGAGTTATACTTACTAGATTTCTGCCCGTTAACATTAAATTTAAAGTAAATTAGGTTTTTTATTTATATAAAAGACATCTTTATAGAAGAAAAATCTGATACTATGGTAATTGATAATGAAGAAGCAATAACATATGAAATATCACTATATATATTACTAAAGTGTAGAAACTCTGAATTTTTAAAATTTGATAAATGATATTAAATTAGAATAAAATAAGAATACACTAGAATAAAATGGGATTTAATTAAAACCCATTAAGCCAAATTAGGAAATGGGTTATACTAAAGGTCCATACATGAATTAATGGGCCCAAAAGGAAAGAGCCCAACTTGGATAAGAGATATTTAATGCTAAAATCGTACCTAAAATATTAATAAATAGAAAAGGATTTGGATAATCACTATTTAATTTATAAGTATCCTAAAAATGAGTCTTAGTCCCACCCTAACCCCTTGGCCACAAAATTAGACTTCTTCCCAAGCCATTTAGGTGGATAAATGCTAGGTAAAAAGAGATAAATGTTGGAAATTCATAGTTGGAGAAGGAGGGGGAGTTTTAAGAAAATAAGGACTCATTAAACAAATAAATACTCTCTTAATTCGTACCAACCCAACCCTAGACCACATCTGGAGCTTGGAGGACGAAGGAGAGAAGGTTTTGGATGAGGAAAGCAAGGAGGAGAGGCTAGGAACAAGGGGGATTCATCATCTTCAACATCTCCAAACCCTAAGATTTTCACAGCGTGAAAGGTAGGCAATCTCTCAAGCAAAAATAAATTAAATTCGTCTCTAGGTAGACCATGATCCCCTCTTCCAAAGCCCTTTGTTTTCCCCAATTATCATCATGCCATTCGTGAGTATTCCATGTTCAAAGTTCTGTTATGAACTTGTACCCAACTGACTTGTTTACCTTGATTCCATGAATCCACTTGATTGCGTGCCCTGAAACTTTTACCTTAAATACCGCATGATGTTAGAATTCGAATGATCCTATTTTCCCCAATTTCCATCATGTACCATCTTCGAATTAAATCAGATTCCATCACTCTATATATTTTTTGGTCACCAAAATGTAACCTAATAAATCATGTTCATTTCTAATTACTCATTTCTTTTGATACATCTGTATGTCTACTTTCATTTAAAACTAGTTTCAGAATTTTTGGACATGTATACGATTTTATATTGAATTTTGATTGGCCCTATATCAAGTCTATGGAGGACTGGCCCGAAATCTCAAAGGAACCAGTTCACCCTTGGGGTTCGGCCAGGTCCTCTAAGAACGCAACGTATCGACCCGTCGCGATCTCAAGAGGGTTGCAACAAAAGAGCGTGTCTCATCATGAACGTGACGGCTCGACTCGTCGCGATCTCCAAGCCCGTACCGATTGTCTAGAACGCGACAGACCCCGACGTCGTGATCATGGATCGACTGCCCTAATCGTGACTATTCACCTTGTCATGTTTAGAGCATCTATCAATTGGCCTGATTCTGTTCTAATGAATGCGACCAACCATTCTGTCATGATTTGAATCGCGACAGGTACCCCCGTCGCGTTTTCACTATGTCTCACAGAACCCTAATTCCCATGCAAGCCCTTGCTATGCCATTTAATCACTGTTTAACCCTTAATTTGTACTATTATGAATAGTAACGACCTATTTAATAATAATGGGTATTAATATCATAATTTACCATTAAATAAAAGTTACATGCACGATTATTCTTGCTATCATGATTACCTTACACAAGCACACACTATACATAGATGCTTGCCATGAAACCTTATCAATTTACTCAATTATATATCTGGTAATTAAGTGTAATTATTCATATAAATACCCTATCTATTTTAATAGACTTGTCTTCACTTTATCCGCGTGTTTGTATACCGTTATCGCGTCCCTCTACCTTCGAGCACTCGAGGCAAGATGGACAACGTTTCATTACACACTTCTATCTTGGCTTGGACGACCTCTCCGTTGGGAATACTCCTGACAGGACTAGGAACTCCTTGTCGAGGCCTCCGTAAGTCTCTTTGGCTTTGGCCGATGTCCATTGCCGACGAGTAGGTTGTACCATCAAAACCTATTACATCCTTAGGGATCAACATGATCCAACGGCCCTAGTGTGTGCTCTCTTACCTTGATATCACGCCAGACCTCTGGCCTGTGTTCGTAGTATGGCTAATGGCGGTCGTGACTTCTACTGGACTGCCGGCACACGACCGAGTGCTGTACAACTGTTATTATCGCATGTTTATTGTTATTTTACGATTTTGACCCTATTCTCATCTACTATTTCTACAATCTCATCTATTCACGTTATCTCTATACTCTCATCTACTCATCAATTACTCTCATCTATTCTTAGTACTATATTTGGCCATCCTTTTGATTGTCTAAGATAAAAATATGATCTATACCAGACAATATTTTAAAGGGCCCGATCTGATCCTAGGAGGTGCGCCCGAAAGTGCTAGTGCCTATGGGAGTTTAATGATCAGGATGTATGGCATAACATCCAAGTGCTAGACAATCTAGATTAATCTATGACAATCAATACTAGTTCTATGTTGACAAGAAGATCAAGTTTACATACTATCGTGACTAGTGCACTGTTGTGCAACTTTACATGCTATCTCATCATATGGCTAATTCGTTATCATGCTTGTTGTGCTATACTCTCATGAAAAGTGCTATTGTTTTTTCGTTATCATGCGACATTGCTCTCTAGACTATACACGTCGTTCACTCTAGTTATCCTACTTGATAAGGCATTAATCACTTAAATCATGCCTGTTTATATGAGATATTAAGTCCTACTAGGCGTTTATCGCTCATCCTGCGCTATTTGTTTCATGTGTTTTCAGGTGAGTCTGATGGAGACTACCACACGAACGAGGAAGGGAATGAGCAGGACTGGGAGTAACCCCCCTTTTACGACAACCCATGCTTTAGTAGTTAGCTAGTTGATGATTAGTCAGTTGTAATAGTTTGGTTTTGAATAAAGTATTTTGGGCCCTAGTTATGGCTCTGATTTGGTGATGTAATAGTTGGTTAGATGAATTATTAATGAAGTTGGTTTTTATTTGACATTATTTCAAATTGTGCAATGGTTTGATGTTATTTCTCGCTCTATACTATTTATATAATTGTACTACCGCTCCGATATTTTGTGTCGGGGCGTTACATAAAGTCATAAAACATATGTAAAAACTATCTGATGCATGAATCATTCATAGTCTTAATAAAAATTAAAACACAATTTTATAAACTAAAGTATACAAACATATATTAAAAAAAACACAGTCTTACATCTATCAATTTTCTTGATCTTCAATCTGTTGGATTTAATCTAATTATGAGCATATATATATAATTGTATATTATTAGCTATCATAAAATTTATTCATTACTATTAATGTGATTAATTAAGGATTATATTATTTGAGGATTTAAGTATCTTAAAAATATGGGTCATATTTAATTAGGTGTAGAGACTAGGGTGTCATTTTTGTTTCTATGATGGGTTAAAATCGAAAAGAACACCCTGGCATCCCATCACCAAAGGAGATGACGTTGTTGGAGAAACACTTTACTGGATTGGAAGATCACTTCCCATGAATACAAGTATGTTTCCGCTATAGATTTATAATGTTTCGACATAGAGATCATTGAGCAACTCATGTTCTAAAAATTTAATCTCCCTCTCAAGTTTTCAACAAGACTTAAATCCATGTTAAAACCATGAAAATAGAGTTTTCCGTTACTGGAATACTGTGAGGGTGTTGTTCTGTTCCTGTGGGGAAGTGGGCAGTACTTCTCGTTCCTTCCCGGCATTCGGGTCAAATAGCGATGTTGGGGGTGTTGTGGTACTGGTTTCCTAGTGCTGCAACCTCCGCAGGACGTGATGCTTAGCAGGGTGCCTGCGCGCGAACACTGTGCCTGTTACCGGTGCCGGAAGGAAGCCTTCGTGTGACATTTCGGGGGAGGAAATTTTATTTTTCCCAATCGCTACCTAGGGATCCAAAGTGCTTATTATTTTTTCTTTATTAACCTTCAACTTTTCTTATCACACATATACTTACCCACTTTCGTTATATGCAAAATAGGAAGAATCCCCAGTTCTTTTGTCTGTATATGCATGTGAGTATAGTAAAAAAAAATGATACACCCATTGCCACCTTTCTTTATGCGCATGGATCAAGGAACACTTTTAATTTTTTTTTTAAATGATCATGTTATAATGAATGATAAGGAAGGCAATCAATGCAAGCAATTTTTATCATATTTAAATCCCCAATGGTTATATACTTTGAGTGCATTTGATTTATTTCAAGATAAATCTAGATAATCTTTTGGCATCAAATTTTGGTACATTTTGGATGTCAAATATTCTGAAATAAATTAATTGAAACAACATGCTACGAAAGTAGCCTC
Organism: Colocasia esculenta; assembly: GCA_014218235.1. Lineage (NCBI taxonomy): Eukaryota > Viridiplantae > Streptophyta > Magnoliopsida > Alismatales > Araceae > Colocasia > Colocasia esculenta. Next base: position 185,208,509 of record CM024753.1, on the reverse strand, counting down.
TCTTGTGTAAATTAACTTATTTTGAGATATCAAGATGGTTGTATTTTTGTAATTCATGTAAATATTTACTAGCCTAAAGGATAGTTAATATTTGGCCGAATTACATATATGCACATTTGCAATAGTAAATATGTGACACTTATTTGGTATTTCATATGGATAATAAGTCGGCCCAAAGAAATGCTTATTGTTTGACAGAATTTATTGTCAATATTTGACTGTTACACCAAGAGTATCACTTGCAAGTTAATGTTTTTGTCCAAAGACAAAATGTTAATGTTGTGTTGGATATCTTGTGATAGGTTGTACCATTAATTGAAATTTATTTTCAACATGATATGAAACTTATGTGAGCTATTGTTTTGTTTTCTTACAGTTACAAGTTATGCTAATAATATTTCTGTCAACATTAATTCAATTTCTATGCTTAATGGTACTAACTTCAAGACATGGAAGGAGAACGTGATGATTGTTCTCGATGTTATGCATCTAGATCTCGTATTAAGACTTGAAGGGCCTAATGAGGCTACAGAATCCAACTCTACTGAGGAAAAAAGAGACATGGAAAAGTGGGACCGTTCAAACCGTATGAGCCTTATGATCATGAATCGTGCTATTCCAGAAGCATTCATGGGCACTATGCCTAAAGAGGTTACTACATCTAAGGGTTTCCTTGAGGAAATTGAGAAAAGATTTTCCAAGAATGATCAAGCTGAAACTAGTACACTCTTGGCAAATATGATTTCCATGAGATATAATGGAAAAGGAAACATAAGGGAGTACATTATAGAGATGTCTCATCTTCCTTTAAAATTAAAGGCACTTAAGTTAGAATTATCCGACGATCTACTTGTGCATTTAGTTTTAATTTCTTTTTCTATACAATTCAGTCAATTTAAAGTGAGTTATGATTGTCAAAAGGATAAATGGTTCCTTAATGAGCTCATCTCACATTGTGTGCAAGAAGAGGAAAGGCTAAGGTAAGAGAAGACTGAAAGTGCTCATTTGGCGAAAACCTCTAAAGACAAGGCTAAACTTAAGAAAAGACAAAATGGCAATGAAGCTGCAAGTGGACCACCACAAAAGAAACAAAATAAAGAATCTGCATGTTTCTTTTACGAGCTTGGAGCACTACAAGAAAAAACGGAATAGAGACCGAAATATTCGGTCTCTATTCGGTCTCTAAACAGTTCAGAGACCGAATAGCGACTGAATAGAGACCGAACTTGTCGGTGAACAATTTCTGGTCACAAATCTGTGACCGAAAAAGTTCGGTCACTATTCGGTCACTAATTAGTGACCGAATAGTCACCGAAGCACTTCAGTCGCTAAAAGTGTACATCAGAGACCGAATAATTTCGGTGACAATTCGGTCCCTGATATAGCGACCGAATTGAGACCGAAATTATTCGGTCTCAAATAGAGACCGAATTCATCAGTCACAATTCGGTCCCTGATATAGCGACCGAATTGAGACCGAAATTATTCGGTCTCAAATAGAGACCGAATTTATCAGTCACAATTCGGTCCCCAATATAGGGACCGAATAGAGACCGATGCGTTCGGTCTCTATTTGAGACCGAATAGAGACCGATGCGTTCGGTCTCTATTTGAGACCGAATAGTTTCGGTCTCAATTCGGTCGCTATATCAGGGACCGAATTGTGACTGATTTTTTTCAGCCACTAATCGGTCTCTGTTTTGTAATTTTTTTTTTAAATTTATAAATTTTTAGCAAAATAACCTGTGTAAATAAAACAACGTCCACAACAATAATAGATATCCACAATACAACACAGTAACTGACCACAAACAACAATAATAAAAATATCCACAACACAATAATAATATAAAAATGTCCACAATAATAATATAAAGTCCACATGAACAATAAAAATATACACAACATCATAATAATAAACTATCCACAACAACAATACAAATGTCAATAACAATAAGAATAATAGTGAAATGGAAATCATGAATCATCCTCCTCGTCCTCGTGCTCGTCTCCTCCCACGCCACTCGCTGAAGGAACCTACAATACATATATAACAATAATAAGTTAAAATTGAATATTATTAGAAACAATAAAATATTCAAATTTACAAAAAATCGGAGGCCAATCGGATGAGTATTTCTAATTTTAAACCCTTAAACGTAAGTTAATCATTTTTAATATAAACTGACTTGTTGATTGTAAGTTTGAGACGTCGAGCTAAAACCGGGAGTCCGAATTGAACTCCGTCAGTTTCCACAAGTCACATTCATCGCCGTGGCCGTGCTGGAAAAAACCGAAGGCCAATCAGATGAGTATTTCTAATTTTGAACCCCTAAACGTAAGTTCTTCATTTGTAATCTAAACTGACTTGTCGAATGTAAGTTTGAGATGTCGACCTCAAACCGGGAGTCCGAATTGAGCTCCGTCAGTTTCCACAAGTCACATTCATCACCCTGGCCGTGCCGGAAAAAACCGGAGGCCAATCGGATGAGTATTTCTAATTTTGATGCCTAAAACCTACCTAAATTCTTCATCTTTAATCTAAACTGACTTGTCGAATGCAAGTTTGAGGCGTCGACCACAAACCGAGAGTCCGAATTGAACTCCATCAGTTTCCACAAGTCACATTCATCGCCGTGGCCGTGCTGGAAAAAACCGGAGGCCAATCAGATGAGTATTTCTAATTTTGAACCCCTAAACGTAAGTTCTTCATTTTTAATCTAAACTGACTTGTCGAATGTAAGTTTGAGACGTCGACCTCAAACCGGGAGTCCGAATTGAGCTCCGTCAGTTTCCACAAGTCACATTCATCACCCTGGCCGTGCTGGAAAAAACCGGAGGCCAATCGGATGAGTATTTCTAATTTTGAAGCCCGAAACCTACCTAAATTCTTCATCTTTAATCTAAACTGACTTGTCGAATGCAAGTTTGAGGCGTCGACCTCAAACCGGGAGTCCGAATTGAACTCCATCAGTTTCCACAAGTCACATTCATCGCCGTGGCCGTGCTGGAAAAAACCGGAGGCCAATCAGATGAGTATTTCTAATTTTGAACCCCTAAACGTAAGTTCTTCATTTTTAATCTAAACTGACTTGTCGAATGTAAGTTTGAGACGTCGACCTCAAACCGGGAGTCCGAATTGAGCTCCGTCAGTTTCCATAAGTCACATTCATCACCCTGGCCGTGCCGGAAAAAACCGGAGGCCAATCGGATGAGTATTTCTAATTTTGAAGCCCGAAACCTACCTAAATTCTTCATCTTTAATCTAAACTGACTTGTCGAATGCAAGTTTGAGGCGTCGACCTCAAACCGGGAGTCCGAATTGAACTCCATCAGTTTCCACAAGTCACATTCATCGCCGTGGCCGTGCTGGAAAAAACCGGAGGCCAATCAGATGAGTATTTCTAATTTTGAACCCCTAAACGTAAGTTCTTCATTTTTAATCTAAACTGACTTGTCGAATGTAAGTTTGAGACGTCGACCTCAAACCGGGAGTCCGAATTGAGCTCTGTCAGTTTCCACAAGTCACATTCATCACCCTGGCCGTGCTGGAAAAAATCGGAGGCCAATCGGATGAGTATTTCTAATTTTGAAGCCCGAAACCTACCTAAATTCTTCATCTTTAATCTAAACTGACTTGTCGAATGCAAGTTTGAGGCGTCGACCTCAAACCGGGAGTCCGAATTGAACTCCATCAGTTTCCACAAGTCACATTCATCGCCGTGGCCGTGCTGGAAAAAACCGGAGGCCAATCAGATGAGTATTTCTAATTTTGAACCCCTAAACGTAAGTTCTTCATTTTTAATCTAAACTGACTTGTCGAATGTAAGTTTGAGACGTCGACCTCAAACCGGGAGTCCGAATTGAGCTCCGTCAGTTTCCACAAGTCACATTCATCACCTTGGCCGTGCTGGAAAAAACCGGAGGCCAATCAGATGAGTATTTCTAATTTTGAAGCCCGAAACCTACCTAAATTCTTCATCTTTAATCTAAACTGACTTATCGAATGCAAGTTTGAGGCGTCGACCTCAAACTGGGAGTCCGAATTGAACTCCATCAGTTTCCACAAGTCACATTCATCGCCGTGGCCGTGCTGGAAAAAACCGGAGGCCAATCAGATGTGTATTTCTAATTTTGAACCCCTAAACGTAAGTTCTTCATTTTTAATCTAAACTGACTTGTCGAATGTAAGTTTGAGACGTCGACCTCAAATCGGTAGTCCGAATTGAGCTCCGTCAGTTTCCACAAGTCACATTCATCACCCTGGCCGTGCTGGAAAAAACCGGAGGCCAATCGGATGAGTATTTCTAATTTTGAAGCCCGAAACCTACCTAAATTCTTCATCTTTAATCTAAACTGACTTGTCGAATGCAAGTTTGAGGCGTCGACCTCAAACCGGGAGTCCGAATTGAACTCCATCAGTTTCCACAAGTCACATTCATCGCCGTGGCCGTGCTGGAAAAAACCGGAGGCCAATCAGATGAGTATTTCTAATTTTGAACCCCTAAACGTAAGTTCTTCATTTTTAATCTAAACTGACTTGTCGAATGTAAGTTTGAGACGTCGACCTCAAACCGGGAGTCCAAATTGAGCTCCGTCAGTTTCCACAAGTCACATTTATCACCCTGGCCGTGCTGGAAAAAACCGGAGGCCAATCGGATGAGTATTTCTAATTTTGAAGCCCAAAACCTACCAAAATTCTTCATCTTTAATCTAAACTGACTTGTCGAATGCAAGTTTGAGGCGTCGACCTCAAACCGGGAGTCCGAATTGAACTCCATCAGTTTCCACAAGTCACATTCATCGCCGTGGCCGTGCTGGAAAAAACCGGAGGCCAATCAGATGAGTATTTCTAATTTTGAACCCCTAAACGTAAGTTCTTCATTTTTAATCTAAACTGACTTGTCGAATGTAAGTTTGAGACGTCGACCTCAAACCGGGAGTCCGAATTGAGCTCCGTCAGTTTTCACAAGTCACATTCATCACCCTGGCCGTGCTGGAAAAAACCGGAGGCCAATCGGATGAGTATTTCTAATTTTGAAGCCCGAAACCTACCTAAATTCTTCATCTTTAATCTAAACTGACTTGTCGAATGCAAGTTTGAGGCGTCGACCTCAAATCGGGAGTCCGAATTGAACTCCATCAGTTTCCACAAGTCACATTCATCGCCATGGCCGTGCTGGAAAAAACCGGAGGCCAATCAGATGAGTATTTCTAATTTTGAACCCCTAAACGTAAGTTCTTCATTTTTAATCTAAACTGACTTGTCGAATGTAAGTTTGAGACGTCGACCTCAAACCGGGAGTCCGAATTGAGCTCCGTCAGTTTCCACAAGTCACATTCATCACCCTGGCCGTGCTGGAAAAAACCGGAGGCCAATCGGATGAGTATTTCTAATTTTGAAGCCCGAAACCTACCTAAATTCTTCATCTTTAATCTAAACTGACTTGTCGAATGCAAGTTTGAGGGGTCGACCTCAAACCGGGAGTCCGAATTGAACTCCATCAGTTTCCACAAGTCACATTCATCGCCGTGGCCGTACTGGAAAAAACCGGAGGCCAATCAGATGTGTATTTCTAATTTTGAACCCCTAAACGTAAGTTCTTCATTTTTAATCTAAACTGACTTGTCGAATGTAAGTTTGAGACGTCGACCTCAAACCGGGAGTCCGAATTGAGCTCCGTCAGTTTCCACAAGTCACATTCATCACCCTGGCCGTGCTGGAAAAAATCGGAGGCCAATCGGATGAGTATTTCTAATTTTGAAGCCCGAAACCTACCTAAATTCTTCATCTTTAATCTAAACTGACTTGTTGAATGCAAGTTTGAGGCGTCGACCTCAAACCGGGAGTCCGAATTGAACTCCATCAGTTTCCACAAGTCACATTCATCGCCGTGGCCGTGCTGGAAAAAACCGGAGGCCAATCAAATGAGTATTTCTAATTTTGAACCCCTAAACGTAAGTTCTTCATTTTTAATCCAAACTATCTTGCTTAACAAAAAATTGTGCGTCGATCAACCCAAATGAAAGTTAAAATAACTTGCCTGTGGAGGAGGTGCTGCCTGTGGCGGAGGAGGTGGTGCCTGTGAGAAGGCCTGGGCGATAACTTGGGAGAGGGTCTGGGAGAGCTGGGCCTGTATTGCGTCGGTCACCTGCATCTGCATCTGGGCAAGACGAGTCTCCATCGAATCCGCCAGACGAGACTCTAAGCCCGATATCCTACTGTCAATGAAGCCCATCAACTGTCCTGAAGAAGTACCTGGAGTACCAACTCCTGCGTGGAATGCACTGGTCTGTGACCCTGAGCTGGATCCTCCAGATAACACCCGGCTCGTGTCGATGCTGTGCCCAAAACCATACACATGGCCTTTCTTTGGGGCCCCAGCTGCCGCAACCCATACCTCATGATCTAACGGCGGCTGCTCGTCCTCCCCGGCATACTTCTCCGTCATTTATTCTCTGTATGACTCCTGCAAGAAAACAGAAAAAATGATAGTAGTTAATATTCATATTAATGTGAAAAATTAAATAGTGAATATCTTCTAAATACTTACTGCAACCACGCGGGCTCTATCGCTAATGTATGCATCCGTTCCTTTTTTCTTGTGTGTTCTATCGAACACCTCCGAAAATGTCGGCTGCCTTTTTAGCTCCTTCTCCTATTTCACAGAAAAAAACATGACATAAATAAGTACCTTTATAAATAAAAAGAGACCAGAAATGGACAAATTACTTACCAATCTGGACTGATGGGTCGCAAAAGAGACAGACCCACTACTATGCATGTTTGCTTCTGGATTGGCAGCCCGATTAACTTTCATTATTGAGGATGTCGTTGCCATTTCTCTGCAGCCCAGATGTCGCAAAGAGTTTCCCAATATTCTCCCCTCATCCAACTGGGTGCCCGCTCCTTCCAAAGAGTCGGGTCTGCACTCTGAGAATGTCTCTCTGCATTTTTTCTCACGTTATACATCAAATGCTTGAAATTTGATCTTGCGGTCATCGTCCATACAAATCGAGACCGCGCCTCGTCTGGACGACGCGTGAATCGATGCTGGCTCTATATACATAAGAGTTAGTTAACTGCATGTATGAATACGATAAGAATTAAATTACAATGCGAAATTACATACCATGAACATCTGATACAAGTGCTCCTGGACCTCCATCGGGAAATCATTGAATCTATGAATAGGTCCAGGAAAGTGTGCTTGTAATGTTCTTGTGATAAATTGAGAAGCTTGAGCAGGCTCTATTTTATCACTGCAATGATGTAACTGCATAATGTCAAATTATGAACTAAAGTCACCTCATTGCCCGTAAGAAATACATACGCGTTGATTACGTACCCATTAATCCAGACCTCCCGCAGAGTGCTCTCATAAAAACTACCTCCGCCCTCCTGCAGACTCACAGCATCCTCTGGCACCGAACATGGAAAAAATTGAAGAACAACATGAGTAATGTACAAAAATACTAAATAATGACTACAGAAATATCCTAACATTTAAATATACAAACCTAATGGTGCATCTGCAGAATGTGTAGAGTGACCTGAGCATGTGACATTTTAATGGCATCAGAATTAATGCATACATGAAACCATAACTTTAAATATACATACCAGCTGCTACAGGAGGAGACTCGAAGGATGCACCAACAGCTGTAACTAGAATAGAAGGCATAAGTAATGAGGAAGATGAATGCACAATAAAAGTACATCTGCAAATATTATACATACCTGCGGGCACGGTAGGAGGAGCAGAAGGACTAACAACTGTAGCAATTCTAATAACATTAATAATATGTATATAGAGCCACTACAAAAATACTTGAAAATTGAAATATACATACCTGCAGGGGGAGGAAGTGTCCGCTCATCCGAAGGAGAAGCAGAAGCTATAACAATTTGAATGGCATTAACACTACAGAAGTACACATAAATAATACACAAAGAAAAATACACACAGATGACTACATTAGAAAAATATACATACCAGATGCGACGAACAAAGCCCTCCCACGGCTGCCCCTCCAAGAACTGCTACCAGATCTAGCTCCACGAACCATATCTTCATAGAGAACATAAAATAATAATGTGTACTAGTCAATTGCTTATATTCAAAGTGAGCTACTTGACATATACTTTACAAGTGTGAAAAAATTCTACCCTTGTTTAATTGATATCCATTTCCTCCTCAGATGATGACGATATGTTCAATTCAACCCTATCTTCATCATCATCTTCACATTCATCACTGGTATATTCATCTTCCTCATCAGAACTTTCACATTCAATATCTGTACGACGAGCACTACTGTCTTCCATCTCACGTAGATCGACTTCTTCGACCTCATTTCCGTGAGACAAGGACATTGGTGCTTCAGATTCAGCTTCTCCAATATGAGTTGTCAACTCTACATTTTCGACAAAGTCTTCTTGAAAGAATTCAGCACTGACCTCTACAGGTGTCTGATCAGTCATGTCCAATTCATAATCAGAGAATAGTTTTGACTTAACTCTGCAAACTACCCACCAATCATTTCGTTCTTTGTTTGTAGATGATGGATAGCTTGTATAATACACTTGCTGGGCTTGTGTGGCTAAGATGAATGGCTCATAAGTATTCAATTTTGACTTATGCTTAAGCTCGACAATCCCATGCGTTGTGTCATTTCGAATGGAATTCGGATCAAACCAATGACACTTGAACAAGAATATATGATTGTCTTGTCCTAGATATTGCAACTGTAGGATCTCCTCTACAATACCATAGTAGTCATACTCACTTTCATTGTATGTACTCCCTTTTACACATACGCCACTGTTCATGGTAGATTTATTCTGCCCATAGTCTTTTGTATGAAACCTATACCCATTAACAATAAATCCCACATAATTCTGTGCAATTTTGGATGGGCCGTAGGCTACCTGACGAACTCTTTCATCAGTAATTAAACCTTCTTCAACCTGCGTGTAGAAAAGGCTAGTTAAAAAGTGAAATGAATTTTTTTAAATACTCTTTGACGGTGTACACTTACGCGTTTTCTTAGCCATAAGGCCAATGACTTCTCTCGTTCTTTTTCAACCTCAAAATCAGTGAGATGTGGATTTCTTTGAATTAATTCTGAATCAAATTGTCTGCAATATGAATAGCAGACCACATTCAATAGGTAGAATAAAGGCAAAGAACTTACATATAAATTTAAATTGTGATATTAGTACTTACTCAACATAACATTCTAGCTCGGAACAATTTAAAAGAATATATATCTCTGCGGCACATAACTCTCTGTCATCCAGCATTCGAGTTGAAGAACGTCCGAAGGCACGTCCAGGATGAGTAAATATTGAGAGTCGATTTGAACCCACAGATTCCCCCCCATCATCATTACGTGGAGGTTGTGTCCAACGAGTTTGAATGTCTGCTTCAAAGTACATTGAACAAAAATTAGATATTTCCTCCATAATGTATGCCTCAGCAATAGAACCCTCCACTTTTGCTTTATTTCGGACTTTCATTTTGAGGTCATGCATACACCTACATCCACAATGTAAGAGACAATTAGAAAATCTATCGCTTATGTAAGGTGCAATTGTAAGAAGGAAACAATTAATATCATGCATATACCTCTCAAATGGATACATCCATCTATATTGTACTGGCCCTCCAACCTTTGCTTCATATGGTAGATGTACGAGTAAATGCTCCATTGAATCGAAGAAACCAGGTGGAAATATCTTCTCCAACTTGCATACAATGGTGACCACATTCTGTTCGATAGTTTGCACATCCTGAAGCCTGAGTTCTGATGCAGATAGAATCGTGAAAAATCGACTCAACTCAGATAACGCTCCCCATAGCGGCTTCGGCAAGATGTCACGAAATGCAATAGGTAGCAACCTTTGCATGAACACATGGCAGTCGTGACTCTTCATTCCATATATCTTTCCCTCACTGACGTTGACAGAACGAGCAATATTTGACACATAACCGTCAGGAAATCTCAGCTGTTTCAGCCACTGACACACTTCCTTAACTTGTCCTCCTCCAAGCACATAAACTGCTTTTGGTTTACTTGATTTCCCATTTACTTCAACAATTTCTAACTCTGGACGTTTACAGAGCATGGACAAGTCCAAGCGTGCTTTCACATTGTCCTTTGTTTTACCTTTGATATCCATAACTGTGTTGAATACATTATCAAAGACATTTTTCTCGATATGCATCACGTCTAGATTGTGCCGCACAAGAAGAGTCGACCAATAAGGTAGCTCCCAGAAAATGCTTTTCTTCACCCAGTTGTGCTCCTTCCCAAAACCTGAAAGGTGTCGGGTACTACCCATCTGTTGTGTGATATCTGGTAAATTTTCAACACGTGCTGCCATATGATGACCGGACAACCTCTCGAATATAACTTCATCTCGTTCCTTTCTGTTCTTTAGGAATGCACCTTTTTGTGTTCTGAAAGGGTGATCAGCTGGTAAAAACTGACGATGGCAATCAAACCAGCAGGACTTCCCACCATGTTTAAGTACAAACGATTTGGTATTATCCATACAATACGGACATGCTAGCCTCCCATGTGTGCTCCAACCAGATAGCATTCCATATGCAGGAAAATCACTTATAGTCCACATCAATGCCGCCCTCATGGTGAAATTTTGCTTTCTAGATGCATCATAAGTATTGACCCCCTCAGTCCATAATAATTTCAATTCATCAATCAACGGTCTTAGATAGATGTCTATATTTTTTGTAGGACTCTTCGGACCAGGAATCAATAAGGACAGGAACAAATTCTCTCGCTTCATGCACATGCTCGGAGGAAGGTTGTATGGTGTCACGAACACTGGCCAGCTGGAGTAGGAAGCCACTGAACCTCCAAATGGATTAAATCCGTCAGTGCATAAACCAAGCCTCACATTACGTGACTCCCTTGAGAAGATAGGATAAACATGGTTGAAATGAATCCAAGCTTCGCCATCTGCAGGATGAGTCATAATATCCATGTCCCGACGTACTCTTTCTGCATGCCACCTCATATGTCCAGCTGTCTTTGAAGACATATACATCCGCTGCAGCCTGGGTGTAAGGGGGAAATATCGCAATGACGCATAAGGTATATCCTTTCCCCTAGAATTGACCCCTCTTTTAGGTTTAAATCTATCATGACGGCAAACTGAACAGGATATCATATCTGCATTCTCTTTGTCATACAACATACAATGATTAGGACATGCATCTATTTTCACATATCCAAGTCCTAAATCATTCACCATCTTCTTGGCACGATAAAAATTTGGAGGCAGCTTTTCATCTGGAGGTAACATGCTCTTGATGATGAGGAGGAGACGATCAAAGCAATTCTCAGAAATATGAAATTCAGATTTCAAGTTCAACAACTGTGACACCGCTGACAACCGAGTGTGCTTTTGACAACCATCCCACAATGGCTCATCAGCATCCTTAAGTAACTGATAGAATCTTTCGGCTCCCTTATTCGGCACGTCTTCAGCGTATACAGGATCCACATGTACACTGAATGCCGGACCAGCAGCATCTACAACCATATCCACGTACGTACTTGTGCCTTCCACGTTACTAGGCTCGTGCGACCAGAAGTCCTCACCATGACATGTCCAATTCATATAACCTTCAACAAACCCTTTTCTGTATAAATGGCGTTGAACTTCCCATGGGGAATTCCACTTCAAATTTTTACAAATCATACAAGGACATCGGATGCCACCTTGCCTGTCTACTTCTGCATTTGGATTCCCCAATGCAAACTGAACGAAATTCTCAACTCCGACCCTAAACTCCTGGGACACCACATGATCAACTATTCTGCGATACATCCATGAACGGTCTGAAGCCATTGTTGTCCTACGCCCAAACAATATCAATAGACAAATAACTTTAAAAATCAAAATCACACATCCTTCGACGCAACCGAAATGAATAGGAAGGATTTATTATTTAGATTATCACTTTTTACCCATCTGTGAATATTTGATCGCACTCAGATGACCATTTACTATGTGTTTGTATTATTTGCTGAAAATTTCGGCAGCATCTCCCCACACCTCTCCGATATACCAAAAATATTTATTGATTAAGATATTTTCTTAAACACTTACTAATAAGTGGTTAAGAAAATATTCTAAATCAATAAAGGTATATCAGAGAGGAGTGAGTAGACGCATCCGAAATTTTCAACAAATAATACAAGCACATAGTAAATGACCACCTAACTGCGATCAAACATTCACAGACTGTCCAAAACGGGACAATTCAAGACTTTGAGTTAGATATACACGTTCTCATCTTTGAAAATAAGACTCGTGCACATCAATCCCAAAGTCTTGAACGGGAGGTTCATTGACACGGGCTTAACACGCTCTCGTGAAGTGTGTGCAGTGTTAAATTGTTATGCATGCATAGATCAAATTTAAAAAACACATAAATATGAAAGAAAACAAAATCATACATGTGAACAAGTGCAATATTAAACATTTACATTAAAATAAGAAGTGCAATATTAATTATTAAAAGAAAAGTAAACATTTAAACGTAAATTAATCTAATGCCTAGAAGGAAGCATATGGGTTTCAATATACTGTTCATCTTTTCAACTCATGTTTATTACGCTATACATTGATGTAGTCCTAAATTCATGCCCGTTGGAGAACCATGTAATTTCTGGGGCACCTTACACTTAAATCATGTAATTTTCTGAATGTTAACTTTTTACAAGTGTGTGTAGAAGTTTTAGCATTTACTTCTTTCGTTCTTAATGGATCTGATGTAGTGAATGTGTTCATTGCTACATGGTAAATGCATCTTGAGTGTAGAATAGAAACTCTTCAGGTGCACCAAAATTTTATGTCAGCTACATTAATGGTTCTGTCCCTTTGGTGTCTTGTCATAAACTAAGGTAATAACAAGAGCTTGTCTAATTTAATGGAAGAATCTACAATAATGGTGAAACCCTAGTCTCAGGTTTATGTTTTAGTGGCTTCTTGAAACGCAAGTGTTAAAACCTTGTACATTAATTTCTCCTAGTTGTACTTGCTTGCTCTTTATTTCTAGCTGCCTGTGTTGCCTTTCTGATATAAAGTCGTGAGATGTTTTTCCTTTTGACTTCTGTGCATCAGAGAAAAGAGCTCTGCAAACTTCTGAGAAATTGGAACAACACAAGAAGAATCTTTTGGATACAAATTGCAAGTCGGAAAAAGTTCTTATCAAGCCTTCCCTCACACTTGAAAGCTCTCAAGAAGGCATCTTTACCAGTACAACAACAGTTGGGGGTTTTGCATACTAACAAGCTAAAACTGAATCGTGCAGCAGAGTTACTACGCACTGCCTCCCCTTTATGTTATTTTCTTACAGTTGTTATCCCAGAGGCCTCTGGGGACAATATAGAACTTGAAGTTCAAGGAAGCATCAAGGAAGCTCAAGCTTTTGCCCAAGAGCAAGCAAACAAAGATGCCGGTATGTTAATATATTTTTGGAAACTTACATCCTTTCAAAGTCATCATATAGGATGATATGATGTCAATGTCAAATCTCTTTCTCCACCATCATACTGGGAAAACTAATGCAATTAACTTGCACTTCACCTTAATCTACAACATTCATGGAGTCATCAGTAGACGCTTTTTTTTTTCTTGTTGATCTATAGATAATTAACTTATCATTCATGTGCTTATAACCAGTAACCACAAGGTGATGTGGAAAAAGAACTAGCAGATGTTTAAAAGTCTGTCACTGCTGAATCCACTACATGTTCTATCAGTCATGTGGTTTCACTCACGATCAAGAGACAAGGCAACAACATTCTTGGTCTGGTATATCTTTTGTTTTGTGTTCCGGGGGGGGGGGGGGTTCACAGGTCGGGGTGGGAGGGGGGTCTTCACCAGAATCACCCCCCTGCGACTATCGGAAGACACCCCCTCCTCTCATCGGAATCCCCCCCTGCATGTGCCGGAAGTGCCCCCCCACCCTCCCTCCCACCGGAATCCCCCCCCCCCTTCTGGGTCCAGCAAGTCGGGGTGGGAGGGGGGTCTTCACCGGAATCACCCCCCTGCGACTGTCGGAAGACACCCCCCCTCTCATCGGAATCCCCCCTGCATGTGCCGGAAGTGCCCCCCCCCCCCCCCCACCCTCCCTCCCATCAGAATCCCCCCCTTCTGGGTCCAGCAGCCCCCCCCCCCTCACCCCTCCCTCCCTTCTGTCTCCTCCCACCGCCCCCCTAGACCCCTACCTCCCCTCCGTCTCCTCCCCCGCCCCATCGTCTCCCCCCCCCCCCCACTATCTCGCCCCATCCCCCTCGGTCCAGTCCCCCCCCCCTTCTGGGTCCAGCCCCCCCTCCACATCACCCCTCCCCTCCATCTCCTCCCACTGCGACATCCACGGTCCTCTCACTAGAGAGAAATAGAAAGAGAGAGAGAGCAAACACACACACACACACGTACGCACAGAGAGAGAGAGAGCCTACCGGCGGCGATGAGGTGGAGCTCCGACAGTGTCCAGGCGGCGGCGTCTCGGCAGTGGCGGTGGAGCTCCGACGGCGTCCTAGCAGCTGCGTCTCGGCGGCGGCGTCTCGGCAGCGGCGTGGCGACGGAAGAGAGAAGAGAGAAAGCGCGAGAGATGAAAAAAGCAGCGGGAATAAAAGGAAAAGGGCCCAAATCAGCGACCGAATTGTCACTGTATTTATTTCGGTCCCTAAAACCGCATTAATCTGCGACCGAAGCAATTCAGTCACCATTCGGTCTCAGAAATAGAGACCGAATTGTGACCGAATTACTTCGGTCACAATAATTTTATTTCAGAAAGCAGGTATTAGTGACCGAATTCTTATTGGTCACAATTCGGTCTCTATATTTGAGACCGAAAAATTTCGGTCCCTATTCGGTCCCTATTAGGGACTGAATAGGGACCGAAATGATTCGGTCTCTATAATTGGGACCGAATTATTTCGGTCTCAATTCGGTCCCTATTTAGGGACTGAATTGAGACCGAAATAATTCGGTCTCTATATTTGAGACTGAAATTTTCAGTCTCTATTCGGTCCCTATTTTGGGACCGAATAGGGACCGAAAATTTCGGTCTCTAAATCGGTCTCTATATGCGCTTTTTCTTGTAGTGGAGGACACAAGAAGAAGGATTGCACCAATTAGTATCAAGCGTGGCGTGCAAAGAAAGGTACACTTTTCACTTTGGTTTATTTAGAGGTTAACTTAACTTCTGTACCCAGATACACTTGGTGGATAGATTCTGGTGTTACTACTCACATAAGTGTGTCAATGCAGGGTTGCCTCCACTGCCGAAGGCCGAATGTGTTGAACCACTCTATGGTTATCTGTGATCTTGGCATTTTGGTGATAACAAAATTTTTGATGCAACTTAAATTGAATATTTTATTTCATCTGTGTCGCAAAAATCTCATAGCAAAATGCTAAGTCTCACATTGATGCAATATGACGCACTAAATTGATAAAATCGATGTTTAATCCATATACATCGATTACAATTCAAGTGCCAAATTAATAAGCGCTACAACGATTCATTTTGATCGATTTTATAAGCGCTACAACGATTTAGTTTTAATTGATTTTATAAGCGCCATAATGATTCGTTTAGGGCCATAATGATTTGATAAGTGAGCGCAACGTCTTGTTCTCACATCGATTTGCCCCTCATAACGATTCACTAAGGCTCATATCGATTTCGATCTCGTAACGATTGGGACTCACATCGACTTCTTAAGTAGTCATAACGATTCGATAAGTGACCACATCGACTCCTTAAGAATTCATAATGACTTGTTAAGATATCGATCTCACAACGATTTCATAAGTGATCACATCGATTTCTTTGGAAAGAACAACGATTTGCTGGCTCATAACGATTCGATAAGTGACAACATCGACTCCTTAAGATTTCACATCGATTTCTTCAGTAATAACAAAGATTTCTTTAGAGAGAACAACGACTTGTTCTCCACATCGATTTGTTCATAAATGTGCAACAATTTACTTATAAATGAACAACGATTGTATAAGTCACATTCACATTGATTTCTCTTAGGTTTTAAAGTGTTTCTTGGTGCCTAAATGAAAAGTCAAATATCTTCTGACAAAAAGCTGCATGCGTAATTTCTCAGTTCTGTCAGAAAAAAGATATGACTTATCAGTTTTAGCATGTTAAGAGAAACACAGTAGCATGCGCAGTTTTCATGTAAACACTCTTTTATGCTAACACTTTCTTTCATGCTCACAGACCTCGAAAGACCACAAAGAGTGATCAAGACAAGAGATGAGCAACGGCTAGAACTCCAACGGATCTCTTCAACGGATCCATTCAAAAGCTGCTCTTATAAAAGATGAAGCATAAGCTGAAGAAGCGGACAGATAGCCTTCCTGAATATCTTTGAAGGAGTGTACATCCAAGTAAGGAACCTCAACGCCACATACACTCAAAAGAAAGAGAGAAAGAGCCTGAGCCAAGAAGAAGAAGCGATCAAAAGCATCTCAAGCATTCAAGCCTTCTAGCTTCCTTTCTTCCTTCTCTCTTCATTCTCCCTGTGCTCATTGTAATCTTGGGGGAGAGTTTTGCTGAGAGTTTCTTTTGGGTAGATGCCATTCTTGTAGAACTCTCAGCACTGTTCTTTCTTTTATAAGAAAGACATCTTGTCCAGGTGTAGGACTGTATACAGTAGATAACCCAACTAGGGGTTTGTGTCTAGCTGAACCAAACTAGGGTTTGTACCAGTTGTTAACCTAGCTAGGGGTTAGTGTCTAGCAGAACCGCACTGGGGTTTGTACCAGGAGGTTGGCTTCTTGACCTGTAAAAGAAGTGGGCTGCCTTCTTGCCCGGGAAAGAGAAGAAGACCAGTTGGGGTGCTGGGTGTAAGGTCCATAAGGGGGACTGTACCCTTGGTTAGTGAAATTTCAAGAGTTTGCTTGGGGACTGGACGTAGGACTTCTATGTGGGAAGGGCCGAACCAGGATAAATCTCTTGTGTTATTTGTGTGATTGTTTATTTGCTTCCGCACTACTACTCTTTATCACACTAAACTAACCAAACTTTCAAGTGATAATTTTCTGTGTTTAAAGTTTCTATTTCAGATTTCAGAAAACCTATTCACCCCCCCTCTAGGTCAGTTTGCTGCCGAACCAAAAGGGCCAACAAGTGGTATCAGAGAGGGTCTCTGAACTTTCAAGAAGATCCAACGATCTTAGAGCAAAGATCCATGGCAGCTCAAGGATATGCAGAAGGGCAATCAGTCACCAGACCTCCATTCTTTGATGGAGAGGACTACCAATACTGGAAGATGAGAATGGAATGCTTCATTCGAGGCACATACTTTGATCTGTGGCAGGTAATTGAGGTAGGTGACTTTGTTATTGTTCTTATTGAAGGCACTACTGCCATTACACTTGCTGATAAGAGTAAACTATCTCTAAATTTTAAAGCTAAGAACTTTTTATGTTGTGCTTTATTTAAAAAGGAATTTAGTAGAGTATCTGCTTGTAATTTTGCCAAAGAAATATGGGATAAGCTGCAGATAACTTATGAAGGAACAGATAAAGTGAAAAAAACTAGGATAGATATTCTTGTTTCACAATACGAACAATTTAAAATGCTCCAAAACGAAAATATCACTACTATGTATAATAGATTTTCAAGCATAGTAGTAGGCTTAAATTCTCTTGGAAAAATTCTTTCTAATGAAGAAACTGTTAGAAAAATACTTAGGTCCTTAACTATTTCATGGACACCTAAAGTAACTGCTATTGAAGAAGCCCATGACTTAAACAAACTTTCTATTGATAACTTAATGGGTTCCCTCATGGCACATGAAATTAATATGGAGCGTCTATCTGAAAGCTCATCAAAGAAAAATGTACTAATGCTCTTAAAGTTGTAGCTACTCCTACTTCTTCTTCTTCCACTACAAGAAAAAGCACATATAGAGACCGATTTAGAGACCGAAATTTTCGGTCCCTATTCGGTCCCAAAATAGGCACCGAATAGAGACTGAAAATTTCAGTCCCAAAAATAGAGACCGAATAATTTCGGTCCCTATTCGGTTCCTATTCAGGGACCGAATAGGGATCGAAATGATTCGATCTCTATATTTGGGACCGAAAATATTCGGTCCCTATTCGACCGAATAGGGACCGAATATTTTCGGTCCCAAATATAGAGACTGAATCATTTCGGTCCCTATTCAGTTCCTATTCGGTCTCTATATTTGGGACCGAAATTATTCGGTCTCTATAGTTGGGACCGAAAATATTCGGTCCCTATTCGGTGGACCGAATAGGGACCGAATATTTTCGGTCCCAACTATAGAGACCGAATAATTTCGGTCCCTATTCGGTCCCTGAATAGGAACCGAATTGAGACTGCATTTTAGACCGAATTGAGACTGAATTTTGGTAATGAAATTTAGTTCGAAATTACCATAATTATCATAAAAATATGTTTATACCAAAAATGTGGATATTGAGAATTTTTTATGCACAGTTAATGAGGTAAATATGATTTATCTACTTTTAGGATAATTTATACTTGATAAATATTTTTTCAGGAAAATTTTAAATAAAAATTACCATAAACTTGTTTACGTAAGATTTAGCATGCATCTAAATGTGAACATGTGTAAGTAGTGGTAGGTATATGTGTAAAAGTGTATATATTTATTAGTATATATATATATATATATATATTTATATGTGTGTTTGTGTGTGTGTGTGTTAATAAAAGAAAAGATAAAATAATGTCTAAAAGATTATTAGGTATACTTATGTGTTTTAGCTAATACTCACTCTTAGCTTGGCAAGTGTTCTTGTGAATTGAAGGATTCTTATTCTTCTTCTTTTTTTTCTGACTGTGTTTTGGAAATAGTACTAGTAGTGTCAACACATCTATTCAGTAGTGTTGACCTATCTATCTAGTAGTGTCAGTTAACACTATCTATCCAGTAGTGTCAACACTATCTATGCAGTACTAGTGTTGACCTATCCGTACTCATGTGTCAACACTATCTATATATCCAGTAGTACTGTCACCATTATCTATCCAGTAGTGTTGACCGATTTATCCCTTATAGCATCGACCTATCCCTTCATAGTATCAACCAATACCTTGTAGAGAGTTGACACTTTCCTTCAGAGTGTCAACACTCTCTTCTATTCAGGTTGACACACTCTGTTAATTTTCAAATCAACTTATAACTCATGTCTCCAGTGACTTAATTAGGTTGACACACCCATATTCTAGGTCGAATAAAAAGCTCTTTTTTTCTTCCAGAATATGGAGAACAATATGGACCTTTCTCAAAATTTTAAATAATTAATCTGAATTCTCAGGTCTACACACACAACGAACTCACACTTTAATCGTATGTGTTGTTATCTATCGAAATTAGGGCTGTAAATGTGTAACACCTTGATTTTGTTTATAAAAATACTTGGTCATTTGTGTATAATACATGATGACGTTCCAATTAGTTCGAATATTACGCACACCTTCATTACTAAAATAAAGCTCGGTAATAAACACACAAGAGGCCCATAAATTAATAACCTAAATAATTAAAATTATGTTGATGGAAAAGGATTAAAATAGAATTATATTATATTAAAGAAATATATGGAATTTTATATATGTATATATATATATATCAATTATGGCACAATGATTACGTAAGGTAATCACTTCATCCTGCGTAACTTGGGTTACGTAAGAACTGTATTACGTGTTTAACCCAGGTGAAATCCTTTCGAAGATTTCATCGCCATTGTTTGTTGCAATCTCGCATGCGGATAAACCCCACCTTTAAACCCCACCAATGATCCTTATCTTATCCTCCCGCACATGCTGCTGCTGCTATGCTTTGCTACTCCTACAACTGCTTTACTGTTACTACTGCTTTACTGCTGCTACTGCTTTGCTGTTGGTGATGCTATGCTTAGGACTGTTCATTTCTCGATCCAACCCAAACCGAACCATTCGGATCGGTTTGGTTCAACTAACTAAAGTTCGGGTCAATGAACCGAATCAAACCGGTTTAATGTTAAATAGTTCGGTTCGATTTTTTCTTCCTTAAAATTGAGCCGAACCGATTGAACCGAAACAACCCTAAAAAGCCCTAATCTGGTCACGCAGCCCTTCTCCCTCCCGATCTCAGTTCGGCCTCTCCTCTTTCTTTGCTACACAGCGGAGTGTCGGAGCCCCTGCTCTTCGGCCTCTCCCATCGCCCCGAGCACGAGCAGTCGAGCCTCCTCGGCCAAGGTGGTCGTCGCCATCCGTGCAACATTCTTGGACAACATCGTCTTCTTCTTCGTCAGTGTCTTCGACATCTTCTAAAACCAGCAGAGACTTTCGCCTGCTTTCTTGGCTAAGAAGACCAGACGTGTTGGTGCTGCAGGTGAGAGATCCCCATTCTATCGATTTTGAGTGGAGCATCGAGAATGCCCGAGCCATTGGCCTTTTTATTTCTATCGATTTTGAGTGGAAATCTGTTGTACTCCTGACTAGGGCTGTAAACGGATCCGGATAATATCGTGGTCGTCAGACCCGTCGCCGCCGACGCTGTCCATCGTGGTTGTCGAACCCGTCGCCGCCATCGCCCCTGCGACCCAGCCCCTCCGTCGCCGTCGCCTCTCACCACTGCCGCCGGTCGATCGGTTTGAAAATAAAAAAATTTCGGTTCGGTTTCAAACCAAATTCGGTTTGGTTCGGTTTGGCGATCTCCTAAACCGAACCAAACCGATAAAATCGAATTTTATATAATATATTTTAAATTTATATATATATATTTAAATCTGTTTAATATATATATATATACATGATATATATGTATATACATATATATATATATGTAAATGTACACATTGTGTAGGGTATTATGGTCATCTTATAGATCTCACCCTTTCATCCAACGGCTGCCTTTAAACACCCAAAAAACCACCCTAAAGATACCCACGGTCGCCCCAAATCTTGCAAGTCTTGCTTGGCATCTGCATCTCCCGATTCTCCCGTTCTCTGCTCCTGGCGAGGGTTTGGTGGGATTGAGGGAGGCGGCGCCACGGACAGCACACCAGGGAGGCAGGGACAGGGAGACGACGTCGACGACACCAGGCGCAGGCAGACAACGTCGACGGCACACCAGGCGCAGGGAGACGGCGTCGACGCTGACGGTGTGGACAGCACACCAGTGAGACCGGAGACGGCGTGGACGGGCCGGATAGCACACCAGGTAGACGACGTGGATGGCGCGGACGGCAGACCAGGGAGACGACGAGGACGGCATGGACGGGCCGGACGACGCATCAGGGACTAGGAAACGACGCGGACTACACACCCGGGAGACGACGCGGACGGCGTGGACGTGCCGAACAGCGCACCAGGGAGATGACGCGGAGTCGTGGACGGCACGCCAGGGTCCAGGGAGACGAGCACAGGTAACATCTCCAGTTTCCCATTCTCATTTGAACGATTCTCTCATGTGTGGGTTTGGCGACTGCGGTTTTTTTAAGGCGCCGAAGCGCACCTCGAACACCTGCGGTTGGGTGCTCATCGGACTACCCCAATATATGTAGGAAATATTTCTCTATTAACTTTGCTGGCCTCCCCTCCCATATGTTTGACCAAAGCTATAATTTTGCTGGCCTCCCGGTATGTTTGATCGAAATAATCTTATATTAACCACTTTATTGAGATGTATCTCTCATTGAGATCATCAATTAATTGACATCACAGCGGGGGCACCATCCAAGCTTGTCATCACTATACTTGTATTCAATCTTTTTCTTTCTCGTGTTAAAAAACGGAAGCTTAAAGTAGCTTCAATCAAAAAGTGTTCATGCCACTTTGTGGGAAGCAACATGTAGCTTTCCTTTCCAGCTGGAGAACTAATGGATGAAAGTGGAGTTAACTTGCTTGGGGGGTGGCTACACTAGTCAATTTCTTTCCAACAACTTGATTTTTTTATTTTCGTTTTTGGTGGGGGTGCAGTAAGGGAGTTCAGCTCCAACTGATGATATTAAGAGGATAAAAGGCCTTTAGTTAGTGCAGAACAGAAAGCAAACTAGCTGGCAGATCAGAGAGATCCCAGCTAGTAAACAGAGTTCTAGTGAGACCCAGTTTTGATGCAATATGAGCTGCAAGAATCTAGGGATAGAAGTGATCACAATATCCTTGTTCTTGGTGAGAACTTTGCAATCTTCAACCAGTGAGGAGACTCGCCAAGGAGGGGGACCTTCTTGTTAGGGAAATGCTTAATGCACGTCCGTCCGGGCAAATGATTTGTCCGGGCAGACGAGTTGGCGCTGCCGCGTCAGCGGGGCAGCGCCATCTCGTCTGTCCCGTGCCTGGGCGGACGTACACGCAGCGTTTCTCTTCTTATTATGCGATGGGATTATTCGCAAAGTTGAGTCCGGGTGAAACTCTAGATGTGATTCGGATTCTTGGGTTTTGTTTGGATTCAAGAGGACCATTAGATAGAGTTCTAATGAGGGTGAAATTTTTTGAGGGGTTCTCGCTTAAAAAGACCTTTGACGGTGGCTTTGAATTGCTATGACGTCAGGTGTAGTAAGAGCCACAGAATTGGAAAGAACAAAAATATGAATAAAGTGATTTGATTTTCTCTGACATTTCATTGAGCAAGTTGTGTGTGTTCTGTGCATTGTCTGTGTTTTCTTCTTCTCTTCTCACATTTCATTGAGCAAGTTGTGTGCGCTTCGGCACCTTGGGGTTGGGGGTTTCAGTGGGGAGGGAACAGTTGGGGGGGGGGGGGTGGGCGCTGTGCAGGCAGAATTAGGTGTGATGACCATTGCAAGTCAAAATTAGCCACCCTGGATCCGGCAGCCCTATTCCTTTTTCTGCCATGTGATTGATCTTGGTGATCACCTTCGAGTTTGGAAGAAGTTGGGAGATGTTTAAGCTTGTACTTCTAAATTCTTGTGGTGCTCTGTCTGGGTTTTGGATAGCTTCTGTGATATGTATGTTGTCCCTTACATGTCAAATTCCTTCCATTTCAGGAGTGACTGAAATTTTCATTGTGATCCAGGTTTCTCTTTCCATAGTCTCTTAAGCAGATTCAGAAGCAGGATGAACCATGGATTCTGCCTCCTTATCAGCAGAGCTACCAAAATCTATCTATGTTCTTCTTCTTCTACTTTTATATTTTTTACAGAAATGCATGGTTAACTACAATTAGATATCCTATTTTTTTATTTTGTTCATACTAAATTCATGAGTTTTAAGCACAGTTTGCAACTCTATTAATGCCATAATTTTTGGATAGTTTTAAGCACAGTCTTAAGCACAGTTTGCAACTCTATTTTGTTCATTTCCCGCTGTAGCACTGTCGCAATGTAGCTACGGTGCTATCTTTTCCTTTTTCTTTAAATTTTGTATTCACTCTAATTTTTATTAACTTAAGTTCTAGGAACTAATAATACCTTTCATTAACCATATGTGCAGGGAAAGGAGGTTACTACTCAGATTCTATCCAGTTTCTAACTACCTCAGTAGGTATTTTTTTGTACTTAATTTATATATACTAAAATTATCAAAATTCAGCTTCTATAGATCATTTAACTCCTCCTGTAATGTATAAGCTTAGAGATGAAAGACAATTATTTTCAATTTGGTGACAAAAAGCCATGAATATGATAACACTTATGCAATTGGGAATTTCTAAATCTCAGACAGATGGGTAGATTTTGAGTCTCTTTCATATGTATTATTCAACATGCATGTATAATATCTAATAGGCTTCTTGATATCCAACTCACAGATTAGTACTTATTCTTTAATAGGATTCTCCAATTGTAAAGTTATGACTACATGCAGGTAATTTTATTAGAACTTATCAGCATTGGAGATAAAATCTCAATAAACTATCTCCCTGTTTTTATTTTATTTTCATATTTATGTGGGTTATTTTTGCACTTGTTTATATGCATGCTTTAGTTTTTATTTTCTTTTTAACACTGCACACACTTCACGAGAGCGTGTTAAGCCCGTGTCAATGAACCTCCCGTTCAAGACTTTGGGATTGATGTGCATGAGTCTTATTTTCAAAGATGAGAACGTGTATATCTAACTCAAAGTCCTGAATTGTCCCGTTTTGGACAGTCTGTGAATGTTTGATCGCAGTTAGGTGGACATTTACTATGTGCTTGTATTATTTGTTGAAAATTTCGGGTGTGTCTACTCACTCCTCTCTGATATACCTTTATTGATTTAGAATATTTTCTTAACCACTTATTAGTAAGTGTTTAAGAAAATATCTTAATCAATAAATAATTTTGGTATATCGGAGAGGTGTGGGGAGATGCTGCCGAAATTTTCAGCAAATAATACAATCACATAGTAAATGGTCATCTGAGTGCGATCAAATATTCAGAGATGGGTAAAAAGTGATAATCTAAATAATAAATCCTTCCTATTCATTTCGGTTGCGTCGAAGGATGTGTGATTTAGAATTTTAAAGTTATTTGTCTATTGATATTGTTTGGGCGTAGGACAGCAATGGCTTCAGACCGTTCATTGATGTATCGCAGAATAGTTGATCATGTGGTGTCCCAGGAGTTTAGGGTTGGAGTTGAGAATTTTGTTCAGTTTGCATTGGGGAATCCAAATGCAGAAGTAGACAGGCAAGGTGGCATCCGATGTCCTTGTATGATTTGTAAAAATTTGAAGTGGAATTCCCCATGGGAAGTTCAACGCCATTTATACAGAAAAGGGTTTGTTGAAGGTTATATGAATTGGACATGTCATGGTGAGGACTTCTGGTCGCACGAGCCTAGTAATGTGGAAGGCACAAGTACGTACGTGGATATGGTTGTAGATGCTGCTGGTCCGGCATTCAGTGTACATGTGGATCCTGTATACGCTGAAGACGTGCCGAATAAGGGAGCCGAAAGATTCTATCAGTTACTTAAGGATGCTGATGAGCCATTGTGGGATGGTTGTCAAAAGCACACTCGGTTGTCAGCGGTGTCACAGTTGTTGAACTTGAAATCTGAATTTCATATTTCTGAGAATTGCTTTGATCGTCTCCTCCTCATCATCAAGAGCATGTTAAATCCAGATGAAAAGCTGCCTCCAAATTTTTATCGTGCCAAGAAGATGGTGAATGATTTAGGACTTGGATATGTGAAAATAGATGCATGTCCTAATCATTGTATGTTGTATGACAAAGAGAATGCAGATATGGTATCCTGTTCAATTTGCCGTCATGATAGATTTAAACCTAAAAGAGGGGTCAATTCTAGGGGAAAGGATATACCTTATGCGTCATTGCGATATTTCCCCCTTACACCCAGGCTGCAGCGGATGTATATGTCTTCAAAGATAGCTGGACATACGAGGTGGCATGCAGAAAGAGTACGTCAGGACATGGATATTATGACTCATCCTGCAGATGGCGAAGCTTGGATTCATTTCAACCATGTTTATCCTATCTTCTCAAGGGAGTCACGTAATGTGAGGCTTGGTTTATGCACTGACGGATTTAATCCATTTGGAGGTTCAGTGGCTTCCTACTCCAGCTGGCCAGTGTTCGTGACACCATACAACCTTCCTCCGAGCATGTGCATGAAGCGAGAGAATTTGTTCTTGTCCTTATTGATTCCTGGTCCGAAAAGTCCTACAAAAAATATAGACATCTATCTAAGACCGTTGATTGATGAATTGAAATTATTATGGACTGAGGGGGTCAATACTTATGATGCATCTAGAAAGTAAAATTTCACCATGAGGGCGGCATTGATGTGGACTATAAGTGATTTTCCTGCATATGGAATGCTATCTGGTTGGAGCACACATGGGAGGCTAGCATGTCTGTATTGTATGGATAATACCAAATCGTTTGTACTTAAACATGGTGGGAAGTCTTGCTGGTTTGATTGCCATCGTCAGTTTTTACCAGCTGATCACCCTTTTAGAAGACAAAAAGATGCATTCCTAAAGAACAGAAAGGAACGAGATGAAGTTATATTCGAGAGGTTGTCCGGTCATGATATGGCAGCACATGTTGAAAATTTACCAGATATCACACAACAGATGGGCAGTACCCGACACCTTTCAGGTTTTGGGAAGGAGCACAACTGGGTGAAGAAAAGCATTTTCTGGGAGCTACCTTATTGGTCGACTCTTCTTGTGCGGCACAATCTAGACGTGATGCATATCGAGAAAAATGTCTTTGATAATGTATTCAACACAGTTATGGATATCAAAGGTAAAACAAAGGACAATGTGAATGCACGCTTGGACTTGTCCATGCTCTGTAAACGTCCAGAGTTAGAAATTGTTGAAGTAAATGGGAAATCAAGTAAACCAAAAGCAGTTTATGTGCTTGGAGGAGGACAAGTAAAGCAAGTGTGTCAGTGGCTGAAACAACTGAGATTTCCTGACGGTTATGTGTCAAATATTGCTCGTTCTGTCAACGTCAGTGAGGGAAAGATATATGGAATGAAGAGTCACAACTGCCATGTATTCATGCAAAGGTTGCTACCTATTGCATTTCGTGACATCTTGCCGAAGCAGCTATGGGGAGCGTTATCTGAGTTGAGTCGATTTTTCACGATTCTATCTGCATCAGAACTCAGGCTTCAGGATGTGCAAACTATCGAACAGAATGTGGTCACCACTGTATGCAAGTTGGAGAAGATATTTCCACCTGGTTTCTTCGATTCAATGGAGCATTTACTCGTACATCTACCATATGAAGCAAAGGTCGGAGGGCCAGTACAATATAGATGGATGTATCCATTTGAGAGGTATATGCAAATATGAACTATTTCCTTCGTACGATTGCACCTTACGTAAGTGATAGCTTTTCTAATTGTCTCTTACATTGTGGATGTAGGTGTATGCATGACCTTAAAATGAAAGTCTGAAATAAAGCAAAAGTGGAGGGTTCTATTGCTGAGGCATACATTATGGAGGAAATCTCTAACTTTTGTGCAATGTACTTTGAAGCAGAAATTCAAACTCGTCGGACACAACCTCCACGTAATGATGATGGGGGGGAATCTGTCGGTTCAAATCGACTCTCAATATTTACTCATCCTGGACGTGCCTTCGGACGTTCTTCAACTCGAATGCTGGATGACAGAGAGTTATGTGCCGCAGAGATATATATTCTTTTAAATTGTTCTGAGCTAGAATGTTATGTTGAGTAAGTACTAATCTCACAATTTAAATTTATATGTAAGTTTTTTGCCTTTATTCTACCTATTCAATGTGATCTGCTATTCATATTGCAGACAATTTGATTCAGAATTAATACAAAAAAATCCACAACTCACTGATTTTGAGGTTGAAAAAGAACGAGAGAAGTCATTGGCCTTATGGCTAAGACAACGCGTAAGTGTACACCGTCAAAGAGTATTCAAAAAAATTCATTTCACTTTATAACTAGTCTTTTCTACACGCAGGTGCAAGAAGGTTTAATTACTGATGAAAGAGTTTGTCAGGTAGCCTACGGCCCATCCAAAATTGCACAGAATTATCTTGGATTTATTGTCAATGGGTATAGGTTTCATACGAAAGACTATGGGCAGAATAAATCTACCATGAACAGTGGCGTATGTGTAAAAGGAAGTACATACAATGAAAGTGAGTATGACTACTATGGTATTGTAGAGGAGATCTGTGACGACCCTCGCTATGCCGGTACGGTTGTACCAACCCACGTCGGCACGACAAAGATCACCATAGCGGGACATTTACTCGACACTATCATTCGATTGAGATGTACACAAATATAAGTACAGAGTAGCGGAAGAAAAGACTACTGTCTTTCATTTCATCATCCACATTGACATCCACAGTCCATATAGCAAATAAAGGAAAGCTAAAGCTTACTTAACTGAAATTTAAACAAGATACATTGTCCACATAACTACAATTTTATCATCAAATTACATAGTTTGTTCACAATTACATAATAGTTCAATACAATGCCTCAAATTACATACTATGAAAGCGAAATATAACAATAACGACTCCGCCAAGCTACTCTCCGTGCTCGGAGTCGCTCTCCACTGACTCTTCCAAAAGATGTAGGGTCACCTACTAAACCTGTACGCCGAAGCAAGGAGTGAGTCTAAAAGACTCAACAAATAACACCATACACTTCATACATGCATACATCATATAGGCATTCACATTCAAACGCATTCAATCAAAGCATGTAGCTAGGTTATGTGATATTATCACAACCTGTCAGGGTATTCCTACAAATTTAAAGCACATGGAACATGATTTATACTTTTCAATTTAAACTACCTATCACATGTTTCTACTCATCCAATCACATGAAAGCTACATTTCTAATTAACTAAAACATGAAAGCAACTAAACATGAGGTTCTCATATGTATGAAAGGAAACACTACCGTCATGGTTTCTACACATGGTAGCACATGCTAACTATCATTTCATATGCATTAAGGTTGCTGTTTTGACATGGATTAGAAGTCTCATAACATGCAAGTTCATTTCACACTCTAACATATTCACATCACATGGTTCACTCTCTTACACCTTCTACGCATATCTATTGTTGTTCAAGGGAAGCCTAGCATAATGCTTCTACTAGTTTTATAACATATGAATTATGTTCAAACAAACAACTAGTCTAACACATGTTCTTTTCTCATTCCTTTAACATATGAACTCAATTAAGAACATGTCTCATTCGCACCACATCATGAGAGCAATTTAGGCATGGTTTTTGCACATGGTGAAAGGAAGATTCTAGCGTGGATTCTATAGACATTCTTGCACACAATAACATGATTGCTTATCTAATTAGCTTGCTGTTCTAATATGGTTCTAACATTATCACATTAGGAATCAAAGTTTTACACTCTAACACATTGGTTTCACATGTTACACATTTACACATTCACATGTACACATCTTTCACTTTGCACGTATTCACATGGCACTTACACAATCTTCACACATACACGTTCACATTTCACATTTATATGCCGTGACACATAGTCCAAACCACCATTAGAAGGACACATAACACATAACACATACTTATCACCTAGGCAAAACAGTGATAAGCCTTGGTACTGCGCAGACTGGGAGAAGCCATCTCCACCCTATCGACGGTACTTGTTCGCCACCAGGATTTCATCCTAATGCCCATAGGATACACATACACATTGAACCTTCCCATGGGGACTTTTCCATGGTACAGTTCCACAGCCCTCTATGGAAGCAGTGTCACACACGACACATTTTACACATTACACATTTCGATTAACACACGTTTTACATATGATATTCACACTTTCTTATTTATGCACATGGTTCTGTTCTTCCCTAGCATGATACCAATAATAACAGAAATCAAGCATTTAGTAGCCCTCATGGATTAATTGGAACGCACATCATTTAACCTTAATCATGGTACATGTATTTATAACTCATTTTCACATGGAAATCTCATAGTATAGGCTACTGTCATCAAATTTTTCTGAAAATTTAACCACATGCTGTTTTCGGGTATAGGAACACACATACAAATTTTCACATTTTTATGAATTCACATGCATTTATAGAAATTAAATCATTCAGTTTCATGCCATTCATAATCTAAGTTAACATAGAACATGACATGGATTTCAGATTTGATCATGCACAGTCATGAACCACACATACATATTGGTGCAAGAAATTTTCCCAAATTTATTTCCCAACACACGATTTACTAGAATTTTTCACAAGGTCTACACATGCTTTCTATTTCTCATTGTAGGAATTATAAAAATTCGCATGAATACGAGAAAAATTCCCAAATTTGCAGGGCATGGACTGATACATATAAACATGGTTCATAAAATTCTACAGCATTTAACTCCTCAGAAATCATGGGAACAAAATTAACCAAGCATAACCTCTTTCCTACACATGCCTTTCAATAATTCTAATAAATTATGCCATCCACAGAAAATTACAGGAAATTTTACACACATCACATTATCTATTTTACATAACATATAAAATTTACATTATATCCTCATGCGTAGAAATCTGGAAATTAAGGATATAGGGCAGAACAGTTCACTGTTCTGTCAAGAAGAACTCAACGGCATACTATGGCCGTTTACAAGAGTTGGCGGCAACATCGTTGGCCGCTGACTCAAGATCTCAACGTCAATAGACCTTGCCGTCAAGTTCGGACCTGTGCAAAAACACAGTCCGAGCTCCAAAGAAGGGGGAAATGTGGGGATCCAGGACACGAGAAAAATCCGTAAAAATCACAAAAACCTCCTAGACACATACATGGACGAAGTGCAAGGGTTACTTGCCTTTGGAAAAACTCCTAAAGGGATCAAAATGGTTGGAGAAGCTCTCCTTGGGCAGTCCCAAGAAGCCTCCAAGATGCCTTCACTCCGGCTTCTGTGATGCTCCCCTCTGCAATCCAGGGCTGGGGATGTGTAACCGGATGTGTTGTCTCCCTCCTTGTCGAAGTAGATCTCCGGAAGAAGCTCCAAACCGCTGGATCAAAGCCTCCCAAGTTCGGGTTTCCTCACAGCTCTCAGGGTTTTAGGGTTTTTATCACCCTTTTGGGGCCAGGGTTTCTTCCCCTCTTGCAAGGGCCAAAGGGACTTCTAGGTTGCAAGGGGTGGGTGGTCATATAGACAAGACATGGGGTCTGTCTTGGCAGGGGCGAAGGAGCCGTTGGGGGTGGTTGGCATCCCCCAATCGGAGGCATGGCACACCATGCAGCTGCTCAGAAAATTGTCAGGGAAGTAGACGTCTACATCAACGGACGTCCATAATAATAGTTGGCGTCCATCGAGGTCGCCGCCTACTTGTCCTTGACGTCCACAGATGCTGCCCTCAACATGGTCTTCGGCCAGAACATACAATTTCACAGAAACCCTAATCCTTCTTATGTACATGTATGCAATACATAGGGTATAATGTACACACCAATTACATCATGCAACCAAACATATATATATATATATATATATATATATATATATATATATATATATATATATATATACAACTAAGTACACACATGTATTCATAAATAGTCAAGATGGTATATAATGTGCTCGGTATAATGTACATACTATCTTCACAATGCAATAAACAACACTTACTAACTAATTATACACACAATGCACACTTTTATACCAATCTTCATTCAATACCACATATATAATTTGAGCAACACATCATACACCTAATTTACCACTTAAGTAAATATCATATATATATATATATAGCATAGATAGCACATATGTATACATACATGCTTACATGCATGCATAAAATAAAAGTTTTATATGTATACACATACGATTAGTTACACGCACAAGTTATATGCATATGTATATCTAGCTACATACATGACACATAAACATTCGCACAATAAGGTACTTATAAAAGAAAAGGACGAAAAATGGAGGGCCTTACACCCTCTCCCCCTTAAAAGGATCTTCGCCCTCGAAGATCGAATCACGCACCTGCGGTGACATCCTCGGTGTTGTCTCGCAGGGCGAACTACTTCACCTTCGGGCACTCTCTAGTCCGATGACTTTTGCTACCGCATCTGAGACATCTTCCTTCTTTTGCCCAACACAAGTTCTAGGAGGGGCATCCGTGGGAGGGCTTTGTTCCCCGCATCTGGTATGTATATTTTTCTAATATAGTCATCATCTGTGTTTTTTTCTCTGTATATTATTTATGTGTACTTGTGTAGTGTTAATGCCATTAAAATTGTTACAGTTTCTGGTTCTCCTTCGAGTGAGCGGACACCTCCTCTACCTAGCGGACTAGGTTTGTATATTTCAATTTTCAAATATTTTTTTAGTCATTATTTACACATATTATTAATGTTATTAGAATTGTTACTGTTGCTGGTCCTTCTTCTGCATCTCCTAGCGTGCCTGCAGGTATGTATATTTCAATTTCCAAGTATTTTTGTAGTAATTATTTATATATATTATTAATGTTATTAGAATTTCTACAGTTTCTAGTTCTTCTGCTCCTACCGTGCCTGCAGGTATGTATATTTACAAATGTACTTTTATTG
The DNA here is from genome assembly GCA_014218235.1 of Colocasia esculenta. Lineage (NCBI taxonomy): Eukaryota > Viridiplantae > Streptophyta > Magnoliopsida > Alismatales > Araceae > Colocasia > Colocasia esculenta. Next base: position 185,176,401 of record CM024753.1, on the reverse strand, counting down.
TGCATTCATCTTCCTCATTACTTATGCGTTCTATTCTAGTTACAGCTGTTGGTGCATCCTCCGAGTCTCCTCCTGTAGTAGCTGGTATGTATATGTAAAGTTATACTTTAATGTATGCATTAATTCTGATGCCATTAAAATGTCACATGCTTAGGTCACTCTACACATTCTCCAGATGCACCAGTAGATTTGTATATTTAACTATTAGGGTATTTCTGTAGTCATTATTTAGTATTTTTGTACATTACTCATGTTGTTCATCATTATTTTCCAGGTTCGGTGCCAGAGGATGCTGGTAGTCTGCAGGAGGGCAGAGGTAGTTTTTATGAGAGCACTCTGCGGGTGGTCTGGATTAATGGGTACGTAATCAACATGTATGTATTTCTTATGGGCAATGAAGTGAATTTAGTTCAGAAATTGACATTATGCAGTTACATCATTGCAGTGATAAAATTGAGCCTACTCAAGCATCTCAATTCATCACAAGAACGTTACAAGCACATTTTCCTGGGCCAATTCATAGATTCAATGATTTTCCGATGGAGGTCCAGGAGCACTTGTATCAGATGTTCATGGTCTGTAATTTCGTATTGTAATTTAATTCTTATCGTATTCATACATGCAGTTCACTAACTCTTATGTATATAGAGCCAGCATCGATTCACGAGTTGTACGGACGAGGCGCGGTCTCGATTTGTATGGACGATGACCGCAAGATCAAATTTCAAGCATTTGATGTATAACGCGAGAAAAAATGCAGAGAAACATTCTCAGAGTGCAGACCCGACTCTTTGGAGGGAGCGGGTGCCCAGTTGGATGAGGGGAGAATATTGGGAAACTCTTTGCAACATCTGGGCTGTAGAGAGATGGCAACAAACATCCACAATAATGAAAGTTAATCGGGCTGCGAATCCAGAAGCAAACATGCATACTGGTGGGTCTGTCTCTTTTGCGACCCATCAGTCTAGATTGGTAAGTAATTTGTCCATTTCTGGTCTCTTTTATTTATAAAGGTACTCATTTATGTCATGATTTTTCTGTGAAATAGGAGAAGGAACTAAAAAGGCAGCCGACATTTTCCGAGGTGTTCGATAGAATTCACAAGAAAAAAGGAACGGATGTATACATTAGCGATAGAGCCCGAGTGGTTGCAGTAAGTATTTAGAAGATATTCACTATTTAATTTTTCACATTAATATGAATATTAACTACTATCATTTTTTCTGGTTTCTTGCAGGAGTCATACAGCCAACAAATGACAGAGAAGTACGTCGGGGAGGACGAGCAGCCGCCGTTAGATCCTGAGGTATGGGTTGCGGCATCTGGGGCCCCAAAGAAAGGCCATGTGTATGGTTTTGGGCACAACATCGACACGAACCGGGTGTTATCTGGAGGATCCAGCTCAGGGTCACAGACCAGTGCATTCCACGCAGGAGTTGGTACTCCAGGTACTTCTCCAGGACAGCTGATGGGCTTCATTGACAGTAGGATATCGGGCTTAGAGTCTCGTCTGACGGATTCGATGGAGACTCGTCTGGCCCAGATGCAGATGCAGGTGACTGACGCACTACAGGCCCAGCTCTCCCAGTCCCTCTCCCAGGTTATCTCCCAGGCCTTCTCCCAAATCAACATTCCTCCTCCACAGGCAGCACCTCCTCCACAGGTAGCACCATCGACATCAGCACACGCCCCTCACGTGAGTAAATTTATTTTATTTCAGAGGTTTAATTTTAACAGTTAACTTAGTTAACTTAGTTTAACTTTAATTTGGGTTGATCGACGCACAATTTCTTGTTAAGCGAGTTAGGTTAGTTAAAAAGGGAGAACTTAGGTAGGTTTGAAGGTTCAAAATTAGAAATACTCATCCGATTGGCCTCCGATTATTTTCAGAACAGTCGGGGCGATGAGTGTGACTTGTGGAAACCGCCGTCGATCAATTCGGACTCCCGGTTTGAGGTTGACGCCTCAAACTTACATTAAGCAAGTTAGTTTAGTTAACAAATGAAAAAATTAGGTTTGTGAGTCCAAAATTAAAAATACTCATCCGACTGGCCTCCGATTTGTTCCAGCTCGGTCAGACGGATGAGTGTGACTTGTGAAAACTGACGGAGTTAAATTCGGACTCCCGGTTTGACCTCGACGCTCCAAGTCGTCTTAACCAAGTTAGTTTAGTTAAAAAATGAAAAACTTCGATTTGAGGGACAAAAATTAGAAATACTCTTCCAATTGGCCTCCGGTTTGTTCCAGCACGGTCGGATCGATGAGTGTGACTTGTGGAAACTGACGGAGTTCAATTTGGACTCCCGGTTTGACCTCGACGCTCCAAGTCGTCTTAACCAAGTTAGTTTAGTTAAAAAATGAAATACTTCGATTTGAGGGACCAAAATTAGAAATACTCTTCCAATTGACCTCCGGTTTGTTCCAGCACGGTCGGGTCGAAGAGTGTGACTTGTGGAAACTGACGGAGTTCAATTCGGACTCCCGGTTTGACCTCGACGCTCCAAGTCGTCTTAACCAAGTTAGTTTAGTTAAAAAATGAAAAACTTCGATTTGAGGGACCAAAAATAGAAATACTCTTCCGATTGGCCTCCGGTTTGTTCCAGCACGATCGGGCCGATGAGTGTGACTTGTGGAAACAGACGGAGTTCAATTCGGACTCCCGATTTGACCTCGACGTGCCAAGTCGTCTTAACCAAGTTAGTTTAGTTAAAAAATGAAATACTTCGATTTGAGGGACCAAAATTAGAAATACTCTTCCAATTGACCTCCGGTTTGTTCCAGCACGGTCGGGTCGATGAGTGTGACTTGTGGAAACTGACGGAGTTCAATTTGGACTCCCGGTTTGACCTCGACGCTCCAAGTCGTCTTAACCAAGTTAGTTTAGTTAAAAAATGAAAAACTTCGATTTGAGGGACCAAAATTAGAAATACTCTTCCAATTGGCCTCCGGTTTGTTCCAGCACGGTCGGGTCGATGAGTGTGACTTGTGGAAACTGTCGGAGTTCAATTCGGACTCCCGGTTTGACCGCGACGCGCCAAGTTGTCTTAACCAAGTTAGTTTAGTTAAAAAATGAAACACTTCGATTTGAGGGACCAAAATTAGAAATACTCTTCCAATTGACCTCCGGTTTGTTCCAGCACGGTCGGGTCGACGAGTGTGACTTGTGGAAACTGACGGAGTTCAATTTGGACTCCCGGTTTGACCTCGACGCTCCAAGTCGTCTTAACCAAGTTAGTTTAGTTAAAAAATGAAAAACTTCAATTTGAGGGACCAAAATTAGAAATACTCATCCGATTGGCCTCCGGTTTGTTCCAGCACGGTCGAGCCGATGAGTGAGACTTGTGAAAACTGACGAAGTTCAATTCGGACTCCCGATTTGACCTCGACGCTCCAAGTCGTCTTAACCAAGTTAGTTTAGTTAAAAAATGAAAAACTTCGATTTGAGGGACCAAAATTAGAAATACTCATCTGATTGCCCTCCGGTTTGTTTCAGCACGGTCGGGCCGATGAGTGTGACTTGTGGAAACTGACGGAGTTCAATTTGGACTCCCGATTTGACCTCGACGCTCCAAGTCGTCTTAACCAAGTTAGTTTAGTTAAAAATGAAAAACTTCGATTTGAGGGACCAAAATTAGAAATACTCTTCCAATTGGCCTCCGGTTTGTTCCAGCACAGTCGGGTCGATGAGTGTGACTTGTGGAAACTGACGGAGTTCAATTCGGACTCCCGATTTGACCGCGACGCGCCAAGTCGTCTTAACCAAGTTAGTTTAGTTAAAAAATGAAATACTTCGATTTGAGGGACCAAAATTAGAAATACTCTTCCAATTGACCTCCGGTTTGTTACAGCACGGTCGGGTCGATGAGTGTGACTTGTGGAAACTGACAGAGTTCAATTCGGACTCCCGGTTTGACCTCGACGTGCCAAGTCGTCTTAACCAAGTTAGTTTAGTTAAAAAATGAAGAACTTCGGTTTCAGGGTCCAAAATTATAAATACTCATCCGATTGCCCTCCAGTTTGTTCAAGCACGATCGGGTCGATGAGTGTGACTTGTGGAAACTGACGGAGTTCAATTCAGACTCCCGGTTTGACCTCGACGCGCCAAGTCGTCTTTGTTGCCCAGCTAGCTAGCCCAGAGGGGGGGTGAATGGGTTATTAAAACTTCTATCTCTGATTAAAACCTGTTTACTGAAAGGATTGCACAACTTAATAACAAGGTTAGAGTTAGAGCAAATAAGACAACAACCACACAAAACACATCCACAAGACACAAGGATTTTTATCCTGATTCGGAACTCCTCTCCACAGGAGACCTACGTCCAGTCCCTGAGCAATACCTCACGATTTCACTACCAAGGGTACAATCCCCCTTATAGATCCTTACACCCAGCCTCAACTGGTCTTCCTTCAACCTGAAGGGAGAAACGACCACCCTGGATGCCACCAGGTCTTCCTTCGTCCAGAAGGGAACACAACTAAAGAAGAAAATGTGTGAACATGCTTCAGACTCTAGCTTAACAGGCTACAAGCTGAAGCTACCAAGGCCCGAGAGAGAAATAGATTTAGCAAGGTTTTCTCTCCAAGGACTACACAAGCTCTCACAAATAAAATCTCCTTTGATCACTGAGAGCTAAGAGCTAAGAACTGAGTTGGAGTGGAAGCTTCGCTTTCTTTTCAATCTTCTGAAGACTCGAAGAGATGGTATTTTTCTTTTTGAAAACAAGTCTTGTTCTCTCTGTCTTCTATCATCTTCTCCGTCTTGAGTCTTTTATTTATACTTCTGATTCAAATTTGAACGTTGAAGTGTCCGTTGTCTCTTATCCTGGTGTACGTTAGACTGGTCACCAAGGAAGCTTCTGATCTTCAGTCTTTTATCCTTCAGTACACGCCAGAAAATGTTTTAGAATCTTGTATCTTGTATCCAACGTTGTACAGATGAGTCTTGTCAGATATCTGCAAGCATATCAACAATAAATAGAGGACAGCTAGGACTGTCGTTGATTGTTAGTTACAGATGGAACATATATTGCAATATATAGCAAGGCTCCGTTCTGTCTAAAAAGTACGTAGACAGAGTAGCATGGAAATAGAAGATATTGTCTGCATGCATGGGAGATACGATCAGAGAGCATTTAATGCGTAGCAGTCAACAGACAAGATATGACTTTGACTTTTCAACGCTATTAAAAAGCATTATTGATACAGCAAGAAATTCGATATAAATAATCCTGATGCTTTCATGACTTATGAAATCGTTATGAGTTATAGCAAGTCGTTATGAACACTTATCAAGTCGTTATGAACTGTAAAGAAATCGTTATGAACTCTAAAGAAATCGTTATGAATTCTAAAGAAATCGTTACAGCAATCAAGTCGTTATGAGTTTCAAAGAAATCGTTATGAACTCTAAAGAAATCGTTACAGCAATCAAGTCGTTATGAGTTTCAAAGAAATCGTTATGAACTCTAAAGAAATCGTTATGAATTCTAAAGAAATCGTTACAGCAATCAAGTCGTTATGAGTTTCAAAGAAATCGTTATGAACTCTAAAGAAATCGTTACGGCTAGAGAGTCGTTGCGAGTTCTAAAGAAATCGTTACGAGGTCTAAAGAAATCGTTACGGCTAGAGAGTCGTTGCGAGTTCTAAAGAAATCGTTACGAGGTCTAAAGAAATCGTTACGACAGTCAAGTCGTTACGGGTTCTAAAGAAATCGTTACGAGGTCTAAAGAAATCGTTACGACAGTCAAGTCGTTATGGGTTCTAAAGAAATCGTTACGAGGTCTAAAGAAATCGTTACGACAGTCAAGTCGTTACGGGTTCTAAAGAAATCGTTGCGATGTCTTAAGGAATCGTTGCGATATCGATTTGTTTTGAGTTTTCCGGTCAAAGAGGAAATCGTTCTGCTTATCAAAGAAGTCGATACAAAGACTTGGACAGAATGAGAGATGAGACTTACCTGATTGTCTTGAACTTTCATTTTTCTTTTATTTCCTGTTCTCAAGACTCAAGTAATCCATTAGTACTATTTTGTTAATCATCAAAATTAATATATAAATAAATGAATTATTTATTATGGGGACAGTTTGGTCATCAATCTCCCCCTTTTTGATGATGACAAAATATACTAAACATCATACAAAAAATTAAACATTCATGTTTTTCAGATTGACTTTAGTTTTCTCCCCTATTTTGTCAATAAGCAAAAAGATAGGCTGAGAGACAAAGAAGAGAGATATCATTGTATTAAGTATGAGAAAGGTAGTACAAAGGAGATAACAAGGAGGCATGCTATGAGATGACAGCCCATGCCTTGATCTCAAGGTCTTCAAACGTCTGTTGGAAAACCCCAGAAGCAACAGAGAAGTTAGGACCCATGGATTGGGTGGCCCTTTGAATGTACAAAGCCCTTTGCTGATCCAAGAATTCTGCATACTGATCTGGGTCCAGAATGAATCTGAAGTAAGTGCTTTTTCGAAGCTGGCACGATGGAGAAATCTATCCAAAGAGATTGGATAGAAGAGCTTCTGATCTATCAGATCCTGCTTCAGAGCGAAGAAAGCTGTATATCTAGCTGCCCACTGAACATAAATCTCTTGAATAGGATTTATGGAGTTGAGATCCATGAAGGCTTCAGCTGAGAGAGAGGGCTTATTTTGATGAACCAAGGAACTGTTGATGGCCTCTAACTGAAGGTGGGTTTCCTTGTAGATGATTGCCCACACGGAGGGTGTAAGCCTTTCACACTCAGAAATGAGTGGAGCCAAAACCTGAGAGGAGATGCGGCCAGAGTGGTATTCTCTGAAGATAAACCGCAGGAAGGAGGGCAGTCTGCTCTGCTTGGCTGACATTCTACCCATCTGCTTGGCAAACATGTCAAATGCATGGGATCCTGCATCTGAATCAAATACTAGGGAATGCAGCTTTGGCAAAAGGACTAGAGAGTCAATCCGGATATCAGCAAAATTCACTGTTAGGGGAATATTCACTGGACGTTCGGATCTTAACATTACTATAGCTGAATGGAATTGAGAGAACTGGACTTCTGGCAGTTTGTTCAGGAAGCAGAGTCACTGTACTGCTGGAAGCTTTTGGCAATGCGGATCTCTTTCAAGATGAAAGGACCCCACAAATTCTTATGCTTGAGAAAGAACCACTCAGAGAGAGTGAGAGAATGAGCTCCATGTGTAATGGATTCGGCCCTGGCAGTCAAGAACTTGTTGTATTGAGCTTTGTTGCCCTTGACATTTGCCCACTGATCTTCAGTCTTGAACTCAGTCCCCTCAAAGATTTTGGATTTATGAAAGTGGGATAACTGGGTAAGAGGAAGAACAATATTTAGGTGCTCAGTAAGGTTGAGGAAGGGAATACCATAAATGGTGGAGAGGATGCACTTTTGAAGATATTCCTTATAAAGGAATCTTTTGTGAGGTTCAAGGGTAAGAGAGTACCAAAGAGGAGGAAATAAGGAGGAGGAGATGGAAGCAGAGGATGATTGTTTCCTCTTTTTCTTGGCAGGACTGGGAGGATCAGTCCTGTGGATATGAGTGGCAGTGTAGAGAATGGTGGAAAGGGTATTTCTCTCAAAGTCATCCGGCAAGTTTGTGTCAAAGACACCAAGTAGAGGAGGATTTTCTGGAATAAAAGTAACAGAGGAAGGAGGAGTAGGAGGATAGAAAAGGTGTTTGGGATTGAAGGATGAAGTAGGTTGAATTGGAGTGGTTTGAGTTTGAGGTGATGAGGGTGAGAAGGATGATGGGCTGAGGTGTGAGAAGGAGTAGGAGAGAAGGTAGGTTGAGATGAAATGATAGAGGATGATGGTTGGGTGCGAGGTACTGGGTGTTTTATAGTTGGTGGAGCAGGAGGGGCTGTGAGAGGAGAGGTAGGTGAGGACAAAATTGGAGTTGCAAGATTTGAAGTGTCAGGGGCCGAAGTAGCTGACATGGGCTCTTTCCCTTTGGCTTCTCTGACAACTGAAGAGGGTCCTGATGACCCTGAAGCTTGCCCTGATGGCCCTGGTGGCCCTGATGCTTGAACTGGTAGCCCTGTTGGCCGAGAGACTTCTGCTGGAGGCCCTGGTGGCCTAGGAACTTCAGCTGGACTGCTCTGAGTGGGTGCAGGAGGGACACCACTAGACCTTGAAAGATTAGCCAGCAAATTCTTCATATCAGACATCTCTTTATTGAACCACCTCATTGCATTTCGAATTGAGGATAGATCAGAGGAGGTTGAAGCTTGATTAGAGATAATGCCCTGAACACTTGTCTGAACGGATGACAAGACTTCTCCTTGAGCTTTCAACAATGCCATAATAGGCTTCAGATTGACTTTTCTGTGACTCTTTCTTGGCCTTTTGTGAGCCACTCTCTTTTGCTTCCCTTGCTGAATGACAGGCTCCTCAAGATTGATATTGCTTGCACCTGGGCCTTCACTAACAGGAACACTGGCAGGAGGTGGAATTTCCTCAATGCCTACTTGCTCCCCCTGACTAGGAGCGGGGAGTTCAACACTTTCTTGCTCCCCCTTAGCAGGAGCTTCTTCCAACACAACTTTCTCCAAGTGGCCTTCTGCCACGGATTCAGGCACTTCAGGTTCAAAGAGACTTTGCTCCTCTTGGCTAGGAGCTTCGTTCATGACCACATCTTGTTGAGTACCTGCTTGTACCTCAACATTAGCAATTGTTTCAGACAGAATTTCTGTATGGCCTGGTGCCATAGCTTCTTCTTCAACACATCCACCTTCTTTAGAAGTAGCTGAGGTGGAGGGAATGGAATCCAATACTTCTCTTAAGATTGAGGCGACTAAGGTGGTGGGCAAAGAGTCTGCCACACCAGCTGCACCTTCTTCCAACTGAACTTCTGGAGAATGAGAGATAATCTCCACAACAGGTGAGACTGAACCTTCTGCCTGGCTGGACACAACTGGTACTGCTGCTTCTTGAACAACTGCTGCTGCTTGCTCTGCTGCTGCTACTTCTTCTTCTGCTACTGCTGCTTGCTTTGCTGCTGCTACTTCTTCTTCTGCTGCTGCTTCTTCTTGAACTTCTGGAATATCCCCAATAATTGCTTCTCCTTCAGCCACAGAGGATTTTGACCAAATTCCATCTTGCACTGAAAAACCACTCTTCTTCAGGTTTCTGGACCTTATAGACTGGCCCATTTTCTCTACCACTGCTCCAGACACATCTACTCCGAAATGCTTGAAAATCCTGGTGAGTAGATGAGCATAAGGCAAGGAAACATTTAGCTTGCTCTTTGTTTCCCAGATTTGAGTACTGGCAAATTTCATTCTCTCAATCATAACTGCGGCCAGATTTATCTCCTTGTTCTGGATTACCCAGAACATCAAGTCTGAGTCTGCCCTAGTGCATGAAGAAAAGGTAGCACTCCGAGGAACTATGATTTGGCAGACAATAAAGTGGAGCAAACGATTGAAAGCTGACATCTGATTTATATCCAATTTTCCATCCTTCAGCTTAAACCCTGGACCAATAATGCCAAGACCCTTAGCTTCATCATTTACTGAGTCCACACCACTAAAGCCTGATGTCTTCACTCCAAACAACTCATGCAACAGATCATAATCTATCTTGATCTGGGTGCCCTTTACTGTGGAGACAAGGGACCCATCTGCCTCTGATTTCAAACAAATGAAAAAGGCTTTCACAAGGTCCGGGTAGCATACCTCGGTGAGAGTAACAACATCCATCCACTGCATTCTTCTCAAGGGTTCGACTAAACTGGACATGCCACTCTTCTCAAGATTCTGAACATCCACTTCCTTATTTTCACAAATCTTCGTCTTCACAAACGTAAACCTCTCTTGCTCCTTTGGGGACAAATACTCAGCACTGTAGCCCCCTACGCTTCCGGAGATCATCGGAGCGGCCATGGGTTAGAGGAGAAGGAGATTCTGGTGAAGGGAAATGACGAAAGAGGTGGAAGCTCTCGAAGGGATTCTTTGCGGGAAGAGGAAAAAGCTTCGAAAGTTGCAGAGAGTCGATCCCAAAATCGTTAGGGCATCGGCTTTGGGTGAACAGATAGAGGATAAAAGGGTAAAGGTAGAAGACAAGTCATTCTCAGAACGATTTGAATAAATTATTACTATTTTATCGAAAAGTGAAGCGCCAGGGGCAGTAAAGCCAGAAAACGACAAAATCGTTTGACGGGTCAAACAGCTTTTAATACGATAGCGGTCAAGGAATGTAGACAAACTGAATTTTGCTCATTGTTAAAGAGGGAAAATTTCATTTCTATCTGAAAATTTTTATGCCAATAAAATTACAGAGATCTTTTCACACATTGCACATCCCTAATTCCCTTCTAAGAGATGTAAATCTCTCTTCAGGTAGGGCTTTTGTGAAGATGTCTGCTAATTGACCATTTGTATCTATAAAAGAAATTTCTAAATTACCACTAGCTACGTGGTCTCGAATAAAATGATATCTTACCTCAATGTGCTTAGTCCTTGAGTGCTGAACTGGATTTTTGGTGAGGTTGATGGCACTTGTATTATCACACAATAGTGGAATTGATTTGATGTGAATTCCGAAATCCTCAAGTTGTTGCTTTATCCAAAGAAGTTGTGTACACAACTTCCAGCAGCAACATATTCTGCCTCAGCTGTTGATAAAGCTACTGAATTTTGTTTCTTGGATGACCATGATATTAAACATCCTGCAAGAAACTGACAACAACCACTGGTGCTTTTTCTATCTACTTTGCATCCAGCATAATCAGCATCTGAATATCCTACTAATTCTATTTCACAAGATCTAGGATACCAGAGACCTAAATCATGAGTTCTAGCCAGATATCTAAATATTCTTTTTACTGAAATTAAATGAGACTCTCTAGGGTCTGCCTGATATCTAGCACACATGCACACACTAAACAAAATATCTGGTCTACTTGCAGTTAAGTAAAGTAATGATCCTATCATACCTCGATAATTCTTTTGATCTACCTTTTTACCTTTTTGATCACTGTCCATTCTGATTGATGTGCTCATTGGGGTTGATAAAGGCTTTGCATCTTCAAATCCAAATTTCTTTAACAGCTCTTTGGTGTACTTGGCTTGACAGATATGAGTGCCATCCTTCCCTTGCTTAATTTGCAATCCAAGGAAGTAGCTTAGCTCCCCCATCAAGCTCATTTCGAATTCTCCCTGCATAAGCTTTTCAAAGTACTTGCAAAGAGATTCATCAGTAGATCCAAAAATAATATCATCTACATATATTTGCACAAGAAGTATATGTTTATCCTTAGACTTTATAAATAATGTACTATCTACTTTACCTCTAGTGAAACCATGATCTAATAAGAAAGTACTGAGCCTTTCATACCAGGCTCTAGGTGCTTGCTTCAAACCATATAAAGCCTTATGTAGTTTAAATACATGATTTGGAAATTCGAGATCATCAAAACCTGGAGGTTGTTCAACATAAACTTCCTCCTTGATAAAACCATTTAAAAAGGCTGATTTGACATCCATTTGAAATAGTTTTAAATCAAATGCAGATGCATAAGCAAGTAAAATCCTAATAGCCTCAAGTCTAGCTACAGGTGCATAGGTTTCATCGAAATCTATGCCTTCCTCTTGGGAGTAGCCTTGAGCTACCAGTCTGGCCTTGTTCCTTAAGATTATTCCAGACTCATCCAGTTTATTTCTGAACACCCACTTGTGCCAATAACTGAATGATTGGATGGTCTAGGAACAAGTGACCATACTTGGTTTCTCTTGAACTGATTTAGTTCATCTTGCATGGCTAATATCCAAGATTCATCAGATAAAGCTTCATTGACTGTCTTAGGCTCTATTTGAGAAACAAAGGCTAAATAATCACAAGGAATTACATTACCTCTTGTTCTTACCCCTACAGATGGATCACCAATAATTTTCAGGAGGGTGATCTTTCTGATGTCTCCATTCTTTTGGAAGATTTTCATGTTGAATTTCAGTTTGCTGCAGTTCTTCCAGAGGAGGATCATCCTTGTCCTTAATTGAGGTATTCCTTAATTTTTCAGACAAGTCATCTGCATCATCAATGTCACTAATTTCTTCCTTTTTCAAGGAAGGGTTAGATTCATCAAAAATAACATGTACAGATTGTTCAATTAATAAGGAACGTTTATTGAAAACTCTATAACCTTTGGGTTTAGAAGAGTACCCCATAAAGATGCCTTCATCTGATTTGGCATCCAACTTACCAATGTCCCTTTTTCCATTGTTGTGGATGAAGCAAGGACATCCGAATATTCTGAAGTGGCTGATCTTTGGCTTCTTTCCTTTGTAGAGTTCATAAGCAGTCTTCTTCAGAATCGGCCTGATCATCACTCTATTAATGATATAACATGCAGTGTTGATAGCTTCGGCCCAGAAGTATCTTGGCAAATCATATTCTAATAACATGGTTCTTGCCATATCCAAAAGAGTTCTGTTTTTCCTCTCAGCAATTCCATTCTGTTGAGGTGTCCTTGGGGCTGAGAAGTTGTGCTCGATTCCTTGATCATCACAGAACTTTGCAAACTTTTCATTCTGAAACTCACCACCATGATCTGATCGGATAGAGACAATTGTGAACTTCTGATCTTTCTGAACTTTCTTACTGAAGCTGACAAAATTTTCAAATGTGTCATCTTTGTGCTCTAGAAAGGATACCCAAGTGAATCTTGAATAATCATCAACTATTACAAATCCAAAATTCTTTCCTCCTAGACTGGTAGTCCTCATTGGCCCGAATAAATCCATATGAAGTAGTTCTAATGGCTTTGAGGTGGTTACTACAGTCTTTGACTTGAAAGAGCTCTTGGTGTGCTTTCCTCTTGCACAAGGTTTGCAAATGCTGTCCAAGCTAGAATTGACCTTTGGCAATCCTTCAACTAGCTTTCTTTTTCTGAGCTTATTCAAACCGTCCAAGCTGCAGTGGCCCAATCTTCTGTGCCACAACTCTGTTGATTGATCTTTGTTAGCTGCCAAACACACGTCTTGATCCTTGAGTTCTTCTAGATAGAGTACATACAGATTTCTTTCTCTATAAGCTTCAAAAATGACTGCTCCATCCTTTAATATACTGCACTTTGATTCTTGGAACTGAATCTGATGGCCTTTGTCACACAACTGGCTGATGCTGATGAGATTATGCTTTAACCCTTTGACCAGCATCACATCTTCAATTACTGATCTTCCTTTGATGTTTACGGATCCACTTCCTATTACTGTGCCTTTTCCATTATCTCCATATGTGACTGTTCCTTCTTCATCTTGGAGATTAACAAAAAGCTTCTGGTTCCCTGACATGTGCCTTGAGCATCCACTATCCAAATACCATTTGGATGCTTTTGATTTTCCCTGAAAATTAAACACTAAGTTTTAGGTACCCAAGTTCTTTTGGGTCCTGAGAGGTTAGTACCATTTATTTTTCCTTTTATTATCCATTTTTTGTTCTTAGTGGGACATGTTGCTTTGTTATGTCCTAGTTTGTTACAATGGGTACAGCAGGTTATTCTAGTTATTCTTTCAACTGGAGTATATTTAAATTTTTTATGTTCTTTATCCTTTTCGGATATAAATTCAAGAGTTGGATAAATGTTGGGAAAGACTTTTGTTTCTTCATTTTCCGAGATTTCTTCATTTTCCGGGGAGTATAACCAAAACCATGTTTCTTCTTGGTTGATCTTTTAGCTCCACTCATCATTAGAAGAGGTTTGTTATTTGTGAACTTGTTTATGGTGCTTGTTAAATGTTCATTTTCTTTATTTAATTTTTCTATTTCTGTTTTAAGTTCACTCAAGTCTTCTTGTTTTTCTAGATGATTTATTTTCTTATTCTTCTCTTTTAAATCTTCACATAGTAATTCACTCCTTCTTTTATGTTCAGTTATTTGTTTTTCAAGTTCTTCATTTTCTGTTTTTAGGTCTGAGTTTGTATTTTCTAAACAGTTATATTTTTCTTACTAATTTTAAGTAATTTACATACTTCTTTATATTTTTCATAAAGTTCATTAAAAGCACTTTCTAAATTATCAGAATCTGAATCATTGCATGAATCAAAGGAAGAGTCAGAAGTTACCTTGTCTTCGGTGTTGGCCATGAAAGCCAAGTTGACTTCTTCACCTTCACTGCTTGAGCTTGACTCACTGTCTGAGTCACTGCTGTTCTCCCAAGCAGCTGCCATTGCTTTCTTTTTATACTTCTTGAATCTTCTGAAGTTGTCCTTCTTCTTATGATCATTCTTTTTGAGCATTGGACAATCTGCCTTGATGTGTCCAGGCTTCTTGCATTCATAGCATATTACTTCTCCTTTCTTTGGATCCTTTACTTCTGGTTTTCTGAAGTCTTTGTTCTTCTTGAAAAATCTTCTTCCGGACTGATACTTCTTTTTCTTTGCTAATATTCTCTGAAGTCTTCGAGACAGCATGGCTTCTTCATCATCACTGTCTTTGCTACCTTCACTGTTATCCAAAGATTCTTCTGATATCTCATCATTCGCTTTGAGAGCATTAGATTGCTTCCTTCTGCTGGAGGATTCTCCTAATCTCTCCATGTTTATCTCGTGAGCCATGAGAGATCCTATTAACTTTTCCAATGACATTAATTTTAAATCATTGGCTTCTTCAATGGCTGTTACTTTTGGAGTCCATGAAGATGGTAGAGATCTGAGGACTTTTCTAACCATGTCTGGTACACATAAACCTTTCCCAATCCAGCTAATCCATTTGTAATGTCTGTGAATCTGCTGAACATCTGAGTTATTGATTCACCTGACTGCATCTGGAATCTTTCATATTGAGCTACTAGAATATCTATTCTCGTTTCCTTTACCTTGTCTGTCCCTTCATAGGTAATTCTGAGCTTTTCCCACATCTCCATTGCGGATTTGCAGGCTGAGACTCTATTGAATTCTTTCTTGCTTAGGGCACAGCATAATATGCTCTTGGCTTTGCAGTTTAAGGATATTCTTTTCCTATCATCATCTGTCCACTGAGCCTTAGCGTTTGTGACCAAAAGATCACCTTCTTCTACAATGGACCAGATTGTGTAATCATGACCTTGTAGAAAATATTCCATTCTAGTCTTCCAGTAGGTGTAGTCTTCTCCATCGAACAAGGGAGGCCTGTTGACTGACTGACCTTCGAAGTTGCTTTGGGCTGCCATAGATCTTTGCTCTTCAGATCGTTGGATCTTCTTCTTTGTCGAAGAGACGGGCTCTGATACCACTTGTTGCCCAGCTAGCTAGCCCAGAGGGGGGGTGAATGGGTTATTAAAACTTCTATCTCTGATTAAAACCTGTTTACTGAAAGGATTGCACAACTTAATAACAAGGTTAGAGTTAGAGCAAATAAGACAACAACCACGCAAAACACATCCACAAGACACAAGGATTTTTATCCTGGTTCGGAACTCCTCTCCACAGGAGACCTACGTCCAGTCCCTGAGCAATACCTCACGATTTCACTACCAAGGGTACAATCCCCCTTATGGATCCTTACACCCAGCCTCAACTGGTCTTCCTTCAACCTGAAGGGAGAAACGACCACCCTGGATACCACCAGGTCTTCCTTCGTCCAGAAGGGAACACAACTAAAGAAGAAAATATGTGAACAGGCTTCAGACTCTAGCTTAACAGGCTACAAGCTGAAGCTACCAAGGCCCGAGAGAGAAATAGATTTAGCAAGGTTTTCTCTCCAAGGACTACACAAGCTCTCACAAATAAAATATCCTTTGATCACTGAGAGCTAAGAGCTAAGAACTGAGTTGGAGTGGAAGCTTCGCTTTTCTTTTCAATCTACTGAAGACTCGAAGAGATGGTATTTTTCTTTTTTGAAATACAAGTCTTGTTCTCTCTGTCTTCTATCATCTTCTCCGTCTTGAGTCTTTTATTTATACTTCTGATTCAAATTTGAACGTTGAAGTGTCCGTTGTCTCTTATCCTGGTGTACGTTAGACTGGTCACCAAGGAAGCTTCTGATCTTCAGTCTTTTATCCTTCAGTACACGCCAGAAAAATGTTTTAGAATCTTGTATCCAACGTTGTACAGATGAGTCTTGTCAGATATCTGCAAGCATATCAACAATAAATAGAGGACAGCTAGGACTGTCGTTGATTGTTAGTTACAGATGGAACATATATTGCAATATATAGCAAGGCTTCGTTCTATCTAAAAAAGTACGTAGACAGAGTAGCATGGAAAAAGAAGATATTGTCTGCATGCATGGGAGATACGATCAGAGAGCATTTAATGCGTAGCAGTCAACAGACAAGATATGACTTTGACTTTTCAACGCTATTAAAAAGCATTATGTTGATACAGCAAGAAATTCGATATAAATAATCCTGATGCTTTCATGACTTATGAAATCGTTATGAGTTATAGCAAGTCGTTATGAACACTTATCAAGTCGTTATGAACTGTAAAGAAATCGTTATGAACTCTAAAAAAATCGTTATGAATTCTAAAGAAATCGTTACAGCAATCAAGTCGTTATGAGTTTCAAAGAAATCGTTATGAACTCTAAAGAAATTGTTATGAATTCTAAAGAAATCGTTACAGCAATCAAGTCGTTATGAGTTTCAAAGAAATCGTTATGAACTCTAAAGAAATCGTTATGAATTCTAAAGAAATCGTTACAGCAATCAAGTCGTTATGAGTTTCAAAGAAATCGTTATGAACTCTAAAGAAATCGTTACGGCTAGAGAGTCGTTGCGAGTTCTAAAGAAATCGTTACGAGGTCTAAAGAAATCGTTACGGCTAGAGAGTCATTGCGAGTTCTAAAGAAATCGTTACGAGGTCTAAAGAAATCGTTACGACAGTCAAGTCGTTACGGGTTCTAAAGAAATCGTTACGACGTCTAAAGAAATCGTTACGACAGTCAAGTCGTTACGAGTTCTAAAGAAATCGTTACGAGGTCTAAAGAAATCGTTACGACAGTCAAGTCGTTACGGGTTCTAAAGAAATCGTTAGAGGTCTAAAGAAATCGTTACGATAGTCAAGTCGTTACGGGTTCTAAAGAAATCGTTGCGATGTCTTAAGGAATCGTTGCGATATCGATTTGTTTTGAGTTTTCCGGTCAAAGAGGAAATCGTTCTGCTTATCAAAGAAGTCGATACAAAGACTTGGACAGAATGAGAGATGAGACTTACCTGATTGTCTTGAACTTTCATTTTTCTTTTATTTCCTGTTCTCAAGACTCAAGTAATCCATTAGTACTATTTTGTTAATCATCAAAATTAATATATAAATAAATGAATTATTTATTATGGGGACAGTTTGGTCATCAGTCTTAACCAAGTTAGTTTAGTTAAAAAATGAAGAACTTCGGTTTCAGGGTCCAAAGTTATAAATACTCATCCGATTGCCCTCCGGTTTGTTCCAGCACGATCGGGTCGATGAGTGTGACTTGTGGAAACTGACGGAGTTCAATTCGGACTCCCGGTTTGACCTTGACGCTCCAAGTCGTCTTAACCAAGTTAGTTTAGTTAAAAAATGAAATGCTTCGATTTGAGGGACCAAAATTAGAAATACTCTTCCAATTGGCCTCCGGTTTGTTCCAGCACGGTCGGGTCGATGAGTGTGACTTGTGGAAACTGACGGAGTTCAATTCGGACTCCCGGTTTGACCGCGACGCGCCAAGTCGTCTTAACCAAGTTAGTTTAGTTAAAAAATGAAATACTTCGATTTGAGGGACCAAAATTAGAAATACTCTTCCAATTGACCTCTGGTTTGTTCCAGCACGGTCGGGTCGATGAGTGTGACTTGTGGAAACTGACGGAGTTCAATTTGGACTCCCGGTTTGACCTCGACGCTCCAAGTCGTCTTAACCAAGTTAGTTTAGTTAAAAAATGAAAAACTTCGATTTGAGGGACCAAAATTAGAAATACTCATCCGATTGCCCTCCGGTTTGTTCCAGCACGGTCGGGTCGATGAGTGTGACTTGTGGAAACTGACGGAGTTCAATTCGGACTCCCGGTTTGACCTCGACGCTCCAAGTCGTCTTAACCAAGTTAGTTTAGTTAAAAAATGAAAAACTTCGATTTGAGGGACCAAAATTAGAAATACTCTTCCAATTGGCCTCCGGTTTGTTCCAGCACAGTCGGGTCGATGAGTGTGACTTGTGGAAACTGACGGAGTTCAATTCGGACTCCCGATTTGACCGCGACGCGCCAAGTCGTCTTAACCAAGTTAGTTTAGTTAAAAAATGAAATACTTCGATTTGAGGGACCAAAATTAGAAATACTCTTCCAATTGACCTCCGGTTTGTTACAGCACGGTCGGGTCGATGAGTGTGACTTGTGGAAACTGACGGAGTTCAATTCGGACTCCCGGTTTGACCTCGACGCTCCAAGTCGTCTTAACCAAGTTAGTTTAGTTAAAAATGGAAAACTTTGATTTGAGGGACCAAAATTAGAAATACTCATCCGATTGGCCTCTGGTTTGTTCCAGCACGGTCGGGCCGATGAGTGTGACTTGTGGAAATTGACGGAGTTCAATTCGGACTCCCGGTTTGACCGCGACGCCCCAAGTCGTGTTAACCAAGTTAGTTTAGTTCAAAAATGAAATACTTCGATTTGAGGGACCAAAATTAGAAATACTCATCCGATTGCCCTCCGGTTTGTTCCAGCACGGTCGGGTCGATGAGTGTGACTTGTGGAAACTGACGGAGTTCAATTCGGACTCCCGGTTTGACCTTGACGCTCTAAGTTGTCTTAACCAAGTTAGTTTAGTTAAAAAATGAAAAACTTCGATTTGAGGGACCAAAATTAGAAATACTCTTCCAATTGGCCTCCGGTTTGTTCCAGCACGGTCGGGTCGATGAGTGTGACTTGTGGAAACTGACGGAGTTCAATTCGTACTTCCGGTTTGACCGCGACGCGCCAAGTCGTCTTAACCAAGTTAGTTTAGTTAAAAAATGAAATACTTCAATTTGAGGGACCAAAATTAGAAATACTCATCCGATTGACCTCTGGGTTGTTCCAGCACGGTCGGGCCGATGAGTGTGACTTGTGGAAACTAACGGAGTTCAATTCGGACTCCCGATTTGACCTCGACGCTCCAAGTCATCTTAACCAAGTTAGTTTAGTTAAAAAATGAAAAACTTCGGTTTGAGGGTCCAATGTTAGAAATACTCTTCCGATTGGCCTCTGGTTTGTTCCAGCACGATCGGGCCGATGAGTGTGACTTGTGGAAACTGACATAGTTCAATTCGGACTCTCGATTTGACCGACGCGCCAAGTCGTCTTAACCAAGTTAGTTTAGTTAAAAAATGAAGAACTTCGGTTTCATAGTCCAAAATTAGAAATACTCATCTAATTGACCTCCATTGCTTATAGTTTTATTTAATTTATGCTTCTAAAATAAGTTATTGCTTATAATAGTATTTAATTTTAACTTATTATTGTTATATATGTATTTTAGGTTCCTTCATCGGGTGGAGTGGGAGGACACGAGGATGAAGACAAAGACGAGGCATCATGATTTTCATTTCATTATTATTATTGTTGTAGACATTTTTATTATTGTTGTTGGCATTATATTATTGTGTTGTTGTGGATATTTTTATTCTTATTGTGGACATTTTATTATTCTGATGTTGTGGACATTTTATTATTCTTGTGTTGTGGATATTTTTATTATTGTTGATGTTGTATTATTCTGATGTTGTGGACATTTTATTATTCTTGTGTTGTGGATATTTTTATTATTGTTGATGTTGTCGACATTTTATTATTGTTTTGTTGTAGATATTTTTATTATTTTTGTGTTGTAGACATTTTTATTGTGGACAATTATTATTGTTGTGGATATTATTTATTTTATTAAGTAGGTTATTTTCTTAAAAATGTATATATTTTAAAAAAAATATTTAAAAAATAGAGACCGATTAGGGACCGAAATGATTCGGTCCCTAAATAGGGACCGAAATGATTCGGTCCCTATTCGGTCCCTATTTTAGGGACCGAATTAGGACTGGATTGGGACCACTCAGTTCGGTCCCTAAATAGGGACCGAAAAACCAGTCCCTATTCGGTCTCTAAAATAGGGACCGAATAGGGACTGGCTCAGTTCAGTCCCTAAATAGGGACCGAATATTCAGTCCCTATTCGGTCTCTATTTTAGGGACCGAACTGGGACCGAATACTTTCGGTCCCTAGATAGGGATCGATCTTATTCGGTCCCTATTCGGTCCCTATTTAGTGACCGAATAGGGACCGAATTTAGTCGGTCACAGATTTGTGACCAGAAGTTTTTGACCGACAAATTCGGTCACTATTCGGTCCCTATTCAGTCTCTGACCTATTTAGGGACCGAATAGAGACCGAATATTTCGGTCTCTATTTCTGATTTTTCTTGTAGTGTTCTAGCTCTCGAAATGCAGACTCTGAAGACAACAATGTTGATGAAGTATTGTCCAAGCTTCAGAAGATTCTAAAGAAGAAGACAAAGGGATCAAGAAGGATCCAGAGAAAAGAGAGAAAAGAAAAAGACCCAGTATGCTATGAATGCAGAAAACCTGGACATCTGAGACCAGATTGTCCAAGGCTTAAAAAGACTGGTCAAACTGAAAGGCACAAGAAGCAACACAAGAAATTCAAGAGAAAAGCCATGGCAGCTGCTTGGGAAAATGATGAGGCCACAAGCTCAGAATCATCAAGCTCAGATTCTGAAAAGGAGCAGGTAAATCTAGCCCTCATGGTGGGACTAGATGAGGTACATTCTGACTCATTTTTTAATTCTTGCACAGATTCAGGGTCAGAATCAGAAGACTTAGAAGAAGTCTTTAATGAACTGTATGAAAAACATAAGGGGGTTGTAAAAGAACTAAAAAATCTGAAAAACAACTCTACTTACTTAGAGAACACCAATTCTGATCTTAAATCCAAATTGGAGCAACTAGAAGAACAATTAAAAGAATGTAAAGATAAAAATTATCTTTTAAATGAAGATTTGAAAAGCAAGAATAATGAGAAGTTAGAGTTAGAAGAAAAATTAAAAACTCTAACTGAAGCAAATATGTATTTAAAAGAATCAGTTAGAAAATTAACTGAAGGGAAAACATCTTTAGCCCTATGCTTAAAAGGATCAAAATCTGGAAATAACAAACAAGGACTTAGATACATACCTCCAGAAAAAGGAAAACAAGTCATGATTCCAGAAAAATATCCACTACCAAAATTTGTAAAAGAAACCAAGATGCCCCAGAAAAAGGCCCCTGTAAAAGAAAAAGTTTACAGAAATCACATTCTAAAAACTCAGCACAAAGAAATTAAGAACAACAAAACAATCTATATTCATTGTTGTTCTCATTGCAATAAACTAGGACACACTGTAAACACCTGCACAACAAGGCACTTAGTTTGGATCCCTAAATGATATTTTCATGCATCTAACCATCAAGGACCCAAAAAGGCTTGGGTACCTACTTCTGAATAAGTTGTTTGCAGGGTAGCCTTGGAGCATCAGGAACCAAGGATACTCAAGGCAATAATAGAGTCTCTCAAAAAGGGGGAGCTCTGATTAAGGGGGAGCGCAGAGTAAGGGGGAGAAAAATTGAACTCCTCTATGGTAAGAAACTCTCTTAAAAGGAAGGAGAAATACATGGTAAGACTTTTCCTTTTTGGATTATTGACAAAAAGGGGGAGAGTAAGTATGCTCTATGAATTTTCTGCTTAAATCATGTTTTAAATCATTTCAGAAAATTCGCATAAATTTTGTCATCACCAAACATAGGGAGATTGTTGAACCACTCTATGGTTATATGTGATCTTGGCATTTTGGTGATAACACAATTTTTGATGCAACTTAAATTGAATATTTTATTTCATCAATGTCGCATCAATCTCATAGCAAAATGCTAAGTCTCACATTGATGCAATATGACGCACTAAATTGATAAAATCGATGTTTAATCCATATACATCGATTACAGTTCAAGTGCCAAATTAATAAGCGCTACAACGATTCATTTTGATCGATTTTATAAGCGCTACAACGATTTAGTTTTAATTGATTTTATAAGCGCCATAATGATTCGTTTAGGGCCATAATGATTTGATAAGTGAGCGCAACGTCTTGTTCTCACATCGATTTGCCCCTCATAACGATTCACTAAGGCTCATATCGATTTCGATCTCGTAACGATTGGGACTCACATCGACTTCTTAAGTAGTCATAACGATTCGATAAGTGACCACATCGACTCCTTAAGAATTCATAATGACTTGTTAAGATATCGATCTCACAACGATTTCATAAGTGATCACATCGATTTCTTTGGAAAGAACAACGATTTGCTGGCTCATAACGATTCGATAAGTGACAACATCGACTCCTTAAGATTTCACATCGATTTCTTCAGTAATAACAAAGATTTCTTTAGAGAGAACAACGACTTGTTCTCCACATCGATTTGTTCATAAATGTGCAACAATTTACTTATAATGAACAACGATTGTATAAGTCACATTCACATTGATTTCTCTTAGGTTTTAAAGTGTTTCTTGGTGCCTAAATGAAAAGTCAAATATCTTCTGACAAAAAGCTGCATGCGTAATTTCTCAGTTCTGTCAGAAAAAAGATATGACTTATCAGTTTTAGCATGTTAAGAGAAACACAGTAGCATGCGCAGTTTTCATGTAAACACTCTTTTATGCTAACACTTTCTTTCATGCTCACAGACCTCGAAAGACCACAAAGAGTGATCAAGACAAGAGATGAGCAATGGCTAGAACTCCAACGGATCTCTTCAACGGATCCATTCAAAAGCTGCTCTTATAAAAGATGAAGCATAAGCTGAAGAAGCGGACAGAGAGCCTTCCTGAATATCTTTGAAGGAGTGTACATCCAAGTAATGAACCTCAACGCCACATACACTCAAAAGAAAGAGAGAACGAGCCTGAGCCAAGAAGAAGAAGCGATCAAAAGCATCTCAAGAATTCAAGCCTTCTAGCTTCCTTTCTTCCTTCTCTCTTCATTCTCCCTGTGCTCATTGTAATCTTGGGGGAGAGTTTTTGTTGAGAGTTTCTTTTGGGTAGATGCCATTCTTGTAGAACTCTCAGCACTGTTCTTTCTTTTATAAGAAAGACATCTTATCCAGCTGTAGGACTGTATACAGTAGATAACCCAGCTAGGGGTTTGTGTCTAGCTGAACCAAACTGGGGTTTGTACCAGTTGTTAACCTAGCTAGGGGTTAGTGTCTAGCAGAACCGCACTGGGGTTTGTACCAGGAGGTTGGCTTCTTGACCTGTAAAAGAAGTGGGCTGCCTTCTTGCCCGGGAAAGAGAAGAAGACTAGCTGGGGTGCTGGGTGTAAGGTCCATAAAGGGGACTGTACCCTTGGTTAGTGAAATCCCAAGAGTTTGCTTGGGGACTGGACGCAGGACTTCCATGTGGGAAGGGCCGAACTAGGATAAATCTCTTGTGTTATTTGTGTGATTGTTTATTTGCTTCCGCACTACTACTCTTTATCACACTAAACTAACCAAACTTTCAAGTAATAATTTTCTGTGTTTAAAGTTTCTATTTTAGATTTCAGAAAACCTATTCACCCCCCCTCTAGGTCAGTTTGCTGCCGAACCAAAAGGGCCAACAGAATGATGGTGAAAAATACATCTACGTAGGCGATGGCAAAAGTTTGGAAGTTGAGGCTACAGGAACTTTTAGGTTATTGTTAAAGACCGGTCATTATTTGGATTTGAATGAGACTTTTATTGTACCATCTTTTAGACGGAATTTGATATCTATTTCTATGTTGGACAAATGTGGTTATTCTTGTTCATTTGGAAATAATAAGTTTAGCCTTTTTCAAAGTTCAAATCCTGTTGGTACCGGTTCTTTGTCATTTAATGATAACCTATATTTACTTAATATTGTAGTCTCATTTAATGAAACCTTGCATATAAGTTCACGCGGTACAAAATGAAAATTAACCAATGAGAATTTCGCTTCACTATGGCACAAGAGATTAGGTCAAATCTCTAAATAGAGAATTGAGAGACTTGTGTCTAATGGTATTATTGATTCCCTTGATTTTATGGACCTTGACATGTGTGGCAATTGTATAAAGGAAAAACAAACAAACATAAGGAGAACCAGAGCCAATAGAGCTTCAAACAACTTAGAAATAATACATACGAATATTTGTGGACCATTTTCTATGGCTTCTTGGAATGGTCAACAATATTTTATTACATTCATAGACAATTATTCTCGATATGGCTACTTGTATCTCATTCATGAGAAGTCTCAGTCATTGGATGTATTCAAAAAATATAAGGCTAAAGTTGAGAACCAACTCAACAAAAGAATAAAGACCATTAGATCAGATCGTGGTGGAGAATACTATGGTAGATATGATGAATCAGGTGAACAACGTCCAGGACCTTTTGCTAAATTCCTAGAGGAATGTGGTATCGTCTCACAATACACCATGCCAGGATCCCCTAGCATGAACGATGTTGCTGAAAGACGAAATAGGACGCTTAAGGATATGGTAAGGAGTATGATTAGTCAATCTACCTTACTAGAATCTCTCTGGGGAGAAGCATTAAAGACTGCAACTTATTGCTAAACAGGGTTCCAACAAAAGCAACTGTGAAGACCCCTTATGAGCTTTGGATAGGTTATAATTAAGAAGCCTAGTTTGAAGCATTTGCACATTTGGGGTTATCCAGCTGAGGCAAGGCCTTACAAGCCTAATGAAAAGAAACTAGACTCCAAAATAGTTAGCAGCTATTTTGTTGGATATCCTGAAAGGTCAAGGGGCTACAAGTTTTATGATCCCACAACTAAGTCTATTTTTGAGACGGGAAATGCCCGGTTCTTTGAAGATGTTGAGTTTGCCAGGGGGAATAAGATTAGAGATTTTGTCTTTGAGGAGGAGTATGTCACTATTCCTTCAATTGCTATTGACAATGACCAGGATTAGGTTTCTTTGCTGGACATTGTTCAAGAAGCAAGTCCAGATCAAGACAATATTCACATATCTCCCCTTCAAAATAACGAGATCGTTTCAGAAGAACAAACTCAACACTCTCAAGAACCAATGCTGTTAAGAAGATCCACTAGAGAAAAGAGAAATGCAATTCCGGATGATTATATCATATTTCTCCAAGAACATGATGTTGACATTGGGGTGGTGGAAGATGATCCAATCAACTTCCATCAAGCCATGCAAAGTTCTAATTCTCAAAAGTGGATTGATGCTATGAATGAGGAAATAAAGTCCATGAAAGACAACAATGTTTGGGATCTTGTCCCATTACCTGAAGGGGCGAAGCCCATTAGTTGTAAATGGATACTTAAAACCAAGAGAGATTCAAAGGGTAATGTGGAGACATATAAGATTCGTCTTGTTGCAAAGGGCTTTACTCAGAAGGAAGACATTGATTATAAATAGACTTTCCCGCTAGTTTCATCTAAAGACTCTTTTAGAGTAATAATGACATTAGCGGCACATTTTGACCTTAAGTTATATTAGATGGATGTGAAGACTGTGTTTCTTAATGGCGACATTGATGAGACGATATATATGGTGCAACCAGAAAACTTTGTGTCGGGAGACCTAAAGAAAATGGTTTGCAAATTAAAGAAATCCATCTATGGACTTAAGCAAGTTTCTCGTCAATAGTATTACAAATTTCATCAAGTTATCATCCCATTTAGTTTTGAGATGAATATAGTAGATGATTGTATATACCATAAGTTCAGGGGGAGTAAACATATTTTTCTAGTTTTTTATGTTGATGACATACTGCTTGCCAGCAATGATATAGAATTATTATATGAAACTAAGAAGTTTCTGTCAAGAAAATTTGAGATGAAAGATCTTGGAGATGTCTATTTTGTATTAGGCATACAGATATACCGAGATCGCTCTCGAAATATCCTTGGGTTATCACAAAAGAACTATATAAAAAAAGTTCTTAAAAGATTTGGCATGCAGAACTGTAAACCCTTGAGGTACCTCTTTTATTCAAAGATATCTCCCTAACCAAATCAAAAATCTGGTGGAAAGAAAAAGAGAGTGAAAGATTTTGTTAAATTTGTAATCAATAGTATTATTTATCAAATAATCTACATTTATTTTCTTAATCTCACTTAATATTTATTAAATAAAAATGATAGTAAAATAATTAATTATGCGAGCTTCGTCCACCATGGAGACCTACCGCACTCCTACTCTTGACTCCGATACCCTGTTTTGTTATGGAGATGGAGCATTTGCTCGCCCCTTAGAGCCGGATAACAACACCACATTGTCTTTATTTTGTTTATTTATTTGACTCCAAATTGAAAGAAAAGTCAAGAGTTTACTTCGAAGAAGGATGAGAAAGTACTCGTATGTGAGAGAGAGAGAGTTTTCGAGAGAGAAAGTTGAGAGAGACAAGGTGGGTTATAATTAAGAGGTGCGTGAGAGTTGGAAGTTGAGATGTATTTTTTTTTAACTTTCCATAGGGTTGGTAGGAGTTTTTTTTTTATGCCCGTAGTGCAAGATTCGTCGTACCGTTCGGATCGACCGTACCACATTCTCCGTGGGAAGGTACGTATCGTACCGTACCGTTGAGGCACGGTGGAAAAATGACTTATTTGATTTATTTTTTTAATTTTGTGATTTGGTTAATATTTAAAATGAGCAAACTTCAAAAGAAGATTCTCTATCCAAACACAAGATAGACTTTCCATCTCTTCTCATACATGTACTCTTTCTCTCTCCCATTTCTCTCTCATATCCTCCAGAATTATCAGGAATATCACGCTCTACAGCCTAAAAAGGGGCTTATATGCTCATGAGATCTTCATCAAAGTTGTTTTATTCTTTTTCAGCTTCATCTTCAAAGTGGAATCACGTCCTCAATTAGTGGTCTATGTCCAAAGTTATAGTAGATTATTCTTCACATTCTCTCTTATATCATGATTTACGTATACATGATTATCATACCTTCCACATCTCAAATGAGGGTATATCTCTTCAAAACTTCTTCATGAAAGGTGTTCCCCACGACTTTCTTTATGAGTTCCAACTAAAATCACATCAAATGAATATCTGTGCTTAAAAATATATTAGATTATTCTTGACCTTCTCTCTCATATCGCGATCCAAAAACTAGCAATGAGTGCGGCCTCTCTACAACCTGAATGAGGATGATCTAATCTTTGGACTCTTCATGAAAGTTGTTCTTGATATGACCAATATATTCCATTAGATCAACACTAAGAATTCGAAAACATAAACAAAACTATAACGTCTTAAAATGTATAATAAAATATTAATATGACACTAAAAAATTAAAAGAGATAGTAAATTATAAGTAAAATATTATCACTTATATAAAATATAATTACCTTTAATTTTAGAATATTTTTATATTATTAATATAATTCTGATACTATCTTTGATTGTGAGCACTTTAACAGGACGACATTCGGTTCCAAAAATAAAGTCAAACTTGAAGTCATCATTATTACTAGAAAAATATACTGATTTTAAAAATATAAAATATCAAAAATTATTGATGCATAGATGTTGAGATTAAGTCGACCTAATGATTTTTGACATAATTTTTACTTGATAAAAATTAAACTATAATTACTATAATTTGTATCATCTCTTAATTAATTTATGTTTGAAATTTCATCTCAATTAGACATCATTTAGACCTCTTAAGTGCACACAAGATTTGTCGCGGTGCAGCGAACCCTCTGTGCACTTCAACGGAACAATATTTGGTTTTGAAAATAAAGTTAAATTTGAAGTCATCATAATTACTAAAAATATATATATTGTTTCTAAAAATATAAATATCATGAGTTATTGATGCATAGATGTTGAGATTAAGTCGACCTAATGATTTTTAAGACAATTTTTACTTGAAAAAAATTAAACTATAATTATTATAATTTGTATCATCTCTTAATTAATTTATGTTTGAAATTTCATCTCAATTAGACATCATTTAGACCTCTTAAGTGCACACAAGGTTTGTCGCGGTACAGCGAACCCTCTGTGCACTTTAACGGAACGATATTTGGTTTCAAAAATAAAACTAAATCTGAAGTCATCATAATTACTAGAAAAATGTATTGATTCTAAAAATATAAATATCATGAATTATTGATGCATAGATGTTGAGATTAAGTCGACCTAATAATTTTTGGGACAATTTTACTTGACAAAAAATTAATTTAAAAAATTAAACTAAAATTATTATAATTTGTATCATCTATTAATTAACTTATGTTTGAAATTTTATCTCAATTAGACATCATTAGATCCTTTAGATGTTGAGATTAAGTTGATCTAATGATATTTGAGATAATTTTTACTTGACAAAAAATTAATTTAAAAAACTAATCTAAATTTATTTTAATTTGTATCATCTCTTAATTAATTTATGTTTAAAATTTCATCTCAATTGGACATTATTTAGATCACTTAAGTACACCGGATATGAGAGAGATATGGAAAAAAAATTTAACAAACCGGACCGGTCCGTACCGGACCGAACCGCATCGAACCGCGGCGTGCCGCCGCGGCACACTCGGGCCGGGTCTGGGCTCGCAAAAACCCAGACATGGTACGGGTCGGGCATACCGCGATGGTACGCCGCGGTTCGTCCAACCCTGTGGTGGCGTTCTAGTTAGATAGGGCCAAGTTTTATTTTAGTAATGCATATAGATACACTTTTGGTTCTTACAAGTGTAAAATATTAATAAATATTCAAAAATCTTTCTTAGGCAATGTGATGTCAACATGTCCCTATGATGTCTAATTTGAGGGTTAGTTCGTACTTCCCATATGACAAGGATATAATTATAACTATTTGGATATTATCGACAACATATGAAGATGAAAGATATTTGTATAAATATGAAAATATGTAAAAGAAATAAACCCTAATATATACTAACGGTGTTTCGGGTAGATTTCAGGCTCTTATATGTGCTCGCAACAGCCAGTTGATTAATTACTTTGTCAGAACACATGCCAAACCGCAAGCGAGCAGCCTTGGATTGTTCTCCGACGGCGGGGGATCGATGGTGCAGTGGGCATGAAGAACATATCCAATCTCTGTGATCTCCATTCCTTCACCAACCACCATGGATCCGATCCAAGAAGGCAAGAACATAATCCAAATGGCGATTTGACTACGTACTTGTGTACTCAATTTCTGGACTAGTACGGTAAAAGAGCGGTTGAGAGAAGCGACTCTTCTTCAAGAGATTAATGGATGGCCTCCATTCGCAGGACTTCTTTCTTCCTTGTACCATGATTGGATAGAGCCCTGTAGTGAAATCTCCTCATCTTATTTTGTGTTCAGTCGATCTGAAATATTTTCTTAATCTTCTAAAGATCAAATGGAGTATGAGAAGGGAGAATGTGGTCACAATTTAGCAAAATCCAATACCTCATGACAAGTCTCTCGAGGAGGGAGAACTTGGTTAGAGTCTATCAAAATCTAATTCCTTATAACATGTCTATTGAAGAGAGAGAATATAATTAGAGTTCATTAGAATCTAATTCTTCATCCCAGATCTGCTACGAGGAGAGAATGTGGCCAAAACCCAATTTCGTAGTCTGCCAAGCCCTAATCAATGTGATCTTGAATAGACAGATTATTTTTTAATCAGATCTACGAACAAAAATTTATGAACTTTTAAAAGTGGGCACTCGAAACCATTCATCCTCAAGATAGCCATAGCCATAGTAAGATCTATTTCGAAAACCCCATAATATGGCAATAGTTGCAAAATATATCCATGTGACTTTAAAATACGGCGACAACAACAATGCACATCTCAGCAACTCTAGAACATGATTTTAGAGGCAAAAGCACATCCCGTGTGCACAATCATAAGTCAGGTTGACCCATATCTATGATTGCTCCACATACATTGGAGTCTCCAACCACTATTAGAGTCACATCACGTGGGATGACAAAAAAAATGGTGGAGGTCGACAAGAATTAAGAATAATATTTATAGAGAAATTTTTTTTGCACTTTCTGTAAGTGCAGAAAGTGTAATTTCATCTCCTATGACACCTGTCACATGGGATGTCACATAGACTCCATCTCATGTGACATTAAAAAGTAGATGCCACAAAAAATGGAACCCATATATCCTGCACTTTCTGCACTTGCAGAAAATGCAGAAAATCTTTCTCATATTTATAAGAGGATTGATAGATACCACTTAAAGTGGAGAATTTTTGGTAGGCTCTCTCAAACAAATGCGACGTTGCCTGATAGCGACGTTGCCTGATAAGAGATCTGCAGTGTACTTTAAAATTTTAATAAATATTTCTGTGTAACAAAAACTAACGTGCGAAGAGCAAATCTTAGATTTATGCAGAGATGCCCACGATGGGTTCCGAAGCAGTACTTGTCTCTCTAGTGAGGGGTGTTTAGGTCTCTCTCTAGCCCTTTTCTAGAGCGAGAGACTCTGGGAATAGGCTAGGGTTCGCTGCCCTTGTCTTCATTCGGAGGGGAGGGGCCTCCGTCTTCGTCTTCGGCTCCGGCGGAGGATCCTCTCCATCTTCATCTCCGGCTTCGCAGCGGAGGACTCTTCCCGCTCTCCACTGTCGTCGTCCCCGGCTTCACGGCGGAGGAATCTTCACAGGTTTAGGTCTGGATGTTCCCTAGGTTTTGGTCTGGGTTTTCCCCAGGTTTTGGTCTTTCCCCTCGTACCTGGTGTTGCGACATCGCTGGCAAGGCGGCCTCCGCTTGAAGCCCCGGCTGCGGATTAGTACCCCCATGACATTTCTTCTCTTTGTGCAAGCTATTTGGTGTGCCGTTCGGTTTTGTGGATGTGTAAATTTCTGGCGTAGCAGTGGTGTATCCGATAGGAAAGGTATGGTGTTTGTCAGTTTTGGTATCTTGCGATCCAGTGGAGGACTTGACGAAGTCGGTGCTCGTCGCCCCTGTTCTGCCCCTTTGACTCGGCGTTCTTCCTAGAGAACCTGTTCTCACGCCCTCCTTTTTGAGATTTGCAGCTGTGCTTCGCGTCTCTTTAGGCGAGCTCCTCCCGCGGCGTTCATGTGGTCTGTGGGTTTGCTTCCTCTTGCCGCCTTTCCATCGACGTTTGCCGTCTGGAACTTTCGACAGTTATGTGCGCCTTATGTTTGTTTATGCAAGTCTCTTTTATTAGCGCCCTTGTTGCGCCCCGTTTTCTCCCCTTCTCCGATCAGAGTCTGGTGTTTTCCCCTGGTTGGGCAATCGCCGGCGTCGTCCGACTGCATCCTTTGTTCTGATCGTCTGATCTTTTTTCTGGGTTGGGGTTTGGTTCTCTTTACTTGGTCCTTTGGTCCCAGGCTGGTGTGTCTTGGTGTTCTCCGGCAATGTTTGTCGTTTCCCTCTGGCAGGGTCCAGGCTGGCTTCAGCACCCCACTGTACCACTTTTGTATGAATGAAGTTATGGTTTTCCATTGTAAAAAAAAAAAAAGCAGTACTTGTCTCTCGCGGCAATCATCAGCGTGTTGTACTACACATTTTTATGGAATATATCAAAAATTGAGTCATATCGTATATTTTTCTTATGCAGGGATAGAATTTAAAAGATGAAAAACAATCCTCTTAAAATGAAGTGGAACCCACATTAATCTTTAGAGATTTTTCACGGAGACGTTTTTGTCCTAATGATCTACTTACTTCGTTGAAGTAGTCTGTATAGATACATGTAAGATGCGTAGGAACCTGCAACCATATGATGCGCAGCAAGTATCGTTATTGGAGTACATAGAAGTGGCTTGGTAGTTAAAATCATACATTTTAATGACCTAAGTTCAAATCTCTATCTTTATATTACCTTAAAAGAATGTGAAATATTTAATATATTTTAAGAAGGATAATAAAGATGATGTGGATTATTCTCCAAACAATCACATTAATTGAAAGAGAGAGAGAGAGAGAAATTTTGTCAAATTTTCAATCAATATGATTATTTAGAGGACAATTCACATCACTTTTATTATCTTCTTTGAAAGACACTATGTGTAGCATTACTGCCGTTCGGATATGAGTTTAATGATTGTGGTGTGGTGCTCTTGGCCACTGTGTGCTTATTGAGCTTTGGTTGTGATCTTCGTATCTTATGTGGGTGTTATGGACCGAAAATTTGGACCCATATAACCCATAGGCTTTCTGATTGAGAAGGCGATGGAGTGGGTCGTCACGTTTTGAAACGCGACAGCTTCCCACGTCACATTCTTCAAACCATCTTTCTGACACGTAGTTCCAATTGACGACGGTGTGTGTTGAGTTGTGCGTTTTGATGATGACATATTGTACACAATCTGATGTCATATTGTATATATGTGGAAGATTGTTGAGTTGTGTATTCATTTAGATGATGATTAAAAAATTTCATGTTGATCATGTCTACACACTCATACTTTGATTTTAATGATGACTAAAATATTTGGTTGTGGATAATGTCTATATACTCATACTTTGGTCTCGATGGTGACATATTGCACATATTACAATGATAACAAAACAACATGTTTTGTATGCTTAATATTTCATATTTTACTGATAATGACATGTTTTGATGGTCCACTCTTTATATTTACAGGTTTACAAAGTTTTGTCAAAATAGTGTCGACACTAGTTGAAAGATAGGTCGACACTAGCTCTGTCAGGTCGACTCTAGTTGATAGACAAGTCGACTCTACCAGTCTGCCCAGCAAGTTCCTGAAGAACAAGCTGCCAGTCAGGTCGACTCTAGCTGAGAGTAAGGTCGACACTAGTTTCTATCCAGTGAACCAGTTTTGGAGATATACATAGGAGGTCGACTCTGTCTGTTGATCAGGTCGACTCTACCTGTTGATCAAGTCGACTCTACCTGTTGATCAGGTCGACACTAGTTATTTGTCAGGTCGACACTAGAGTCTGTCAGTAAAGGGAAATTGGAATTTCTGATCAGTAGTGTCGATTCTATGGAAATGTAGGTCGACTCTCTTGTTCTGTAAACCCAGAATTGTGCAGAGCATAAAATCCAGCGGCTGTGATCTCTTTCTGAGATCTTTATGGGAGATGCTATAATTACCAAATTGCCCTTTCATCCAAGTGGCAATGAGGTAAAGGCCTTTTTGGACACGTGGCAGCCTTGGGTGCACTCTAGATTTTTGTGCACACCTTTCTCACGTTCATGGGACGGCACAGTGGCTATATAAGCCTCCATCTCATCTGAAGCAGCCATCCCTCCAGCCATCCATCGATTCCATCCAAGAGGACGTGGGGATCAAGGTCAAGCAGTGAGAGAAAGCTCTGGGGTGCTGAAAGAGAAGCAGATCAAGAAGAAAAGCAGTAGAGGAAGAAGAAGGAATCGTGCAAGTAGCAGATCTGAAAACAGAGCATTGTGGATAGTGCAAAAGAGTAGCAACAGAGCTGAGAAGATCAAGCAGATCTGAAGGAAGGTGGAAGAGGAAGATTGTGCAAGATCAGAAGCATGAAGCTCAGCATCTGTGGAAGAACTCAAGAGCAGCAACTCAGATCTAAATTCTCTGTAATTCAGATCCGAAACAGAGTATAGAGAATTGAGGCTGATTTGAAGGAGCTCAGATCAAATTGGTTGAGAAGCACAACCAGATGATGCGTTTGTGCAATATGATCTGAAGCAGAACTTCAACCCTCAAGATCTGAAGATTTAGAGTTCGAATTCATCAGTCCAGAGAAAATTGGGCAAAGTTGAAGGAGTAATGTTTGAAGATTTGTCTCTCTTAACTCTGATCTTCATGTGAATTTATTTTTCACCTTTAAACTTTACTCTAAACTTATTGAGTGCTCCTACTGGTGATAGGAGTGTTGATCCCATACTGTGTGTGTGTGTGGATTGAGAAGGTCTATCTGACCTTGAAGCTGTGAATCAGCGGATAAGCTGTGTAATCAGCGGTTGGCAAGCTATGAGTCAGCAGGTGTTTGAAACTATCAATCAGCGGTTTAGTAGAGCCTCACTTGGTTTGAGTGAGGGGTGGACATAGGTCTCCATCTGGGAGTCGAACCACCTTAAAAATATCCTGTGCAGTGGTTTGATGTATTGATTTTCCACTAGAATGCTTGCATAGGATGTTGATCACCGTCTAAGCACTCACACACTTATAGATAGATGATCTAATGTGATTTAGATTCCTATGAGTTAATCAAATCAGTGCGTACCTATTTGAATATAGATTTTTAGTCTGACATATTTTTAATCTATTCAACCCTCCCTTCTATATTTGCCATTTTACTGCATCTATGATCCAACAATTGGTATCAAAGCCTAGGCTCTCCACTCTTGTGGTCTAACAGCCCGGAGAGTATAGGTGAAATGGATCTAAGGGGATATATACGAGAAGGGCACTCTATGTATAAACCTCCTTATTTTGATGGATCAAATTATACTTACTGGAAAACTCGTATGCAGGTCTTCTTAAGATCCCAGAATCATCAAATCTGGAAGGTGGTTAGTAGTGGACCATATGAGCTCCCAGAGGATGAAGAAAGATGGACAACAAAGTAAATCAAAAAGTCAAATACTAACTGGAGTGCAATGAACATCATGCACTGCTCCCTTCACCTAACGGAGTTTTCAAGAGTTTCCTCATGTGCCACTACCAAAGAAGTATGGGATCGTCTAATGGTAATCTACGAAGGTACTTCTGAGGTAAACGAAACCAAAGCCAACATGTTAATTTCTGAGTATGAAGCCTTTAAAATGGAAAATGATGAAACCATCTCAGAGATGTACGGTAGGTTGACTCTGTTGAAAAATGGCTTGAAGAGTCTAGGAAAAACATATACTTAATATGAACTTGTCAGAAAAATTCTTAGATCCTTGACTCCCATTTGGCATACAAAGGCTACGGTAGTTGAAGAGTCCAGAAATTTGTCTACTACTACTATTGACCAATTGATTGGTTCTTTAATGACATATGAATTGGGTTTGAAAAGTACAAATGATGATGTTAAGAAAACGAAGTCACTAGCACTTAAAGCAAGTCCTAGTGTGAGAGAATCAATTGAGGAAGAAGAATTTTCAAGCTCAGGAAATGACTCAAGTGAATCTGCCTTGCTCAAAAAAAAATTCAAAAACTTTTTAAGAAAAGAAGGTAAATAATTTCTTAAAATAAGACCTCAGGTTGACAACTCTTCCAAACAGAAATAATTTGCTAAAAAAAGTTCTAACAAAGTTGTTTATTACAATTGTAGGAAACCAGGGCATGTCAAACCAGAATGCCCAGATGCTTAGAAGAAGATTCAACCCAAGTGGAAGGAAAATAAGCTTAGGGCTATGATAGGAACTTGGAGTGAAGAAGAAGAGAATGAGGAAGAAAAAAATTCAGAAGATGATGAGGATGAAAGCAAAATATGCTTGATGGCCAGGAAGAGCTCCAATCATTCGGTAAATTCCAATAATCTTCTGAATTCATGTTCTGATAGTGATGATGAAGAATTATCTTATGATGAATTGAAAAATATTTATGAACATTTGTGTAAAAGAATAAATAAAATAAAATCTGAAAATAAGCTTCTAAAACTTGAAATACAGTCAAATGAAACCATGTTGGTAAGTTCACAAACTATTTCAAAAGAAAATGAAAATCTAAAATCTGAAATTGAACAATTAAAAAAACAAATAGCTAACATGGCTCATGATCATCAAGTAAATGAAAATATTAAACAATTGGTTGAAGAAAATCATCATTTGAAAAAGAAGATTGAATGCATGTTGCATGATAAACCTTTGGACAATGACTGTAGCAATTTAAGTAATAAAAGTGCTGATTTAGAAAAACAAATTGCTCAATTTGAAAATCAAAAGAAGAAGATGAAAAATGATTTTAATGTCATGCTAAAGAAACTTCAAATTTCAGAAAAAGAAATTGCTGCATTAAGTGCTGAAAAGGAAAAATGAAAAATGAGCTCTTTACTGTTTTGGAGAAAGTAAAAGTTTCTGAAATAAACAAAAATGTTGCGAACAAGAACTCTGATATCTCTAATAAAAAATCAGTGAAAGTTCTTGTTCAAAAAAATACTCAGAAATAAAAAGAGAAAATGAAGAAAAACACAGCAAATAAAAAGAAATATGTGTTTGCTAAAAATCAGAAACAGAAAATTGAAAAACAAACAAGTTTCTACAAAGGTTCCCAACCTTCTTCATCAACTCAAAGTGCTCCAAGGCAAGCTTCAAATCCACATCATGTTAGAAGCTACCAAAAGGTAAAGGCTCCTCAAAGGAAAATGAAGTTCCAGCATATGTACTTATGCCAAGGTAAGTACCAGGTTAGGAATTCTCAAACCTGTTTCAATTGCAATAGACCTGGTCATCTTGCCAAATATTGCTGGGTTAGAAATCAAAATTTCAATAAGCATGCCAAACCAGTTCAATGCTTCACATGCCATAAAATTGGTCATATCTCTAGGAACTATTGGTATAGAGATGATTTTTTTGTGCATGCTCCCAAGCCTCATGCTCATACACATGCTTATGTACATAGGAATAAAAATCATATTCATACTGAAAATACTCAGAAAACCCATGTACATAAGAATAGAACTGCTGCACAAAATAAGTCCTCTGCTTTCCATGCCAAAAATCCAAAAATTATAAAATCTCATGAAAACATAGATGCATTGAGCAAGACAAAGAGAAAATCTGGAACTAATGCTGCTCATAGTTCTATTAATGAAAGAAATGCATCCATATCAAAAATAAAATTCATTTGGATTCAGAAATTGTTGTTGCATTCTAACATTGATTTCATTGCAAGACCCAAGCAAGTGTGGGTCTCAAAGGTAGCTTGATCAGCAAGCTAATGAGCCTTGTAGCCATATCTTTCCATCCAGAATCAAGTTAATGGCTATGTAAGGCAAGAAAAGTTAGAGAACACAGGTAAAATCTTTGAAAAAGAAATGAAGATTGTCCAGGTAAAATCTCATATCATTTCAGAATTGAATTGCTTGAGTTGGAATAACTTTTTAGATTTTTATCTGAACAATGAAAAGTGTGTTTTATTGCTGCCCCCAACAATAATTCATCTTAGCAATGGGTATCATAGCTGTATTAACTTGCTTGTATGAATTTACCCATGATTTGCAGTGCATGTTACCTCCATGTGACTTCTTGGTATATCAAATGGTGAAATGTGGAAGGACAAGTTATGCTTGTCTGAAAACTATCATTATGCGTGAGAAAAATACTCCGCCAAGTACTAAAAGTCATGTTTTGCATAAAACTAATTGTGTGCATAATCATGTGTAAATTGATTGCAAAATTTTTCATCCCAAGCACATGTTAAGGGGGAGAAAATTTGAAAAAGTGCAAAAAAATGTTCTTGCTGCTGCATTCTAAATGAGTTTTTTCAATGTCCTGTGTCGACACACTGAAAATCATGTGTCAACACAGATTCTTTAGATTTGTGTTTAGAAATGCTTCTTGAATCTGTCTTAAATAATGAATTGAGGTCAAATCATCTAAAATTTTGAAATTGCTGTGGTGTTTTGATGATATTCATATTGCATGAAATAAAATAATCATGTTCACTCTCTTGAATCTCAATCATCAACACTTTTAATGATATTTGATCAGAATTTCTTATACTTTTGTTCTCATTTGAAATGAACTCACACATCTCTGCTCTGTGTGAAGGATTCAATCGCAGAATCAATTCTTGGCTTATTCTTGATCTCTTCATGTTTCATTCAAATCCATTCAAGGTTCCATTGAAATTATTATATGAGAAATAAAATTTTACTATCTGAAATATTTGTGCTCTTGGATTAACCATGAAGATGAAAAATAAGATCTAGAGTCATGTGTCTATCTTTATCCTCAAATGTTATTTTTGACTTTTATTGGAAAACACTTTAAGTAGACACTTGAGTTGTCTTGAGTTTTATAATACAAGAAATACTGAAGTTTTATTTTTAGCAAATGCCTACAATGATATCTTAACAACTCAAGACCATGATCTATTAAAGGAAAATCTACTTGTCACCTAATGAAAAGCAATGAAAGTTCTGAAAGAAAATTTTCATAAAAAAGAAAGATTTTAAGGAAAATTACAGAGCAATGATTAGTACACTAAGTAACCAGGTTATTCCACCTGAGACGTGGTTGTACTTAAGTCAAAAGGTGTTGCTAAGTTATCTTTGTTCAAAAAGAAGCAAACAAATGGTTAACATGCCTAGTAGTCAGTCACTCTTGCACTGGGTAAGTGTGTGTGCTTGCATAGAAAAGTATGAATTTAATCTTCTTTGCTAATTTCCTGAAATATCTCAAATGAAAGAAATAAATAGAAATAAAAAAGATATATAAAGTGTAGCTAACCTAAAATAGAATTCATGTTGTTCAAGAATGTTAAATTGTCATTCGACATTGTGTTAAGATCAAAACTTTGATTTTCTAATGATATACACTCTTGACAACTCAATTTTGGTAACAAAAATCATGTCACATTTG
Organism: Colocasia esculenta; assembly: GCA_014218235.1. Classification (NCBI taxonomy): domain Eukaryota; kingdom Viridiplantae; phylum Streptophyta; class Magnoliopsida; order Alismatales; family Araceae; genus Colocasia; species Colocasia esculenta. The sequence continues at coordinate 185,137,966 of CM024753.1, read as the reverse complement.
TAAATAAAATTTCTGAAATAATTTTTGATGATAAAGAACTGACATAAAAACTCAATCAAAAAATCATCTTTATTTTTAACCCTTGCTGCACAATATGAAAGGTACAATTATATTATTTTTCATATACTAAAATCATTGTGTACCTTGATACCTTTATGACCCCTTCAAAATCAAATTGTTTGTGCTCCTTACAATACAGTCTCTTATCCAGGGGGAGAAACTTCATTGTTGATCTCTGATTTTATACTCCAATCAATTGGTTTCATCATTACTATTGGTTTCACATCATTTTTATTGATCTCTATTCAGTTGGCGGTGGACAACTCTAATACTGTCAAAAGGGGAGAGTTGTTTTCACTTAATGGGAGAATTCTACATATCTATGTGATTTATGAGACCTCTAATCATATTCTAGTTCTTGGGGGCTATTTGTTTTAATGGGCGAAAACTTAAAAAGGGGAGAGATTCAAATTGCATTGCATGCGCCTTTCAATCTTTTTGATGATGTTAAGAAGGGGGAGAGAATGTTGACAAATTCAAATTTCCTGAATAAAGGGGGAGAGAATGTTATTCTATGAAAGAATGTTGTCATGTTTTAAGAATGTTGTCAAATGTTGTCATGTTTTGTCATCATCAAAAAGAGGGAGATTGTTGAGTTGTGCGTTTTAATGATGACAACTTGTACACAATCTGATGTCATATTGTATATATGTGGAAGATTGTTGAGTTGTGTATTCATTTAGATGATGACTAAAAAACTTAATGTTGATCATGTCTACACACTCATACTTTGATTTTAATGATGACTCAAACATTTGGTTGTGGATAATGTCTATATACTCATACTTTGGTCTTGATGATGACATATTGCACATATTACAATGATAAAAAAACAACATGTTTTTTAAGCTTAATATTTCATATTTTACTGATAATGACATGTTTTGATGGTCCACTCTTTATATTTATAGGTTTACAAAGTTTTGTCAAAATAGTGTCAACACTAGTTGAAAGATAGGTCAACACTAGCTCTGTCAGGTCGACTCTAGTTGATAGACAAGTCGACTCTACCAGTCTGCCCAGCAAGTTCCCTAAGAACAAGCTGCCAGTCAGGTCGACTCTAGCTGAGAGTAAGGTCGACACTAGTTTCTATCCAGTGAACCAGTTTTGGAGATATACACAGGAGGTCGACTCTGTCTGATGATCAGGTCGACTCTACCTGTAACGACCCGAGAACCCGACCCTCGGCCCACGCCGAGGACCCGATTTTCGCGGTCGCCGCCCACGGACCAGGGGGGCCCGGAAGGGCTATAACATGCGTCTGACAGGATATGTAACGGAGGTAAACGTCAACTGCTAAGCTAGAAGCGTACAAGCGGAAACAGGAAAGTAAAGCGAGACCCCTACGTACCGCTCTAACTACAGTCCCAACGCACGCACACTAGTACAAGTAAGGAAAAGGGAGAGACAAGTCCCTTAGGAGCATACCCCGAGGGTGACGTACACTGAAAGAAGGGGGACCACTGCTAGCTACGGGGACCTCGACTACCGCCCCGTCTCCTCCGCCCAGCGCGCGCCCTGCCGCTGCTGAGAAGTCTCACCTGGGAAAAGGAGGGATGAGCTTCACAACAGAAGCTCAGTAGGGACTACCAATCTCCTACTGGCTCTAAACAGGCAGGAGAAATATATATCAAATGAAAGACAACAGTTTATATCTTCTACCTACAAACGAAAGTGCGGAAGCGAAACTACAACTAGAACGGTACGGAAGGTACTCTCGGTCGGAAACTCCGTACGACTACTCGTCGTGACTACCACACGGCTAGTAAACACAGACGGAGGGAACTCCGCCTGGACAAGGAACACTAGCTACGGAAACACTACCACTAGTCACGGTCAGGTGCGTCCACCGACGTCGTATCCTCGACCCGGGTCCTGACCCTCACTTCTCGTCAGAGCGAGGTAGGACACAAGCAACACAACAGTAACCTCCGTAGTCTGGCCGGACTACGGTCCCACGCCTGACCTCCCCAAACGGTTCCGGGGCCGTAAGGAGCGAGGCAGTGAGAAGAAGGACTGGCTGGCCTGCGCCGGGTAGAACTCCAAACTGTCCTCGGCGTCCCAGACCAACCACGAGAGCTCTGCAAGCGACTCACACGCCACTGTCCTAACCACCGTTTTCCCTCAGCTCTAGAGTCCGCCTAAGCAGCTGCCAACTCGAGCACACTCGTAGCCCGGAGTACTCCCTCAACAGGCTCCCGAGGACGGGGGTCCCAGGTAACTGTAACAACCTCTCACATGGGACAAGCCCTCAAGTGCCGTGCACCAGGCGAACGACTAGTGTGAGACCATACTAGGGAACTAGCACAGGTGCCACGGTACAGCAAAGCAAAAACGGAAGCGGCGGAAGCACAACCTGCCTCTGGACTGAGAAGGCAACATAGGCCCTGTCGCCTTCAAGAAGGCGACATAGGCCCTGTCGCTTTACCAGACAGATGGCGACACAGGGTGTGTCACCTTACCAGACAGGTGGCGACACAGGGTGTGTCGCCTTCAGGCCAGTCGGGGGTTCCGGAGATTCTTCTTCCGGAAACCTCCCCGAAACGGGAGAAACACTACACACAGGGGAGGGGAGCATGCTTATCATGCTAGAAAGCCATTAAACATACAAACCACCCTCGAACACCCCAAGAACATGGATTCTACGCTCGGAGGAAAACCTCACTCACACGAGCATGGAGTTCTCACACTCCCCAAACCCCAATCACATGAGAACCACGGTCTAGACGGGGAGGGGATCATGCTTAGGGCGAAGGAGTCGGATGTCCCTACCTCCACGCGAAGAACATACCCGATGGGGCCTTCTCGTAGGTAGAAACGTCTCCTCCTCGCACCACACGGCACGAACACGACCCCTGCACGAACGGAGCGACACCCTCCTCAGCACGGCCGCCTCAACACGGGGGAGGCACCCCAAAACCGCCGGAAACTCCGAGAGGGCGAGAGAAAGAGAGGGGAAAAGGAGAGGCGCGAGAGAGGAGGAAGGGCTCGGGCGCCCGGGCTTTAAGCCCGCAGTGCTGAGAAGGCGACACAGGGGGTGTCGCCACGGGAACTAGAAGGCGACACACCCCCCGTCGCAACCCACTGACAACGGTCAAATCTCGGAATTCAAAAAAGTGAAGGCGACAACCATCTTGTCGCGTTCACCCGACACCGCCAGAGCCGTACTGACACAAAGGACGCCTGTCACGTCTGTCAGACGACGTCTGGGGCGACGCGATGAGAAGGCGACATAGGCCATGTCACCTTCAAGAAGGCGACATACCCCATGTCGCCATCCATCAAACCAGAAGGCGACAGTGGTTATGTCGCCTTCAAGAAGGTGACATATCCCCTGTCGCAATCCCAAGCAGAACCAGACATCGACGCGATCGGAACCACGTCGCGACAGTCGCCCTGCCGCGACCCAGAGGACGGGGCCAAGGGCCCAAGGGGGCCGGGGTGTTACACCACCTGTTGGTCAGGTCGGCACTAGTTATCTGTCAGGTCGACACTAGAGTCTGCCAGTAAAGGGAAATTGTAATTTCTGATCAGTAGTCTTGACTCTATGGAAATGTAGGTCTAGTCTCTTTTTCTGTAAACCCAGAATTGTGCAGAGCATAAAATCCAGCGACTGTGATCTCTTTCTGAGATCTTTATGGGAGATGCTATAATTACCAAATTGCCCTTTCATCCAAGTGGCAATGAGGTAAAGGCCATTTTGGACACGTGGCAGCCTTGGGTGCACTCTAGGTTTTTGTGCACACCTTTCTCACGTTCATGGGACGGCACAGTGGCTATATAAGCCTCCATCTCATCTGAAGCATCCATCCCTCCAGTCATCCATCGATTTCACCCAAGAGGACGTGGGGATCAAAGCCAAGCAGTGAGAGAAAGCTCTGGAGTGCTGAAAGAGAAGCAGATTAAGAAGAAAAGCAGCAGAGGAAGAAGAAGGAATCGTGTAAGCAGTAGATCTGAAAATAGAGCATTGTGGATAGTGCAAAAGAGAAGCAACAGAGCTGAGAAGATTAAGCAGATCTGAAGGAAGGTGGAAGAGGAAGTGTGACGGTCCTCGTTGTTCAGACCCGTTAACCTAATAACGAGCCTAACTCGAGTCCGCCTCCCGTGAACGGGCCGAAGCCTCGCAAGGGATACCATACCACGAGTCCGTAGAAACATAAAGGAACTAGCTCAATATTCATAAGATCCACCAATCTCACAAATATTTACATGAATATACATAGTCATAGCACAACTATAACCAAACTACAACAGAACCTGGGGCATACCACGAGGTGAACAACAGAAAAGTAATATTACACTGCTGGTGGTGCTGACCCTCCACTGGACGACGGGCGCGAAATCTCTGGATCTCCCTCACCTGGTAGGAGGTAGGGGTGAGCCTCTCGAGTCACTAGCTCAGTAGGGAAACTCCCTAAAAATCGGGCAAACCAACACAAGTAGTAAAGCAGGAAATGCTACACTAACAATTTACAACATTATCTAGCAGGATATAAAACTGTAAATACCACTTACCCTTTGCTGCTTAACAGGAATCAACGTAAATAAATAAATAGTAAAACCAAGCAGGTGCACGAGCTACTGTAGAGAAACGCCACACTCGAGCCACATCAGCTGGTTCGCGACACTAGTTACTGACCCGGACAAACAACACAGGACTACCTCTCAGCTTCGCAGCCACGGACGAAAGGTCCTACTGCCGCTCCACTAAACAAGTACAAAGAACTGTAGAGTCCAACTAAACCACCACAACCTGCAAGTCACACACCTCGCAGCCCCATGCCTGGCACCTTTAGGGACTCTGGCCCGAGCTCCCTAAAGTGAGACACTGGAAAACAGGACTAACTGGGGTCCAGTACGTCTACTGGTGTCTGTCTCCCCCAACTACGAGCGCGCTACAAGCGACAACACAACAAACTCTCTCTAGTCGTTGTCCCACTGCCGTCTTTCCCTCAGCCGGACGTACTACTCAACACAAGAGTGAGGGTGTCCAGGAAGACGTCAAGACCTAGTCTGTACTCAGTACCGAGACAAGCCCCGAGCACTCACGTGCCTGGCTCACACAAAACCTGGGGCTCCCAACTGAAGAGGTATCCACGGAAGGCGTCAAACTACAAGCAGCGCACATAGAAACCTTGTGCACAATGAACAAACCACGTGAAACTTCCATACAAACCACACAACACCATATAAATCACACACCACATGCTCCCCGAGCATAAAAGGAGTGCCAATATACCTCCACTAACATCATGTAACACATCTACACTAAACAGATAATCATACACTTGACTGTTTTCTCAGTTAGCAACCTTCGGTTGCTGTCACGGCGGTACGATGGGTCGCCTTCTGAACGCGTCACATTGCGGTGTCGCGACCTGATCGCGGAGCCCATGGTTGCCGCGTTAGCAGGTGCGAACCCTAGTCCAGAATCTTCAATCCGAACCACCCCAAAACTCATTAAACCTGAGGTTTCAGTCCATTTTCATGCTTTAATGTGTTCCTACACATGCTATCTACTGTTTAGAAAGCGATAAACGTATTATCCACACCACACGAGCAATCCACGGATCAAACAATAGAAAATCTCCCTACCTTCGCGAAGAACGCGAAGAACGAAGCCTGCACGAGGTTCCCTCCGCTCCACGTAACGTCCTCGCGATGGGAACTCGTCAAAACAAGCTCTAACAAGCCAAATCGCCAAGAAATCCCCACAGCAATTCTCCCTGGCCGAGCAGAGCTTTCATTAGCTCTGTTCTACTAGGGTTACTTAAAAACATATCGCAGGTAAGAACGCGACGCTCTTCACAACCGCGACCTGAACGCGACACTCTAGGCTATCGCGATCAGCCTGCTGACGTCACCCGAGCACCCAGCTGGTGACACGCAGCAGACATGCACACACTCACTTAAACCGGCGGTGACATGAACGCGGCGCCAAGGTCTGTCACGATCATAACGCGACGCCCCTCACTGTCGCGATAAAAACCGAGAAACAGAGAATGCTTTTGGGCAAAATCTTACAACTTAAGAAGAACACCTGCCACACACAAGTCATCGGCCACACCCTGGCCTCCATAACCACACAATGACGATCCGAACGGTCGGAACATTACATTACCATCACCTAAAAAGAAATTTCGTCCTCAAAATTTAAAATAGAAGCCAATTATCAAAATTTCAATTCAATTCATATGGTACTATCACCTAAAAAGAATAAAACTTACTCAAATAGGTATGGATATGCTTTTCTCATTTCATCCACTAATTCCCAAGTATCCTCACCACCTTGCATGTTCTCCCATCTAACTTTTACCAATTCAATTTCTTTGTTCCTAAGCTTTTGAGTTCTGTGGCCTGAAATTTGCACTGGATATTCTGGCATTGACATGTCGGGCTTCAAATCATCTCTTTGATAGATGACAACTTGAGTTGGATCCTTGATATACTTTCTTATCATTGAAACATGAAACACATCATGTGCATCAGTGAAATCTGCTGGTAAATCCAACTTATAGGCTGCTTCACCCATTCTTTCTTTTATTTGAAACGGTCCAACATATCTCGGGCTCAATTTGCCTTTCTTACTGAACGTCAATACACCTTTAGTAGGAGACACCTTTAAAAATACATAATCACCAACTTCAAATTGCAATGGTCTGCGTCTAACATCTGCATAACTCTTCTGGCGACTCTGGGTTGTTTTCAACTTTTCTTGGATGAATTTTATTGTTTCTGCACACTGACGAACCATTTCTGGGCCTAAAACCTGCCTCTCTCCTACTTCATGCCAATTTAATGGTGATCTGCATGGTCTACCATACAAAGCTTCATAAGGTGCCATTTCTATACTTGAATGGTAGCTGTTGTTATATGCAAATTCAACCAGACCCAAGTGACGCTCCCAAATACCTTCCCACACAAGACAGCAAGCTCTCAACATATCTTCAATGGTTTGAATTGTTCTTTCTGTTTGCCCATCTGTTTGTAGATGATATGTTGAACTGTACCTTAGCTCTGTGCCAACTACTCTTTGCAAACTTCTCCAAAAACCTGAAGTAAATCGAGGATCTCGATCTGAAACTATAGTGACTGGTATTCCATGCAAAGGTACAATCCTTTCTACATATAGCTTAGCTAATCTATCAACTGACCATGACATGCTAATTGGCAATAATCTGCAGACTTTGGTCAATCTATCCACAAAAACCCATATTGCATTATGACCTGATGAACTGGGCAAACCAACAATGAAATCCATTGCTATGTCATCCCATTTCTATTGCGGAATGGGTAATGGCTGCAACAATCCTCCTGGCTTCTGATGCTCTGCTTTTATTTGTTGACAAACTACACATCTGGTTATGAACTCTGCAATTTCTCTTTTCATATTTGGCCACCAAAAATGCCTCTACATATCTTGATACATTTTTGTGCTACCTGGATGAATGGTGTACCTCGATCGGTGAGCTTCTTCTAAAACCTTCTATCTAATTTTTGTATCTTCTGGGACATACATTCGTCCTTTTAACCTGAACACATTATCATGCCCCAAATTTACTTCATCCATTCTAAGAATATCTGCTAAATTAGCATCTGCTCTCTGTGCCTCTACTATCTGCCAGTAAAGAGAAGACTCCACTGCACTGGTTGCTAATATTTCTCTGCGTTGACTACTTGGCACATGGAAGAAATTCTCCACCACATCCTCATAAAGTTTCCATTCTCTGATCATAAGTTGATTCATAACCACTTTTTTGCTCAGTGCATCTGCCACTACATTTGCTCTGCCTTGATGATATGCCAAATTAAAGTCATAATCCTTTAAATATTCCATCCATCGGCGTTGCCTTAAATTCAAATCTTTCTGAGAGAATATATATTTTAAACTTTTATGATCAATAAAAATTTCAAATCTTTCACCGTACAAATAATGCCGCCAGATTTTCAATGCAAAAACTACTGCTGCCAGCTCTAAGTCATGAGTAGGATAATTCTCCTCATGCTTCTTTAATTGCCTGGAGGCATAGGCAACCACTTTACTATGTTGCATCAAAACTGCACCCAAACCTCTCTTGGATGCATCTGTAAACAAAACAAGTCCGCCACTGCCCGATGGAATTTATAAAACTGGTGCAGATGTCAACCTCTTCTTTAATTCTGCAAAACTGTGCCTGCACTCCGGGAACCACTCAAAAGGAACACCCTTTCTTGTCAACCTTGTCATTGGTGCTGCTATCTTGGAGAAATCTTGGATAAATCTTCTGTAATAACCTGCCAAACCCATAAAACTTCTAATCTCAAATACAGTTCTCGGCTCTTCCCACTTCATTACTGCCTCAACCTTGGCTGGATCCACAGTAATACCTTCACTTGATATCACATGACCCATAAACTGAATCTCCTTCAACCAGAATTCACATTTACTAAACTTAGCAAATAACTGATGATCCCTCAATATTTGTAATGTAATCCGCAAATGATCTGCATGTTCTTTTTCTGATGCTGAATAAACTAATATATCATCAATAAAGACCACTATAAACTGATCTAAATACTGATGAAATATCCTATTCATCAAATTCAATCCAAATGGCATTACAACAAATTCATAATGTCCATATCTAGTCTGGAAAGCTGTCTTCTCAATATCTTCTTCTCTAATCCGCAATTGATGATATCCTGATCTCAAATCTATTTTGGAAAACACTTTGGCTGATTGCAGTTGATCAAATAAATCATCAATTCGTGGAAGTGGATACTTATTCTTGATTGTGACTTTATTCAACTGCCTGTAATCTATACACATTCTTAAACTGCCATCTTTCTTTCTGACAAATAACACTGGCACTCCCCAAGGTGACTGACTAGGTCTAATAAAACATTTTTCTACTAATTCTTGCAACTGCTTTTTCAACTCTTTCAATTCTGCTGGGGCCATTCTGTATGGTGCTTTAAAAATAGGTAAACTGCCTGGTTGCAATTCAACTGTAAAATCCACCTCTCTATGCAGAGCTAACCTAGGCAACTCATCTGGGAACACATCTACAAATTCTCTAACCACAGGTACTGAATCTACAGACTTACTAGATTCAACAAGACTAACAGAAGCAAGGTACGCTACACATCCCGCATTAATTAACTTTCTAGCTCTAAGTGCAGAAATAATAAACTTGGGAGTGTAAAAAGGCATACCTTAAAATTCAAACATTTCACCACTAGGTTTGCAAAATCTAACTCTCTTCTTTCTACAATCAACCAATGCCCCGTAGGCCTCTAACCAATCCATCCCCAAAATCACATCATATTCCTTCAATGTTAAAGCATACAATCTTGCTGGCATTCGATTCCCATGAATCACTATCGGGATCTCTTCTATAAAGCAAGAAGTCAACAAATATCCTCCAGAAGGAATTTCCACTACTAATTCACAAGGCCTTTCTTCTAAGGGAAGTACCATGCTATCCAAGAAATCTTCAGAAATAAATGAATGGGAAGCACCCGGATCAATTAATACTCTAACAGTATAATCAAAGAAAGGTAGTATACCTTCAATGAGATTGGATGCCTCCGCCTGAGCTCTGGTAACGGCCATCACTCGACCCCGTCCTCCTCTTTGATATGGTGTACTTCTGCCTTGCTCTACTGGCCGCTGGAAGGACTGTTGCTGCTGCTGGGTTCCTCTACCATAAGTCTGGTCTCGAGGATACGGACAATTCCTTGCTAAATGTCCTGGCTGCCCACAATTATAACATCTAAAAGCTGGATATGTTATAGGTTGCCCTGCCGTACTTTGCTGTGATTCTTCTGGAACCGGCGGTCTATAGCCACGGCCTTGCTGAAAACCTCCCTGCTGAAAACCTTGCTGCCTTCCTCTACCGCGACCTCCTTGAAAGAATCTCTTAATCTGCTTGCCCCATTTTCCTATTCCAGATGATGAAGAAGCTCCGGAAGGTGCTTTCCCTTTACCGATTCCTCATGACGGTTGAGGATGACGGAAGCTACCTGAACCTAAACCACCTGACTGAGATTGCCCCTACCTGGCTCGAACAGTCCTCTCAAGAATTGCTGCTCTCTGAGTTGCCTCTTCCACTCTTTTACACATCAATGGAATCACTGCATCTTGCAATTCTGGCCTCAAACCTCGGATAAAATATTCCACCATCATGGTATTATCAGTAACCACATATGGAGCGTACCTACTCAAAGCTATGAACCTCATCTGATATTCAAACACCGAGAGATTCCCTTGCTGAAGTGTCTTAAACTGCTCCCTTTTCATTTATTGAATTTGGATTGGGAAAAAGGAATCATTAAAAACTGACAAAAATACCGTCCATGGAATAGTGTCCTCCGTCCTGCCTGTAAACACTGTCTGCATCTTTAATCGCCACCATTCTTGCGCAAACCCTCGTAACTGGTATGCAGCAAGAATCACTTTATCTTCCTCAGGGCACCTCATTAAGGCAAATACCCTTTCGATCTCATGTATCCAGTGTTCTGCTGTATCTGGGTTGGGACCTCCCAAGTATGTAGGGGGCTGCAATCTCAAGAATCGCTCCACAAGTACCGTAGTCTCCTCTCCAGTAACTGGTCTCACTGGAACTGCCGATTGTACAGGTACTACAGGTGGTACCTCTACTCCGGGCGGGGGTGGAACTGGAGCTACTGATACTACCTCCTCTGGATAGGGTGGTACTGCTACCGCTAGCTGTACCAGAGGTTGCTGATCCAGTCTTACCTGAATCTCTGTCAAACTTTCCCAGATTCTTTCTATCATCCTCTGCGTAGGATCCTCTCTTGCCCCTTCTCCTTCATCTCCCACATTTCTCCTTTCAGCCATTACTACTCCTGCACAAACATTATTCCAACAATGCAATACACAAGAAATCAATACAAAACCAGGGTCACTACCAGCAGTGGGTTACAGTAATGACATGGCTATGTAATTTCCAATTCCTTTATATTCTTACGGACCTTGCTCTGATACCAACTGTGACGGTCCTCGCTGTTCAGACCCGTTAACCTAATAACAAGCCTAACTCGAGTCCGCCTCCCGCGAACGGGCCGAAGCCTCGCAAGGGATACCATACCATGAGTCCGTAGAAACATAAAGGAACTAGCTCAATATTCATAAGATCCACCAATCTCACAAATATTTACATGAATATACATAGTCATAGCACAACTATAACCAAACTACAACAGAACCTGGGGCATACCCCGAGGTGAACAATACAAAAGTAATATTACACTGCTGGTGGTGCTGACCCTCCACTGGACGACGGGCGCAAAATCTCTGGATCTCCCTCACCTGGTAGGAGGTAGGGGTGAGCCTCTCGAGTCACTGGCTCAGTAGGGAAACTCCCTAAAAACTGAGCAAACCAACACAAGTAGTAAAGCAGGAAATGCTACACTAACAATTTACAACATTATCTAGCAGAATATAAAACTGTAAATACCACTTACCCTTTGCTGCTTAATAGGAATCGACGTAAATAAATAAACAGCAAAACCAAGCAGGTGCACGAGCTACGGTAGAGAAACGCCACACTTGAGCCACATCAACTGGTTCGCGACACCAGTTACTGACCCGGACAAACAACACAGGACTACCTCTCAGCCTCGCAGCCACGGACGAAAGGTCCAGTTGCCGCTCCACTAAACAAGTACAAAGAACTGTGGAGTCCAACTAAACCACCACAACCTGCAAGTCACACACCCCGAGCTCCCTAAAGTAAGACACTGGAAAACAGGACTAGCTAGGGTCCAGTACGTCTACTGGTGTCCGTCTCCCCCAACTACGAGTGCTCTACAAGCGACAACACAACAAACTCTCTCTAGTCGCTGTCCCACTGCCGTCTTTCCCTCAGCCGGACGTACTACTCAACACAAGAGTGAGGGTGTCCAGGAAGACGTCAAGACCTCGTCGGTACTCAGTACTGGGACAAGCCCAGAGCACTCACGTGCCTGGCTCACACAAAACCTGGGGCTCCTAACTGAAGAGGTATCCACGGAAGGCGTCAAACTACAAGTAGCGCACACAGAAACCTTGTGCACAACGAACAAACCACGTGAAACTTCCATACAAACCACGTAACACCATATAAATCACACACCACATGCTCCCCGAGCATAAAAGGAGTGCCAATGTACCTCCACTAACATCATGTAACACATCTACACTAAACAGATAATCATACACTTGACTGTTTTCTCAGTTAGCAACCTTCGGTTGCTGTCGCGGCGGTACGATGGGTCGCCTTCTGAACGCGTCACATCGGGGTGTCGCGACCTGATCGCGGAGCCCATGGCTGTCGCGTTAGCAAGTGCGAACCCTAGTCCAGAATCTTCAATCCGAACCACCCCAAAACTCATTAAACCTGAGGTTTCAATCCATTTTCATGCTTTAATGTGTTCCTACACATGCTATCTACTGTTTAGAAAGCGATAAATGCATTATCCACACCACACGAGCAATCCACGGATCAAACAATAGGAAATCTCCCTACCTTCGCGAAGAACGCGAAGAACGAAGCCTGCACAAGGTTCCCTCTGCTCCACGTAACGTCCTCGCGATGGGAACTCGTCAAAACAAGCTCTAACAAGCCAAATCGCCAAGAAATCCCCACAACAATTCTCCCTGGCCGAGCAGAGCTTTCATCAGCTCTATTCTGCTAGGGTTACTTAAAAACAAATCGCAGGTAAGAAGGTGACGCTCTTCACAACCACGACCTGAACGCGACACTCTAGGCTGTCGCGATTAGCCTGCTGACGTCACCCGAGCACCCAGCTGGTGACACGCGGCAGACATGCACACGCTCACTGAAACCGGCGGTGACATGAACGCGCGCCAAGGTCTGTCGCGATCATAACGCGACGCCCCTCACTGTCGCGATAAAAACTGAGAAACAGAGAATGCTTTTGGGCAAAATCTTACAACTTAAGAAGAACACCTGCCACACACAAGTCATCGGCCACACCCTGGCCTCCATAACCACACAATGACGATCCGAACGGTCGGAACATTACAAGAAGATTGTGCAAGATCAGAAGCATGAAGCTCAGCATCTGTGGAAGAACTCAAGAGCAGCAACTCAGATCTGAATTCTCTGTAAATCAGATCCGAAACAGAGTATAGCGAATTGAGACTGATTTGAAGGAGCTCAGATCAAATTGGTTGAGAAGCACAACTAGATGATGCGTTTGTGCAATATGATCTGAAGTAGAACTTCAATCCTCAAGATCTGAAGATTTAGAGTTTGAATTCATCAGTCCAGAGAAAATTGGGCAAAGTCGAAGGAGTGATGCTTGAAGATTTGTCTCTCTTAACTTTGATCTTCATGTGAATTTGTTTTTCACCTTTAAACTTTACTCTGAACTTATTGAGTGCTCCTACTGGTGATAGGAGTGCTGATCCCATTCTGTGTTTGTGTGGATTGAGAAGGTCTATCTAACCTTGAAGCTGTGAATCAGCAGATAAGCTGTGTAATCAGCGGTTGGCAAGCTGTGAGTCAGCGTTCAAGCTGTGAGTCAGCAGGTGTTTGAAGCTGTAAATCAGCTGTTTAGTGGAGCCTCACTTGGTTTGAGTGAGGGGTGGATGTAGGTCTCCATCAGGGAGCCGAACCACCTTAAAAATATCATGTGCAGTGGTTTGATGTATTGATTTTCCACTAGAATGCTTGCATAGGATGTTGATCACCGTCTAAGCACTCACACACTTATAGATAGATGATCTAATGTGATTTAGATTCCTATGAGTTAATCAAATCAGTGCGTACCTATTTGAATAGAGATTTTTAATCTGACATATTTTTAATTGTATAAAGTTTCCGCTGCAAATCTATTCAACCCCCTTCTATATTTGCCATTTCACTGCATTTACGATCCAACAGTGTGGTCTGTCGCATTTTACATGTTATGAAGGCGACGGTTGTCTACGTCGTGATTTTGACTTTGTTTTTAATACGGCAGTTTCAGGCTAGATAGTGCAGAAGAAGCTCCGTCCGGCCAAGGGGAATTGTTGTGCGGCGATTTCTAAGGTTTTCGGTTGTTGGGGATTTGCTGGTGCGGTTTCCACGCGAGGAGGGCATCCAGAGCGTGGATACGCCAGTGGTGCGGTGTTCTTCACATTCTTCATATTCTTCAAGTTGGTAGGGAGACTTCCCCTTCGTCTTGATTTATTTGAATGGTTTAAAGCTTAGCAAGTCATGCTATTGTGATATGTGGTGGTTTAATTTCCACTGTAGAGATATAAATGTTAGTTTAAGTGAGGTTTGCATTGGATTCCGGAAGGAAGAAGGGAGTCCAAAAGTTTTGCCTGTAAAGGTGACCGTTCGACCCGTCGCATTCTATTGTGAACGCGACGAGCTGGTCCATCACGTATGGCTTCCGATTGGTGCGTCGGAATTGATTGGTATGAAGGCGACACTCTGGGTCGTCACATTTATGTTTTCAGATATCGATTGGCTTGAAGGCGTCGGGTGATTTTGTCACGTTTATGAGTCTGGGTAATCGATTGATCATGTGGCGTCGTATCATGCTATTGTATTCTGAATGTGATAGCTTACCCTATCGCATTCCTGTCGTGAACGTGTCATTCTTGTCTATCATGTTTAAGGGTACCGATTGAAGTGTATCGATTGGTGTTCCAATTGGCGGGAAGGCGACGTGTCAGGATGTCACGATTCTTGAGGCAACTTCTATGTATGTCGCATTTTGCCATCTGAAGTGTGTATTGCTATGTTGGTAGTAAAGGTCCTGTATGGACCTAGCCAAGGTTAGTTAGTGATGCTTTGAGCTATTTAAGCTGGTTTAATGTTAGAGCAGTACGAATTAGAGTTAGTAGTTGAGAGTATGTTTGGTTAATAAGTTTTGTTAGTCATATTAATTATGCTAGTATATTATGATTATGTGGTTCATGTGTGTAATTGTTGCATTGCTGTGTAGTTGCAGAGGAGGTCATATAATGACCAATGACAAGTAACAGTAGAATGTAGAATATCGTGGTTTATGAATATAGGTTTATGAGTATGTTAAGTATTCATCATAGCTTGTGTGTTTGCAGAGTTTGGTGGTCCGATGCCTATTCTGGAACACCTCTCTAGTCGGGTACCCTAGGTTCTTTGTTAATCAGGCACATTATGCTCGGAGTTTGTCCCAGTACTGTGTGTACCGTAGAGGTCTATGTCGTCTTCCTGGACACCCTCACTTATGTGTTCATTGAGTAGCTCGTCCGACTGTGGAAAAGACGATAGTGGGGCAGCGACTTGTAGTGTGCGAGTGTTCTCTGTTCGGTTGCTTGTAGCACGCTCGTGGTTGGGGGACAAATACCAGTAGACATACTAGTCCTCAGCTAGACTTATGTTTCCAATGCCTCACTTTAGGGAGCTCAGACCGGAGTCTCTAAAGGTTCCAGGCATGGGACTACATCCTTGTGGTCTGTAGTGTGGTGTTGGTTAGTCTCCACAGTTCTTGTTTCTAGAGGTGGAGCTATAGTTGGAACTTCTGTCTGTGACTGCGAGACTGAGAGGTGGTTCTCGTCTTGTGTTGTTCAGGTTGGATACTGGCATCATGAACGAGTAGTCTTTGCCCGCGTGGTGGCGCCGTTCCTTCCGACTCGCGTTTCTAGTAGTTGTGGTTGTGAGTTGTGGCTCACCGACTATAGTTTCTATTCATTAGTTGTGTAACTGTGCTAGTGGCGCAGTTGTGCTATTGTGGTTCTGTTGTGGTACCTTTTGGTTTCAGGGTCTTGTACGCATTGTGGGTAGTTAGTTGTCGTGGCTTGTTGTGTGTCGATTTTAGTTGTTGTGGTGGAGTTGTGCTCTGTGGAGGTCGTGTTGTGCTACCTTCCACTTGTCATGTTTTTACCCTTTTGTGGATAGTCCTCTGATGTGTTTTGTTAACTTGGGGATGTACGGTGGACTAACTCCTTGCTATTAGTCTCGTTACCTTTCGTTGGTGGTTGGCCTGTGTGGTTCGTGGTTTACTCATTTCGGTTATTGTGGTGGACTAGTGTTTCTACACTAGTTTTATTATTTCCTTTATTTTTTGTGAGTTGTGTTAGCTAGTGTGTTTTTGTTTAAGTGCAGTTTAATTATGTTTATTGCAAGCATGTCGTATTTCTACTATCGGTGTTACCAGTAAGACCCTATATGGTGGAAGTGTTTATTCCTCTAAACAGTTTCTGGTTGTTGTTTTTCTCTCTAGGAGGTCCCTACTGAGCCTGTGACTTTTTTAGGCTCACTCCTCTACAGTTCTTTTTAGGTGTTAGTAGTATGTTTGACTTGCAGTAGCGTTGTGGCAGACTTGTACCACCAGCAGTTGAGTTGTAGTCATTGTTGGGTAAGTTTGGCTCTCTCGAGATATGCCCCAGATAGTTGTACCTTTTCTCTTAGACATGTAATAATGCATTGGAATAGTGTAAGTGGTTGTGAATGAGTATGAATACATGTACTTTCTTGTATATTATACTCTTGTGGTTGTCTTTTATTTTCTTACTGGACACGTGTGTGAGTTATCCTTTGCGAGGCTTTGGTATGTTTGCGGAGGGTGGGTCTTAATATGGGGCCTTATTGGGCATAAATATTTAGAGTCGCTACAGTTGGTAGTTTTTGTGTGTGTTTTTTGAGTATATATCGAGTACATGTGTTATGCAGTGTTAGTAATTGTTAGTGGTTTGTTGTGAATTGGTTTGGTAAGCAGCGAAAGTTGAGAAGGAATTAATAAATTCAGTTGAGTTATTCAGCAAAAGTATAATAGTCTTCTGAGAAGGATATAATTTAGGATGATGAAAGTGTCTTTCGTGAAGTAGTGGATGACCAGAAACAGTTATATGGTAATGGTTGTATATATGTGTAAAAGGAATTTGCTATGGAGATAACTGTGTGATAGAATTACAGCAGAAATAGTGTTGTAGTGTGGAGCAGTGTTGTGTTGAAGATTGTCAGATGTAAAAGATTGAGAAATTTAGTAAAGGTAATTGGTATGTTTGAGATTGTGCCAGTGAGTATTGAGAAGTAGTTCATATAATAATGTGGTTAGCGATATGGAAGATTTCAGATAATTAAGTGGTTCAGATCAGCTTCAGATGAGGTATTAGTAGTAGAAGAGCAGTGACTTAAGGCAGTGGGGTTGAGTGTGTTTTGTGATTAGAAATGTTTGTCAGTATTAGAAGGATTTGTTTAGAAGGATTTTGTAACATCCTAAGTTTTAGTTGTCCTTGGTATTGATCATGGGATCACGACAGATCGAGGTGTCGCATTTTGAATGCGACGGGATCCATGTTGCCTTCTGGTTGAAAAGGTGATGGCCTCTGTGTCGCATTCTTGTGGTCTGTCTGTGGCTGGTGTGCCATGTGTCTGCGCTCATGTGTGTGAAGGCGATGTGTCAGTTGTCGCGTTCACATGAGGCATGTGCAGGTGTGACATGTGGTCTGGAGGTTGTCTGCTGGTCAGAAGACCTGTCGAAACTTGTGAGAAGGTGACAAGATGCCTATCGCGTTCTGGTGAGAACGCGACGCGATCCTTGTCACAACCTCAGTCCCGAGGTCTTAAGGCTGACATGCATCTCTTTCTTCTTCTTCTTTCTTCTCCTTCCTCCCTTCCCTCCTCCTCTCCACGGTGGAGGAGCTTCCCCTCTCCCTTCTCAGGCGTTTTGGGTGAGGAGGTGTTGGTGTGCTCGTAGCGGATTGTTGGGGCAGCGTAGAGCAAGGAGGAGGCGGCCATTCCGATGTGAAGGGCCCCAATGGGTCTGGCTCTTCGATTGCAAGTAGGGTTATCTTGCTCTCTCTTACTGTCTTGAGGAGATGGAGCTTGTTTTGATCTATCCTCCCTGTGCTCGAGGTTTCTTTGTGGTTTTGCACAGGATAATGCTTTCTGATTGTGCTCCCTATTGTGTACTTTAGTTTCCTTATGGATAGTGGGCGAGGAGAGGTGGCATTTGTCACGTCCCGAGAATTACGCAGTGGATATTAATAATGCGAAATAATTCGAGTCGATATCCCGAGACGTGAACAGTCGGCAAATAAGCCTCTAGCTAGCACACACTAAGTGTTCAACAACACAGCATCATCATAAGGCCCAAATGTTGAACTCAACTAATCTTGTATTCAAATCTCAAGTCATTGTATTCCAAATGGAAACTATTACAGGACTAAGACTCAATAAAAAGGAAAAGTACATTTTATTCCTCACTTCCTACTACATGATTCTAACACTCAAAGCAAACTACTATAACTAGACTCATAGTTGGGACGCTCATCACTCAGACACATTCCCATCCTCGACTTGCTCCTCCTCTTGGACATCACAGTCACCTAGATTGGGTAAAAGTAGGGGATGAGCAAACTAGCTCAGTAGGATTTATATCTCAATGTGCGGGCAATGATACAAGTGATTAACAATTTAGAACTAGGTAAGCACGATGAATGTCATGATATGCATGTATGAATAAAACTCATTAAAACATAATGCATGAAACAAGCTAGATAGAGTGATCATGATAGAACAAGATTTTAGAACAAGATGACAAGATAGAACTAGCAACAGATCACTTTGTACAAGCACGCAAGATTCCACTTGATGTCAAGAACGCAAGATATCACTATTTGCAATAAATGCAGGATGTCCATATCACATAAGCAAGCAAGCACGCACGAGCACGATAATGTAACACTAATTAGGCATGTAGACACTAATGTACACCAAGAAAAGATCCATCAAGATTGTACACCAGGACACGTGTATGTGGTTATTGTATCTATCATTCAACATGACACGTACGACTCCCAACGCAGGTGCAACGCCAGTAATCATTATACCCCATGGTTAACAGTATATTTATGACTCTCCATCATTGGAGCTAGACTGGAGCCCTTGAACACTCGCCGTGCCTGGTCAGCATCTCACTTAAATTTTAAATGTAGATACCCACAGTCATTAACAATGGCCAATGAGAGTTTCAATAAGTAAGCAAGTGTAATGTCATGTTCACGATGATGATGAGAACAAGTAATAAGTAAATTGAACATGATTTCATGATAACAATGGTCAAGAGATAAATTTGGCAGCATAACGGTACGATTAATACTTTAATTCAATCTTTACATTAATGGCTTTAGTCTAGATTGTAAATCACACTCACGAGAATAAGATGAGAAAGTAAGTGCACGCTATCTCTAGGGAACTTCAATGGTACAACCAACTCGTCGGCCATGTGGGAATCCATGGTCAGAGGAGATTTACGGAGGCCTTGGAGAAAATGTCACTAGTCTACCGATTCAGAATGACTGGTAGAGAGCTTCCAAATTCCCAAAAAAAGCTGCCTAGACGTGTAAGTGTGTAGTGATGTACGCGTGTCTCAATTCACAAACCACCGGTTTTAAACTCGCGGAAAAACACTTAACATGATGGCATGACATGAAACTATGCACTTTAACTAATCGGGTTTGCAAGATTTTAATATAACAAATTATTATTTTAAACATGGTAGAATAATAGGAAGATTAAATCACGAGTTGCATGAATGGATCATATCATTTAAGGAACAATTAGAATAACATTCATGTAATTAAAACTTTTAAACGGGTTAACCACTTTTAAGTCATTAAAATAACCATCATGCAATGATCAGACCTAAGACATGTGAATTACACGCTAAATATCATATTTAAACAGACCTCAGGTATAGTGGTAAGATTTGCAAGAAAAATAAGTGGGGTTTCATGCAAAACTCTGAGATCGCGACGGACCCCAGTAAGGGTCACGACGGGGTCAGATCAGAACGCGACAATGCCTTGTAAGGATCGCGACAGGCTTGTCTGATCAGGCAGGCAGTTCGCGACGGGTTCATATGAAGAAGGCGACAGGGTTGTCAGACCCAGAGGTCAGGTCACGATGGCGGTTCTATCACGATCAGATTGCGATGGAATTCTTGTCGTGATTTGCCTGAGAACGCGGCCTATCGAGCCATCGCGTTCTCAGGTCCTTGGCCTGCATCCGACAGAGAAAGGACAGTGCTTTGGATTGCGAACCAGACTTTCCCTATTTTGACACAGGGTTGTTCTAAAATTAAGAACAAATTGTACAGTGCATGAAAAATCACGAAATTGAAGGATCAAAATAAATGTGTGGAAAAGATCTAGAAGGGGGGGGGATGAATAGATCTTAGCCACTTTTGCGGAAGCTTAAATAATTTTAAAACTATTTAGAATCAGAGGCAATAATATCAGTGAAAAGCTACTGATCTGATTAGATTGGAGTGAGTTGAAAAACTTAGATGAGAATCAAGTTGATTAAGTGAATTAGAAACGAGTCCTATGCAAGCATCTAGTGGATGAATCAGTCAAACCACAGAACACAAATGCACAAGGATTTTTAGGTGGTTCGGAAATCACCCATGTGATTCCTACATCCACCCCTCACAACCCGTGAGGATTCACTAACACAACTGGGTAACACACCCACTGGAGCCTGACAACTCCAACACTGAAGAGCTTACAACTCACACCACTTCTAGAGCAAGACTACTCTAGAACAACTGAGCAAGACTGCTCAACACACACTTGAGTTTGACAACTCAACACAGAGCACACCGGCTCACAACAATCTGAGCACAAGGCTCACACATAGACTTGCTAGACACCAACTTAAGACAAGATCTCCTAGCAACAGATCTAGTCGAAATTTGAGAACACTAATGAGAATTATGTAGAAGCACTTGCATAATCTCAAGAGATATCTCAGAAGAACAGAAGTAAAGTAAAATGTATTGAATGGCTTCGTTCTACAAGTGTACTCCCTTGTAGAAGCTTGAATTGGGAAGAAGCTTGTAAACATGAAGTCCAAGACGATGCTCTGCAATCTGGGAGGTTGGACCTTCCTTGAATTCTTCTCCAACGATGGCTTCTACCTGATCTGCTTCCTTGAGATGCTTCAGAGGCTTCTTTAAAGATCAAACCACAATTCTCACACCTTGAATTGGTGAGAAGAGGTGTTCAGGAGACTCCAGGAAGGCAGAGGAGGGAGACACGAACTCTTATGGCCGCCAGGAATTTTTCAGGAGACTCTAAGAGGTTAGTTGGGTCTCTCTCTTTCGAAGGGAGGCCAAAAGGAGCCTTTTATACCCTTAGGATTCCAAAGATACCCTTTTGGGGTACAAGGGCACGCTTCCCAAGGAAGATTCTGATCGCCCTAGAAGGACACGTGGCAGCCATCAGCTCTTAGGATGAAAAGTTTCCGTAGTGTGTCGACCTGCCCTGGTGGTTGTGTCGACACACTATCCCAAAGATAGAAAAATCTGTTCTGGGAGAAAGGTCCCATGTCGACCTGCTCTTGAGTGTGTCGACCTGCTGTCCCAATTCCTCAAACTGGCTGTTCTGGGAACTGGGTCTAGTGTCGACCTGCCCTGGGAGTGTGTCGACCTGCTGTCCCAATTCCTCAAACTGGCTGTTCTGGGAACTGGGTCTAGTGTCGACCTGCCCTGGGAGTGTGTCGACCTGGGTACCCTTGATCTCTAGAAAACTGCCACTCGTGTCGACACACTCTTGACATGTGTCGACACACTCTTGACATTTTTGCACAATTTCTCTTTGAGTCTGTGATGATGTGTCGACACCATTGATGGGTGTGTCGACACATCTTTTGCATAAAAAGTTTGTACCTGAAAAATAAACACATATATCATTAGTTGAATGATTTATCATTACCACAAATGATAAATGTGGTTTGAAAAATGCTTTTTGAGCATGACTTTCAGGTATGATGCTTTTGACATGTTCCAATTAAATTGCTTTAAGAACACTTCTTGTCATCATCAAAATAGGAGGGAAATGATATGAATTAGACATTCAACCCAACAGAAACTAGTTTTAAACCAACCTAGACATGTAAGGGTGTTTCCAGTAAATCGGAATTAGAAAACAATGATGGTTTCAATAGGCTTTAATCAAGTCAAACACAAACATAAAAGCCAAGTGCAAACTGAAAACGTAGTATCATGCAGCGACCCTCTTACCATGCTTATAACTCTCTAACTAATGACATTTAGACAAAATGTTCAACACAAGACATGATGAGGACAACTAGTAGAAAAACTTTTATGTTGTGGGTTTGCTCTAATTCGATCTCAAATTGCATGCAACATATAAAGAACAGGAAAAGCCCTAACAGTGAGCAACTTGGGGAAAACGCTTATAATTCAAACTCTACTCATTAAAATTCAATGAAACCAGTGGGAAACGAAAGTTAACTTGATGCTCTACACATTGGTATAGGATATGTTAAGGTTTGGCCCGAGAAAACCTACCTTCTGGGTTGAAGAAGTCTCATTTTTCCAGAAAACCCGTGTTCAGACCACTGTTTGAAGAACGCTTAATACTCCGTGTATACTGGATGGAATTTGGGCATTCCACTTGGGTTAGAACGTAGACTTGACCCTCTTTCCAGGGGTATAGGTCTTGCACAATGGGATTTAGGTTTGGCCTACCTTAGCTCAACTCCAAGGGGACGGTTTGCACAGGTCATAGCAGACGAACGGGAGAAGAAGATGAGCTTGGTATGCTTGATCTCCTACTCTCCAGCCACCAAGAGCTCCTCCACACGACCGCAAAAAGTTGTAAAACTCGTCCCTAGGGTTTGGTGAAGAGTATTTAAGCAACCATGGTGTTTAGGAGTCCTAATACAACAAGGAAAGGAGAGTTGCGGGATTGGCTTTTGTCTTTCCATAATTTGAAGATCTCTCCCTCCATTAGAGAGTTTTGGCCATCAAGCAACCTCCATGGGTGGGTAGGCACGAATTTGGGTTACCCAAATGTGCATGATTGCATCCCAATTCAACTCTAATTGCCTTTTTCTAATTTCAGCTTATTTAAGCTACAAATTTCCATGCATTTCCTTGCTTCATTTGATTTTTGGGTCATATGTGGTCCATTGGCCCAATTAAGCTATTGGGCCATTAATATATAATGTTGGGAGTCTCTCCAACACTTTTATTTAATTTTTGGTTGCGTCGTATTTCCGTGTTAACGGTTTTCCGACTTGTTTCATAATTTGGATAATCGGTCACCATGTGTTGTACACCTGGTTAATTCAAATTTTTGTCGCATGAATTTCCTCGTGGAACACTTAGGAATAATGTGTGGGGTTTATTTATAATTTTTTCGGATTTTTTCGATGTGTTTTGGCACATACGATAATGATTTGTATGTTTTAAATACTTTGATATTATGGGAATTATTTATTTCCATTTATTTGAATTTTTATATAGTTAAAATTTCTGGGGTGCTACAGCATTGGTGCCCCTCAAGCCTTCTTCCGTTGTGTTGGAGGTGTGTGCTCTTCTCCCTACCCTCTCTAGTGGTCATTTTGTAGCTCGAGGGATCGTGGGATGGCCGCATCCCCGATCTCGATCTTCTATCAGAAGGTGACGAGCTTCTTGTCACATTCTGGTTGCAACAGAATAACTGTTGCATTCTGCTTGCCCTTCTATTTCCCCATTTCCAGTCTTGGTGGGGGTGGTAATGTCCAAGTTGGTTAGAGGGAGGTCTCCCCAACTTGGCATGGGTTTGTCTTCCAATTGGTGTTTTACCTCCAAGGTTCCTTTGGGTGTGGACCTTGGGGCGGTTCTACCCCAAGGGTTCTACCATCAGATGAGGAACGTGACGGGTCGCGTTCAACATCTGAAGGCGACACCCTTATTGTCACCTTCTTGTTGCGACAGGGTCGTGGTCGCGTGCCCCTTACCGTCAGGTTTCCTTGTTTCCGGGCTTCGCAAGGGTGGTCTGTGCCTAAGTTGGTTAGGGGGAATGTTTCTGCTCCACCTTAAGCACATGACTGGTGTTCCGTGGTTTTTGCTCTGGTCAGGTTGTGGTTGTGGGTGTGGGCCTTGGGGCGTTCTTTCCCAAGGGCTCTATCTTTAGATGAAGAATGTGACAGGCCGATACGTTGCGTTCATCATCTGAAGGTGACACCCTGGCTGTCATTTTCTGGTCGCGATAGGGTCTATATCGCTTTATGGTTCTGCTTGCAATGGGCTTCTTGTCAACTTATGGTTTCTGTGTTGTTGTGCAGTTTTTTCTATATTCTCGAGTTTCTGGCTGAGGCGTTTGTGCCTGTGTTGGCCGACAGTCCTCCTGGGAGTTCCGAGAGGTGTGTCGCGTATGCCTTATGCCTGCTGGGCTTGTCTTGGTTACGAGCCAACTGTATTGTTTGCTTGTTGTGGTTGCTCCGCTTGTTCCCAGTTCGCCTTGATGATCAGATCATCCCCATATAATTTCTTCAATTATATATCCATTTTGGTGATTAACAAAATCCTAACAATTAGTATCTAACAAGTTCTTATGAAGCTTTAGTCACAAGAAATAAACCAGGCAAAATCAAGCAAAGACTTGTAAGTAAATCCTTACATTGTTGTTCTTAATTTTTTAGAGCATGAAATTTCTCTAAGTACACATCGACTCGCTTTGAAGCCATCGATTTCGATCTCAGAACGATTTGCTAAATGATCGTATCGATTTCGATCTCAGAATGATTCGCTAAGTGGTCACATCGATTTCGATCTCAGAACGACTCGCTAAGTGATCGCATCGATTTCGATCTCAGAATGATTCGCTAAGTGGTCGCATCGATTTTGATCTCAGAACGATTCGCTAAGTGATCGCATAGATTTGCTCTCACATCAATTTGGTAAGTGAGAACAACGATTTGCTCTCATATCGATTTTGCTTCACATCAATTTGATAAGTGAGAACAATGATTTGCTCACACATCGATTTGGTAAGTGAGAACAACGATTTGCTCTCACATCAATTTTGTTTCACATCGATTTGATAAGTGAGAACAACGACCTGGTCTCACAACGATTCGATAAGTTCCACATCGATTTGGTATTTACATCGACTCGATAAGTTACACAACGATTTACTTGCTGTAACGATTTGATAAGTCAACATCGACTTGGTCAATATATCGATTTGTTCACAACGACTTGCTCATAACGATGGTATAATGATTTGTGTATATATCGATTTGGTTATGAACGTGCAATGATTCACATGAACAATGATTCATTAACACAACGATTCTATAAGTCATGTTCATATCGATTTCATGAGCTATAACGACTTGATATTTAAATATCTTCACAAGTCAAAGTCATCCCGTGTATTTCTCTGTTATCCATGCATTAAATATAACCGTACATTTCTCTGCACGATGCATGTCCAGATATCTTCTATTCTTATGCTTGTGCATGTAATATCTTTTTTGAAGAGACAAAATAGAATTTCTATTTTGGTGTATTCTCACTCTAACGTTGACTGACAACAAGAGACAGCTTAGCTGTTTACGTTTTAACATTTAATGTGTGCAGGTCTCTGACAGCACAACTCTATACAACGTTGGATAAAGTAGAAGCTGGAGGATATCAAGAAGGATTTTCTTCTTTCGTGCATGGAACGCAAAGAACCGTTGACTGCAAAGGAAAGCCATGCAGTCTAACGTTCTCTGAACTTAGAGACAACAGATACTTCAACGATTACATTTTCAAAAGAAGATACAAATAGAAGACTGGTGCCTACAAAAAGAAGAACACTGTGTGAATTCAAAATCTGCAAGCACCATATAAGAGCTCAAGTCTCACTCCATTGCCTTGTTGTAGCTCTTTGCTCTCTGCGTCTAGTGCAGAACCTTGAGAGAGCTTTTGTGAACTGAGAGTGTTCTTCTTTGTACATCTTCTCCTCTCAGTCTTTGCTTCGGATCAAGTATTGTGCTATTAGCTTGGTCCAGTGGCACATCATCCCTTGAACACTTTTTTGTGTTAATTCCCTTCGTGTGAAGGAAGACCTGGGGGTTCCAGGGTGTTTATTTCCCTTCGTGTTGAAGGATGACCTGGAGGGTTCTAAGGTGTTGTATTCCTCTTCGGGGTGTGAAGAGAAGACCAGCTGTGGCTGGGTGTGTAAGTGTCCTTGAGGGGGACTGTACCCTTGGGTAGTGAATCCTGAGTTGTTGCTCAGGGACTGGACGTAGGACTCTTGTGGAAAGGAGGTCCGAACCAGGATAAAATCTTGTGTAGTGTGATTGCTTGCCTTGTGTTTGTTGTTTACTGTTCACTAACGCTAACAATCAACGAAGTGCTTGTTGTGTGAACGTTTTTGTGGACAGGTTTAGGTAGTCAAATTTTAAAGAATCCCATTCACCCCCCCCCCCCCCCTCTGGGCTTGCTAGCTGGGCAACAAGTGGTATCAGAGCTAGTCTCTTCGACAAAGAAGAAGATCCAACGATCTGAAGAGAAAAGATCAAATTGCAGCCCAAGGTCACTTCGAAGGTCAGTCAGTAAACAGGCCACTGCTGTTCGATGGTGAAGACTACACATATTGGAAAATAAGAATGGAGTTCTTTTTACAAGGACTTGACTATCAGATCTGGTTGATTGTTGAAGAAGGAGATCTTCTGGTCACCAACGACAAAGACAAGTGGACAGAAGATGACAAGAAGAAAATTTCTCTCAACTGCAAGGCCAAGAGCATATTATGTTGTGCTCTCAGCAAGAAGGAATTCAACAGAATCTCCGCCTGCAAATCCACAATGGAGATGTGGGAGAAGCTGAGGATTACCTACGAAGGCACAGACAAAGTAAAAGAAATCAGAATAGATATTCTGGTAACCCAATATGAGAGATTTCAGATGCAACCTGGTGAAACAATTACACAGATGTACAGTAGGTTCACCGACATCACTAATGGATTAGCTGGTCTTGGAAAGACCTATGAAATGGGAGATATGGTCATAAAAATCCTAAGATCCCTACCAGCTTTGTGGACTCCCAAAGTAACGGCAATAGAAGAAGCAAATAACCTGAAGAGAATGTCATTGGAGAAACTCATTGGGTCCCTAATGGCCCATGAGATCAACATGGAGAGGTTGGGAGAGTCTTCGAGCAGAAAGAAGTACATCAATGCTCTCAAGGCAGCAGAAGACACATTAAGTGAAGAGTCAGACAGGGTTGAAAGTGCAGAAGGTAGCGAAGATGAGGAAGCATTCCTTTCTAGAAGATTGCAATGCATACTTGCCAAGAAAAAATATCATTCTGGCAGAAGATACTTTAAGAAAGGAAAAGATCTCAAGAAACCTGAAGTAAAGGACTCAAAGAAATCTGAGCACATATGTTATGAATGCAAAAAGCCCGGACATATCAAGGCAGAATGTCCAAAGCTCAAGAAAACTGAGTTCAGAAAGAAAGACAGCACCAGAAGACCCAAAAGATTTAAGAAGAAAGCCATGACAGCAGCATGGGACAACAGTAGTGACTCGGACAGCGAGTCAAGCTCAAGCAATGAAGAAGAAGAAGAAGCCAACCTGGCATTCATGGCAAACCTCGAAGACAAGGTAACATCAGACTCATCTTTCTCTTCGTGCAATGAATATGATTCTGACAACTTAGAAGAAGCTTTTAATGAACTGTATTGTAAATATAAAGAAGTGTGTAAATCACTAAAAGTCAATAAGAAAAATCTCGCATGCTTAGAAAATACTAATTCAGACTTAAAATCTAAAAATGAACAAATGGAGAAACAAATCACTGAACTAAAAAGGAGAAATTAATTGTTATGCGAAGACTTGAAAATTAAAAATGAACAATTAGCGAGCTTGGAAAACCAAGAAACTGTAAATAAATTAAAACAAGAAGTTAACACTTTAACAACAGAAAATGAAAAATTATTAAGCACACTAGAAAAATTTACTAATGGCAAAACAACATTAATATTAAAAGGTGCTAGACGGTCAGGTAAGAAGAAACATGGATTTTGTTATACTCCTCTCGATAATGAGGAAACAGTAGTATATCATTAAACATATTCAACTCCTAAATTTGTACCTGAACAAGA
This sequence comes from Colocasia esculenta, assembly GCA_014218235.1. Taxonomy (NCBI): domain Eukaryota; kingdom Viridiplantae; phylum Streptophyta; class Magnoliopsida; order Alismatales; family Araceae; genus Colocasia; species Colocasia esculenta. Next base: position 185,110,023 of record CM024753.1, on the reverse strand, counting down.
CACAACATACAAATCAAATTTTAAATATATTCCAACTGAAAAGATAACGGAAATGTCTTGTTGTAGTCATTGCAATAAGTTAGGACACATTAAAGTATCATATCCAACTAAACATAAAATATGGATAATTAAAAGAAAAATTGATGATACTAACCAATTAGGTGTAGACGGTTCATTTCCGCTCTGTCACCGGATCTCTTGGATGCTTACGGATGCCGCCGGACTCTCGTTGGCGATGAAGGGGTCGCCGGTTGACCATGTTGACCCTCCGGTTGACTGAGTTGACTAGAAGGAAAACGAAGCAAACAAGCGAAACGAAGGAGATTTGGTGATCGCCAAGGCCTTACCTGTGCCCAAGGGGTTGATGTGATCACGTCGGTGCAGTGGCCTCGCGTTGCGGGTGATGGTGGGACTTCAACTTCTCCTCCTTCGGCCGGCCAAAGGAGAAGAGCTCCGTAGTCTTCTACGGGTTGTTCCTGCCAAAACAAAGACTCTATTAGACTCTAGGGAGTGTGGTAAATGCTCAAAACGAAGTATGAAAGACCCAAAAGGAAAGTCCCGTACCGGTTGCGGACTTGAGAAGAGGGGTTGCCAAATGCTATGACCACCCTTCTTCCCTCCGTTTTTGGTTGGGAAACCCCTTTCTAGGTGTGTAGGAAGGTGCCCTACGTGCCTAGAGTGAGTGGGAAAGTGTGTGTGGCATGCAAAATGTTAAAATGAGAGGAAAGGAAAAAGAGGAAGAGGAAGGAGATGATCCTCGTTGTTGGCGTTGTTGGCTCCTTGCAAGGGTTCCTCCAGCTCCAAAGTAAGCCTCTTGAACGTCCCAAAGTGAAGAGAGAAAGGAGAGGATGAATGGTAGAAGGTAAGGTGCAAGTTTCTCTCTCTTCTCTCAAAGTGGCAGCATAAGGACGTCCAGCCTCTCCTCCCTGGTTCAGAGGGCTCAAAGGGAGGTTATATAGACAGTGGAGCTTGGGGTTGAGAGCCTTGGATGCTCAAGTGTGAAGAAACACACTTGCACACTTGGCAATCCATGCATTAAAGGTCCAACCAATGGGGGGAGGCCAAGTAGGATTTTTACTGGGTCAATGGGGTGCCTAGGTGGCCCATATACCCGTTGGGAATGGCTACATGCGTTGCATGGCCGAGAGAATGGTGCAAGTGGGCTGGAATCTCGGGGTAGTTGCGCAGACCAGGTAAACCCTATTGACGTCCAGGGATCAGGCCGCCAACCGCATGCAGGCGTCTATGGATGTGGACGCCTACTTGGGTCAACGTCCAGGGAGATTGCCGCCAACCAGAAGTAGGCGGCCATCGATGCTGCCGTCTACATAGGATCCGAGGCTGGTCAACAAATGGTCAAACGAGGCTTAATGGGCCAAAGAGCCTTGCGGGAGATGGGTCAAATCTCGCGTCTACAAATGCCCCTCCGAGACATTCGGTCTTGCAAGAGAGCAGAGTGGACTGAAAGGTTGGTGTCTCGGTAAACAAAGGACGCGGAGATTTAATGAAAGGGCCATCTCCGAGGATAGGAGTTCTAGCAAACCAAACGAAAGAGTCAGACTAGAAACAGATGACGAATCTTCTGAGAGACAAGTAGGGGTAAGAAAAGGGTGATCTACCGTGTAACTACAACTGCGACCCAATGGCAGGGTCCCTGGCATGGCCGTGTTGGACTTTGACTAGTTTCTGGTGTGTCTGAGTCAAAGGAGTTGTAATATGACGGTTGAATCAGGAGGGTCTCATAACCGGAGCTCGTGGGCTCGCTAGCCTAATCAGGACGTCGGTCCCGAATTTAGGAGGTCATGGAGACAAGGAGTTGGTTGATCTCTCAAAGGATTATCAAAAGATTCTAACTGGAATCACATGCTCGAAAATCCTGAAGTCCGGAATTAAGCTCGCGGCTGGCGAAGGCTCAAATGAACTCAATAAGGCTGGAATGATCATTTGTGAAAGACACGGTGGGACAAGTGGAGAAGGGGGGACAACAAAGACCCGATATCAACCTGAATAGTCATGAAGGGCGGACCCAGTAGGCTACCTGAGCTGGGGGAGCCATGGAGCAATCATATGATCGAGGAAAATCACCATTTTTTTTTTAGTGTTAGTAAGAGAATGTTAGCAGTGAAGATGCATGTTGGTGTGGGTTGCCTACCTAAAATGCAAGTTAGCACCAGAGGAAAATTCTAAAGGCCATACGGATAACTGAGAGATCGCAAACCCATCATGGTTTTTGGTGAAGGGGAACTCAGGGTTCACGGTCGCCAAGTTATTCACCTCTGGTGGGGTCCTATGTTAGACATACCTGTAACGCTCAAGGCCGCATGAGCGTTCCGAAATTTAAGCGCAGCCTGTGCTTAAAAAATATCTGCAAAACAACTCGAAGCACAAGATAAAGGATAATGGCCATATGAAGAATAAGACATTTAAAAGTATCCGGGGAGTAAACATCCACATCGACGGCCGCCAGCACACCTGTTAACGTCCACATCTGTGGCCGCCAACCTGGAACTGACGTCCGCCGATCTGGACGCCTACTTAACAGCGGATCAGGACAAAAAAATAGGTGATGGGAGTCCATAAGAACTCTACCATCTCCTACCTCCGTCCCTCCTTGCTCCTGTTGCGAACCAGAGAGCTGAGAGTCAGAGAAACACAGCGAAATGGCCTCTTCATCGACCAGACGATCTACAGGCGCAATCCCCGGAGTTCTGAGTGAAGTTTCGGGACACCTGAGCACGCGTCTGACCAAGGGAGAGGTAAGCAATGATTGATTCTATTTTCTCCTGGGCTAAAAACGCCCCAAGCAGTGTTCTTACAAAACCCTTTACTCCCATGCAGGAAATCCCAGCATTCCCGAGCCAAGGCCAGGTACGGGCCTTTTCTTGGCTTGTGAACCTGGTAAATGCCATCACGCTGGACATGCGGGGCTTCGTTGGCATGTGGAATCTGAACTTCATGGTGGTTCTGGCCAAGAACATGAAAGACATGTGGTGGGGATTCGACGCCCTGGGGGCGTTGGTGGAGAGATGGCACCCGCACACGCACACGTTCGTGTTCCAGGGCTTCGAGGCGAGCGTGTTGCTGGAGGAGGTGGAGCTGTTCCTGGGATGGCAGCGGTGCCTGGAGTACGATGCAGCGACTCCTCTCCTCCCGTGGGAAGAGATTCTCACGGACATCGTAAGAGACAAGAAGGAGGTGTTGCGGATGACGAACAAGAACGGGATCTTCCTAGACCGTCTGGCCTGGTGGTTGATCCAGCATGCGAGGGAGATTGGCGGAGAGAGGGCGACCCAGGGATTGACACTCTGCCTGGCTGGTGTCTTCCTATTCCCCACGAGTGGTGATTTCATCCTCTACGAGCACGTTGGAGTACTGTCTCTGCTATGGCGCGGGCAGTCACTTGCCCCTGCAGTGCTGGCCCACCTGTACAGTTCGCTCACCACAATGAGCCTAGGCGGACGCACCTGCAGGAGTTTGTTTCTGCTCCAGGTATGCATGGAAGCTCATTTAAAGTTTGATTTCGCTGAAGCACAACCTACCTCCTCCAGAATCTTCCTTCGGAGTTCGGTGTACTGCAGCAGGGCGTGGTATGAGCCGGAAGATGAGGTCAAGTGTGTGACAGCACACTTGAAGAGCAGAGATGCTTGGAGAGATCATCTGGCATTTCTGGTGATGGATGACTTCATCGTGAGGCCACTGTTCATGAGGAATATTGAGTTCAGAGCAAGGACCAGGGAGGACAGAGATTTGTGGTTGATTGGGGCTGATCGGATGGTGGTGTACCAACCACATCGGTGCCACTGTCAGCTTGGGATTCCACGGGGAATTCCAACTCCATCCAACTGCACTGTTATGATAGTCACCGGGAAGAATGAAAAGATGATGAAGAAAGCCATGAAGACATGGAAGAAATACACAGTGAGCAAGAAGGTGGGATTGGCAGTGCAGGAAACGCCGGACGATGTATGGCAGTATGAGGATTACACAGACACTATTTGCCCCATTTCATGTGACTTTTTCATGGCCCGCAGGGCAAAATGATGTATCTTTCTGTTTTGAATAAGTGTAACACAAATTTGATGAATAAAAGTGAGTTGTATTTGTGTTGAAATAGCTTGAATTGCTTGACTTGTGGAATGTGTGGAATGAAATGGCCTCAAAAGGGTCCAAAAGAGTGTGCTGTGAGAACTGAGTGCGGGGTGATGGGCGTCCACATCGATGGCCGCCAACTCCAGGTAAACGTCGAGGGACTGGTCGCCAACCACTGAGACAGGACATCGACGTCCACATATGTGGCCGTCTATTTCAAACTAGACGTCCCAACATGGTCATCGCCCAGACTTCAAGGTCTGACATTGAAGAGACATTGACGTCCACCACATGGTCAGAGCTTGACGTTAAACCAGGAAACTGTCTTTTTTTGAACCGACGCCCTCTCCCGGGCGCCATTACGCCTTCCAAATGTCGGGAGAGGAAACCGAACCCCTTACCTTGCTTCTAGACTACGATGAGGACAAGGGAGAAAAGAAGCATCATCCGGGGCCGTCGTCAACCAGAGGAGGAAGAGGAAGAGGTGGAGATGGCCACGACGGAGGAGGAGGAAGAAGTGGCGGTGGAGGACGCATCGTAGGGGGAAGAGACCGAGGGAGGAGGTGAGACGGAGGCGGAGGCACCTCAACGGCCCAAGGTAGGCCTCTAAAACCCTTGTTTGGATGTGTTTTTGATTTCGTGAAAAGAAGGGAAAATAGCGGAAATGCCGTCGGGTCAGACAGGAACTTGACGGCAACTTCAGTTGCCGTCTAGTTCTTCCTGGAGTCCAACCCCTTGCCGTCAAGGGGAACTTGACGGCAATGTGTTGGACGTCGATATAGGAACTAAACGGCCACCCCTGGACGCTGACTGATTGTAGACGGCATACCCTGGACGTCAATTGTAAATAAACGGCAGTCGATGCTGACGTCAATGTTTTCTGTGTTTTTGCAGGGCAACGGCCGAATGAGGAGTAGAGTGACCTGAGATTTGTGCTGGGCGTGGTACCAGGCGCTTCTAGAGGCCCAGCAGACTAGGGTGGCCCGGATGGGATTTGGACATTTACTGTCGGTGCGTCCATTCCACGTGGACGTACTGTATCTGGAGGCACTCCGGGAGAGGTGGGAGGAGGATTGCAAGGCATTCATCATGCCTTGGGGACACATGATACCCACATTGGAGGATGTGGCGTATCTGACAGGACTGCCGGTTCAGGGAGAGCTGGTAGTCGGACTGGAGAGGAGGGACTACTATGACGACATAGTAGAGCTGCTGGGGCCAGAGTTTGTGGTTGGGAGGAGGAGACCTATCCGGAGCATCCTGCTCGGATCATTGTCGGAGGCGGTAGGCCTGAGAGGTAGGAGGAGAGGGCCTTTGGAGAGTTTGGATGAGTTCTGTACAGGAGTGAGAGGAGCACTGGATCTGGGGGACAGGAGCGAGGAGCGCTCGATCCGGATCTTCGTCTCTTACTTGCTCGGGCGGCTCCTGTTCTCGACGCAGTCATCTCAGATGAACTGTAAGTTCGAGATGCTATTGCGGGACCTGGAGCAGGCAGGGAGATATGCATGGGGCGCCGCGATGCTGGGACACCTTTTCTCTCTCCTCCCCAACAGCTCGCAGCGCTCTCAGAGCACAGGGGGCTTGACCCCCTTCTTACAGGTACGCAAATTTAATGCTCATCATTGATTTTTCATTGATTAACTGCCTGACTGACAATTCTTTTTGCTGCCTTGCAGATCTGGGGGTACACCCGCTTCCCCATGGGGCGCGGGACACTTGCAGAGGGGCGCCAGACGATCGTGCCTCTCATGACGAGGTGGGAGGTGGCCCCGGACCCTAGGGTCACAGACAGGAGAGCAGGGGATGTGCGGGTCGCACTCGACCACTACCCGCACGAGCAGGTATGAAACCCTCAACTAGTTCTCGCATTCTTTCAATTGCTGCTGCTTTTAATGTTACTGACCAGTGCTTTCTTGTTCTTCCCAGGTAGTGTGGACCCCCGATGTGGGGGAGGCGGACGCCTCGCTCCCGGCGGTGGCGGCGGGCCGGCCCCTTTTTGACCCCCACCTCCTCTTACTGTGCCTCGGGACATGTGAGGTACTGTATTTGGAGTTGGTGGTGCGGACCCTGGGCTGGCACCAGCCGGCCATTGAGGTACCCTCCCTCGGGAGAGAGGGACACTCGCGCCGGCGGTTCTTCGCCGAAGACCGTGACTGGGGAGCAGACCATGGCAGCACAGTTGCGTACTGGCGCGAGGGTGGAGAGCAGGTGGTATGACAGACGACCCTCCTCGACAGTTCAGCGTACATGGAGGATTATCAGGCACGGTACGCTGGACGTCTCTGACTTGACCGGCGAGTGGTGAGTGAAACTTCTAACTTTAAGCTTTGATTGGTGGATTGCCTCACTTGATTCTAACTTTGAAGTGGATTTGGCAGATGCCGGAGTCACAGGCCATCCGCCTTTTGGAGGGGCGACTGGCCGAGCAGGAGGTGGAGCTAACGAGGCTCCGGGCCGAGGTCAAGACACTGGTAAGTAGCATTAACCCTTGAATTTGATTTGATTTGATTCGATTACTGACCAATATATGTGAATGTAGAGGGCGGAACAGCAGAGGGTGCGGGCGAGCCACGACGTAGGGGCGAGCTCGTCCGCCCAGCCAACCAGAGGGGACCTGGCGGTCCGCCTGCAGGAGGCCCTGGATAGGGCGAATGAGCGGATCCAGGAGCTCGAGGCGGAGATAAGACACTGAACCAAACCTGAACACTTGTGATTTGATTTGATTTGACATGTTTGCTTCTTTTGGTGTGCAGCGACAGGCAGGAGGAGTAGCGACCCTCCAGGCACAGGTGGAAGCCCTGCGACTGGATCTGTCGAGGATGGAGGGTCGCATGACCGCGTTCCGAGAAAGTGCGAGGGATGCGGAGGCCGAGAAGATACAGGCCATCGAGGCCCGAGTGCAGGCTGTCGCGGACCTGGAGTTCCTGAAGAACCGGGTGCTGAAGAAGCGTCGGGAGCAGCAGCGACAGACTCAGCAGGAGGCGGCCGGGAGGATGGGGTCCGTGTTCGGGTCTCTTGATGACATCGTGTCATTGGGAGATCCGTCCGTCGGACGAGGAGCGGGAGCACGCCCAAAGGCCTCTACCGCGACGAGACCTCCCGTCCCAGACAGGCGTCGGGAGAGGGAGGAGGAGGAGGTCAGCAGCTCACGTAGGCCGAGGCCTAGCGAGGGTGAGAGGAGAGAGGAATGAGCTTTTGTACCACCAGGGGTATGCCCGTGTCATGATATGTACAGAACTTGATCATTATAGTAGACTTTGTGGACTTTTGTCATTTGCACTTGAATGGTTTGCTTTTGTTCTTTGGTTCCTGCATCCTGTATCCACAACACTTAAAGGAAACATGTTAGTGTAGATCTGTTTTTAGCCCCTTGCCTACGATATACCTTTCTTGAGATCTGGTCAAGGGGCTAATTTCTAATCAAAGATAGGACCATAATAAAATAACTGAAAGGGGAAATATGCACATGCATTTTTTTGGTTTGTTGTTTTCTTGATTTTTTTTGTTGTTTTTGTTTTTGATAAGAAAATAAGGAGAATGTTAGCATATATACATGGTACCACTAAATTTTTTGGATTTTTAATTTTTCTAAAAAAATTTTTTGTTTTTGAGAATAAGGAAAAAAAATTGAGAGAAAATATGTACAACGTGAAATATATACATCAAGGGACTCTCTTTTTGTTGTTTTTGCATTTTTGTATTTTTTTTTTTGATTTTTAGACTCTAAGACACATACTCATCACATGTTGCGGTATAGGGTTTACACGATCTACTTAACCACAGAGGTCAAGAGTAAGGAAGGATGTGCATGAAATCTTTAATGTTGAAAATTGCCCCTAGCCTTCTTGATATTTTCCACTACGGAGGATTTTATACAATCAAAATGCCCCTAGAGAGGGAAATGGGAAGAAAAGTATAGAAAGTCATGTAGAGCTTTTGGTTCAAACTACTTTTTGTTTCCAAACCGACATCCCATATCAAACGGACTTAGTCAACCATTGTTTTCAGGAGAATTCCTCATTTCATTTCTAATTTCTGGGGTGGAGGCATGTACTTTTTGCTACCTCCTTGAGTTGGTCAACCTTTTTCTGGGTACGTACTTTTTGCTACCCTTTTTTGACCTTTTGACTTTTCTTTTCTCCTTTTGAGGCTTGATTTGACATTTTGTCCCTTGCTCTTATTAGTTGCCCCTGTTTTATGGTGACCTTGTCCTTTTAAAAGAGAGTGGGTGGTCCCCTACTCGTAGTTTGTTCCATTTCCAGACACGACCGAGTGGGAAAAGAATAGGGGAAACACATTGACCGGATGAGACCGCCCGAGTGTACTTGTGATTTTCCAGTTAGGGGTAGTACTCCAACATCGTGTGGTGTGTGAATAAATCCTTCCTTACTAGTGGCCACGTGGAAGAGTAAAGAAAGTAGACCCACACCTCAACAAGTGATGAATGACCGACTTGACGGACTGACTGACTGACTAAGGGTAGAATTTCTTGAGGTAGACTGCATTCCAAGGGTGCGTTATCTCAACTCTCTCGGCATCCACTAACCTATAAGCGTTCCTTGAGTATGCTTCTTTGACAACGAATGGACCCTCCCAATTTTCTTGCAATTTGCTCCTGGGACCTGGTGCTTTTAAGATTTTACGCTTAAGGACCAACTCACCCACTTCGAATTTTCTCTCAAGAACTCGTTTGGCATAAAAACGTGCAATTCTCTGACGATAGACTTGTGCATGGTCAACCGCTATCATTCTTCTTTCATCTAAGAGTTCAAGTTGTGCCAACAAGGCTTCCCGACGTTGATCAGGATCAAGTTCGGAATCCAACTGAACTCTAAGCGAAGGGACGAAGATCTCGTATGGGAGTATCGCATCCGATCCGTACGTCAAGGCATAGGGAGTTTGCCCTGTAGGGGTTCGGACCGAGGTGCGATAAGCCCAAAGAGCTTCAACCAAGCGATCTGGCCAGTCAGCATTGTTGTGAGATTTGCATATTTTCTTTATGATTTTAATGAGCATTTTGTTAGTAGCTTCAACTTGTCCATTACCTTTTAGATAATATGGTGATGAATGATGCAAGTTAATGCCATATTTACCCCACATGTCGCGAAGCTCCTGTGAAGTGAATTGCGGTCCGTTGTCGGTGACGATGTCCCGAGGCACGCCGAATCTTGCAAGAATGTTGCGCTTGATGAACTTGACGACCGTTGAAGCTTTGACTTCTATGAATGCTTCTGCTTCGGCCCACTTCGTGAAGTACTCCGTGGCGGTCAGAATGAAGGACTTCTTCCGGACTTCTCTGGTTCTGTCTGCAAGAGGACCGACCACGTCAAATGCCCACATGGCGAAAGGCCATGGTGAGATGAGAGGGTGAAGAGAAGAGGAAGGAGCATGAATTTTGTCACCGTGCAATTGGCATTTAGCACAGTGACAGACAAAATGGCGACAGTCCTCTTCCATAGTGGGCCAATAATAATGTCTTAGCAATTTCTGGGCAATTGCTCTACCATTAACATGACCACCACATTCACCAGAGTGAGCGGCTTCAACAACATCTTGAGATTCGATTTCATCAAGGCAACGGAGATAGACCCCGCTGAGAGACTTTTTGTAGAGAATGACACCTATGATCTTGTAACGCTCCGAGACGCGACGAATTGCCCGTCTATCGGTAGAGGTGGCATAATCAGGGAAGGATCCATCTTTGAGAAAGTTTTCGATGTCAAAATACCAGGGATGGCCATCTTCGAGGTCAATTTCTGGCTCTTTGGAAAGCGTATGGACCTGAAGGGATGGAGAAGGACGCACGAGCTGAGAGAACCACGGATCGACATGGGAAGGGACTCTTAACTTCTGAACAGAGACGGTTTCAGAAGACTTTCCCAAAGGACTGGGAATGGAAGACGCGAGGGAGGCGAGAGAATCCGCTAGGATATTTTGGGCCCTAGGAGTGTGAACTAAGGTGAGATTCCTAAACTGCCGGACTACTTTTCCTACCAACTCTTGGTATGGTTTCAGCTTGGGGTCCCGGGTCTGGTACTTGCTAAGAGATTGACGGAGTATCAACTGTGAATCTCCAATAATCCTTAACTCCTTGACTCCGAGCAATAAAGCCATTTTCAGCCCGACTAGGAGAGCCTCGTACTCAGCCACATTGTTGGTGGCTCGGAAGGTTAACTGATAGGCGTGCGGAATGACTACCCCTTCCGGTGAGAGGAGGACTGCCCCTATCCCACACCCTTTAGAATTGAGCGCCCCATCGAAGTAAAGCACCCACGAAGGTTCACCATCGATAATGGCTCCTAACTCTTCATTGGGAAAGCTTTCATCAACAGGAGAGCATGAAGGTAAGGGGTGGTGGGCAAAATGCTCGGCAATAGCATGCCCCTTTATTGACTTTTGGTTAACGTAGGTGATATCAAATTGATTGAGGAAACTTTGCCACCTCATTAACCGATCAGTCAGGACAGGCTTCTCAAGCAAGTACCGAACAGGGTCCATACGCGCCAGAAGCTTCACTTCATGAGCCAAGAAATAATGCTTCAACTTCTGGGCAACCCAGACGACGGCTGCGCACGTTCTTTCCATGGCGGTGCACTTCTTTTCAGCCTCATTGAATAACTTGGATAAATAGTACACCGCTCTCTCCTTCTTCTCATCGTCGTATTAGGCCAAAACCGCTCCAGTTGAATCTTCTGTGGTTGACACATAGAGCAGTAAAGGCTGACCCGGGACCGGAGGAGCGAGAACAGGGGGATTAAAAAGATAGCTCTTCAGTTCATCAAAGGCCTTCTGACACTTATCGTCCCAATTAAACTTCGCCTCTCCTCTAAGCATCTCGTAGAAGGGCCTACAGCGGATTGAATGCTGGGAGATAAATCTCCGAATAAACTGGAGTCTGCCAATTAGCCCTCTAACTTCTCTGATATTCCTAGGAGGAGGCATGTCAATTATTTCTTTGGCCTTGTTAGGATCAATTTCAATTCCCCGCTTACTTACTATGAACCCAAGCAATTTCCCCGAAGAGACACCAAAGACTCACTTCTTGGGGTTCATCTTAAGATTGTGCTTTCTAGACCTTTGGAGAACTGCCCGGAGGACCTCAGCATGGCCATGTCGAGTCTTTGATTTTACCAAGACATCGTCCACATAGACCTCCATGTGCACATGCATCATGTCATGAAAAATTTCCATCATTGCCCTTTGATAGGTTGCTCCCGCATTCTTCAATCCGAAGGGCATGACGACATAACAATAAGTCCCCCAGGGCGTTGTAAATGAAGTTTTCTCCTGGTCTTCCTCCGCCAAGCGAATCTGGTTGTACCCAGAGAAACCATCCATAAACGACAAAAGCTCGAAGCCGGCAGTATTGTCCACTAGGACATCTATGTGTGGGAGAGGGAAATCGTCCTTTGGGCAAGCACGATTAAGGTCACGGAAATCTATACAGATCCTAACCTTACCGTCCTTCTTCATTACAGGGACGATATTAGCTACCCACTGTGAATATAGCACAACCGTAATAAATTTAGCTTTGTGCAACTTGTCAACTTCCTCTTTGATCTTGAGTGCAAGCTTAGGATGTAGCCTTCTCAACTTTTGCTTGACGGCCTTTGCGTCGGCTTTTAGGACCAAACGATGCTCGACCAAAGAGGTATCGAGTCCCGGCATGTCCTCGTAAGACCAAGCAAATCCGTCGGAAAATTCTTTAAGAATAGCTACCAAGGCTTCTTCTTCTTCAACACTCAAGTTGGCACTAATCAAAACTGTCTTCGGGGATTCTTCAGTGCCAAGGTTGACCTCTTTAGTAGGCTCGTCTACAGCCATGGTTGGCTCGTCGAACCTTTTTGTGCCATCCACATAGGAGCTCACTGGGTCCTCTTCTCCTAACCCAGGATCTCCCGACTCACACTCCTCATCAAAATCTAACAAATAAACTCCTAAGCCGTCGTCTACGGAGTCACCTTCTTCAAAATCTGATTCTACGAGAGCAGGGTCCTCAAGAAATTCTGGCACCTGACTTAACTTAGCACATCTCTCAGCCAAGGCCATGACAAAACGGGCAGGAACTTGCCTACCCTTCTCCTTGCGCGTGCATGGCTGAGAGGAACTAGACTCTCCTAGACTTAAACCAGATCCTAGACTAGCCTCTAGACCTGACTCTAAACTAGAATCTAGACCACTATTTACATGACTGCTATGTACAAAACTATGTACAAGGGAAGTGCCCCTAGGGGGGCAAGAGGAAGAGGAACTTAAGACGAAAGCGTCGGCCCCTGGCCGAGCGGAAGAGGTTCCAGAGAGGAAGGGTGCTCAATGGAGACCTCGGATTTCCAATTTTCAAAATTGGCGTTTTTTTTTTGAGTCAAGGCCAAGAACCATGAGTTGCTGACTCAAGGTAGCCTCGACTGGCAAGATGAGGGATGGAGAGAGGACAGGAGGAGAAAGAAGGGGATTAGAGGTGGATGGAGGAACTGAATTGTGTGGCGAGCACACGGCAGTGGAGGGAGATGGAGATGATGGTGATGATGATGGGGGAGAAGGGAGATCAGAGCCAAAGAGGGAGAGGAGACCAAAATCGTCGGAAATGTCTTCTATTTGGGCATCCTCTTCTTCTTCTTCATCCTCACTCTCAGAGCAAGGTATTTCTTCTATTACGGGCTCCCTGGTCCCCAGCTGGGTCGGCCCCTGGACAAAATGCTCCTTTAAAGTCTAGGTAAGGGGTTGATACGGTATAAATGGGTCCGGATGGACAGGGTCTGGGTGGAAACCTAGACCGGCCTTAGGTAACAACCTCCTAATTGCCTGGACGCTCTGGGTCTCCCCTTTTTCATTCGCACCTAACCCGCGGCCATGAACATAGCCAATATTGGCCATTACTTCCCAACCTTTTCCCGGGAGACATGGGACATGGGGTTCTACAGCGGGCTTGGGAGGCTGGCCGAGGTCACAGGGTAAGGGGAAGTCAAAGATTGACATGACAGGTTTCTTCCCTTTATCGGGAATGAATAAGTGCGGCATCTGTTCTGAGGTAATGGCATTGAGGGTCTCCAGAATGGGAATGCTCTTAATCTTGATCACCCGCCCATTGAAAGGAAATTTGAAGCATTGGTGGGCGGTGGAAGGGACCCCTAGAGTTTGTTCTAGCCAAGGACGACCGAGAATGGCCTTGTAGGCCGGATCGACGTCAAGGACTAGAAATTCGGTAGACATGGTGACAGGTCTGACTTCTAGTTTGAGAGCAATCTTGCCTTTGGCAACTCTTTTGGAGTTGTCATAGGCAGCTATGGTGGAGCAACTCTTCTCCAAATTCTCTTCCCCTAAACCCAATTGCTTAAGGGTCTTCATCGGACAGACGTTGATAGATGCCCCGGTGTCGATAAGAGTGGAGTCCACCGAAACCCCCATTGAGGTTGATGGTGAGACAAAGAGGAAGCGAACGACACTCGGGGGTGGCGAGATCCTTGTCCGAGAAAGAGATTGAGGGTCCTTGGGTAAGGGAGAGAATGGCGCCGGTGACCCCACTAGGAGGGAGATCATCATTGACCATGATCTTTTGGAGGAACTGGAGGAGAGTGGATTGATGTGATGGCGACCTCCGAATCAATTCTAAAATAGACACCCTCGCGGGCGTCTTATCAAGATGTTGGAGAATATCATATTTGGTGCCGGCCGGGGGTGGAGGCCCATTATCCTCCTCATCTTGGGATGGCCGCGGAGGTGGAGGAACAATCCGGTTTCGGAGCGTGACATGCACGGCCTCCTGAGACTGAGGACGGATGAGCTGGAGGGGTTGGGAGGATGACTCATTGGCAAGGGGAGTGAGGATAGTGGGATGAGCATCTTGGGGAGGACGGATGAGCACTAATGGTCTCTCCTCTAGGATGGCATCTACCGACGTGGAAGGCTCCTGAGACTCAGTCGTGGGACACAGGTACCATTCTTCGAAACCTTCTACCCCCCACTGTTGTTCTCTCCTCACAACGCGGGGCCCTAGGTGTATCATGGTATGCACATTTTCTTGGGCTCTAGATGAGGAGGGGTTGTTGGTTTGGTGAGTGGGGAGAGGGTTACTGAAAATGCCAAGGTCTTTTTTGGTGTACCTAGACTTGGCTATGGCCACCTTGACGTCATCCCAGTTGATTCTACCTTGGTCATTCATATCATAGACCCAATCACGGAAGGTAAAGCAATTGTTGATGAAGTGACCATGGGTCCTATGGTATGGACAGTACTTGGAGGTGTCTACCCTTGAATTGGTGTTCTCCCTTTGTGGGGGGAGTTGAATTGCGTCACAGGACATGAGGGCGAAGAATACGTCCTCGAGAGTCTCAGGGAGAGGAGGGTAATGCGACCTTTTGGGGCCAGGTCGGGTGTACCCAGAAGGAGGGGGAACAGCGGAGTAAGGCTTGGAGGGGTGAGATGGGAATTGGTGAGGGTTGGAAGAAGGGTTGGAAGGAGGATGGGAGGATTTGTTGGGAGGCCTCAAAGGCTGGCTGCAGGCACTGACAGACTCATTGATGGTCACCCCCTCGGTGGTGGGTGCCGCGGGAGCCTTACGTGCCTTTGGCTTCCCTTCGAAGAAATGTGGGAGAGAGGAGTCCTTGATCTAATTTTCAATCACCCTGGCTCTGTTATAAAGATGTGAGAAGGAAGGGAACTCACTTAGCATTAGAATAGAACGGAGCACAGGGGTGGTGTTGGTGACCAACAAAGTTATGGCTTGGGACTCGGGAATGGGAATGTCGGCTCTCGAGGCCATGGACCTCCATCGATTGGCATAAGTGACAAAGTCTTCGTTCGCCTTCATCTTTTCCGCCACCAAGTCGGGGAGTGTAGGGACTTGAGTGGCCATGTATGAAAAGTGAGAGATGAATCGCTCGGAGACTATGTCGAAATTAACCAGGTCCGACGCGGGTAGAGAGGTAAACCACCTCAAAGCTTCCCCTTCTAACGATTGTTGGAAGAGGTAAACTAAGAGAACCCGGTCGTACAGCCATCGGTGGGAATCCATGGTGAACCCGGCTAGATGGTATTGGGGGTCAGAGGTCCCGTCGTACTTGCGGTACTTCGGGGCTTTGAAACCCGGAGGGAAGTAAGCGTTGGGGAGCTTGCAGTAGTTTTGGAGTGAATGAGGTTTGGAAAGGGACAGAGATTCAGCCAAGAGTTTCCGAATAAGACCCTTCGTCTCAGACCGGGACATGGATTCGGATTGAGTGGGAGGAGTGGTTTGGACATAGGATGGGTGGATGGGTGGAGGAATTGGGGTAGAAGTAGGTAAAGGAGTGGGAGGAATAGGAGTGGAGATAGGGATAGGGGATACAGGAATTTGGGAAGGGGTGAGAGGCCTAGGAGCGGGCCTAGATGAGGAAGCATGGAAAGGAGAATGGGCTGGAGGGGAAGGAGAAGCCGCTGCCCGAATGGTATGCTTGGACAGCATAGAAATGATATCGTCGGGCGAATAGCGGGACATGAGTTTGGAAAACTCGGGGTCCTCTTGAGTACTTTGGGGATGAGTGGGGTTGACCCTCACGCTGACCTCCTCATTGTCGGCCTGGGAGGATGATTGGACTGATTCCTCGGGCTGATTGTTAGTGTTTATCATACCGACAACTTCATTGACATTATCATCATACTCAAATGTCGGTTCATTAGCCATATTAACAGGATCCAACCAAGTGTCCATTAGCACACAACCTATGGATTTTAGAATGGTTTAAGTTGAAGTGATTACACTGTTTTCAGCAAAAGTATGGATTTCTACCAAACAACGTTATCAAACAACGTCCCCAAACTTTTAAAGATCAAAGTTGTGTATTTACTTGACTTGATTTAAAAGGCCGTTCTCTCAAGTCTCACTTGAATCCCGGTGAGTAGGTGAGCTAGACAGGGAGGGTAAAGGTCCTCTTGCCCCGTACCGTGAGGGAATCCACGGAATTTAGGGACTTACAGAGTTTTCCTTGGAGCCAACCCGATTTACCCGAGAGGGAATCCCCGAGTAAAAGGTTGTAAACCAAGGAAGGGCTGTCCTAAAATGTGAGGGGAGGCTAGAACAGATGAGAGGAAGGAACCCCCCGTGACTGAGGACTGTTAGAAGCAAACAAGGAGCAAACAGAAAACAAAATCAGATCAAAACAGCCAAAACAACAGTTTCTGTGAAGTAAACGGCATGCAGATGGACGTTCAGTTCATCAGAAATATATTGACGGCATGATCGACGGACGCTGACAGAAAATCAACGACAAGGGATATGGACGCTAAACTACAATTAACGGCAGGAACGCTAGACGTTTACCTGTATAGGCGGCAAGATCTCCTGCCGTCTACCTGGCCGCAGTAAGACCACAGTGCCAGAAGCTTGTCCCACCGTGATCGCCAGAGGAGAGCTGTAGACGGTTCGTTTCCGCTCCGTCACCGGATCTCTCGGATGCTTACGGATGCCGCCGGACTCTCGTTGGCGATGAAGGGGTCGCCGGTTGACCATGTTGACCCTCCGGTTGACTGAGTTGACTAGAAGGAAAACGAAGCAAACAAGCGAAAAGAAGGAGATTTGGTGATCGCCAGGGCCTTACCTGTGCCCAAGGGGTTGCTGTGATCACGTCGGTGCAGTGGCCTCGCGTTGCGGGTGATGGTGGGACTTCAACTTCTCCTCCTTCGGCCAGCCAAAGGAGAAGAGCTTCGTAGTCTTCTGCGGGTTGTTCCTGCCAAAATAAAGACTCTATTAGACTCTAGGGAGTGTGGTAAATGCTCAAAACGAAGTATGAAAGACCCAAAAGAAAAGTCCCGTACCGGTTGCGGACTTGAGAAGAGGGGTTGCCAAATGCTATGACCACCCTTATTCCCTCCGTTTTTGGTTGGGAAACCCCTTTCTAGGTGTGTAGGAAGGTGCCCTACGTGCCTAGAGTGAGTGGGAAAGTGTGTGTGGCATGCAAAATGTTAAAATGAGAGGAAAGGAAAAAGAGGAAGAGGAAGGAGATGATCCTTGTTGTTGGTGTTGTTGGCTCCTTGCAAGGGTTCCTCCAGCTCCAAAGTAAGCCTCCTGAACGTCCCAAAGTGAAGAGAGAAAGGAGAGGATGAATGGTAGAAGGTAAGGTGCAAGTTTCTCTCTCTTCTCTCAAAGTGGCAGCATAAGGACGTCCAGCCTCTCCTCCCTGGTTCAGAGGGCTCAAAGGGAGGTTATATAGACAGTGGAGCTCGGGGTTGAGAGCCTTGGATGCTCAAGTGTGAAGAAACACACTTGCACACTTGGCAATCCATGCATTAAAGGTCCAACCAATGGGGGGAGGCCAAGTAGGATTTTTACTGGGTCAATGGGGTGCCTAGGTGGCCCATATACCCGTTGGGAACGGCTACATGCGTTGCATGGCCGAGAGAATGGTGCAAGTGGGCTGGAATCTCGGGGTAGTTGCGCAGACCAGGTAAACCCTATTGACGTCCAGGGATTAGGCCGCCAACCGCATGCAGGCGTCCATGGATGTGGACGCCTACTTGGGTCAACGTCCAGGGGGATTGCCGCCAACCAGAAGTAGGCGGCCATCGATGCTGCCGTCTACATAGGATCCGAGGCTGGTCAACAAATGGTCAAACGAGGCTTAATGGGCCAAAGAGCCTTGCGGGAGATGGGCCAAATCTCGCGTCTACATTAGGACCCAAAAGAACTTGGGTACCTAATGCTTAATGTTTTTTATGCAAGGAAACCTTCGAGTATCCAAATGGTACTTAGATAGTGGATGCTCAAGGCATATGTCAGGTAACAAGAAGCTGTTCTCTCACCTTGAAGCTGAAGAAGGCACAGTTACATATGGTGACAATGGCAAAGGAACTGTAATAGGTTGTGGATCGGTTGGTAGAAAAGGAAACGCTATCATTGAAGATGTACTTTGTGTGAACGGACTGAAGCACAACTTTATTAGTATCAGCCAGCTGTACGATAAAGGACATCATATCAGATTTCAAGAGTCAAAGTGCAGTATTATGAAAGATGGTGCAGTCGTGTTTGAAGCCAGCAGGGAAAAGAACCTGTATGTACTTCATCTAGAAGACCTGAAAGATCAAGATGTTTGTCTGGCAGCAAACAAAGAGCAGCCAACTGAACTTTGGCACCGAAGACTGGGCCACTGCAGTTTGGATGGCATGAGAAAGTTGATCAAGAGAAGCTTGGTGGAAGTTCTACCCAAGGTTAGTGCAAAAATGAATGGTGTCTGTAGGCCTTATGCAAAAGGGAAGCACACCAAGTCATCCTTCAAGTCAAAGACCGTGGTAACAACCTCTAAACCCTTAGAACTTCTACATATGGATTTATTTGGGCCAATGAGGACCACAAGTCTCAAGGGAAAGAACTTTGGTTTTGTTATAGTAGATGACTACTCCAAGTTTACATGGGTTTCTTTCCTAGAACACAAGGATGATACTTTTGAAAGTTTTGTTAGTTTCAGCAAGAAAGTTCAAAAGGATAAGAAGTATAGCATCATTTATATCCGATCAGATCATAGAGGAGAATTTCAGAATGAGAGCTTTGCAAAATTCTGTGATAGCCAAGGAATAGAACACAACTTCTCAGCACCAAGGACACCACAACAAAATGGAGTTGCTGAAAGGAAGAATAGAACCCTATTGGATATGGCAAGGACAATACTATCAGAATATGATTTGCCAAGATATTTTTGGGCCGAAGCCATCAGCACAGCATGCTATATCATCAACAGAGTAATAATCAGGCCAATCTTGAAAAAGACTTCATATGAGCTATTCAAGTAGAAGAAGCTGAAGATCAGCCATTTCAGGACATTTGGATGTCCATGCTTCATCCACAACAACGACAAAAGGAATATTGGTAAGCTAGACTCCAAATCATATGAAGGTATATTCATGGGGTATGCTTCCAAACCCAAAGGATATAGAGTATTTAACAAATTAACTTTATTAATTGAGCAATCAGTGCATATTATTTTTGATGAAACTAACCCTTCCTTGAGAAAGGAAGTAGATACTGATATTGATGATATAGATGAATTGTCCAAGAAGCTAAAGAACTCATCTATTGAGGATAAGGATGATCCACCTTTGGAAGATCTGCAACAAAAGGATACATCACACGACAATCTTCCAAAGGAATGGAGGTATAAGAAGGATCACCCACTGGACAATATAATTGGAGATCCATCTGTTGGGGTAAGAACAAGAGGTAATGCAATTCCATCTGATTATTTAGCTTTTGTATCTCAAATAGAGCCTAAGACAGTCAATGAGGCACTGTCTGATGAATCTTGGATATTAGCCATGCAAGATGAACTTAACCAGTTCAAGAGAAACCAAGTATGGTCCCTTGTTCCGAGACCATCAGATCATCATGTGATTGGCACCAAATGGGTGTTCAGAGACAAATTGGATGAAGCTGGTGTGATCACTAGAAACAAGGCCAGATTGATAGCTCAAGGCTATTCCCAAGAGGAAGGCATAGATTTCGATTAAACCTATGCACCAGTGGCTAGACTTGAGGCAATTAGGATTTTACTTGCATATGCTTCTGCATTAAATTTAAAACTCTTTCAAATGGATGTAAAATCTATTTTTCTGAATGGTTTTATAAAGGAAGAGGTATATGTAGAACAACCACCTGGCTTTGATGACATGGATTTTCCAAATCACGTTTTTAAGTTGCATAAAGCTTTATATGGTTTGAAACAAGCACCAATAGCATGGTATGAATGTTTAAGTACTTTTTTATTGAACCATGATTTCATTAGAGGAAAAGTAGATAGTACATTATTTGTTAAGTCTAAAGTCAAACATGTATTGCTTGTACAAATTTATGTAGATGATATAATATTTAGTTCTACTGATGAATCTCTTTGCATGTATTTTGAAAAGCTTATGCAGGGAGAATTTGAAATGAGCATGATGGGGGAGCTCAACTACTTCCTCGAATTGCAAATCAAACAAGGAAAGGAAGGATCTCACATCTGTCAAGCCAAGTATACCAAAGAATTACTAAAGAAGTTTGGATTTGAAAACGCCAAGCCACTGTCAACACCCATGAGCACATCATCAAGGCTAGACAGTGACAAAAATAGTACGAAAGTATATCAGAAACTTTACAGAGGTATGATAGGTTCATTACTCTATTTAACAGCAAGCAGACCTGATATATTGTTTAGCGTATGTATGTGTGCTAGGTACCAGGCAGATCCTAAAGAGTCGCATTTAATTTGTGTTAAAAGGATCTTTAGATACTTAGCCAAAACTCATGATCTAGGATTATGGTACCCAAATTTATGTGAAATTAATTTAATAGGATATTCTGATGCTGACTATGCTAGATGCGAGGTAGATAGGAAAAGCACCAGTGGATTTTGTCAATTTCTTACAAGATGTCTGATATCAGGGTCCTCAAAGAAGTAAAATTCAGTAGCACTATCTACAGCTGAAGCTGAGTACGTAGTTGCTGGAAGCTATTGTACACAACTCTTATGGATCAATCAGCAGTTTGAGGATTTTGGACTAAATATCAAGACAATTCCCTTACTGTGCGATAACACCAGTGCAATAAATCTCACCAAGAATCCAGTTCAACATTCAAGGACAAAGCACATTGAGGTTAGGTACCATTTTATTCATGATCATGTAGCTAATGGTAATATAGACATTTCTTTTGTAGATACACAAAATCAGTAAGCAGATATCTTCACAAAGGCCTTATTTGAAGGGAGATTTACTTCTCTTAGAAGGGAACTAGGCATGTGTAAATTGTGAAAGATTTATCTGTATAAAACTGAAATATAAATTATTTCAGAATAACCAAATTTTTTCTCTCCCCTGTAGTTAAGCAAAATCTCATTAAAATATTACTTATTTCTTACTTATCCGAGACGGTTCGATTATTTTTAAAGTATTTATTCCTCTCGAACTGGTCACTTTGTCGTTTTCTGCCATTATGGCGCCTCTTGTTTCGAAAAGTCACTTTATTCTTTTTGATAAAAACCCAAAATCTATGGTACAACGATTCACCCTTCGTCTTCATCTCCTTCAACTTGCTTGAGGCGATACTCTATCGACTCCAGCATCGACTCTCTGGAATTTCAAAGCATCCAACTCCTTCCCGCAAGAAATTTCTTGAGGGCTTCTGCCCCTTTCCTCATTCCAATCATCCAGAAACCTTCCCATTCAAATCCATGGCTGCGTCTAGTGTATCCGGCAGCGTCGGGGGCTATGGAGCTGCGTTTCTCACCGCTGAGCAGCAAGAAAGGTTCACCTCTGTGAAGATCAAGGTATGTGGCAACAAGGCAGTGGACGTTGCAGATTTACAGAAAAATGGAATGGGCAGAATCATTGCAGCAATGGAGAGGATGAAATGGTCGAAGATGGAAACTCTGTCAGAAGTAAGTTATCCTGACCTAGTGAAGGCTTTTTACGTTTGTTTGAAGACTGAGGAGGACGGGTCTTTGACATCCACTGTCAAAGGAACCCAGATTAAGATTACCTATGAACTTTTGGAAACTCTATTTGGAGTGTGCACCACCGGTCATAGTGGAGTTCACACTATGGATATCCAGGCGAAAGGATTAGGGATTGTTGGTCCCAAGTACAGATTGAGGGATGGGAAGATTGACATCAACCAGCTAAATGCTTTCAACCATATTTTGCACTTTATTGTTTGCCAAATTTTGGTCCCAAGGAGTGCCACCTTTTCGACTTGTACAAAGGCGGACTTAGATATGATGTTCTGGGCTATCCAGAACCAGAGCATAAATATGGCAGAGGTTATGATAGAACGGATGAAGTTTGCATCTGCTCAGGTTTGAAACAATAAGTGTAAGCTAAATGTGTCCCTACCATATGCACATCTGCTCACCAAGGTATTTCAACACTCTGGCATCAACTTATTTGGAGCAGTGTCAGAGAAAATGGGGCAGGCAAATCGAAGCAGAAACCTGAAGAAGAGTGGCTTCTCATTGGTGGCTAGAGTATGGACTAAAACTTCAGCCTTAGAAGGCGAGGCCATTATTGGTGAAGCCTTAGAAACCTAGGAAGGCCAAGACCAAGAAATTCAAGAGCAGGCCGCCCAAGAAGAGCCACAAGTAGCAGCAGCAGTACCAGTGGTTCAAGAGGAACCAGCAGTAGCAGCAATGCCTACAGTGCAAGAAGCAGCAACAGATATCAGGGAATGTGTGTCAAACATTCAGGAAGAGCAAGCAGCATGAATTATTCAAGAAATTGTTGAGGATATCAACTCCAGTGAAAGAAGGTTAGAGGATATTCCTCCTGAGCACCTCGATCCTGTAGAGCAATTGCAAGTAATTGTCCCTCCAACTTCTATGGTAGGGTTAGTCCTCAGAAGAGTGCTAGACTCCATTCCAAGCACTCAAAGTGTGCAAGAGGTTGCTATTGTTGAAGAAGCTGTGGCATTAGGCCACATTGCAGATGTTGTGATGGAGGAAGCTCCCATTCAGGGGGAGCAAGAAATTGTAACTGAAGATGTGCAAGTAGAAGATGCTCCAATTCAGGGGGAGCAAGCTGTTGAGAAGGAAGCACAAATCTAGGGGGAGCACACTGCCAATGCTCCCATTGATGATCAGTTCAGAGAAGGCATTGTGGAGAGTGCTTCAGGTGAAGAAGATAATGATGATAATGTGGAGCCCGTTGCAAGGGCAAGCAGCAAAGGGAAAGAAGCAACTTCTGGGATTCCTCTCTTGACCAGGAGGCCTCATTAGAGGCAGAAAAAGAAGAAATTGAAGGTCAATCTAAAGCCCTTAGTTGCTAGAATGGATGAACAAGGAAAGATTTTGTGCTCTGTGCAATCAAATATTCAATCAATTTTCATAAGCCAGAGCACTTCAGCTAAGGAGATGGGAATGGTCAGAAATGCAGTGAGATGGGTGCAAAGTGAGCTCATTAGCATCAAGGAGTCTATAGCCGCACTTGGAGATTTGGTCGGCGCACAGTCCTCAAATGCCCCTCCTGCTCCTTCTCCTGCAGATCCAGTCCGCAATGCTGGGCCATCAGGGCCAGTTTCAGAAGAGCCATCAGGGCCATCAGGGCCACAGGTTGTTGAAAAGGTAGCAACTGAAATGGAAGTTCATGTTGAAACTATGAAGGCTGGGCCACCAGGGCCATCAGAGGATGTTTTTGGGCCAACAGGGCCAGTGGTTTCTGAGGGTGAGATTCCAAGAGTAGAAGAGCCAGCTGTAGCTCCAAAAGCCCCTGATCCTTCATCTCTTGTAACTCCAGCCCCCTCTTCACCACCATCTTCCTCCACAGCACCACCAGCACCTATCCCTTTCAAACAACCCATGCCTCGCTCCATTTCATCTCCAACACCATTTCTTTCTGAATCCTCCTCATCTCTTACCATCTCTACATCCATTCCTCCACCTCCTCCTATCTTTGAAGACCCTCCAACCTCATCTTCCTCTGGTCCTTCATCTGCTGGACCATCCATCATACCTCCTCCTACCCATCAATCCTTTCTTCATCCTCCTACTCCTCCCTCCTTTGTTACCTTTATTCCTGAAGGTGCACAACTTGAAGGTCCCTTTCTCAGGAAATTCGAGGATGAGTTGGAAGTTTCTACAATCCGCTCAGTCCTGGAAGTTGGTTCTCATGTCCACAGAACTGACTCTCTTACTTCTAGTCCTTCCTCTAAAAAGAGGAAACTCTCCAACACTCTTGCTCTTCCCTCCGAACCTAAATTTCCTCCTCTTTGGTTTTCCCTCACTATTGACAATTGAAGGAAACCAATCTATTGTGAATATCTCCAAAAGTGTATCCTTGCCACCATTTTTGGTGTTCTTTTCCTCAATCTAACAGATCACCTCCATATTGTCCTTCCCTATCACCACTTCTCAAAAGTCGATCAATCCAAAATCTTCCAAATGGCTGAATGCAAGTCTGAAGATCAGTGGGCCAAAGGGCACAAGGCTCTCTACAAGAAATTTCTTCTTGCAAAGTCAGATCGGTTTCCACCCGGGATCACCCACTCACTCTCTCTGAGTGGTTTGTCATTCATCACAAGACCACCTGGGCACCTTTTATTCAAAAGGAAGTTAAGCTCATCAGGTATCTTCACAAGCTACCTGAAGTGTAGTTGGGTCTGTTCCAGGGAGCCATTGCTTCGTTAAAAATTGAAAATCCAGTTAATTGCTCATTCAAAGTGGATTTCGCTACCCTGCAAATACCAGATATTGTGTTTCTTCCCAAACTGCATTCTTTGGTCATGGAGTCCTCAGTTGGTCCTGTCATTTTTGAGAGATTTGCTCGTGTCATGGGTAGGATCTCAGCTTAGCAGGGTCGTCTCCCCTCCTTCCAAAGATTCCTCTTCAGAGAATTTCATCTGGGCCATATCTCCTCTGAAGTTCTTGCCCCTCTGCTATCAAAATGTGAAAGACTTTCTCCCACTGACTGGGAAAAGCATTATAACCAGTCAACACTTCAATTGGAAGCCTTGAACAGCTCCTTGTTTAAGGCAGGCAAGCCTACTCTCACAGCTGAAGCCTTTTTGGACTTGAATTCCATCAATCTGGTTCAAGAGCCCTATGATCAGTGGGTCGAGTGGTACAAACTGTTTATGGACTTGAAGAAAGATCTCCTACAGCATCAGATTCACTACCCTATCAAGATCAACTAGTTTCTTCGATTTGCCAGCTTTGGATCTTTCATTTCCTTCAAGGCCTCTCTTGGTAAAGATGAATATGCTACCTTTCTAGAAGCTCAGCGCCAACTTCACATCAAAAGAATACTTCCTAACATGGGGTTATCTTATTCTATTGCTTTTGGGGTTTTTCAGACCTATTTTGAGAAGCAGGAATGCAAGGCTTTGCGCATTATTCAGCGGCATGTCTCTCTTCTGTCTCCTGCTTTCTACCTCCATGTAACCCCTCAAGATAAATAGAATAGTTCTTTGCTCTCTCTCTCTCTCTCTCGTTTATCTCTCTTCTTTGTCTCTGAATGATATCTTTTTGCTTAATGACAAAAAGGGGGAGAACTATAGTATTTCTGAAATACATCTCCTAAGGTTTTTTTTTATTTTTTCTTTCAGAAGCATCTATATTTTTGTTATGTTTTGTCATCACCAAAAAAGGGGAGATTGATGATCAGATCATCCCCATATAATTTCATGAATTATATATCCATTTTGGTGATTAATAAAATCCTAACAATTAGTATCTAACAAGTTCTTATGAAGCTTTAGTCACAGGAAATAACCAGGCAAAATCAAGCAAAGACTTGTAAGTAAATCCTTACATTGTTGTTCTTAATTTTGCAGAGCATGAAATTTCTCTAAGTACACATCGACTCGCTTTGAGGCCATCGATTTCGATCTCAGAACGATTCGTTAAGTGATCGCATCGATTTCGATCTCAGAACGATTCGCTAAGTGGTCGCATCAATTTCGATCTCAGAAGGATTCGCTAAGTGGTCGCATCGATTTTGATCTCAGAACAATTTGCTAAGTGATCGCATCGATTTCGATCTCAGAACGATTCGCTAACTGGTCGCATCGATTTTGATCTCAGAACGATTCGCTAAGTGATCGCATCGATTTGCTCTCACATCGATTTGGTAAGTGAGAACAACGATTTGCTCTCATATCGATTTTCGTTCACATCGATTTGATAAGTGAGAACAAGGATTTGCTCTCACATCGATTTGGTAAGTGAGAACAATGATTTGTTCTCACATCGATTTTGTTTCACATCGATTTGATAAGTGAGAACAACGACTTGGTCTCACAATGATTCGATAAGTTCCACATTGATTTGGTATTTACATCGACTCGATAAGTTACACAACGATTTACTTGCTGTAACGATTTGGTAAGTCAACATCGACTTGGTCAATATATCGATTTGTTCACAACAACTTGCTCATAACGATGGTATAACGATTTATGTATATATCGATTTGGTTATGAACGTGCAATGATTCACATGAACAATGATTCATTAACACAACGATTCTATAAGTCATGTTCATATCGATTTCATGAGCTATAACGACTTGATATTTAAATATCTTGACAAGTCAAAGTCATCCCGCGTATTTCTCTGTTATGCATGCATTAAATATAACCGTACATTTCTCTGCACAATGCATGTCCAGATATCTTCTATTCTTATGCTTGTGCATGTAATATCTTTTTTGAGGAGACAGAATAGAATTTCTATTTTGGTCTATTCTCACTCTAACGTTGACTGACAACAAGAGACAAGTTAGCTGTCTACGTTTTAGCATTTAATGTGTGCAGGTCTCTGATAGCGCAACTCTATACAACGTTGGATAAAGTAGAAGCTGGAGGATATCAAGAAGGATTTTCTTCCTACGTGCATGGAACGCAAAGAACTGTTGACTGCAAAGGAAAGCCATATAGTCTAACATTCTCTGAACTTAGAGACAACGGATACTTCAACGACTACATTTTCAAAAGAAGATATAAATAGAAGACTGGTGCCTACGAAAAGAAGAACACTGTGTGAATTCAAAATCTGCAAGCACCATAGAAGAGCTCAAGTCTCACTCCATCACCTTGTTGTAGCTCTTTGCTCTCTGCGTCTAGTGCAGAACCTTGAGAGAGCTTTTGTGAACTAAGAGTGTTCTTCTTTGTACATCTTCTCCTCTCAGTCTTCGCTTCGGATCAAGTATTATGCTATTAGCTTGGTCCAGGGGCACATCATCCCTTGAACACTTTTGTGTGTTAATTCCCTTCGTGTGAAGAAAGACCTGGGGGTTCTAGGGTGTTTATTTCCCTTTGTGTTGAAGGAAGACCTGGAGGGTTCTAGGGTGTTGTATTCCTCTTCAGGGTGTGAAGAAAAGACCAGCTGTGGCTGGGTGTGTAAGTGTCCTTGAGGGGGACTGTACCTTTGGGTAGTGAATCCTGAGTTGTTGCTCAGGGACTGGACGTAGGACTCCTGTGGAAAGGAGGTCCGAACCAGGATAAAATCCTGTGTTGTGTGATTGCTTGCCTTGTGTTTGTTGTTTACTTTTCACAAACGCTAACAATCAACGAAGTGCTTGTTGTGTGAACGTTTTTGTGGATAGGTTTAGGTATTCAAAATTTAAAGAATCCCATTCACCCCCCCTCTGGGCTTGCTAGCTGGGCAACATGCTCGATGCTTGGCACTTGAGGGCTTGTTTCATTCAGAGGTTGTTACCGTTACCTGGGACCCCAGTCCTCGTGTCTGTTGAGGGAGTTCTCCAAGCGGCGAGCGAGCTCGAGTTACAGACTCTGGTAGCAGAGGGGAAAACGGTAGGTGACAGCGGCGTAGAGTCGTTTGTGGAGCTCTTTTAGTTGAGTCTGGGATGTCAGGGTGGTTTGGTTGTTCTTCCAGCATAGATCAGCTAGACCTTCTCACTGCCTCTCTCGGTGTTGGTTCCGGAGCCATGTCGCGGTGTCAGGCGTTGGGCTGCAGCTCGACCGGGTTGCGGTTGTTCGTGTGTGGTGTTCTCTATGGTGGCTCACTGGCCTAACTCTTCTAGGGAGGTTGTAGGCAAAAGTCGGTGGCTAGCGAGTAGAGGGAGTGGCCAGTATGTCCTTCTCTTAGTTTCCAGTGGCGGTGGCTTGGTTGTTGTTGTGGTGACGGCGTTTCCCTCACGTGTTTCCAAGTGTAATCTGTTGCCCTACCTTTCACAGCGGTTATAGCCTGGTCGTGTCTAGTTGCCATGGGCATCGTTAGTCTGGCCTTGTTGGCCTATGCTTATGGTGGCTTCCGCATTGCGTGTTCTCTCGGTGTGCCTTTTGTTGGCCCCAACCATTGTTTTGTAGTTCGTTCTTTGGTGTCGTCCGTGGTGGCACCGGCGTGTGTGGTTTCCTGACCTCGTGGTATGCACAGGGTTCAGGGTGGTTCTGTTGTGGGCCCTCGACCTTGTGGAGGTCTGAGGTGGCTGTGCTTATTGTGAGACTCTGGTCTTACGTGGTTGCTCCAGTGTTCTGTGAGCTCTTTGTCTCGGCGTGTGTGTGTCGAGAGTTGCTTCCGCATCATGTCTGACTCCACTAGTTCTGTGGGAGTCGTGTGTGGCCCGACCGTGGTTGTTGGTCGTGGCGTTACTCTGTTTCCGTTGTTTATTAGTAGCTGGCTTAGTAGTTTTCCTTAGTTACTTCTTTCTACTGTAGCTGTTTCAGCGTTCTTTGAAGTTCCTGCTGCTCTAGTTGGTAAGGGATTGGTTATCCCTACTGGGCCTTGTTCGCGAGGCTCACCCCCCCACTCTCTTTAGGTAGGGACTCGCTGTCGCAGGAGTTCATTATCGGACAGTTGTGGTGGCAGTTTGTTACGTCATGCATTGCCAACAGTGTGAGAGTGTGAGCGTGAGAGCGCTTGTACCGGTGTAAGATGAGAGTTGCCTTTTTGCAAGTCCTCCGGATATGCCCATTAAGGACTGCACTTTTCTTTCTGTACCTGTACTTTTGGTTAGGACATGTTGTACATATTTCTCTTATTATATACGGACTTTCTTGTTATAGTTATTTGAATTCATTGCTTATCTCAATGGACTAAATTATTGTTGGGATCGAATATTCGGTAATGGCAAAGCTAGAAGGGGGGGTTGAATAGATTTGCAGCGGAAACTAAAGAAATTTAAAAATTACTTCGAATTAAGATATCTATTCAAATAAAACCCCACTGAACAAATGCAATATGTGTGATTAGTGTGTGTGAGCAAATCAATTAGTAGTGTGAGCGAAATCCCTATGCATGCATCTAGCGCAATACAAAGTCAAACCACAATTCAAACCACAGCACAAAGGATTTTTAGGTGGTTCAGAAATCACCTCCAGTGACTCCTACGTCCACCCCTCACACAATGAGGTCACACTACTCAAAACCTTGAGTACAACACACACTGGAGCACGACGACTCCAGAACACCCTTGAGCACAACGACTCAAGACACAACTGAAGTACGACGACTCCAAACCCTTTGAGTATGACGACTCAAAGAAAACTCAGGAGATAGGCACAACGACCTACTCCATAAACCACTTGTGAGTACGACGAGTCACAAGCACATGAGCACAACGGCTCCAGAGCACTAAGGCTCCAAACTAGAGCACTACGGCTCCAAACCTTTGGACCATGAAGGATCCAAGTTCTGCTAGAACAAGCTCAATTAGAGAATAGATCCTCTAGCCCGATCTATCTCAATACAATGATAAAAATAGAATTGACAGAATTAAGTGATCTGTGTAGAACACTTACACAGATCACACAATGAAAAACTGGATGAACACTCCAAGAAAATAAATGAAATAGATGTGACTTGGATGTTCCTCGATGAAGAAAACTTGCAGAAGCTTGGATTGAAGACGCTTGAACAAATTCGATAGAGTTCTTCAATCCATGATGCTCTGCTTCAGTGGCATCCGGATTGCCAGTTCTTCTTCTTCCTTTGTTGATCTTCTGCTCCTCAATCTGATGGTGCTGCTCTGCTCCCTTTCTGGATGTAGATACTTTATCCTCTCGCCTCATCTCTTCTCTTCTTCTTCATGTTCTACTTCTAAACAACACTGCTCTTCTCCCTTTTTGGACGTAGACTCCCTTTTTCCCTTTCTGCAGCCGCCACACCCTTTTCTGGAGATGTCTAGCCTCTCTCTCTTGGAGTACAAGAATCATGGGTATTTATAGCCCCATGTGTCCATGTGGTGCCTTGGGGTGCGTGGGCATAGAAATCTAGGTCAATCCCCTTGATCCCTAAGCAGCCACGTGTCCAGAAAAAATACCATTTTTTAGCTTTAGTCGAAGTGTGTCGACACACAAGCAGACTTTGTCGACACCACTGGCTTCAACTGTTCTGACTACTTCCTGGGACAGTCATCTAGTGTCAACACACAGGTGGACTGTGTCGACACCACTGGTTGCTTCTCTCAGAACATGCTTCTGGGACAGTCAGCCAGTGTCGACACATAGGTGGACTGTGTCGACACCACTGTGACAAATTTGTGTAAACCTGAAAATATAAAGTGTAAACCATTAATACAAGATATTATCATTAAAATGTGTAATATTAAACATCAAAAATATGTTGTTTAAGCATTGTTGTCATATGTATAAAATGTATAACATGTTCAATAAGTCATCATCAAAATCAAGGTATGAGTGATGTTCATTGGTCATCATTAAAATACAACTTTAGGAAATTCCAAAACACACTCAACCCAACATTCTCCCCCTTTTTGATGATGACAAAATATATGAACAATCTCCCAATAGCCTGACTCCCTTGACTGCAATAACTCCCCTTTACCATATTCACCCTTTGAACTTTCTCCCATAAGAAACTTTCTCCCCCTTTTTGACAACATCAAAAAGATAGATAAGAGAGAGAAACAAAGATTGTAGGAGATCAAGAAATGAAATGTTGGAAATGAATTGTCAGAAATAATCAAAATAAGTGAGGCAAAGTGATATTGTCAAATGAGATAAATTATTGTGTTCTTGTTATTGTGCAACAAAGCTTAATCACAAAGACACACTCAACACAAGGTATTGCAAGATATAATGATTTGAATGTAGTTAAAATAATGGTGCAAATGTGAAGTAAAGTGACCTATATGAGTGAGCAGAAGTATTTAACAAGGATGTTAGGAGCTTTAATTTTAACACAATATAGAATAATAGGTCTAAACTCAGTATGCATGAACTTTAGTAAGGTCTTAAGCTTTTCTATCCTGTCAATTTGAATTTCCTTTCATTTTTAGCTGGGAAAGAATACAAGAATAAATTACTTAAATCTCAATTTTTAGTGCAAGAGATCACATTGATCAGATGCAAGACCTCCTGATTACTCAGTGGTTTAACTTTCATTATCTTATACAGAGTTGAAAATTTTTATTTCCACTTTTTGACTCGAAACAAATCAATTTTTAGGTGAGATGGCCCGGTTACTCAGTGGTTCAAGAATTTGCATTGCTCTGTTTGTATCTTTCCATATTGTTGATCATTTTCTTTTGTTGTTTTGCAGGAATATGTTTGCTTTGACCATAAAAGTCATGACTACGAATTTAGAAAAAGTATTCTTAACATGTGGTAAAAATGAAGCTGAAACATGCACATGTTAAATAATAAAGCTACTCATGTGCCTACAAGTGTTTTACAAGTCATTTTAAAGACATTCAGTATTAAGATTGCTTAACCTTGAAATGATAATGAATCTTTGAAATTAAACTAAATGTACAATGAGTTTAATTTCAATGTCTTAATTCTCTCATAAGAAAATAGCACAAGGACTCAAAAATTCTGATGAGTTTGGGGTTCAAGATAGACAAGTAAGGTCAAGGAATATGACAATGACTCCCCCTTTCATGTATCTCCCCCTCACAAGGTGAACATGAAGATTATGGAAGAAATAGGAATGGAATGAAGTGAAAATAGAATGAACAAGAATGTTTCAGAAAAACAAGGCTCCCTCTTAAGAATTGCATAAAAAGAAGGCTCTTGATACTTGGCGGAGACTTATACTCACGCATAGTGAAAGTGTCCAGACAAGCTTGACTTGCCTTTCTTCAAGTCACTATTTAATATACCAAGAATGCCAATGCAGTGTGAGAAGCCTTCATTCTGGAATGAAGCAATATCCAAAGATTTTCAAAGAATCTGTCGACGCAACTGGATCTCATATGTCGACAGTTACAGAAGTAGCAGACTCAATGTTGTCAGAATAACTTTTCAAGAGTAGAGCAGCAGTGAACAACTAGTGTCGACACATGTGTACTATGTGTCGACCTGATCATGATAAAAAAGAATTGGTGTCGACACAAGAGAAGATGTATGTCGACCAGAGCATGATCAAATTCAAGTTTCTGAACTTTTCAAGTTCCAACATGTTTTAACAATTATTTACAGCATTTTTAAGAGCATTTTGCACTTTCCAAAATTTACTCCCCCTTAACATGTGCATGGAATGAAAAAAAAAAAATTGTAATCAATTCACACATGATTATGCGTACAATTAGTTTTATGCATAACATGACTTTTGGTACTTGGCGGAGTATTTTACTCACGCATAATGATAGTTTCCAAACAAGCATAACTTGTTTTTCCACATATCATCATTTGATATACTAAGAAGTCAAAAAAGAAGATATGCACAAGGAGCCATGGGCACAGACAAACAAACATGATTTCAATTGTTATGACATAAATTTCTTGTTGAAAGCAGCATTGAAACACATTTCTCATTATTCAGATAAAAATTAAACATTCATTTCAATTCAGACAATTTACATTTGAAATGATAAAGAAATTTTACCTGAACAATCTTCATTTCTTTTTTCAAAGATTTTACCTGTGTTCTCCAATCATTTCTTGCCTTGCACAGTCAATATCTTGAATCCATTTACAATGTATGGCTGTAAGACTCCTCGGCTTGCTGATCAAGCTGATTTTGGGACCCACACTTGCTTGGATCCTACAATGAAATCAATGTTAGAGTTCAATAAAGATTTATGAATCCAAAATGATTTTATTTTTGTATAGATGGGTTTCTTTCATTGATAGAACTATGAGCAGAATTAGTTCCAGATTTTCTTTTTACCTTGCTCAATGCATCTATGTTTTCATAAAGTTTTCTAATTTTTGGATTTTTAATATAAGCAGAAACAGAATGATTTTGTGCAGCATTTCTATGCCTATACACATGGAATTTCTGAACATTTTCAGTATGAATATGATATTTATTCCTATGTGTATGAGCATATGCATTAGACTGGAATTTCTGAGCATGCACAACAAAATCATTTCTGTACCAACAGCCCCTAGAAATATGACCAATTTTATGACAATGAAAGCATTGGACTGATTTGGCTTGTTTTTTGAAATTTTGATTTCTAATCCAGCAATGTTTGGCAAGATGACTAGGTTTATTGCAGTTAAAGCAAATGAGAGTATTTCTTACCTAGTACTTACTTTGGCATGTATGCATTTGTTGGAATCTCCTTTTCCTGTGAGGAGGCATACCATGAGAAGAAGGAGGTACTTTTTGGTGGCTCTTAGCATGATGTGAATTTGGAACTTGCCTTGGAGATTTTTGGACTGATGGAGGAAGTAGATGAATCTTCTTGACAGTAGCATTTTTCTTTTTCTTTGTCTGTTTCTGAACAAGAACTTTCACTAGTTTTTCATTAGAATTAGCAGAGTTCTTGTTTGCAGTAGCTTTAACAAATGTTAATTTTATTTTATTTTCATTTTTCTTATCTCTCACAGAAGCAAGACTTGTGTATTTAGTATTCTTCAATTCATGTTGAAGCTTCTATTTTTCAGCTTTTAATGCAACAACTTCTTTTTCTGAAATTTGAAGCTTGTTTAGCATGACATCCAAACCATTTTTCATCTTGTTCTTTTCATTTTCAAATTGAGCAATTTGTTTTTCCATATCAGTAATTTTATTACTGAAATTGCTACAATCATTATCTAATGGTTTGTCATGTAACAAACATTCAATATTTCTCTTTAAGTGACAATTTTCTTCAACAAGTTGTTTGCATCTTTCAGTTATTTGATGATCATGAGCCATGTTAGAAATCTGTTTGTTTAATTGATCATTGTCAGATTTGAAGTTTTCATTGAGATCAATCAATTCTTCTTTTTCATTTTCCAGATTAATGACTTTTGATTTCAATAGCTCATAGTTATCTTTTAATCTATTCAGGTTATTTTCACAGATTTGGACTTCATCTTCCAAATTCTCTTTCTCAGAATTTAATTTTTCAACTTCATTTTTCAAATTCTCATTTACTTCATAGCAATGTTTTAAAGTCTTTTTCAAGTCTTTATTTTTAGTGTTCAGCTGTACATTAAGATTTTGTATCTTCTCACAGAATTCAAGCAATTTAACCTGAGACATTCCTTCATCTACATCAGAATCAGAGTTAGAATACATAGATGAGTCTGGAGTGGATTTACCTGACCTTGTAGACCCATTTGATTTCTTGTGTTTTGAAGAGGATGAAGAATGCTCTGAGCTCTTAGAATGTGCTGTGAGAGCCACAATTTTCTGAATTGGTGATTTTCTGGATTCATTGAAGTTCTTCTTTGCCATTGAGCATTTGTGAATTCCTTTTGCTCCTTTTCTTTGTACTTCCTCTGAAAAACTTGATGAAAGTGAGATTGGGGATTTCTCTGAAATTATAACAGGAAATTCATGTAGATTAAAGAAATTTGCCATTATACCAAAACTCAAAAGACTATTAGATCTATTCACAGTAAGACAGTGCAACAAGGAATTAGATCTAACAGTTAGAGTGGTTAACCTTCTCTGATACCAATTGTTGGGATCGAATATTCGGTAATGGCAAAGCTAGAAAGGAGGGTTGAATAGATTTGCAGCAGAAACTAAAGCAATTTAAAAATTACTTCGAATTAAGATATCTATTCAAATAAAACCCCACTGAACAGATGCAATATGTGTGATTAGTGTGTGTGAGCAAATCAATTAGTAGTGTGAGCGAAATCCCTATGCATGCATCTAGCGCAATACAAAGTCAAACCACAATTCAAACTACTGCACAGAGCATTTTTAGGTGGTTCGGAAATCACCTCTAGTGACTCCTACGTCCACCCCTCACACAGTGAGGCCACAATACTCAAAACCTTGAGTAAAACACACACTGGAGCACGACAACTCCAGAACACCCTTGAGCACGACAACTCAAGACACAACTGGAGTACGACAACTCCAAACCCTTTGAGTACGACGACTCAAAGAAAACTCAGGAGATAAGCACGACGACTCACTAGCACATGAGCACAACGGCTCCAGAGCACTAAGGCTCCAAACCAGAGCACTACGGCTCCAAACCTTTGGACCACGAAGGATCCAAGTTCTGCTAGAATAAGCTTAATTAGAGAATAGATCCTCTAGCCCGATCTATCTCAATATAATGATAAAATTAGAACTGACAAAATTAAGTGATCTGTGTAGAACACATAGATCACACAATGAAAAACTCGATGAACACTCCAAGAAAATAAATGAAATAGATGTGACTTGGATGTTCCTAGATGAAGAAAACTTGCAGAAGCTTGGATTGAAGACGCTTGAGGGAATTCGATGGAGTTCTTCAATCCACGATGCTCTGCTTCAATGGCATCCGGATTGCCAGTTCTTCTTCTTCCTTTGCTAATCTTCTACTCCTCAATCTGATAGTGCTGCTCTGCTCTCTTTCTGGATGCAGATACTTTATCCTCTCCCCTCGTCTCTTCTCTTCTTCTTCTTCATGTTCTACTTCCAAATAGCACTGCTCTTCTCCCTTTCTGGACGCAGACTCCCTTTTTCCCTTTCTGCAGCCGCCACACCCTTTTCTGGAGATGTCTGCTCTTCTCCCTTTTCTGGAGATAGCCCCATATCCATGTGGGGCCTTGGGGTGCGCGGGCACAAAAATCTTGGTCAATCCCCTTGATCCCTAAGCAGCCACGTGTCCAGAAAAATTCTCATTTTTAAGCTTCAATCGAAGTGTGTCGACACACAAGCAGACTGTGTCGACACCACTTGTAAGACCCGGCTTCCCGTATTTCCGTCCGGTGTCTGGGATGACTGGCCACTAACGCATCTAGGCTGGGTGACACGTTAGTGTCGTGTCGGGGGTGCTCGATGCGATAATCATCCGTGTGGCGATGAGCGTGTGCGTCGCGTCGTTGTCGCGCCCGGTGTCTCCGTCGCGTGTTGGTGTCGTGACCGGTCAACGGGTCGCGACTGCTTTCTGTCACTTCAGTCGTCTGACACCTGTCAGGGTGGCAGGTGTGTCAGTACGGCCTATCGCATTGTCGCGGCGCCCTTGGGAGGCGCATTCTTGTCGCAGTCCATTGACCCGTCGTGTTAAGGTGGTTAACGCGACGGGGGGTCCGCCGCGTCTTGGGAGCCGAAGGCTAAAAGCCTTGGCCGGCACCCCTTCCCCCTCTCTTTCTTCTTCTTCCCTTCTCCCTCTCCCTCTGGCGGTGCTCCGCCTCCCCCTCTCCCCTTCGTGTGTTTCAGGTGAGGTGGAGGACCGTGCGTGGTGCCGTGGCGTCGTGGACCTTGAGTGGAGCGAGGAGGAGGTGGCCAACCGACGTGAAGGGCCCCATTGGGGTTCGTTCTTCGTGAGAGGTAGGGATTTCTTGTGCCCTTCCTGATCTGGGTCGATTGGGAGCCCCTCGGGGTTTATAGTTAGCTTTACTGCTTTCCCCATGCTCCCCTCCCCCTTGTGGTGTGTTTGTATGGTTTGTGGGTGGCCCGGGATTGAGGATCCCATTGGTCTGCCTCTCTGCTGGTGTCGCGACGGCTCGGCGCATCGCGACATCAGAGGAGGCGTTGGCCTGCTTGGGCGCGACCTTATCGCAACACGATTGGCGGTCGCGATAAGGCTGTCGCGCCGCGCTTCCCGGTCGCGACAGGGTTGCTGTCGTGACGCCTTGCCCAGTCGCAACAAGGGCTGTCACGGTGCCCTTCCCTGTCGTAATGGTGTCGCGACGGCCTTGGGGGTCGCGACAGTACCTGTGTTGCCTCGGGTGTTTCCGTGGCCCCGGTTGTGTGTCGGCAGGTGCCCCAGGGTAGGCCTTGCCCTTAGGACCTTCTGGTAGGGAACGCGGATGGTTGCCTTCCTGCGTTCAGTGACCAAAGGTGACACCTTCGTGGCCGTGTCCTGGCAGCGGTGCCAGGAGGGTCGCATCTGTGTAATAATCCATTGATTGGCGGTCAATCGATTATTAGCAGAGCGACGAGTTTTTCGTGTTGCCGGTGGTGTTCCGAGGCTCCGGCTTTTTCTCATGCATGTTTGGTCGTCCGTCGGCCCTTTTGAGGGTCCGTACATGCCTCTCGCTTGCTGGGCTTGTTGTGTATTACAAGCCAGCAGTTCGGCATGGTTTTGTTGTGCTGCCCCGCCTGTTCGCCCAGTGCTTGACACCTAAGGGCTTGTCCCCGATCTGAGAGGTTGTTACCATTTCCTGGGACCCCCGTCCTTGGGCGCCTTCGAGGGAGGTATCAGGGCGACGAGCGTACTCGAGTTGGCAGCCGATAGGGCGGACTCTGGAGTTGAGGGGAAAACAGTGGTTTGGACAGCGGCGCTGAGTCGTTTGCAGGGCTCTCTTGACTAGGCCTAGGGCACTGAGGATGGCCGGAGTTCTACCCGGTGCAGGCTAGTCAGTCGCTTGTCTCACTACCTCTCTTTGCGTTGGTTTTGGAGCCACGTAGTGGTGTCAGGCGTGAGGCCGCAGCTTGGCCAGGCTACGGTGTTGCGTGTATTGTGTGTTTCTATGGTGGCTTTGTCTCGCCCTTGCACGGGGGCGGAGGCAGGAGCTAGGCTAGCGAGAAGAGCGTCCGGACTGTGGGTCCCCCTCTTAGCTGCAAGCAGCGGTGGCTTGGTTGTTGTTGTTGTGACGGCGTTTCCTCACGACGTTTCCAAGTGTTATCCGTTGCCCTAGCATGCACAGCGGTTATAGCCTGGCTGTGCCTAGTTTCTGTGGGCGTCGTTGGTCTGGACTCTTGCAGTCCCGTGCCTCTGGCAGTTTCTGTTTCAGTGTTCTCTCGGTTCCGTGGTCCCGTTCTTGGGTGCCAGTCCGTGGTGGCACCGGCGTGTGTGGCTTCCCGACCTTGTGACATGTCCACAGTCCGGGGTGGTTCTGCTTATGGGCCCTCGACCCTGTGAAGGTCTGAGGTGGTCGTGCTTGAGGTGAGACATCGTTCTCAGTTGGTTGTTCTATGACCTCGACAGGTGTGCCGACGGTTGCTTCCGTTGTGTGCCCGACTCCTTTGGTTTCTGTGGGAGTCGTGTTTGTGGCCCGACCTCGGTTGGTGGTCGTGGCGTCGTACTGTTCTCTTCCGCTGCTTAGTAGTACCATGCTGTAGGTGTTCCTAGCTTTATAGATTTCTAGTGTAGTTTTCCTATTTTTGGAGTTCCTGCTGCTCTGGCCGGTGAGGGACTGGTAATCCCTATTGGGCCTTGTTCGCGAGGCTCACCCCCCCTACTTCCTTCAGCTAGGGGCTCGTCATCACGGGAGCTCGGTGTCGGATGGGTTGCGGAGGCGGCGGCTGTGGCGCCGTGTGTTGTCAGTAGCAGTGAGAGCGAGTGTTGTGAGCTCTTGTACTTGAGTGAGTGGAGAGTTGTGCCTTGCAAGTCCTCGGGGTATACCCCTTAAGGACTGCACCTTTTTCTTGTACCTGTACTTTTACTTGGGACACGTTGTACAGACCTTTGTATATTGTACATATTGTTATAGTTATTTAAATTCGGTACATATCTCACTAGACTAATTCTTCTAACCCTTCCGGGTCTTCGGATCCATGGGTGGCGGCACGACCTTCCGGGGTCCCTGGTGGGGGTCCGAGAGGTGGGATCGTTACAGTTGGTATGAGAGCGAGGAGTCTACTGAGATTTTTAAGGAGTTAATAACTATAGTTGTCCCAAAGAAAGGTACTAGTGTGCTACTAACACCGTCCGACTGGTGTTAGGCTTGTGTTTTCAAATGTTTTGCAGGTGTGCGGTTTCCCTGCATGATTCGTGCTGCAGGTTGTAGTTGTTACTATGCTGCGTGCGTGGCGAGTGTGGTCGCTCGCCGTGTTCGTGCCGTAGCGGCACGGTTGGCGCTGGACTCGCTGGCAGTGGTCTTCCTTGTGTGGAGGACGCTTGCAGGCAAGTCCAAGTGCGGAGCTCCTGGTCGTCTTCGGCGCATCTGAGCATGTGTGCATCACGAAGGCTAAGAGAGCCTACGTGTGGTGTGGCCTTCATCGGTACGGAGTTGTTGTCTGTGGAACCAGTCAAGGTGTTTCTACCTTGTTGGCTACCCCTCTGTTGTTGGGGTGTGTGTTGTGTTGGTCTTGTGTGTGTGATCTCTTGTTTGTGCGCACGGTTGTGTGTTGTGCTCTGCTCAATCGGCATTATTGCTCGAGCTAAGCAGATGTTCTGTGTGTCGTATTGCATCGCTGGTTGAGCGCTACGACACTTGTCTGTGGTTGTTGTCAGCCTGGTTAGGACTGCTTGTGAGCTCTGGGGAGGTGCTCCCAGAGACTTTCTCTGTTGGTTCTGGGGGGAGTGAGGTCTCCGCATAACTGTGTTGTGCTCGTTTCTGGTTGCTGTTGCGTTGCCCTCGAGGTTGAGGTGCATCGCTTGGTTGCCCTGTATGACGGTCCTCGCCGTTCAAACCCGTTAACCTAATAACTTGAGTCCGCCTCCCGCGAATGGGCCGAAGCCTCGCAAGGGATATCAAACCACTAGTCCGTAAAAATATAAAGGAACCAGCTCAAATAAATATAAGATCTATCAATCTCACAAATATTTACATGAATATACATAGCCATAGTACATCTGTAACCAAACTACAATAAAACCTGGGGCATACCCCGAGGTAAACAACAGAAAAGTAATATTACACTGCTGGTGGTGCTGACCCTCCACTGGACGATGGGCGCGAAATCTCTTGATCTCTCTCACCTAGTAGGAGGTAGGGGTGAGCCTCTCGAGTCACTGGCTCAGTAGGGAAACAGAAACCGAGCAAACAAACACAAGTAGCAAAGCAAGAAATACTACGCTAGCAATTTATATTATTATCTAGCAGGATATAAAACTGTAAGTACTACTTACCCTTTGCTGTTTAACAGGAATCAGCGTAAATAAATAAATAGTAAAACCAAATAGGTGTACGAGCTACTGTAGAGAAACGCCACACTCGGGCCACGTCAACTGGTTCGCGACACCAGTTACTGACCCGGACAAACAACACAGGACTACCTCTCAGTCTCGCAGCCACGGACGAAAGGTCCAGCTGTCGCTCCACTAAACAAGTACAAAGAACTGTGGAGTCCAACTAAACCACCACAACCTGCAAGTCACACACCTCGCAGGGCCCATGCCTAGCACCTTTAGGGACTTTGGCCTGAGCTCCCTAAAGTGAGCCATTGGAAAACAGGACTAGCTGGGGGCCAGTACGTCTACTGGTGTCCGTCTCCCCCAACTACTAGAGCACTACAAGTGATAACACAACAAACTCTCTCTAGTCGCTGTCCCATTTCCGTCTTTCCCTCAGCCGGACGTACTACTCAACACAAGAGTGAGGGTGTCCAGGAAGACGACAAGACCTCGTCGGTACCCAGTACCGGGACAAGCCCTGAGCACACACACGTGCCTGGCTCACACAAAACCTGGGGCTCCCAACTGAAGAGGTATCCACAGAAGGCGTCAAACTACATACCACGTACACAGAAACCACGTGCACAATGCACATTCCACATGAAACTCCACACAAACCATGTGAACACCACGTAAACCACACACTACACGCTCCCCAAGCACTGAGAAAGTGCCAATGCACCTTTACTATCATCACATACCACAAACCACACTAAACGGATAATCAAACACTTATGCGCATTCATGAATAAATACATTCGGCTGTTATCGCGACAGGATACTGCGTCGCCTTCATAACGTGACGTATCGCGGTGTTGCGACCTGGTCGCGACGCCAAGGGTCGTCGCCTTAGCAGGTGCGAACCCTAAACCGGGGTCCATCATTCAGATCACCCCAAACTCTTTAAAACCTATGGTTTTCATTCCGTTTTCATGCTTTAATGTGTTCCTACACATGCTATCTAAGGTTTGGAAAGCAGGAAACACATTATCCACCACACACGGGCAATTCACGAATCAAAACACAGGAAATCTCCCTACCTTTGCGAAGAACGCGAAGAACAAAGCTCGTACGACGTTTCCTCCGCTCCACGTAGTGTCCTCACGGTGGAAGCTCGTCAAGCCAAGATCTAACAAGCTGAATCGCCCAAAAATTCCACAGCAAAAACCCCCTAGCCGAGCAGAGCTCCCGTGAACTCTGTTCTGCTAGGGTTTCTTAAAAACGCAATGTAGTTAAGAACGTGACGCTCGTCTAAGTCGCGACCTGAACGCGACACTTTAGCCTATCGCCTTAACCCTGCTGACGTCAGTCCGTGCACCCAACATGCGACACGCGGCAGACATGCAAACGTTCACTTAAACCGGCGGTATCATGAACGCGATGCCATGGTCTGTCGCGATCAAAACGCGACGTCCCTCACTGTCGCGTTAAGAATCGAGAAATAGTGAGCGCTTTGGGCAAAATCTCATAACCTACGGAAAACACCTGCCACACACACGTCATCGGCCACACACTGGCCTCCATAACCACACAAAGATGATTCGAACGGTCGGAACGTTACATTACTATCACCTAAAAAGAAATTTCATCCTCAAAATTTAAAACAAAAGCCAACTATCAAAATTTCAATTCAATACATATGGTACTATCACCTAAAAAGAAATAAAGACTTACTCAAACAAGTATGGATACGCTTTTCTCATTTCTTCCGCTAATTCCCAAGTATCTTCACCACCCTGCCTGTTCTCCCATCTAACCTTTACCAACTCAATTTCTTTGTTCCTGAGCTTTTGAGTTCTGTGGCCTGAAATTTGCACTGGATATTCCAGCATTGACATGTCGGGCTTCAAATCATCTCTTTGATAACTGACAACTTGGGTTGGATCTTTGATATATTTTCTTAACATTGAAACATGAAATACATCATGTGCATCAGTAAAATCTGCTGGCAAATCTAACTTATAAGCTGCTTCACCCATTCTTTCTTTTATTTGAAACGGCCCAACATATCTCGGGCTCAATTTACCTTTCTTACTGAACCTTAATACACCTTTAGTAGGAGACACCTTTAAAAATACATAATCACCAACTTCAAATTGTAATGGTCTACGTCTAACATCTGCATAACTCTTCTAGCGACTTTGGGCTGTTTTCAACTTTTCTTGAATGAATTTTACTGTTTCTGCACATTGACGAACCATTTCTGGGCCCAAAACCTGCCTCTCTCCTACTTCATGCCAATTTAATGGTGATCGGCACGGTCTACCATATAAGGCTTCATAAGGTGCCATCTCAATACTTGAATGATAACTGTTATTATATGCAAACTCAACCAGACCCAAATGACGCTCCCAGATGCCTCCCCACACAAGACAACAAGCTCTCAACATATCTTCAATAGTCTGAATTGTTCTTTCTGTCTGCCCATCTGTTTGTGGATGATATGCTGAATTGTACCTTAGTTCTGTGCCGACTACTCTTTGCAAACTCCTCCAAAAGCCTGAAGTAAATCGAGGATCTCGATCTGAAACTATAGTGACTGGTATTCCATAGAAAGGTACAATCCTTTCTACATATAGCTTAGCTAATCTATCAACTGACCATGTCATGTTAACTGGTAATAATCTGCAGACCTTGGTCAATCTATCCACAAAAACCCATATTGCATTGTGACCTGATGAACTGGGCAAACCAACTATGAAATCCATTGCTATGTCATCCCATTTCCACTGCGGAATGGGTAATGGCTGCAACAATCCTCCCGGTTTCTGATGCTCTGCTTTTATTTGCTGACATACTGCACATCTGGTTATAAACTCTGCAATTTCTCTCTTCATATTTGGCCACCAAAAATGCTTCTTCATATCTTGATACATTTTAGTGCTACCTGGATGGATGGTGTATCTTGATCTATGAGCTTCTTCTAAAACCTTCTATTTAATTTCTATATCTACTGGAACATACAATCGTCCTTTTAACCTGACCACATTATCATGCCCCAAATTTACTTCATCCATTCTGAGAATATCTGCTAAATTGATATCTGCTTTCTGTGCCTCTGCTATCTTCCAGTAAAGAGAAGGCTCCACTGCACTAGTTGCTAATATTGCTCTGCGTTGACTGCTTGGCACATGGAAAGAATTCTCCACCACATCCTCATAGAGTTTCCATTCTCTGATCATAAGTTGATTCATAACTGCTTTTCTGCTCAGTGCATCTGCCACCACATTTGCTCTGCCTGGATGATATGCCAAATTGAAGTTATAATCTTTTAAATACTCCATCCATCGACGCTGCCTTAAATTCAAATCTTTCTGAGAGAAAAATATATTTTAAGCTCTTATGATCAGTAAAAATCTCAAATCTTTCACCATACAAATAATGTCGCCAGATCTTTAATGCAAAAACTACTGCTGCCAACTCTAAATCATGAGTAGGGTAGTTCTCCTCATGCTTCTTCAATTGCCTGGAGGCATAGGCTACCACTTTACTATGTTGCATTAAAACTGCACCTAAACCTCTCTTGGATGCATCTGTAAACAAAATAAATCCACCACTGCCTGATGGAATCTCTAAAACTGGTGCTGATGTCAACCTCTTCTTCAACTCTGCAAAACTGCGCCTGCACTCCGGGGACCACACAAAAGGAACACCTTTCTTGTTAACCTTGTCATTGGTGCTGCTATCTTGGAGAAATCCTGGATAAATCTTCTGTAATAACCTGCCAAACCCAGAAACCTCCTAATTTCAAACACGGTCTTCGGCTCTTCCCATTTCATACTGCCTCAACTTTGGCTGGATCCACTGCAATACCTTCACTTGATATCACATGGCCCAAAAATTGAATCTCCTTCAACCAGAACTCACATTTACTAAACTTAGCAAATAGCTTATGATCCCTTAATATCTGCAAAGTAGTCCGTAAATGAGCTATATGATCTTCTTCTGATGCTGAATAAACCAATATATCATCAATAAAGACCACTATAAACTGATCCAAATACTGATGAAATATTCTATTCATCAAATTCATAAAAGCTGCAGGTGTATATTTGTCAATCCAAAAGGCATCACAACAAACTCATAGTGCCCATATCTGGTCCGAAAGGCTGACTTCTCAATATCCTCTTCCCTGATCCACAATTGATGATATCCTGATCTCAAATCTATCTTGGAAAATACTTTAGCTGACTGCAGTTGATCAAATAAATCATCAATCCTAGGAAGTGGATACTTATTCTTAATTGTAACTTTATTCAACTGCCTGCAATCTATACACATTCTTAAACTGCCATCTTTCTTTCTGACAAATAACACTAGCGCTCCCCAAGGTGACTGACTAAGTCTGATAAAACCTTTTTCTAATAATTCCTGCAACTGCTTTTTCAACTCTTTCAATTCTGCTGGGGCCACTCTATATGGTGCTTTAGAAATGGGTAAACTGCCTGGTTGCAATTCAACTGTAAAATCCACCTCTCTATGCAATGCTAATCCTGGCAACTCATCCGAAAACACATCTGCAAATTCTCTAACCACTGGCACTGAATCTACAGACTTACTAGACTTCATTAAACTAACAAAGCAAGGTACGCTACACATCCTGAATTAATTAACTTCCTAGCTCTAAGTGCAGAAATAATAAACTTGGGAGTGTAAAAAGGCATACCTTGAAATTCAAACACCTCACCACCAGGTCTGCAAAATCTGACTCTCTTCTTTCTACAATCAACCAATGCCCCGTAGGCCTCTAACCAATCCATCCCCAGAATCACATCATATTCTTTCAATGTTAGAGCATACAATCTAACTGGCATCTGATTCCCATGAATCACTATCGGAACATCTTCTAAAAAGCAGGAAGTCAACAAATACCCTCCAGAAGGAATTTCCACTACTAACTCACAAGGCCTTTCTTCTAAGGGAAGTACCATACTATCCAGAAAATCTTCGGAAATAAATGAATGGGAAGCACCCTGATCAATTAATACTCTAGCAGTAAAATCAAAGAAAGGTAGTATACCTTCAATGAGATTGGATGCCTCCGCCTGAGCTCTGGTAACAGCCATCACTCGACCCCGTCCTCCTCTCTGGTATGGTGCACCTCTGCCTTGCTCTGCTGACCGCTGAAAGGGCTGCTGCTGCTGCTGGATTCCTCTACCATAAGTCTGCTCTC
Source organism: Colocasia esculenta (assembly GCA_014218235.1). Taxonomy (NCBI): domain Eukaryota; kingdom Viridiplantae; phylum Streptophyta; class Magnoliopsida; order Alismatales; family Araceae; genus Colocasia; species Colocasia esculenta. The sequence continues at coordinate 185,065,181 of CM024753.1, read as the reverse complement.
GAGAATATGGGTAATTCCTTGCTAAATGTTCTGGCTGCCCACAATTATAACATCTGAAAGCTGGGTATGTCGTCGGCTGCCCTGCCGTACTCTGCTGGGATTCCTCTAGAACCGATGGCCTATAGCCACGACCCTGCTGAAAGCCTCCTTGCTGAAAGCCCTGTTGCCTGCCTCTACTACAGCCTCCTTGAAAGAATTTCTTAATCTGCTTGCCCCATTTTGCTATTCCAGATGATGAAGAAGCTCCAGAAGGTGCTTTCCCTTTACTGATTCCTCCTGACAGTTGGGGATGCTGAAAACTACCTGAGCCTAAACCACCTATCTGAGACTACCCCTGCCTGGCCCGAACAGTCCTCTCAAGTATTGCTGCTCTCTGAGCTGCCTCTTCCACTGTTCTACACATCAATGGAATCACTGCATCTTGCAATTCTGGCCTCAGACCTCGAATAAAATATTCCACCATCATGGTATTATCAGTTACTACATATGGGGCGTACCTGCTCAGGGCTATAAACCTCATCTGATATTCAAGTACCGAAAGATTCCCTTGTTGGAGTGTCCTGAACTGCTCTCTTTTCATTTGCTGAATTTGAATTGGGAAGAAGGAATCATTAAAGACTGACAAAAATTCCGACCATGTAATAGTGTCCTCCGTCCTGCTTGTAAAAACTGTCTACATCTTTAATCGCCACCATTCCTGCGCAAACCCTCGTAGCTGATATGCGGCAAGAATCACTTTATCTTCATCGGGGCACCTCATTATCACAAATACCCTATCGATCTCAAGTATCCAATGCTCGGCTGTATCTGGGTTGGGGCCTCCTGAGTATGTAGGGGGCTGCAATCTCAAAAATCACTCCACAATTACCGTAGTCTCCTCTCCAGTAACTGGTCTCACTGGAACTGTCGGTTGTACAGGTACTACAGGAGGTACCTCTACTCCGGGCGGGGGTGGAACTGGAGGAGCTACTGGTACTGCCTCCTCTGGAAATGGTGGTACTACTGCCGCTGGCTGCACCTGAGGTTGCTGATCCAGTCTTATCCGAATCTCTGTCAAGCTCTCCCAAATTCTCTCTATCATTCTCTGCGTAGGATCCTCTCCTGCCCCTTCTCCTTCACCTCCCACATTTCTCCTTTCGGCCATTACTACTCCTACACAAACATTATTCCACCAATACAATACAAGAAATCAATACAAAACTAGGGTCACCACCAGCAGTGGGTTACAGTAATGACATAGCTATGTAATTTCCAATTCTTTTATATTCTTACAGACCTTGCTCTGATACCAACTATGACGGTCCTCGCCGTTCAAACCCGTTAACCTAATAATGAGCCTAACTCGAGTCCGCCTCCCGCGAACGGGCCGAAGCCTCGCAAGGGATATCAAACCACTAGTCCATAAAAACATAAAGGAACCAGCTCAAATAAATATAAGATCTATCAATCTCACAAATATTTACATGAATATACATAGCCATAGTACATCTGTAACCAAACTACAATAGAACCTGGGGCATACCCCGAGGGAAACAACAGAAAAGTAATATTACACTGCTGGTGGTGCTGACCCTCCACTGGACGATGGGCGTGAAATCTCTTGATCTCCCACACCTGGTAGGAGGTAGGGGTGAGCCTCTCGAGTCACTGGCTCAGTAGGGAAACTCCCCAGAAACCGAGCAAACAAACACAAGTAGCAAAGCAGGAAATACTATGCTAGCAATTTATATTATTATCTAGCAGGATATAAAACTGTAAGTACTACTTACCCTTTGCTGTTTAACAGGAATCAGCGTAAATAAATAAACAGAAAAACCAAACAGGTGTACGAGCTACTGTAGAGAAATGACACACTCGGGCCACGTCAACTGGTTCGCGACACCAGTTACTGACCCGGACAAACAACACAGGACTACCTCTCAGTCTCGCAGCTACGGACGAAAGGTCCAGCTGCCGCTCCACTAAACAAATACAAAGAACTGTGGAGTCCAACTAAACCACCACAACCTGCAAGTCACACACCTCGCAGGGCCCATGCCTAGCACCTTTAGGGACTCTGGCCTGAGCTCCCTAAAGTGAGACAGTAGAAAACAGGACTAGCTGGGGTCTAGTACGTCTACTGGTGTCCGTCTCCCCCAACTATGATTGCGCTACAAGCGACAACACAACAAACTCTCTCTAGTCATTGTCCCATTGCCGTCTTTCCCTCAGCCGGACGTACTACTCAACACAAGAGTGAGGGTGTCCAGGAAGACGACAAGACCTCGTCGGTACCCAGTATCGGGACAAGCCCCGAGCACACACACGTGCCTGGCTCACACAAAACCTGGGGCTCCCAACTGAAGAGGTATCCACGAAAGGCGTCAAACTACACACCACGTACACAGAAACCACGTGCACGATGCTCATTCCACGTGAAACTCCACACAAACCACGTGAACACCACGTAAACCACACACTACATGCTCCCCAAGCGCTGAGAAAGTGCCAATGCACCTTTACTATCATCACATACCACAAACCACACTAAACGGATAATCAAACACTTATACGCATTCATGAATAACTACATTCGACTGTTATTACAACAGGATAATGCGTCGCCTTCATAACGCGACGTATCGCGGTGTCGCAACCTAGTCGCGACGTCAAGGGTCGTCGCCTTAGCAGGTGCGAACCCAAAACCGGGGTCCATCATTCAGATCACCCCAAACTCTTTAAAACCTATGGTTTTCATTCCGTTTTCATGCTTTAATGTGTTCCTACACATGCTATCTAAGGTTTGGAAAGTAGGAAACACATTATCCACCACACACGGGCAATTCACGAATCAAAACACAGGAAATCTCCCTACCTTTGCGAAGAACGCGAAGAACAAAGCTCGTACGACGTTTCCTCCGCTCCACATAGCGTCCTCGCCGTGGAAGCTCGTCAAGCCAAGCTCTAACAAGCCGAATCGCCCAAAAATTCCACAGCAAAAACCCCCTGGCCGAGCAGAGCTCCCGTGAACTCTGTTCTGCCAGGGTTTCTTAAAAACGCAATGTAGTTAAGAACGCGACGCCCGTCTAAGTCGCGACCTGAACGCGACGCTTTAGGCTGTCGCCTTAACCCTGCTGACGTCAATCCGTGCGCCCAGCATGCGACACGCGGCAGACATGTAAACGTTCACTTAAACCGGCGGTATCATGAACGTGACGCCATGGTCTGTCGTGATCAAAACGCGACGTCCCTCACTGTCGTGTTAAGAACCGAGAAACAGTGAGCGCTTTGGGCAAAATCTCATAACCTGCGGAAAACATCTGCCACACACACGTCATCGGCCACACACTGGCCTCCATAACCACACAAAGACGATCCGAACGGTCGGAACGTTACACCATGTGTTCTGGTGAGGTTTCCCAGAACTGTTTGCCGTTGTCCTAGTGAGGGTTTCTCTCAGGACTGTTTCGCGCTCGTTTCTGCTGTTGCCATGCTACCTCAAAGTCTGAGGTGTGCTATGGGTTTGGCTGGTGCGTTCTGGCGAGTTTTCCCAGAGCGGTGCCTTGGTGGTTCTGGTGGAGGTTCTCCCAGGATCTACTTGCATTGCTTCTGCAGTTCTGCTTGCTGCAGTGTTCTCTTTGATGGTATGTATTGTTTGGTCATTGGGTTGTGCATTCTGGTGAAGGTTCTTCCCAGGATCGCCCTTTGTCGCTTCTAGTGGAGGTTCTTCCCAGGAGTGCTCTGTGTTTGTTTTGGGCCACCGTTGTGTTGCCCCTGTGGTTCGAAGTGTGTCGTTCGGTTGGGCTGCGTTCTGGTGAGGTTCTCCCAGGACGGCTCTTGGCGCTTTTGATGGAGGTTCTCCCCAAAGCTGCTCTTGAACCACTCCTATATTTTACCCTTATATTTTGGTGATAACAAAATTTATGATTAATTAATTATTATTAAAAATATTTAATATCATGTTTTTCTTAATAAATATAAATTTATGTGATTAATTAAATATTAAATATATTTAATATCATGTTTTTCTAATAATAAATTAAATATCATGTTTTTCCAATAAATATAAATTTATGACATTATTGTCGTGTGATTTGCACAAAAAAGACAAATCGATGTCCAGTCAATATACATCGATTTCAATTTACAAAGTGTCATAAGGATTCTCTCTCATAAGGATTCGATAAGTGACTCTCATATCGATTCGCTCTCATAAAGATTCAATAAGTGACTCTCATATCGATTCGCTCTCATAACGATTCGCTCTCATAAGGATTCGATAAGTGACTCTCATAACGATTCGCTCTCACATCGATTCGCTCTCATAAGGATTCGATAAGTGACTCTCATATCGATTCGCTCTCATATCGATTCGCTCTCATAAGGATCCGCTCTCATAAGGATTTGATAAGTGACTCTCATATCGATTCGCTCTCATAAGGATTCACTCTCATAAGGATTTACTCTCACATGGATTTGCTTCTCACATGGATTTCATAAGTGAAACATGGATTTCACTTAAACATAGATTTCCTTTATATTCCAAAAAAAAATTTAGCATCTAGTGAAAAAGTCAAATATTCTTGATTTGCGTAATCCTCTATCTTTTTTACAGGAGATCTTTTTGCTTATCTCTCTAGATCTCTTCTTTCCTATCAACGAAAGGGGATTACTTACTACTTCTGGGTGACAACAGGAAACATAGGGGTATGAGCCTTTTTGACAGAAACACTCTTTTAACTAAACACTTTCTTCTATGCTTGTAGACCTCGTAGACCACAAAATATCAGAAGAAAGAGAAGATTAGCAACGGCTAGAACTCCAACGGATTTATTCAAATTGCTCATATAAAAGATGAAGCAAGGCTGGAGAATAAAAAAGAGAGCTTTTCTTGAAGATCTTTGAAGGAGTGTACAACCAGTGAAGAACCTCAACTCCACATACACTCAAAAGAAAGAGAGAAGAGCTCGAGCCAAATCAAGAGAAGCCTTTAATAGCAGGAGTCTTCATGGTTTTCAAGCCTTCCTCTCTTCACACTCTCTGTGTGCATCTTGTAATCTGGAGAGAGAGTCTTTTTGCTGAGAGTTTCTTTTAGTTAGTTTTCATTTGTTCCAACTCTCAGCCGTGTTCTTTCTTTTCTAAGAAAGATCTTTATCCAGCTGTAGGACTGTATACAGTGTAGAACCTAGCTAGGGGTTTGTGTCTAGCTGAACCGCACTGGGGTTTGTACCAGGAGGTTGGCTTTTTGACCTGTAAAAGAAGTGGGCTGCCTTCTTGCTCGAGAAAGAGAAGAAGACCAGCTGGGGTGCTGAGTGTTGTATTGTCCTTGAGGGGGACTGTATCCTTGGTTAGTAAAATCCCAAGAGGTTGCTTGGGGACTAGACGTAGGACTTCCATGTGGGAAGGGCCGAACCAGGATAAATTCCTTGTGTCATTTGTGTGATTGTTTATTTACTTCCGCATTGCTACTCTTCATCACACTAATCTAACCAAACTTTCAAGTGATATTTTTTCTGTGTTTAAGTTTCTATTTCAGATTTCAGAAAAACCTATTCACCCCCCCCCCTTCTAGGTTAGCTTGCTATCGTACCAAAAGGGCCAACAGCTGCTTCATGTTGTTTTGGTCATCGCTGCTCTCTCTCTGTCTAGAGGTGAGCTGTCGTCGTTTCCAGTTGGACTGTCTATGTTACACTCTGCTTGGGCATTGTTGGTCGAGGGATCATGCCCTTGGCTGTTCGTCTAGCTGCTGCATTGGTCAGCTTGTCTCGTTAGTTGTTTCCAAGTTTCTCGATTGTGCTGGTGGGACTGCATGTTCCCGTGGCTCGGATGGTTTGCTTCGTTTCTTGCACCCTGCGTGCTCTCCCAGATGGTGGTCTGGTGAGTGTAGTGGGTGTTTGGCAGGCTGTGCTTCTTGCGGAAGCTTCAGTCTTGCGTTGTGGTTTTTCCCTCTCGCGCGTGGAAGAGACACATTGTGTGTGTCTCCTTCCCCTGTTTTCCATTGGTTACTCGGGGTGGGGATGCTCCACTATGGTAGTGTGTTGTCGGGTGTGCATCGTTGCGACCTTCTGGTGGAGTCATCTTCCCTTGAGTTGTTTTTGGGTTGAGCTGGTTGCTCCCCTCGTGCTGTCGTTTCCTTGTGGCACCGTGGGTCGGTGGACTTGTTCGTGTCGTTTGTCGTTGTGATGGTTTCTTGCTTCCTGCTTGAACAATTTGGGGCATTGGGTCCCTGTTGGTTTGGTGCAAGGTTGTACCGTCTTCCGTTGGGTTGCTACGTGAGCATCATTCCGATGTGCATTTCTTGCTTGGCTTGCTCGTGCAAACATTGTTCCGGTGTATGCTCGATTGTGCCTCGGCTTGTGCCTTGGAGGCTTTTCATGTCATCGTTCTGGTGTTGGGCCTCTCTATCGGTCTCCATAGAGGTGGTGCTTTTTGCTCTTGCGCGCCAGGGAGTCACTGCATTCTTTTGCTCCCCGTGCGACAGAGTCGGTGCTCTGTGTTTTGTATGCTTCTTGGAGCGGACATGAATGTCGCGCTCTTGAAGTAGTTGTCGACTTTTCGTGTGCTTCTCTTGTGGGTCTCTAGTGGAGAGTTCCCTTCGGTGGGCCATGTGTCGTCTTGGGCCATTGGTGCTATTGTGTGTACTCCACCTCGGGCATTTTTCGATGCCTCGTGTTTTTGTGCCTTAAGGGCAGGGACCGGCGTGGCCTATTGTGCCCTCTCAGAATTGTAGTTTTTGTGTGTGGCCTTTGGGCAGGTCTCTTGTGGAGAGTCCTTCCCGTTAGCCCGTTGTGTTGTTTCGGTCGCTGGTGCACCTGTGCTGCACTTCGTTTAGTTTTGGTGCTTTGGTAGCACTGTGTGCTCATGCTCGAGTGTTTTGGTTTTGTGCCGTCTGGAGCCTGGGTGCATTGCGTTGTACCTTGGGTGGCTCCCGGTGCTGGTGATAGCACCGTGTGTTGTGTCGTGTGCCTGTTCGTGAGATTTATGTGTTGTCTCATGACTTCGCTCGGTGTTGGAGACGTCGAGCTTTTCGCCTTTGGGACACTTTGTGCTGGCCTATGCCTCGTGGTCGTACCAATACCTCTGTGGGGTGGCTGCTTTGCCTTGTCTAGGTAGCCCTATCGGTGGTACTCTAGGCTTTGGTCGTGGCATGTGTCTAGGTTTTCCCTCTCGCTTTGGGAGCGAGCGTTTTCGGTTGTGGTACCCTACTTCGGTCTGGGTCTCTTTGAGGTCGACGCGTTGTTGTCGACCTCTGCGGTTGTTTTAGTTTCCGTGTGGTTGTACGTCTTTGTGGTGGTTGGCATTCTGGTACCTGTGCTGAGCCTTGTGTGCGCATGGCGAGTGTACTGCCAACCTTGTTGGTTCTCCGCTGTGCAAGGCGTTGGCAAGTCTAGAAGTTGATGGCGGAGTCTCCTTTCGGTTCGTCTGGTGACAGTGAGGCCTATTGGCTTGCTAGTACGCGACCACGTGGTTTGTCAACGTTGGGAGGTGTCTGGCTTTGGCTTAAGCTCTGACGTCTTTCATGCTTTCGTCGCGGTGTGCCATGTTGTGGAGCGTGTAACTCCCAGTTTTTGTGGCTCCGCATGTGTTTGGTGTCCTTGTCGAACCACGAGGACGATCTGGGTGAGACCTAGTGGTGACAGTGGATATTGTTTTCGCGTGTTGAGGTTTCTCCGCGTGCATTTTTTATCCCTGTTGGACCGCGAGGAAGGTCTGGGTGAGACCTAGTGGTGACAGTGGACGTTGTTCCATGTGTTGCAGATCCTCCGCGAGCGTGATGTTGCTCTGGTTCTCGTCACTTGCGTGGCTTCTCTGTTAGGCTGGTGACCGATGCTAGCTACTGCTAGCACTGTGAGGCAGTTCCCCTGAGACTTGTGGTTGGTTCTCAGGTGTTTCTCGTGTGGTTGTCAGCATCTGTGCACTCTGTCAGGTTTTGCTGGCAACAGAGTGAGTTGCTGACCGGTGTTTCTCGTGTTGTTGTCGGCAACCGCATCCTCTGTCGGGTTTTTCCGGTGACAGAGTGGGTTGCTGGTTGGTTGGTCCCAACAGTGAGGTCTGTTGGTGGCTGCAGCCGTGCGGTTTTCGGATGGCGTTTTCTGCTGTTCGGGCCAGACTTGGCATCGCTCGGCACGTGGGGTTGTCGTTCGTTTGGGCGCCCCACGTGTGCCTGGAGTGAGCTATTGGTTTTCGGCTTGGTGCTCCACCCGTGTTTGGAGCCCGTTGTGCGAGCCGTTGGTTTTTCGGCTTCGGGTGCCCGCGCGCATTTTGCGGTGCGTTTGTTGCCAGGAGGGAGTCGTGTTGAGACTTAGTGGCTTATTCGCGTTGGTCTTACGTTTACTCCTTGTGTTTCGTTTCATGCCTCGGGATCTCTTGGGCTTGCCCCAATTTCGAAGACGAAATTGTTTTAAAGGGGGTAGAATGTAAGACCCGGCATCCCGATTTTCCGTCCGGTGTCTGGGATGACTGGCCACTAATGCGTCCAGGCTGGGTGACACGTTAGTGTCACGTCGGGGGTGCCCGACGCGACAGTCATCCGTGTCACGATGAGCATGTGCGTCGCATCATTGTCGCGCCCAGTGTCTCCGTCGCGTCTTGGTGTCGTGACTGGTCAACGGGTCACGATTGCTTTCTGTCGCTTCGGTCGTCTGACGCCTGTCAAAGTGGCAGGCATGTCAGTACGGCCTTTTGCATTGTTGCGGTGCCCTTGGGGGGCGCATTCTTGTCACGGTCCATTGATACATCGGGTTAAGGTTGTTAACGCGACGGGGCGGTCCGTCGCATCTTGGGGGCCGAAGGCTAAAAGCCTTGGCCGGCGGCCCTTCCCCCTCTCTCTCTTCTTCTTCCCTTCTCCCTCTCCCTCCGGCGGTGCTCCTCCTCCCCCAATCCCCTTTGTGTGTTTCATGCGAGGAGGAGGGCCGTGCGTGGTGCCGTGGCATCGTGGACCTTGCGTGGAGCGAGGAGGAGGTGGCCAACCGACGTGAAGGGCCCCATTGGGGTTCGTTCTTCGTGAAAGGTAGGGATTTCTTGTGCCTTTCCCGATCTGGGTGGATTGGGAGCCCCTCGGGGTTTATAGTTAGCTTTACTACTTTCCCCATGCTCCCCTACCCCTTGTGGTGTGTTTGTATGGTTTGTGAAGGCTCAGGATTGAGGATCTCATTGGTCTGCCTCTCTGCTGGTGTCGTGACGGCTCGGCGTGTCGCGACATCAGAGGAGGCGTCGGCCCACTCTGGCATGACCTTATCGCGACGCGGTTGGTGGTCGCGATAAGGCTGTTGCATCGTGCTTCCCGGTCGTGATAGGATTGCTGTCGTGGCGCGTTTCCAGGTCACGACAGGGTTGCTATCGCGACGCCTTGCCCGGTCGCAACAAGGGCTGTCGCGGTGCCCTTCCCCATCGCGATGGTGTCGCGACGGCCTTGGGGGTCACGGCAGTACCTGTGTTGCCTCGGGTGTTTCTGTGGGCCCAGTTGTGTGTCGACAGGTGCCCCAGGGTAGGCCTTGCCCTTAGGACCTTCTGGTAGGGAACGCGGCTGGTTGCCTCCCTGCATTTAGTGACCAAAGGTGATGCCTTCGTGGCTGTGTCCTGGCAGCGGTGCCAGGAGGGTCGCGTCTGTGTAATAATCGATCGACCGGCGGTCAATCGATTATTAGTAGAGCGATGAGTTTTCCGTGTTATCGATGGTGTTCTGAGGCTCCGGCTTTCTCTCGTGCATGTTTGGTCGGTCGTCGGCCCGTGCGTGGTTTTGTTGTGCTGCCCCGCCTGTTCGCCCGGTGCTTGGCACCTGAGGGCTTGTCCCCGATTTGAGAGGTTGTTACCGTTTCCTAGGACCCCCGTCCTCGGGCGCCTTCGAGGGAGGTATCGGGGAGACGAGCGTACTCGAGTTGGCAGCCGACAGGGTGGACTCTGGAGTTGAGGGGAAAATGGTGGTTTGGACAGCGGTGCTGAGTCATTTGTAGAGCTCTCTTGACTAGGCCTAGGACACCGAGGATGGTCGGAGTTCTACCCGGTGCAGGCTAGTCAGTCCCTTGTCTCACTGCCTCTCTCTGCGTTGGTTCTGGAGCCACGTAGTGGTGTCAGGCGTGAGGCCGCAGCTTGGCCAGGCTGCAGTGTTGCGTGTGTTGTGTGTTTCTGTGGCAGCTTTGTCTCACCCTTGCGCGGGGGTGGAGGCAGGAGCTAGGCTAGCGAGCAGAGCGTGCGGACTGCGGGTCCCCCTCTTGGCTGCTAGCGGCGGTGGCTTGGTTGCTGTTGTTGTGACATCGTTTCCTCACGACGTTCCCAAGTGTTATCCGTTGCCCTAGCGTGCACAGCGGTTATAGCCTGGCTATGCCTAGTTTTCGTGGGCATCGTTGGTCTAGCCTCGTGCAGACCCGTGCTTCTGGCGGTTTCCGTTTCGGGGTTCTCTCGGTTCTGTGGTTCCGTTCTTGGGTGCCAGTCCGTGGTGGCACCGGCGTGTGTGGCTTCCCGACCTTGTGGCATGTCCACGATCTGGGGTGGTTCTTCTTATGAGCCCTCGACCCTATGGAGGTCTGAGGTGGCCGTGCTTGAGGTGAGACGTCGTTCCCACTTGGTTGTTCCGTGGCCTCGGCAGGTGTGCCGAGGGTTGTTTCCGCTGTGTGCCCGACTCCGTTGGTTTCTGTGGGAGTCGTGTGTGTGGCCCGACCTCAGTTGGTGGTCTTGGTGTCGTACTATTCTCTTCCGCTGCTTAGTAGTACCATGCTATAGGTGTTCCTAGCTTTATAGCTTTCTAGTGTAGTTTTCTTGTTTTTGGAGTTCCTACTGCTCTGGCCGGTGAGGGATTGGTAATCCCTACTGGGCCTTGTTCGCGAGGCTCACCCCCCCTACTTCCTTTAGCTAGGGGCTCGTCGTCGCGGGAGCTCGGTGTTGGACGGGTTGCGGAGGCAACGGCTGTGGTGCCGTGTGTTGTCAACAGCAGTGAGAGCCAGTGTTGTGAGCTCTTGTACCTGAGTGAGTGGAGAGTTGTGCTTTTCAAGTCCTCGAGGTATGCCCCTTAAGAACTGTACCTTTCTTCTTGTACCTGTGCTTTTGCTTGGGACACGTTGTACAGACCTTTGTATATTGTACATATTGTTATAGTTATTTAAATTCAGTACATATCTCACTAGACTAATTTTTCTAACCCTTCTGGGTCTTCGGATCCGTGGGTGGCGGCACGACCTTCAGGGGTCTCTAGCGCGGGTCCGGGAGGTCGGGTCGTTACACTGCTGGCTTCAACTGTTCTGACTGCTTTCTAGGACAGACATCTAGTGTCGACACACAGGTGGACTATGTCGACACCACTGGTTGCTTCTCTCAGAACATGCTTCTGGGACAGTCAGCCAGTGTCAACACACAGGTGGACTGTGTCGACACCACTGTGACAAATTTGTGTAAACCTGAAAATATAAAGTGTAAACCATTAATACAAGATATTATCATTAAAATGTGAGATATTAAACATCAAAAACATGTTGTTTAAGCATTGTTGTGATATGTATAAAATGTATAACATGTTCAATATGTCATCATCAAAATCAAAGTATGAGTGATGTTCATTGGTCATCATTAAAATACAACTTTAGGAAATTCCAAAACACACTCAACCCAACAATTATAACCCTTCCGGGTCTTCAGATCTGTCAGTGGTGGCGTGACCTTCGGGGTCCCTAGCAGGGGTTCAAGAGGTCGAGTCGTTATAGATTTGTTCAGGATTGTGAAAAGTGCATGAATGAGAATTGTTGGTTAAAGAAAAAGCAAGTGAAAAGGTTGTTGAACTGGAAGGGATGGAAGGGACTTCTAAGACTAGTTAAGGATTAGTAGTGAGTAAGCAGATGATAGTTTTGGATGGTAAATTGTTGTTGTTAGTAGAAGCATTTGTTATATGTTGCAGTGTCGCAGTGAAATTTTGTGATGTTTTACAGAAATGTTTAGTGTATTGTAGTTAAGGCATGGTAGTGGTATAAGGTTTAAAAGGTAAGTGAAGTCGATGTTATTTTAAGTAACATTTAAAGATTTAGCAAGATCAGACCAGACATCAAGAAAGGTGTTCCAACTTTGAGAATCTGGAATTAAGATTTTTGGTAAAGAGCAGAATGGAAGGAGATAGAGAAAGGCGAATTCAGGAAAGAGAGGAATGGGGAATGTTAGTGTGAGTTGGCAAGGATTTGTAAAGAAACAGATGTGTTAATGATAATTGAATCAAGCTTTAGGCAAGATTTACATTTGGATTACAAGATTATCAGTATCAGTAACCGTGTTATGGCAGTAATGGTTTCAATGAATAAGAATAGAGATGTGGCAGTAAAGCACCTTAAGGCCAGATGAAAGAATATGGAACTTAAAGGGATTGTTTATTTCTATGGAATAGAGCTTAATTGAATAGTGCATATTGTGTAATGAAAGAGAAGAAAGTAGAATATTTTAGGGAATCAATATTAAGGATTTTGAAATTTTCAGTGTCTCAATCAGAGATTTGTGTATGGTCATAAAACAGTTAAATGGTTTTGTTCAATTTAGTTGATTATGGTAGTGGTCAGAAGGTGTGTTTATGATCAGTTAGTATGATATCTAAAAAGAGGTTAAAGAATGATCAGCGGAATGTCAGGAAGTATGAAAAGGCAGTCATGGTAATTGTTCACGAGTAGCTATTTGCAAGGTAAAAGAATGTTACAGTTGTGAGTTAAAGGAATTGAGCGAGGAAAAGGTACAAATGGTTTATGTAAGTGAAAGTAGATCTCAATAAGTGTGAAAGTCAACATGAGTCAGTTAAGAATTAGTTAAATAAGTAGAATAAGAAAGTTTAGAAATTTGTCATACATAGTTTAGAGAATTGCAGTTAATTGAGTACAGGATAAATAAATAGAGCATGTTTTAAGTTACTAGTTGGATAATTAAAACAAGTTAACATGATTTACAGCAGAATGTGTATGGTATTTTCTAGGTAGTCTTGTTCAGTAATGAGAGAAGCGTAGTATTGCAGTGTTATGGTAATGTTGGTCTAGCATATGTTTTGAGACAGGTAGCAGAAAGATTGAATGGAAATAGTACAGATGAAAGAGTCGCATCAAAGGATTAGTGATTTAGTTTAGTTTATGGACTAGAGAACATAGACTACAATATTAAAGATTTGATTGATTGAAGGAGAATTTGAGGTATTTGCAGAGTTGATTGAAAAAGGCAATGGTTCTTGAGCAAATATAAGTTTAAAGCAACGTAAGTAAATAAAATGTTTGAAGAAAAAAAATGATTTCAGATTGGCATGTCAGTTATTGTTAATGCGCCGAATAATGAAATAGTTTGGGTCAGAGAATTGTTACAGAATGGTAATAAGTGTTCTAGATAAATGAATCAGTAGTGAAGGTCAGATAAGTTAGTGAAATATTTGTAAAATTGAGGCAGAATTACAGTCAACAAGAAGCCAGCACAGAAGAATAATGTATTAGAAGTGGATTAGTATGGCGAAATAGTCAAAGGCAGTAGTGTATGATAAAAGATTTTCAGCGAGCAAGATGGCATAGAAAGAGATGTTGCAAACATAGCCAAAAAAATGTGGAAGCAGGTTGAGTCCAAGGAGATAAAATGCTTACAATTGGATAGTATTGCTCGAGCTATGGAAGGAAGTAAAATAGAAAGAGAACAGCAATGAATTGATTAAGGTAAACAAAGCAGAAAATCTAAAGAGCAGTCTGAAGCCATGAAAGGTATCCTTTCTTATTTTGTGAGTGGCTATATTTCTTTTTAGGTGGTAGTCCGACTTACCATAGTTTCTTCCTCAATGTCGAGGATGACATTCCTTTTTAGGTGGTAGAAAGGTAGCGTTATGGCCATACGGATTCGAGTTTAATGGTTGTAGTGTGGTGCTCTTGGTCACTGTGTGGTCATTGAGCCTTGGTTGTGGCCTTCATGCCTTGTGTGGGTGTTGTGGACTGGAATTTCGAACCCATATAACCTTCTGGTTGAGAAGGCAACGGAGTGGGTCATCGCGTTTTGAAACATGATGGATTCCCAAGTTGTTTTGAGTCGTCGCATTTATGTTTTCTGATATCGATTGGCTTGAAGGTGTGGGGAGATTCCATTGCGTTTATGAGTTTGGGTAATCGATTGATCATGTGGCATCGTATCGTGCCGTCGCATTCTGAACGCGAAAACTTACCTTGTCGTGTTCTTGTAGTGAAAGCATCATTTGTCTGTCGTGATTAAGGGTACCGATTGAGGTGTATCGATTGGTGTTCCGATTGGTGAGAAGGCGACGTGTTAGGACGTCATGATTCTTGAGGCGACGTCTGTGTCTGTCGCGTTTTGCCCTTCAAAGTGTGTATTGCTATGTTGGCAGTAAAGGTCCTGTATGGACCTAGCCAAGGTTATTTAGTGATGCTTTGAGCTATTTAAGCTAGTTTAATGTTAGAGTAGTACAAATTAGAGTTAGTAGTCAAGAGTATGTTTGGCTAATAAGTTATGTTAGTCATATTAATTATGCTAGTATATTATGATTATGTGGTTCATGTGTGCAGTTGTTGTATTGCTATGTAGTTGGAGTGGAGGTTATATGATGACCAATGACAAGTAACAGTAGAATGTAGAATATCGTGGTTTATGAATATAGGTTTATGAGTATGTTAAGTATTCATCATAGCTTATATGTCTGCAGAGTTTGGTGGTCCGGCGCCTATTTTGGAATACCTCTCTAGTAAGGTGCCCCAGGTTCTTTGTGAGCCAAGCACGTTGTGCTTGGGGTTTGTCCTAGTATTGTGTGTACTATAGAGGTCTGTGTCGTCTTCCTGGACACCCTCACTCATGTGTTTGTTGAGTAGCTCATCCGGCTAAGGGAAAGACGACAGTGGGGCATTGACTTGTGGTGTGCCAGTGTTCTCTATTCGGTCTCTTGTAGCACACTCGTGGTTAGGGGATGGACACCAGTAGATGTACTGGTCCCCACCTAGTCTTGTGTTTCCAGTGCCTCACTTTAGGGAGCTCAGATTGGAGTCTCTAAAGGTGTGTCAGGCATGGAACTGCATCCCTGTGGTCTACAGTGTGGTGTTGGTTAGTCTCCACAGTTCTCGTTTTTGGAGGTGGAGCCGCAGTTGGACCTTCTGTCTGTGACCGTGAGACTGAGAGGTGGTTCTCGTGTTGAGTTGTCCAAGTTGGATACTGGCATCATGAACCATTAGTCTTTACCCACGTGTGGCGTCATTCCTTCTGACTTGCATTTCTAGTAGTTGTGGTTGTGAGTTGTGACTCAACGGCTATAGTTTCTATTCATTAGTTATGTTACTATGCTAGTGGCGTAGTTGGCTGTCGTGGCTCGTTGTGTGCAGTTTTAGTTGTTGTGGTGGAGTTGTGCTCCATGGACATCATGTTGTACGACCTTCCATGTGTCGTGTTTTTACCCTTTTGTGGGTGTCGACGCTCCGTTCACCGCACCCCGGTGATTGTGGATCCTCCGGAGGCTTCACGAACGTCGCCGCCCCCTCGTCAGCGTTGAAGGCGAGCTATTTGACTTTGTTGACTCCTTGTTGACCAAAAGGAAAAAACAAGAAAATAGCAAAAGAACAGGAGAGGTTGTGATCGCCAGGGCCTTACCTGCACCCAAGGAGTGTTGTGATCACGCCGGTGACGTACCTCGCGCAGCGGACAGTGGTGGGACTACAACTTCTCCCTCTTCGGACGGCCAAAGAAAAAGAGTTCCACGGTCTCGTCCAAGTGTTCCTACCACAAGAGAAAGACTCTATTAGACTCTAAGAAGTGTAGTGAACATCCAAAACGAAGAGAAAAGGCCCAAAAGGAGAGTCCCGTACCGATTACGGGCTTGAGAAGAGGAGTGGCCAAGTGCTATGACCACCCTTCTTCCCTCCGTTTTTGGTTGAAAAACCCCTTTCTAGGTGTGTAGGAAGGTGCCCAACGTTCCTAGTGTGTGTGTGTGAGTGTGTGAATGACATGCAAAACTAATGGAAAGAGAGAAGGGAAAGAGAGAAGGAGGAGGGAGATGATCCTCATTGCTGTGGTTGATGGCACCTTAGTGGACTCCTCCAGCACTTGATGAAGCCTTCAGGACGTTCAAAGAGTTGAGAGGGAGAGAGGAGATAAGGGTTGGAAGCTTTGAGTGAGTTTTCTCTCTCTTCTCTCCAAGTAGTATGGCATGGACGTCCAGTATCTCCCCCCTCCACTTAGAAGGCCAAGGGGGGACATAAATAGGCAGTGGGGTCGGAGCTTCAGAGCTTGGATGCTCAAGTGTGAAGAAACACACTTTCACACTTGGCAATCCATGTGTTTATGCTCAAACTAATGAGGGGAGGCCAAGTAGGATTTTTACTGGGTCAATGGGGTGCCAAGGTGGCCCATATACCCGTTGGGAACGGCTATATGCGTTGCATGGCTGAGAGAATGGCGCTAGTGGGCTGGAATCTCGGGCAGTTGCGCAGACCAGGTAAAACCAAGTTGACGTCAAACGATGCCGCCACCAACCCCAAGCAGGCGTCAACATAGGTGGACGCCACCTAGAGTTGGCGTCCAGGGGGATTGCCGCCAACATGCAGTCAGCGGCAGTCGATGCTGCCGTCTACATGGGATCCGAGGCAAGTCAACAAATGGTCAAACGGGCCTTATTAGGCCATGAAACCATGCGGGGATAGGCCAAATCTCGTGTCTACAAATGCCCCTCCGAGACATCCGATCTTGCAAGGGAGCAGAGCGGACTGAAAGGTTGGTGTCTCTGTAAACAAAGGACGCGGAGATTTTAATGGAAGGGCCATCTCCGAGGATTGGAATTTTAGCAAGCCATACGAAAGATTTAGCCTAGAAAAAATGACAAATCGTCTGAGAGACAAATGTGGATAAGAGGAAGGGTGATCTACCCATGTAACTACAACTGCAACCCAATGTTAGGGTAACTGGCGTTGCCGTGTTAGGCTTTGACTAGTTTCTGGTATGTCTGAGTCAAAGGAGTTGTAATATGATGGTTGAATCGAGGGGGTCTCATAATCGGAGTCCTTCTGGGCTCACTGACCTAATTAGGACGTCTGTCCAGATTTAGGGGTTATGGAGACAAGGGATTGATTAATCTCTCAAAGGACTATCAAAAGATTCTAACTGAAATCAATGTTTGAAAAGCCTGAAGTCCTGAATTAAGCTCATGACTGGCGAAGGTTCAAATGAACTCAACAAGGCTGCTTGACTACTTGTGATATGCACGATGGGACAAGTTCCCGAAGGGGGACAACAAAGGCCCGAAATCGGCTCAAATATAAAAGAGGTACTGACCCGGTAGGCCACCTGAACTAGGGAGCCACAGAGTGATTGAGGAACATCTCCAAAAAAAAATTTTAGTTAGCAAGAAAGCTGTTAGTAGTGCATGCTGGTGTGGGTTTCCTATCTAAAATACAAGTTAGAACCAGAGGAAAATTCTAAGGCCATACGAATAACTGAGAGATCGCAAACCCGTCATTATTTTTGGTAAAGAGGAACTCGGGGTTCACGGTCGCCAAGTTATTCACCTCTGGTGGGGTCCTACGTTAGACATACCTGTGTAACACTCACGGTCGCATGAGTGTTCCTAAGTTGAAGCGGGGCTTGTGCTTAAATATCTGCAAGACAACTTGAAGCACAAGATAAGAATATAATGACCATATAAAGCTTTAAAAATCTCAGGATGTAAACGTCCACCTTGATTGCCACCAAGTTATCGTTAACGTCCACTCTTGTCGCCGCCTACAATAGTAGACGTCAACATATGATTCCGTTAACAGTAAACTGGCGTCCAACGATATAGACGTTTACTTGCCAGCGGATCAGGCCGAAAAAATAGGTATTGGGAGTCTACAAGGACTCTTCTATCTTCTTCCTCCGTCCTCTCTTTCCTCAACTGCGAACCAGTGGGTTTTGGGATAAACTGAAGCAGAAAACATGGCCTCTTCATCGACTGGAAAGTCCACGAGCATGAACCCGCGGATCTTGAGTGAAGTTCCGGGGCATCTGAGCACTAGACTGGCCATTGGAGAGGTAAGTAATGTATTTTTCTGCTCTTGCTTGGGCTAAAAAACGCCCCAAAACTCTATCTGACAGCACTTCTTGATGCAGGAAGTGCCTGCTTTCCCGAGCCAAGGCCAAGTGCGGGCCTTCTCCTGGCTAGTGAATCTGATGAGTGCCATTACTCTAGATATGAGGAGTTTCATTGGAATGTGGAACTTGAATTTCATGGTGGTGCTGGCGAAGAATATGAAGGAGATGTGGTGGGGTTTCGACGCTTTGGGAGCACTCGTGGAGCGGTGGCATCCACATACACACACATTTGTGTTCCAGAGGTTCGAAGCGAGCGTGCTATTAGAGGTGGAATTGTTTCTGGGGTGGAGGCGCTGCTTAGAGTACGATGTGATGACTCCTCTTCTCCCGTGGGAAGATATCCTTATGGACATCGTACAAGACAAGAAGGAGGTGCTGAGGATGACGAACAAACATGGGATCTTCCTGGACCGGCTGGCCTGGTGGTTGATCCAGCATGCAAGGGAGATTGATGGGGAGAGGGCGACGCGGGGACTGACACTCTGCCTGGCTGGTGTCTTCCTATTCCCCACCAGTGGCGACTTCCTCCTCTACGAGCACGTGGGAGTCCTATCTCTGCTATGGCGTGGGCAGTCACTTGCCCCTGCAGTGCTGGCGCACCTTTACAGCTCCCTGACCACGATGAGCCTAGGCGGATGCACATCCGGGAGCTTGTTCCTGCTCCAGGTATGGATGGAGGCTCATTTGAAATTTGATTTTGCTGAGAAGCAACCTACCCCCTCCAGAATCTTCCTTCGGAGTTCAGTGCACTGCAGCAGGGCATGGTATGAGCCGGAGGATGAGATCAAATGCGTGACAGCTCACCTGAAGAGTAGAGATGCCTGGTGAGATCACTTAGCCTACCTGGTAATGGAGGACTTCATAGTGAGGCCACTATTCATGAGGACCATTGAATTTAGAGTTCGAACTAGGGAGGACAGAGACTTATGGTTGATCGGGGCTGATCGGATGGTGGTGTACTAGCCACATCAGTGCCATTGTCAGCTTGGAATTCCACGGGGAATTCCAACTTCATCCTACTGCACTGACATGATTATTTTTGGGAGAAATGAGAAACTGATGAAAAAGGCAAGGAAGACCTGGGAGAGGTACACAGTGAGTAAGAAGGTGGGACTGGCAGTGCAGAAAAATCAGGAAGACATTTGGAAGTATGAAGAATTCAATGACACAATTTGCCCAATCTCCTATGTTTTCTTTATGGCTCGTAGAGCGAAATGATGTCCTTTCCTGCTTTCAATAAGTGTGACACAAGTTAGAATGAATAAACAATGAGTTGCATTGTGTTCAATTGTATTGAATTGTTTGAATTGTGTGGAATGGAGTGAATGGCCTGAATTGGCTTCAAATGGGCTTCAATTATGTTGATTTGAGTGCTCTGTGAAGTATTGAAAACGAATCGTTGATGTCCACATCGATGGCCACCGATGACATATCGACCAGATAAGTGGCCGTTAAGGGCCAGACAGAGAATAGACGACCAGATAAGTGGTCGTCTACTTTAAAGTAGACACCCACACCCCGTCTTTCGCACAAAGTATGGGGTCGAACAGGGACGCCTCGGGGCCAGAGATAGATGGCCAACCTATGGCCGTCAATAGACATCAACGGCCAAACTATGGACGCCAAGAGAAATATAGACCCCTACCCCTGACGTCAACTTCAAAAACCTGCTTTTTACAAACCGACACCTTCTCGGTGCCTTTTCGTCTTTCAAATGGCCGAGTGACGGTTCTTATTGGCCTTTCTTCCTCTTCGCACCTTCCCACTCTCTCAAACCTTCACAAATCTCATTTCTCTTACCCTTTCTTCATTTCTGCCCATCTTTGTGAATCCTCTTTGGACTGTATTCCTCTTGGATGGCGAGGGGAAAGAAACAGACACTCCGGACCCGTCCTCAACCAAGGGAGGAGGAAGAAGAGGCGACGACAGGGGAGGAAAACATGGTGGAGGAAGAGGAAGAGGAGGAGGAGGCCACGGCAGCCGGCGCCGGCGGCGATAGCGCGCCGAAAGGGGACGAAACCGCCGGAGATGGGGAAGAGACGAAGGCGGAAGGGACTCGGAGACACTCACGCTGGCCAAAGGTAGGTTGCCCGAACCCTTAAAAACCTATGTGGATACGTTGTAATCAGTGGAAAAGAGAAGGGAAACAGAGGGGAGTCTGTGCAGTTTAACAGGAACTCAACGTCAACATCGGTTGCCGTTGAGTTTCTGTAAACGTCCAACCCATGCCGTTAAGGTGAACTTGACGTCAAGCGGTGGACGCCTACAAATGAGCTAGACGGCGCACCCATGGACGCCTATTTCTTTTAAACAGCATGCCCTTGCCGTCAACAACTTATTAACGGCAATCGATATTGACTCCCATTTTCTGTGTGTTTTGCAGGGCAAAGGCAGAATGAGGAGCCAGGTAACATGGGATTTGTGTTGGGCCTGGTACCGGGCGCTACCGGAGGCCCAGTAGACGAGGATTGCCCGGATGGGTTTTGGGCATTTGCTGGCAGTGCGGCCCTTCCACGTGGATGTGTCGTACCTTGAGGCGCTAAGGGAGAGGTGGGAGGAGGATTGCAAGGCATTCATCATGCCTTGGGGACATATGATACCCACGTTGGAGGACGTGGCGTATCTGACAGGGCTACCGGTTCAGGGAGAGCCGGTGGTCGGACAGGAGAGGAAGGACTACTACGACGACGTAGTAGAGTTGCTGGGGCCGGAGTTTGTGGCCGGGAGGAGAAAACCGATCCGGAGCATCTTGCTCGGATCGTTGTCGGAGGCAGTAGGGCTGAGAGGGGGGAGGAGAGGACCCCTAGAGACCTTGGACGAGTTCTATGCTCGGGTGCGGAGGTCGATCCAACTGGGAGACCAGAGCGAGGAGCGATCGGTGCGGATCTTCATCGCTTATCTCTTCGGACGGCTCCTGTTCGCAACGCAGTCATCTCAGATGAACTACAAGTTCGTGCTTCTTCTCCGGGACCTCGAGCAGGCAGGATGGTACGCTTGGGGCACCGCGATGCTGGGGCATCTCTTCTCATTCCTCCCCAGCAGCTCGCGGCATTCTCAGAGCACCGGGGGCTTCACCCCCTTTCTTCAGGTATGCAATTTTCTTTCATTTAATGCTCATCATTAAATTAATTTGATAAACTTCCTGACTAACATTTCTTCTTCTTCTTGCAGATCTGGGGATACACTCGCTTCCCCATGGGATGCGGGGTACAGAGGGAGGGGAGCTAGGCCATGGTTCCCCTCATGGCGAGGTGGGAGGTGACAGCGGATCCGAGGGTGACAGACCGGCGCGCGGAGGATGTGAGGGCTGCACTTGACCACTACCCCCATGACCAGGTACACACTTCAACTATCTCTTCTTCTTCCTTTCAATTGCTCTTTTGATGTGACTGACCAGTTTCTCTCTTTCCAGGTGGTTTGGACCCCGTATGTGGGGGAGGCCGACGTGTCCCACCCGGCGGTGGCGGCGGGTCGTCCACTCTTCGACTGCCACCTCCTCCTTCTTTGCCTGGGGACGTGCGAGCCCCTCTACCTAGAGTTGGTAGTACGCACTCTAGGCTGGCACCAGCCGGCCGTAGAGGTACCTTCTCTAGGGAGAGAGGGGCACTCCCGCCGATGGTTCTTCGCCGTAGACTGGGACTGGGGCGAGGAGCATGGGAGCACAGTCGCCTACTGGCGAGAGGGAGGAGAGTGGGTGCTCCGACAGACGGACCTCCAGGACAGCTCCGCGTACCTGGAGAGCTACAGGACGTGCTATGCCGGGCGACTCCGGCTAGACCGGCGAACGGTGAGTGAACTTCTAACTCTATTCCTTGTCATTTAATTGATTAAATTCTAACCTTGAAGTGTGAATGACAGATGCCGAAGTCCCAGGCGATGCGACTGCTTGAGAGGAGGTTGGCGGAGCAGGCCGTGGAGCTAGAGAGGCTCCGCGCGAGATAAGGACGCTGGTAAGCCACATCTCACCAATGATTTGAAATTTTAAATTATTTGATTTGATTTCTGACCAAGGTATGGTGAATGTATAAGGGAGAGCTAGCGAGGGTGCAGTCGAGCAAAGACGCGGGGGCGAGCTCGTCTGCACAGCCGGCCAGAGGGGACCTGGCGGTCCGGCTACAGGAGGCCCTGGACCGGGTGCAAGCGAGGGCCCAAGAGCTCGAGGCGAGGACTCAGGAGCTGGAGTCAGAGGTGAGATACTGAATCACTACCTTTTCTGCACATTATTTGTTTGACCTGACATGTTTGCTCATTTATGTGCAGCGACAGGGAGGAGTGGCCCCGCTCCAGGCGCAGATGGAGAGTCGGCAGCTGGAGTTGTCGAGGGTGGAGGGTCACCTGCTTGAGGCGAGGGAGCGGGAGAAGGAGGCGAGGGAGCAAGAGAGAGAGAGATGCAGAGAGGGTTCGGGCAGAGATTGCCATGAGCTATGAGATTTTGAAGGACCGGGTGCTGAAGGAGCGCCGGGAGCAGCAGCGGCAGGCCCAGCAGGAGGCGCAGGGGAGGACGGGGTCGGCCTTCGCATCACTTGGTGATATTGTGTCCCCGGGGGACCCGTCAGTGGTGCGAGGAGGGCTATGACCCGAGGCGTTGGCGGCAATGAGACCTCCTCTCCCAGATCGGCGTCAGGAGAGAGAGGAGGAGGAGGTGAGCAGCTCACGTAGGCAGAGGCCTAGTGAGGGAGAGAGGAGAGAGGAGTGAGTTGTACTACCAGGGGTATGCCCCTGTCATGATATGTACATAACTTTATCCTTTATAGTGGACTTTTGTGGATTTTGTACTTGTTGTGTTTTGAATGGTTTGCTTTTGTGCTTTGATTCCTGCATCCACAACACTTAAAGAAAAAAAGTTAGTGTAGATCTTTTTTTAGCCCCTTGCCTAAAAGATGTACATTTCTTGAGATCTGGTCAAGGACCTAATTCCTAATTAAAGATAGGAACGTAAATAAAACAGCGAAGGGAAATATGCACATGCATTATTATTTTTTTTTAGTAAGAAAATAAGGAAAACATTAGTATATATACATGATACCACTTTTTTTTTTTGAATTTTCCTGATTTTTTTGTTTTTTTTTTAATAAGAGGAAAGGTATGTACATGGTAAAACTATATACATCGTGAGACTCTTTCTATCTTTTTGTCTTTTTTTATTTTCTATTTTTTTGGATTTTTGGACTCTAAAACACATATTCATCATGGTATAAGGTCCTCATAATCTACTTAGCCACATAGGCCATGAGCAAGGAGGATTGTGCATGAAATCCTTGATATTGAAGACTGCCCCTAGCCTTCTTGATATTTTCCACTATGGAGGGTCTTATAAGGTCAAGTTGCCCCTAGAGGGAGAAATTGAAAGAAATAAATAGAAGGTCAAGTGAGGATTTGGTTCAAACCACTTTTTTTTTCCAAACCAATATTTCACACTAAAAGACTTGGTCAATAATTATTTTCAGGGGTATTTTTCATTTCATTTCTGGGGTGGAGGTACATACTATTTGCTACCTCCTTGATTTGGTCAGCCTTTTTCTGGGTACGTACTTTTTGCTACCCTTTTTTGACCTTCTTGGCTTTTCTTTGCCCCTTTTCGGCTTGATTTATCATTTTGCCCTTTTGCATTTTGTTGATTGCCCCTGTTTATGGTGACCTTGTCTCTTAGGTGAGAGTGGGTGGTCCCCTACTCATGGTCTGCCCCTTTTTCCAAACTTGATCGAGTAAGAAGAGAATAGGGTTATATTGACCAAATTAGACCATTCGAGTGTATTTATGATTTTCCAGCTAAAGAACAGTACTCCAACATCGTGTGGTGTGTGAGGGGACCCTACCTTGCTAATGACCAAGTGAAAAGTAGAGTCTCAGACCCACGACATCGACAAGTGATGAATAACATACTTGACCGACCGACTGACTGCGGGTAGATCTTCTTGAGGTAGACTGCATTCCAGGGATGCAACAACTCAACTCCCTCGGAGTCCACTAACCTATAAGCATTTCCCGAGTACGCTTCTTTGACAAGGAAGGGACCTTCCCAATTTTCTTGCAATTTACTCCTGGGATCTGGTGCCTTAATGATTTTTCGCTTTAGGACCAATTCACCCACTTCAAAATTTCTCTTAAGCACTCTTTTGGCATAAAAATGTGCAATTCTTTGGCGATAAACTTGCGCATGGTCAGCCACTATCATTCGCCTTTCATCTAAGAGTTCAAGTTGTGCCAACAAGGCCTCCCGACGTTGATCGGGGTCATGCTCGGAATCCAATTGAACTCGAAGCGAAGGGACGAAGATCTCATATGGGAGTATCGCATCTGATCCGTATGTCAAAGCATAGGGGGTTTGCCCCGTAGGAGTTCGGACCGAGGTGTGATAAGCCCAAAGAGCCTCAACTAAGCGGTCTGGCCAGTCAGCATTGTTATGAGATTTGTAAGTTTTCTTTATGATTTTGATGAGAGTTTTATTAGTATCTTCCACTTGTCCATTGCCTTGTGGATAATATGGAGATGAATGATGCAAATTAATGTCATATTTACCACATATGCTGCGAAGCTCCTGTGAAGTGAATTGCTGTCCATTGTCGGTGACGATGTCCCGAGGCACGCCGAATCTTGCAAGAATGTTGCGCTTGATGAACTTGACAACTGTTGAAGCTTTGACTTCTATGAATGTTTTCGCTTCAGCCCACTTCGTGAAGTATTCGGTGGTGGTCAGAATGAAGGACTTCTTACGGATTTATCCAGTTCTGTCCACGAGTGGACCGACCACATCGAATGTCCACATGGCGAAAGGCTATGGAGCAACGAGAGGGTGAAGAGAAGAGGAAGGAGCATGGATTTTGTCATCGTGCAATTGACATTTAGCACAATGACGGACAAAGTGACGACAATCTTTTTCCATGGTAGGCCAATAATAGTGTCTTAGCAACTTTTGGGCAATTGCTCTACCATTGACATGGCCACCACATTCACTGGAGTGAGCGGCTTCAACAATGTTTTGGGACTCGATCTCATCAAGGCAACGAAGATAAACCCCACTGAGAGATTTCTTGTAAAGAATGCCACCTATGATCTTGGAATGCTCCGAGACACGGCGAATGGCTCGTCTGTCAGTAGAGGTGGCATAATTGGAAAAGGATCCATCTTTGAGGAAGTTTTTGATGTCAAAATACCAAGGATGGCCATCTTCGAGGTCGATTTCAGGCTCTTTTGAGAGGGCATGGACTCGAAGAGAGGGAGACTTGAGTTGAGTGAACCAGTGATCAACATGAGAAGGGACTTTTAACCTTTGAACAGAGACGGTTTCAGAAGACCTCCTAACGGAATGGGGATGGAAGAAGCTAGGGAGGCGAGTGAATCTGCCAGAATGTTTTGAGCCCTAGGAGTGTAGACTAGGGTGAGCTTCCTAAACTACCGGACTACCTTTCCTACCAGCTCTTGGTATGGTTTCAACTTGGGATCCCGGGTTTGATACTTGCTGAGAGACTGCCGGAGTATCAACTACGAATCTCCAATAATCCTTAACTCCTTGACTCTGAGTAGTAATGCCATTTTCAGCCCAACTAGGAGTGCCTCATACTCGGCCACATTATTTGTGGCGGGGAAGGTTAATTGATAGGCGTGCGGGATGACTACCCCTTCCGGTGAGAAGAGGACTGCCCCTATTCCACACCCTTTGGAATTGAGAGCTTCATTGAAGTAAAGTATCCATGAAGGTTCACCATCGATAATGGCTCCTAACTCTTCCTCTGGAAAGCTTTCATCGACAGGAAAGTATGAAGGTAAGGGGTGGTGGGCCAAATGCTCGGCAATAGCATGCCCCTTGATTGACTTTTGGTTAACGTAGGTGACATCAAATTGATTGAGGAAACTTTGCCACCTCATCAACCGCTCAGTTAGGATGGGCTTCTCAAGCAGGTATCTAATTGGGTTCATGCGTGCCAGAAGTTTCACCTCATGAGCCAGAAAATAATGCTTTAACTTCTGGGCAACCCAAACGACGGCCGCACATGTTCTTTCCATGGCAGTGTACTTTTTATCGGCCTCATTGAATAGCTTGGATAAGTAGTACACCGCTCTCTCCTTCTTCTCGTCGTCATATTGGGCCAGAACTGCTCCAGTTGAATCTTCAATGGTTGACACATAGAGCAATAAAGGCCGACCCGGGACCGGAGGAGCGAAAACAGGGGGATTGAACAAATAACTCTTCAATTCTTCAAAGGCCTTTTGACATTTATCATTCCAATCAAACTTAGCCTCTCCTCAAAGCATCTCATAGAAGGGCTTGCAACGGATTAAATGCTGAGAGATAAATCTCCTAATAAACTGAAGTCTGCCAATTAGCCCTCTAACTTCTCTGATATTCCTAGGAGGAGGCATGTCGATTATCGCTTTGGCCTTGTTGGGGTCAATCTCAATTCCCCGCTTGCTAACTATGAACCCAAGCAACTTCCTAGAAGATACTCCAAAGACACATTTCTTGAGGTTCATTTTGAGCTTATGTTCTCTAGACCATTGGAGAATTGACCGGAGGACTTCAGCATGGCCATGTCGAGTCTTTGATTTAACCAAGACATCGTCCACATAGACCTCCATGTGCACATGCATCATGTCGTGAAAAATTGCCATCATTGCCCTTTGATAAGTTGCTCCCGCATTCTTCAATGCGAAGGGCATCATAACATAACAATAGGTCCCCCAAGGCATTATGAAAGAAGTTTTCTCCTGGTCTTCCTCGGCCAGACGGATCTGGTTATACCCAGAGAAACCATCCATGAATGACAACATCTCAAAGCCCGCAGTATTGTCCACTAGGACATCTATGTGTGGAAGAGGGAAATCGTCCTTTGGGCAAGCACGATTAAGGTCACAGAAATCTATACAAATCCTAACCTTACCGTCATTCTTCATCACAGGGATGATATTAGCTACCCATTGTGGATAAAGCACAACCCTAATGAATTTAGTCTTATGCAATTTGTCAACCTCCTCTTTGATCTTGAGTGCAAGCTTGGGATGTAGCCTCCTCAGCTTTTGTTTGACGGCCTTTGCGTCGGCTTTTAAGACTAACCGGTGCTCGACCAAAGAGGTGTCAAGTCCCGGCATGTCCTCGTAGGACCAAGCAAAACCATCGGAGAACTCTTTAAGGATAGCTACAAGGGCTTCTTCTTCTTCAACACTCAAGTTGGCACTAATCAAAACTACCTTTGTGGATTCTTCGATGCCAAGGTTGACCTCTTTGGTTGGCTCGTCCACAGCCATGGTTGGCTCGTCGAACCTCTTTATGCCATCCACATAGGAGCTCACTGGGTCCTCTTCTTCTAACCCAAGATCTCCCGGCTCACCCTTCTCATCGAAATCTAGCAGATAGACTCCTAAACCATCGTCTACATAGTCACCTTCTTCAAAATAAGCCTCTACAAGGGCAAGCTCTTCAAGAAACTCTGGGACTTGACTCAACTTAGCACACCTCTCAGCCAAGGCCATGACATAATGGGCAGGGACTTGCCTACCATTCTCTTTACGAACACATGGCTGAGAGGAACTAGACTCTTCTACACCTAGACCTGACTCTAGACTTGATTCTAAGCCTGAATCTAAACTAGGATCGAAACCCCTATGCACAGGACTACTATGTATAAAACTATGTACAGGGGAAATGCCCCTAGGCGAGCGAGAGAGAGAGTCTAGGTTGGAAAGCGTCGGCCCCTGGCCGAACGAAAGAGACTCCAAAGAGGAAGGGTGCTCGACAGAGACCTCGCATTCCCACCTTTCAAAATTGGCGTTTTTTTTTTTGGAGTCAAGGCTTAAGACCATGAGTTGCTGACTCAAGGCTGCCCCGACTGGCCAGGTGAGGAATGGAGAAAGGATGGGTAGAGAAAGAAGGGAGAAGGGAGTGGTTGAAGAAGGAGAATCGAGTGCCGGGCACGCCTCAGTAGCGGGAGATTGTGAAAGAGATGGAGGGGATGAAGGTGATGAGGAGTGAGATGGAGAGTCAGAACCAAAGAGTGAAAGAAGGCCGAAGTCCTTGCAGACTTCCTCAAATTCAGCAGCTTCCTCTTCTTCTTCGCTCTCAGGGTCGGACAACTCCTCTATCACGGGCTCGCGAGTTCCTGGTTGGAGGGGTCCCTGAATGAAGTGCTCCTTCAGGGTCCAAGTGAGAGGGGTATAGGAGATGAATGGATCCAAGTGAACCGGGTCCGGATGAAATCCTAGACCAGCCCTATCTAACAACCTTCTTGTCTAAATACTATGGATAGGACCCTACTCATTCCTACCCAACCCTCGGCCATGAATATAGCCGACCTTAGCCATCACTTCCCAACCTTTCCCTTAGGGACATGGGACATGCTCAAATTCTTCATCCACCATGGGAAGTTGGTTCAAATCAAGGGGAGAGGGGAGATCAAAGATGGACATGACAGGCTTCTTCCCCTTGTCCGAAATGAAAAGGTACGGCATCTGCTCCGAAGTGATAGAATTGAGAGTTTCCAAGGTAGGAATGCTCTTGATTTTGATAACCCACCCATTAAATGGAAATTTGAAACATTGGTCGGCAGTGGAAGGGACCCCTAAAGTTTGTTCTAGCCAGGGATGACAAAGAATGGCCTTATAGGCCGGATCGACATCGAGGACTAGAAACTCGAAAGACATGGTGACGGGTCCAACCTCCAATTGAAGAGCAATTTTACCTTTGGCAACCCTCTTGGAGTTGTCATAAGCAGCAATGGTGGAGCAGATTTTCTCCAGATTATCCTCCCCCAAGCCCAATTGCTTGAGGGTCTTCATCGAACACATGTTAATGGATGCCCCGGTGTCAAACCCCGTTAAGGGTGATAGTAAGACAGAGAGGAAGTGAATGACACTCGGGGGCAGCAAGATCTTTATCCGAGAAAGAGATTGAGGGTCCTTGGGTAAGGGAGAGGATAGCATTGGTGACCCCACTGGGAGGAAGGTCATCATTGACCATGATTTTCTGGAGGAATTGGAGGAGGGTGGATGGATGAGACGGCGATCTCCGAATCAATTCCAAAATAGACACCCTCGCAGGGGTCATATCCAAGTGTTGCAGAATGTCATATTCGGTGCCGGCAGGGGGTGGAGGTCCACTATCCTCCTCATCTTGGGATGGCCGCGGGGGTGGAGGGACAATCCGATTCCGGAGCGTGACATAAACGTCCTCCTGGGACCTAGGAAGGATGAGTTGGAGAGGTCTGGCGTCATGGGTAGACGACTCATAGGAAGTGGGAATGACGGGATAGGCATCCTGAGGAGGAGGTCGGATGAGCACTAAAGGTCGCTCCTCTAAAATAGCATCTACGGTGGTGGAGGGCTCCTGAAACTCTACGGAGGGACACGGGTACCACTCCTCAAAACCTTCCACTTCCCATTATTGCTCTCTCCTCACTATCCGAGGTTCTGAATGTGTCAAGGTATGGACATTTTCCTGGGACTTAGAGGAGGGATTGTTGCTTTGGTGGTTGGGGAGAGGGTTTTGGACAATACCAAGGTCCCTTTTGGTGCACCTAGACTTGGCTATGGCCACCTTGACGTCCTCCCAATTTATCCTACCCTGATCGTTCATGTCATACAGCCAGTCATGGAAGGTGAAACAGTTGTGGAGCTCGTGACCATGGGTCCTATGATAAGGATAGTACTTTGAGGTATCCGCCCTCGGATTGACACTTTCTCTTTGTAGGGGGAGCCGAATAGCGTCACAGGACATGAGGGCGAAGAATACGTCCTCGAGGGTCTCAGGGAGAGAAGGGTAATGAGACCTTTTGGGACCCGGACGAGTATAGCCGGAAGGAGGAGGAACGGAGAAATAAGGCTTGGAGGGGTGTGACAGGAATTGATGAGGATTGGAAGGAGGGTTGGAGGACTTGTTAGGAGGCCTCAGCGGCTGACTACAAGCACTAACGAACTCGTTGACGGTCACCCCCTCAGTGGTAGGTGCCGCGGGAGCCTTACGTCCCTTGGGCTTCCCTTCGAAAAATGGCGGAAGAGAGGAGTCCTTGATCTGATTTTGGACCACCCTTGCTCGGTTGTAAAGATGTGCGAATGAGGGGAACTCGCTAAGCATCAGGATAGAGTGGAGCAAAGGGATGGTATTGGTGACTAACATGGTTATGGCTTGGGACTCCGGGATGGGTATGTCGGCTCTTGAAGCCATGGATCTCCATCGGTTAGTAAAGGTGACAAAGTCTTCATCCGGCCTCATCTTTTCCGCCACCAAGTCGGGAAGTGTAGGGACTTGAGTGGCCATGTAAGAGAAATGAGAGATGAAGCGTTCGGAGACTATGTCAAAGTTAATAAGATCTGACGCGGATAAGGTGGTGAACCATCTCAAAGCCTCCCCTTCTAACGATTGTTGGAAGAGGTGGACTAAGAGGACCCGATCATACAGCCACCGATGGGAATCCATAGTGAAGCCAGCGAGGTGGAATTGGGGGTCAGTGGTCCCGTCATACTTGCGGTATTTCGGGGCCTTGAAACCCGGAGGGAAGTAGGTGTTGGGAAGCTTGCAGTAGTTCTGGAGGGAGTGAGGCTTGGAGAGGGACAATGACTCCGCTAAGAGTTTCCTAATGAGGCCCTCCATCTCGGACCGAGAGATGGATTCGGATTGAGCGGAAGGAGTGGGTTGAACATAAGGTGGATAGACGGACGGAGGGGTTGGAGCGGGAGTAGGTAGAGGAGTAGGAGGGGAAATAGGAGTGGAGATGGGGATAGGGGAGATAGGAACCCAGGAAGGAGTGACAGGCCTAGGAGCGGGCCTAGATGAGGAAGCATAGAAGGGAGAAGGGGATGGAGAGGAAGGAGAGGCCACTGCCATAACGGTATGCTTAGAAAGTATTGAAATGATGTCCTCGGGCGAATAGTGGGAGAGGAGCTTGGAGAATTCGGGGTCTTCCTGAACATCTTGTGCATATGTGGGGTTGACCCTTAGACTCACGCTCCCCTCATTGTCAGCTTGAGAGGAGGAGGATTGAACCGACTCTGCAGGTTGCATGTCAGTGTTGACCATTTCGACAAATTCATCATTGATGTTATTGTCATATTCGAAAGCCAGATTGTTAGACATGTTGCAAGAGTTCAACCAAGAGTCCATTAGAACACACAACCTACTGCTTTTAGAATGGTTAAGTTGATTAACTACACTGTTATTAGGAGAAATATGTATTTCTACCAAACAACGTTATCAAACAACGTCCCAAAATTTTAGAACTTGAAGTTGTGTTACTGAAACTTTTAAGGGCGGTTCTCTCAATCCTCACTCAAAGCCGGGTGAATAGGCAAACTAACTGGGAGGGTAAAGGTTCTCCTGCCCCGTATCGTGAGGGAATCCCCTTGGAACCAACACGATTTATGCGAGAGGGAATCCCCTAGTAAAAGGTTGTAAACCAAGGAGGGCTATCCTAGAACATGTGGGGAGGCTAGAACAGAGAAGAAGAAAGACCCCCTTCGTGCATGACACAGTACCGTTAGGGATCAGACAGGAAGCAAACAGAAAGAAAAACATATCAAAACAGTCAAAAAATAGGTTTCTGGGGAGTAAACGGCAAGCATATGAACGCTCAGTTCATCAGAAAGCAGTTGACGGCATGATCGACGGACGCTGACATGGAGTAAACGACTAACTAGATGAACGTTAAACAGATCTAAACGGCAAGAACAGTGGATGCTTACCTGGGTAAACGGTGGGATCGCTTGTCGTTTACCTGGGTGCAGACTGAGACTGAGGCAGCACTATGTGTCCCACCGTGATCGCCAAAGAAGAGCTGTCGACGCTCCGTTCACCGCACCCCGGTGACTGTGGATCCTCCGGAGGCTTCACGAACGTCGCCGCCCCCTCGTCTGCGTTGAAGGCGAGCTATTTGACTTTGTTGACTCCTTGTTGACCAAAAGGAAAAAACAAGAAAATAGCAAAAGAACAGGAGAGGTTGTGATCGCCAGGGCCTTACTTGTGCCCAAGGAGTGTTGTGATCACGCCGGTGACGTACCTCACGCAGCGGACAGTGTTGGGACTTCAACTTCTCCCTCTTCAGCCGGCCAAAGAAAGAGAGCTCCATAGTCTTGTCCAAGTGTTCCTACCACAAGAGAAAGACTCTATTAGACTCTAAGAAGTGTAGTGAATGTCCAAAACGAAAAGAAAAGGCCCAAAAGGAGAGTCCCGTACTGGTTACGGGCTTGAGAAGAGGGGTGGCCAAGTGCTATGACCACCCCTCTTCCCTCTGTTTTTGGTTGGGAAATCCATTTCTAGGTGTGTAGGAAGGTGCCCTACGTGCCTAGGTTGTGTGTGAGTGTGTGAATGACATGCAAAACTAAAGGAAAGAGAGAAGGGAAAGAGAGAAGGAGGAGGGAGATGATCTTCGTTGCTGTGGTTGATGGCGCCTTAGTGGACTCCTCCAGCACTTGATGAAGCCTTCAGGACGTTCAAAGAGTTGAGAGGGAGAGAGGAGACAAGGGTTGGAAGCTTTGAGTGAGTTTTCTCTCTCTTCTCTCCAAGTAGTATGGCATGGACGTCCAGCATCTCCCCCCTCCACTTAGAAGACCAAGGGGGGACATAAATAGGCAGTGGGGTCAGTGCTTCAGAGCCGTGGATGCTCAAGTGTGAAGAAACACACTTGCACACTTGACAATCCATGTGTTTATGCTCCAACCAATGAGGGGAGACCAAGTAGGATTTTTACTGGGTCAATGGGGTGCCAAGGTGGCCCATATACCTGTTGGGAACGGCTATATGCGTTGCATGGTCGAGAGAATGGCGCTAGTGGGCTGGAATCTCGGGCAGTTGTGCAGACCAGGTAAAACCAGGTTGACGTCAAACGATGCCGCCGCCAACCCCATGCAGGCGACAACATAGGTGGACGCCAACTAGAGTCAGCGTCCAGGGGGATTTCCGCCAACATGCAGTCAGCGGCAGTCGATGCTGCCGTCTACATGGGATCCGAGGCAAGTCAACAAATGGTCAAACGGGCCTTATTAGGCCATGAAACCACACGGGGATAGGCCAAATCTCGTGTCTACAGTGGGTAGTCCTCCAATGTGTTTTGTTGGGGATGTATGATGGGCTGACTCCTTGTTGTCAGTCTCGTTACCTTTCATTGGTGGTTGGTCTGTGTGGCTTGTGGTTCACTTGTTTTGGTTACTGTGGTGGACTAGTGTTTCTGCACTAGTTCTGTTATTTCCTTTATTTTCTGTGAGTTGTGTTAGCTAGTGTGTTTTTGTTCAAGTGCAGTTTAATTATGTTTATTGCAAGCATGTCGTAGTTCTACTATCGGTGTTACCAGTGAAACCTTGTGTGGTGGAGGTGTTTGTTCCTTTGAATAGTTTCTGATTGTTGTTTTTCTCTCTAGGAGGTCTCTACTGAACCTGTGACTTTTTGAGGCTCACTCCCCTACAATTCTTTTCAGGTATTAGCAGTATGTTTGGCTTGCGGTAGCATTGTGATAGACTTGCACCACCAGCAGTTGAGTTGTAGTCGTTGTTGGGTGAGCTTGGCTCCCTCGGGGTATGTCCCAAGTAGTTGTACATTTTCTCTTGAACATGTAATAATATATTGGGACAGTGTAATTGATTGTGAATGAGTATAAATACATGTATTTTCTTATATATTATACTTTTGTGGTTGTCTTTTATATTGTTACTAGACATATTTATGAGTTATCTCTTGTGAGACTTCGATCTGGTCGCGTGTGGCGGGTTTGGATATGGGGCCTTATTGGGCATAAATATCTAGATTCGCTACACTATGGATGTGTTTGACAACACTTAATAAATATCTAATATCTAAAGTGATAAGATGTTGTATTTTTAGATTGTTTGATAACACGTCTAAATTTATGTTTAAATGATTTTTTGTTCTCTTAATTTTTCTCTTTTAAAAAAAGTGAAGGATAATAAAAGGCTCTCAGCGTCTAGCGCCCAATGGTTGGCGATTGACAGTCGACACTTGACACCCGATGGTCGTCGACTGCCACCCCCCCCCCCAGCTGACAGTCGACGGTCGACAGTCTTAGTCGGCGCCCAGTGGTCGGCGGCCGACCCTCGAGTATCAGCGGTAGGCACCCGATGCCCGACGGTCGGCGACCATCGCCCGAAGGTCTGAAGATCTGGTAGTCAGCACCCGATAGTCCGGCGGTGCTTGGCGGCCGACAGTCCGGTGGTCCACGCCCGAAGGTCAGAGATCGACAGTCGGCACCAGGCTTCTGGCAATCGATACCTAACTGTCCAGCAACCCGACAATCTAACAGTCAACGCCAGACGATCAGGTAGTCGGCGATCGGCACCTAGTGCCCGCTGCCATGCACCTGCTGCCGAGCGCCGACTATCGAGCGATGTGCACCGACCGTCAGGGCGTCGAGCGCCGGCGCCATATGCCGACCTCTAGGAGCCGAGCACTATGTGACAGCCATCGACCACCGAGATCTGTGCGCCGACTGTCAGACATCGACCGTCGTACAATCGAACACTAGATGTCGAACCGTCTGACACCGGCCGGCGACTATCGAGCGCAGGCCGCTGGCCGTCAGGCGCCAAGTGACGAGTGTCGGGATAAATCTCATTGTCTTCAGGTGTTATTTAAGTGTTATCAAACAACTCTTTTTTCAAGTCTTAATATGTTTAAATACTTTTTTAATTTTAAGATTTATAGATTAGATGATGAATTAGATTTTAAACATTTTAAATATATGTTATCAAACCTCACCTAAATATTTCTCAAAACAAATATTACTCTTAAATTGTTTGCATTTAGAAATTAATTTGCTAATTTGTTTGGAACTTCAAGAGATAGGAAGCGACTTTTAAGCCACATTATTATCATTTATGTGCCGTTGGGTCTACTTTACTTTTGTAGAATGATATATACAAAATATGAATAAAACTAAGTGAAACATATGCTATCGAAATGATATATACAATTGACATGTTGATATATACTAGACATCATTCGCACAATCATACACATATATTTTTTATTCCTCCAACCTGTATATGCTTCGAGTTCGAGGATACGACGCGAGGACCCTCGAAAGGTTGGCCCCAGGGATGGGACCCGGCAAGTGACAAACGTGGGCTTTCGCCTGAGGGCGAAGGCCCACGAAATGGCTCGCCAAGGAGTCAGTCCATTGGGCCTGTTACAGTCCACTTCAGGTTTGAAGAGGGCAGACCACTAAGGTTGAGGTTTGAGACCCCGCCCATCCAAAAGCCGGCTGCTGTGATTGTGTTCTCGAGACTACGTGGGTCAGTCTTCATGAAAGTTTCTCAAAGGATAAGTCTATAATAGAAAATCTCAACCTTAGAATTCATCTTAAAATCTATACTATATATATATTTTTCAGTTTTGGTGCTGCCACATGGTTGTACCAGAATAATCTTCACGTAGCTATCATAATATTTTCCTCCTAAAAAATCTGTACTATATTAATAAACTAGTTGAAAACCCGTGTGATGCACGGTAGTTGTTTATAAAATATTAAGATAAATAAAAAATATTATTTATAAAAATATATAATTTTTATTACAAAATTTTTTTAAAACTAAACAGGAAAAGTTTGTTCTTAAAACAAAGGAAGGTGGACTGCACGAAGGTAGGTTTAAAATTGAATTTTTTCTAAAAAGTTATGATCTGCTCGATTTAGCAAGATTTTTAGATGGTGAGTATCTTACCTTGTTTAGAAAGATTTCTTCGTTGATTTAGGTGATAATTAATGTTTGAGACTTGCCTTACAGGAGGTGTGTTAAAGTTGATAGATTTATTATTTTATCTTAGCTGTTATATGTTAGGATTTGTTTACCTGGATTTTGCTTAACCATATTTAACTGCGATATAGATAGATTTAGTGGGGAGGTTTAGGCGGGAAAACTCTGCTTCTGGTGCTGCCACGTGGCTGCTCCAGAACTGAGTTTTATTAGAATAGTATAGAATAATATAGATTTTAATTTTAAAAATACAAATGAGAGCACCAAAATATTTTATTTCGTGCCTAAACTTCTTCTCTCACCTCCTTCCTTTCTTTTATTCCTATCTCTGCGGCGCCCTTCCAGCTTCCAAAATTATTTTAAATTCTCTTTCTCTCTCTCTTCCCCTCCTTTCTTTCTTTTATTCCTGTATCAACGGTGCCCTTCCATCTTCCAAAACTATTTTAAATTCTTTCTCTCTCTCTCTAGACTACACATTACATATGATCATTTTTTCCCCCAAAAATCTATACTAATATATAATTTCTCAGTCTTGGTGCTGTCACGTGACAGCACTAGGATAATTCTACTCCTACCAAAAAAATATTCAGAAATTTAATTAACAAAATTACTATTTATGTACTGTCAAAACATAGCACAATAATACATGTGGTACTACTACTCTTCATACATATATGCGATAATACTACACTTTCCATCCTTTAATTCCTGTACTGCCAAAGATAAGAGCACAAAACTTGGCAAGATTGCACTTATTAATATTGGCCTGCAAAACT
Organism: Colocasia esculenta; assembly: GCA_014218235.1. NCBI lineage: Eukaryota > Viridiplantae > Streptophyta > Magnoliopsida > Alismatales > Araceae > Colocasia > Colocasia esculenta. Next base: position 185,028,693 of record CM024753.1, on the reverse strand, counting down.
TGACATGATTGTACCACCGGCCAAGCTTTCAAACATTTGTAAAAACTTTCAAAATTTTGGAAATGTTGAATTCTTAAATTTTTTTAAAAACTTTCAAAAATTAAAAAAGATGAATACCATGTACCTACCAAAACATGGCAGGGTTACCTATTGCATTAAAAATGCCTACGTGACAAACATTTTTCTCCCAATTTCAAATATGACTATTTATATCTTACAAACATGGCAGTTCTTAAACTTTTGAAAAAACTTTAAAAATTTTGAAAACGCTGCACTCTTAAAAAAAATTTAGAACTTTTAAAAATAGTTGTGCCTATGGTCAAAAAATTACATAACCTTTTTTTAAAAGCAGAGGGACCAAGATTTTTGAACTGCTAAATGAGAATCCTAGTCCTCCCTAAATATTTCCGGTAGAATCATGTATATGTCAAACATGGTAGTTTTTAAAAAAATTTAAAAACTTTCTAAAGTTTGGTATGTCTGTGTTTTTTTCACTACCAAAACAGACCTATACATCTCCAGAGATATTTCACTCTCGCCATCGCCATTGTCTGTGTTTTTTTTCTTCCCACCCGAGAACAGCGTCGCCATCTCTAGATCTTCTTCTGGATCTTCTTCTTGGCGATTTTCACAATAAACTTCTTTGGCAAGTTCTCCTTCGTTGCGGTTGTCTTCAACAAATCTGCAAAAGGAAGAAGAAGAAAAGCAATGGTGGATCCAGCGGAGGCCATGACCAACCAGATGGATTTGCCTTCGCCCCCACGCGGATCCAAGCCGGCGAGGGACGGCGGCTCCGCCTTCCTCTGCTCCCTCTGCGACCTCGATCAGGTCCACAAGATCTCTCAGCTTCTCCTCCCTAGCCTCGCTCTGTCGCCTGTGTGGATAGCACCACCGGTGACCTCTTCCGCAGCCCTGCCTCCGTCGCTGTCGATGTGCGCAATGACATGGTGGAGTTCCTTCGTCGGATGAGCGAGTCTTACGTCGTCGAGTCCGTCCTCCTCCACTCCCAGAAGGGGGCAGGCACGTACGACCGCACCCGCCACCTCGACGCCGTCGCCGCCAAAACTGCTCCTGCCTAGGCCAACCCTGATTTTGAAGTGGCAGCACTGGAGGACGCCATCCAGGCCGAACAACTGCAACCCAAGACGAATCTGCTGAACAGGGTCTCCGGGTGGCTGATGAGTGATCAAGACTCGGGAGGACAAGGCTTACGACTTCATCCAGGAGATGGAGACGAATGGGTTCTGGCGAGCGGACTGCTGGGTAACCCTTGCTGAGACTCTACTCAGGAACCTTGATTACGACAACATCTACCACTACGGTATGGGCCTGCAGGTTCAGGCCTGTAAGCACGACTCGGTGCGCCCATTCAAGATCCTTCTCTGTAAGCAAAACTTCGGGCAGAGCATCATTAGGAGAGAGATGGATCGGCACTGCATCACCGTCTGCACCATGAAACTGGTGAACTGCCCTTTCTACCAGGTGGGTTGCCGGACCGATGCCTTCCCTCAGCTCACCAGCCCGTCATTCCCCCTCTCCCCACACACATGCACGTAAACAAAGATTAAAAAATATATAGCACCTACTGTAGCGCTACAGCTACAATAACTCACTGTTTATTCTTACTTTTTATTATTTTCTTTCTTAATTTTAATTTTTAAAAAAAATATATTAAGTAATATTGGTTGTTTTGATTTATATTTTTTTAAATATAAAAAATAACATAAATTTTTATTTTTTTATAAATAAAAGTTACTGGAACTCGACAGTAACAGCAGGGGTCCATGGTAGGAAAATTACATAATCTTTGTGCTATTTTTATGAGATATGAATTTGAGAGCTCCGTTGCAAGTTTTCTTTAACTTCTGAATTGTTTATTTCTATTATTAGCTTTTGTCGCTTTTTATACTATATTTAAGGTTGTCATAGTTTTCTCATCTAAATATCTCTTAAAAAATAGAAATATATGCATCCGAACATTCCCCTAAACATTCAAAACTTAAAACAACTTTTAAACATGACATATGCTACCCTCCACCGCAAAACAACTGAAGGAAGGTGAATCATTCACCTTCTTAAATTAGTATTATGATATTTATATTTCAACATATCTATTTATACTCCTAAACGAGGAAATGCCATGTATTTAAGAAGAATCCGGATAAATGTTCATGGCAGGTAAAAAACATTTTGTTTAAAAAATTCTTCTCTTTTAACTCACCACTTAAGAATCGATCGTATATCTTCATACATCTTTCTCCTCAACCTCTAGGTACAACTGCATTGTCACCTCTTCCCTCAAACGGATACATTCAAATCAAGGACTGCTCCAAAGACGTTCATCATCTCTGGGGGCAAGAACATCACTAGCGTGGAGGTGGAATCCATCTTCTATTGTAAAATATTATTTACCTTTTCTACCTTCTGTTTTTCCTCCAAATTCTTATCTTTGTAACACATACTATATTTAAAATCATGTATCATGATTTTATGTAGCCATATTTTGGAAGGCATGTTTGCTGTTTTTGTTTTATTGTTTAGATCTCACTGTCAAGTTTCATAATATAGACCAATATATCATGTGATTTTTTTATTTACTAAAAATATTTATTTTCTTTATTTCTCATCTTATGATATTTTAGATATATTTTCTTCTTTTAATTATTTTAATTGTTTATATAATATATTCAAAATTAAAAACTTTCGGCCTATAGAGCAAAGAATAATTTTATTTGACACTCCATAATAGTGATCTTATTAATTTTTAAAATAAATATTTTCTTTTATATTTTCTATTTTAAAATATTATAAATATATAATTTCATATATATTAATTAAAATTAACATATGATTAAATCTAAAAACATCCCCATGCATAGCACGGGTGCTCAACTATTTGAAAATCGATCCGGTGAGAACACATAAAAAAATCGAATAATCTATTTTAGATTAAAAAAAGCAAGACCAACCTAGACATTTCTCCAAATAAGTGTTTCTTTTTTAATTATTTTCATCATTTCTAAAAAATGTGACATAAAATGTTGTTAGAACAATTTTTTTAAAGAAATAAAAATATAAACATTTATATATATATATAAACTTTCCGTGCGATGCACGGGGCATAGAACTAGTATGAATAAAGTTAGTGTTTATTATTTTTTAGATCCATCCTCTACTTCTTTTATCTCATTTTTACGATCATGTGAGCCCGCCATGTTGGTGCGGTGGTCTCCCCCCCTGCCAAATGGAGGGGGGAGACGGGAGGGCGCGGGATCGATCCCGCGCCCTCTCCTCATTTGTCCCCCTCCCCAACCATCACATTACCGATCAAAAAAAAAATTTTACGATCATGTGACGTGACCCACGTCCAAAGGAAGAATGCTCTATGGAATCCAGTGGCCCATGGCTGTGGAAGCAGGCACCTAAACGGAGACGTTTATGTCCGCATATAGGTCCTGGAGGTCCTTGTGATTACTCAAAAAAACTGTAAAGATCTGAACAAAAAAAAACTAAAAAGATCGTACAGATAAGTTGGTATCACCATACTAATTGTTTGTATTGGTGCTTGATCTCGCATTCAATGTCTCATGATCTTGGGAAATGTAAATATTTTCAAATGATTTAAATATATGGAAACATCTACACCAAAGTTCTCCAAACAAACCCGGACGAAGTATTTCTGATTTTTAAAATGTAAAAAGAATTGGTTGTCTCTGAAACGAAAGAGTTGTGACACTTGATAGTATAATATCATAAAATGGAGTACAAATTTAAATATAAAAAAAACATGATAAGCAAGTTATAGATGAAGTACTAATCACATTATGGGTTAAGCAAGATGAATACATACAACTGCAAGGACTCCTTTCGTTCTTGTTCTTCATGCCACAAAACTATGAAAAAAAAAATTATATCACCACATACCAAGTATTACTCTTTTCGGACAGCTGTATACACAGCCCAGGCCGCAGGCCGCCAAGTGCTATCGAATGTCCACTGATCGTGTAGTCGTGGGCTGGTTGAGATGTTTCGGGTTTCTTTGTACTTTAAGAATGATGATATCAAAACTAATGCTATATAAAATTAATATTTCAACCAAAAAAGGACGTAAAAAATGAAAGTTTACATTATGTTGCTAGTTTTTTTATAAGCTTTGAGTTTAATAACTTTTTAAGGATAAGGATAAGGTATAGGGATCCAAGAAGGTACACTGGGAAAATGCTGAAGCTGTGGGCTCCATATTCTCTCTCTTTTTCTTTCAACTAATTTATAAGATTAATTATCAAATACTTCACATCACTTTTATTATAAGATACGAGGGTAATAAATGTTTCTCCATAAAAAATATCACAATAAGCTCAGTACACAATGTCGACACCAAACATGAGATCGCTCATGAATTAATTAAACCCTCTGAAATCTTTTTTATTTTATGTCTCCTCTTGTGAACATAATATCATTTGAAATTCCGAGAAAGAAATCACTAAATTATTATTTTTCACGAAAACAGATCACTTGTCGTGTCTATGGGAGCTTTAATTTCCTTGAAGTTAACTACTTATAATTCTTATTTCTTTAAACTTAACTGCACCTCCTCTCCGTCGCAAGATCTGTTTGCCATCGATCTAGTTAGATCCATTAACACCGAGTCAGTTCTAAAACGTTGGGTTATAAGTTATTGGCAAGAGTCCCTTCAAGCCACCAGTTCTGTACGAGTGCCATCTGATGTTATATACCCTCCATTCTTTACTTACCAAATGAATTCGTCTCTGGCTTTGTTAATCACATGGAAGTCTTGTAATTCAAAGAATTGTTCAATTATTAAACCTTCTATGTACATTTAAGTTAAAAGTTCTCAAATTTGATTTTTATATCTATCAACGTTGTTAAAAAAAATTAAAGAAAGATCATGAAAACACATCTGCTCAATAAAAGGGCATAACAGTATGCTAACTAAAAATATATATATGAATTCAAAATTTTATACCAAACCCAATTTTCTCTTGGTTTTTAATTGGTTATAGATAGTTTGCGCCGTGAAAGCATATTGGCGTCACTATATTTGGACAAGGGTGAGACTTAATGCCCTGTGCCAGGCACAACTTTTTTTTTGGGGGGGGGGGGGGGGGGTGTGCACCATTATGGCGCCTGAGCCCCCCTAAGTTGTGTCTGAGTTGGGCAAGATAGTTGTCAAAGAATTTCTTCCGTTTGATGTAACTTACCTAACAATTTTAGCAAGGAAAAATTCTCTATTTTCTTACAATCTACTTCATTCATTATTATTATAGAGATATTCTTGTAATAAATATTTCTTATCAATAAGATAGTTTCACCCATGCAACCTCCTTGGTTTTTGTGTCTACAAAAGGGTTGATCTACTTCTAATAAGGTGGATAAGTTTGGAACTTTTTTTTTAGTAGGCGGGGAGATTCAGACATTATCTAGTCCTCCACCTTCATGTATCTCTACCCACCTTGGAAATATATGTAGCATTCCTCTCTACCAGCTCCTATCATCCATGCCCATTTCCAATCGAGAGTAGGGATGATAGAGGAGGGGTTGGAAGAGAACAACGACAAGTGCAGCAGTAACATGGGTTTAGGGTTGGCCCAAACCCTTAAAGGGGGTCTGGAGATGTCGTATAATCTAGCCGAGACTTTTCCTTCAAGGTTTTATTGGCATTTTGCTCGGCATGCAGTCGCGCATAAGGTCATTGGCGCGACTTGAGATGCACTAGTGAAGAGTTGCACAACTGGCTTTTGTCGATTTCTTGGGCCTTGGTGCACATGGCAGGTTGTCAAGGTCTAACTAGGATGCTACATCTCACTTTGCCTATTTCTAGTCATGCATGGTTTGCATGGCACATCTAGGAAGTGCGCTGATTAGCACAGGAGACTTCTTGCATGCATGCCTAAGTGTCCCCTAGTGTCAAAGTTGTCGCATCATGGTAGGCGCATGCGACTTGAGTCGCATTCCTTTATTGTGGTGCTTCTTGATTTTTCTATCATGGTCAATTTGAATGGTGTATTTTGTGTCACGCCTAGTCGCAATGGAATGTTTCAATTTCTGGGTGGCCTTTATATGTTGACCAAGCTCCAAACTATCCAACCCATTTTCTCCCACTCTTCCTTGCCTGAGCCCTCTTCCCCCTCTCTCTCCTCCTCCATCAAACAGCTGATGGCGGTGTGGAGGAGTGACAAACCAACGGTGAAGCTCATCCTCGTTGTGGAGGCTGCAAGATTATGGTGGGACGGCATGGAGGAGGCGACCAACCAACATGAAGCCCTAATAGGTTAGCATCAGCTTATCAGAGGTAGAGTGACAATTTCGTGGCTTTATACTCATGCCTTTTAGTGTTTAGAGCATCATGGTCTTCATGCTCGCGAGGTTGAGGTTGTTTCCATGTGTTTGGAGGGTTTCCCATGCAAGGGAAGTGAGGACATTTTTGGGTTTGATGGTGATGTAATTGACGTTTTGTGGGTCTGTATGCATGGCTTTTGGGCTATGGAAGTCTTTCCGGCCCTCACCCTCTCTTATTCCAAGGTTTTCCTGACATTTTGGGGCTTAGAATAGCCCTTTTGGGTGGCTTCGGTTGCGCCAACATTCTGTGTATTGTCATGCCATTTCATATAGGCATGTCTTGAGACATGCCAATTGCTACTAGTTCAACTGGCTAGTCACATGTCGAGCATAGATTGCCTAGCACATTTGGAGATGCGAAGGTAATGGCTGGCACGATTGGCGTTAAGCCTCCATCATTGGCCTCAGCCGATGGGGTAGTGTTAGTATGTGTGTTTGGGTCCAGTGTGTGACGTGTGACTCTTGGTGGCCATGTGTATGTCTTTGTGTGACGTTCGATCATGTAATGACCCAACCTCCCGGACCCCCCGCCAGAGACCCCGAAGGTCATGCCGCCACCCACGAATCCGAAGTCCCGGAAGGGTTAGAATTTAGTCCAGTGAGATAAGCAATGAATTCAAATAACTATAACATGAAAGTTCGTATATTAATAAGAAAAATATGTACAACATGTCCCAAATAAAAGTATAGGTACAAAATGAAAGGTGCAGTCCTTAAGGGGCATACCCCGAGGACTTGCAAAAAGGCCACTCTCAACTCACGGTACAAGCGCTCACGCTCACAACTCACACTGCTGGCAACGCACGGCGAACAAGCCGCCACCACGACCGTCCGGCAATGAACTCCTGCGACAGCGAGTCCCTACCTGAAGAGAGTAGGGGGTGAGCCTCGCGAACAAGGCTCAGTAAGGATAACCAGTCCCTTACCAGCCAGAGCAGCAAGAACTCCAACAAAAGTGAAAGCAAACTACTCTAGAAAGTAGTAAAGCGGGAAACACCTACTGCAGAGTACTACAAAGCAGCGGAACAGAGTAATGCCACGACTCCCGCAGAACCAGCGGAGTCAACACAATGCGGAAGCAACCCTCGGCACGCACCTGCCGAGACAAAGAAGCTCATGGAACACCGGAGCAACCACGTGAGACTAGAGTCTCACGACACAAGCACCAACATCCCGGACCTCCACGAGGTCGGGAAGGAACAACCAGGTGTCACCACGAGAGACACTAAGCAACCATGTGAGAAGAACGTATCACCACAGGCACGGCCACCTCAGACTTCCACGAGGTCGAGGGCCCACAAGAAGAACCACACTAAACCTTGGACATTCTATGAGGTCAGGGAACTACACCCTATGGTACCACTACGGACGGCACCAAGGAACGGTTTACAAAACTAGCAGTCGGGTGACTACACCAGGCACCCCGAGAGAACCCGCAGAACGGAAGCCACTAAACACGGCCCGGCCACAAGGCCAAACCAACCAAACCCACGGCACTAGACACGGCTAGGCTACAACCACCGTGCAGGCTTGGGTGACGAGACTCACTTAGAAACAACGTGAGAAACTCCGTCACAGCAAGTGCAACCAACCACCGCCACAGGCAGCTAAGAGAGGGACACACAGTCCACCCCTCTTGCTCGCCAGCCGCTGACTCCTGCCTACGACCTCCCTAGGTAGAGTGAGGCTAGCGAGTCTCAGCAAAGAACAACTACAAACTAGCGCAGCCCGTCCGAGCTACGGCCCCACGCCTACCCTCCCTATGTGGCTCCGGAACCACCGTAGAGCGAGGCAATGAGAAGGACTAGCTGGTCCGCACCGAAAGAGCACCACAACAACCTTGGCGACACAAACACAGCTAAGGAAGCTCCACAAGTGACTCTACGCCACTGTCCCATCCGTTTTCCCCTCTGCTACAAGTCCGCCACACTAGGCTGTCGACTCGAGCACGCTCGTAGTCCGGAGAACTCCCTCAACAGGCTCCTGAGGATGGGGGTCCCAGGTAACGGTAACAACCTGTCTCGCGGACAAGCCCCCAAGTGTCTAGCACCGGGCGAACAAAGAACTGGCAGGGCAACCACCACAGAAACCGGCACAGTTGGCTTGTAACCAAGACAAGACCAGAAGGCACAGGAACGCACGGCACCCCTTCCGGAAACCCCCAGAAGGGCCGTCGGCCAATGCCGGCACACACGACACAGCTCGAGAAACCGGAACACCACCAGATAGAACAGAAACCATCGCTCTTCTAATAATTGATTGACAGTCAGACAAACGATTATTAGACAGACGCGAGCCTCCTAGCACCACTGCTAGGACACGGCCACGAAAGTGTCACCTTCGGTCACTGAACGTAGGGAGGCAACCTGCCGTGTTCCCTACCAGAAGGTCCTAAGGGCACACCTGCCCTGGGGCACACGCCGACATGCCAACCGAGGCCACATAAACACCTGAGGCAAGCCTGGTGCTGTTGCGCCCTCCTTGCCCATCGCGATATCATCGCGACAGGAAGGGCAATCGCGACAAGCACACTGTCGTGATGGGGAAGCGTGTTGCGACAAGAACCTTGTCACGACAGGAAACCGTGTCGTGACACGATCCTTATCATGACGGCCAAATGCGCCACGATAAGGTTGCGCCCGACTTGAGCGACGCCTCCTCTAATGTCGCGACGTGCACCACCATTGCGACATTAGCCGGGAGGCAGACCGCCGAGATGGTACATCCCAGGGTCACCCACACTTTACAAACAAGCACACAACGGGGAGGGGAGCATGGGGAAAGCTTGAAAAACATGTAAAGAACCCCGAGGGCTCCAATCCACACCAGCAAGTATGGGCACGAGAGATCCCCACTGGAAATGAAGAACCGAACCCACGAAGGGCCTTCACGACGGCAAGAACACCTCCTCCTCGCTCCACGACACCGCGCCACCACTCCGCACGAGCCGCCGCCGCTCCGCCAACCTCCAACTGCTGGAGGAAGAGAGGGGAGACCTTCCCCACCTCAGAGAGGAGGAGGGGAAAGCAGAAAGAGCCAAAAGGGAAAAGGGGGCGCCGGCCAAGGCATTTAGCCTTCGGCCCCCAGAACGCGACGGGGCGGGGCGTCGCGTTACAAACCTTAACACGACAGCTGCCCACACCGCGACCAGAATGCGTCCCTCCTGGATGCCGTGATAACCAGATAGCCTGCTCTGATACGCCTGCCCTTCTGACAGGCGCCAGACGACCAAAAAATAGAACCCTGTCACGACCCGTTGACCGGGCACGACAGGAACGCAACGCACCTGGTGGTCGCGACTTGGATGACTATCCCGTCGCGACACTAATGCGTCGCCCAGGCCGGATGCGTTAGTGGCTAGTCATCCAACATGCGGATGGGGTAAACCTGAAAGCCGGAGATGTTACAATACATCCAACAAAAAAATAATTTCGTCCTCGAAATTAAGGGCGAAACCCGGTTGGAGAAAACAACAGGCGCAAAGGGACCACTAAGTCGCACAGCGACTTCCCGGTGGTCACCACCACGACCCTGCCACAAAGGGAGTGCCTAAACAGACATCTGATGGCTCACAGGGCGCACAACAACGGCGCAGAGCACACAAGCAGATGTCGACAACTCCACAAGCGTGACGCGCACCAAGCTGACCAGAAACACTGAAACCGCCATCCAGAAACCACGTGACTGAGCCCTCAACAAACCATGCTGTTGAGACCAACCGGTCAGTAACTCACTCTGTCGCCAATGACTAGACAGAGGACGTAGCTATTGACAGCAAATTGAGAAAACGCCAAGAGGTCATTCACAAGACTCCGCTGAATGGCTCTGCACAACTAGCAACAGCTAGCACCTATGGCAAGGCCAAACGAGAGTTTCTTAATGGTGACCCAAAACCAATCGATAGCATGCACGTGGAGAACACCATGGCACATAGGGCAGTGTCCGCCGGCACCACTAAATCCCACCCAGATCATCCTCGTGGTCCGACTAGGACACACAACGACTGTGGAGCCACAGAAAAACTAAACCAAAGGCTTCACAGGCACATGCACAGAGGCAAAACCAAAGAAGACGTCTGAGGTTGGCAAAGCCAAGCAACTCAAGACATCGGCAAACCATATGAGAAATGAAACAACTGTAAAGGTTGACAGCAACGCGTCAACCTCAAAGGGATCCAAACCAAAACAGGGTACCCCAACCGAACACTCTCGCTCCCTAAAGCGAGAGGGGAAAAACCCGAACACAGGCCGAGGCCAAAACCTGGCGTACCACTGATAGGGCCACCTAGACAAGGCCAAGCAGCCACCCCACAGCGGTAACGGTACAGCCACAAGGCACGGCCAGCACGATGTGACCCAGAGGTGAAAAGCTCAACGCCTCAAACACCGAACAACTCACGAAACGATGCACGAAGCTTACGATCAAGATACGCAGCACAACACACGGTGACAACGCAAGCATCAGGAGCCACCCAAAGTGCAACACAACGCACCAGGGCTCTAGATGGAACAAAACAAACCACTCGGGCATGAGCACATGGTGCCACCACAAGCACCAAAACCAGGTAAGATGCAACACAGTTGCACCAACGGCGGAAACAACACAGCTAATAGGAAGGACTCTCCACAAGAGACCTGCCAAAAGCCACCCGCAAGAAGCCGCAAGCCAAAAAGGGCAGAACAGGCCACACCGGCCTGTTGCCCGGTTGGCGAACCCAGAGGGGGGGGGTGAATGGGTCTTTAAAAAATATTTACTTAGTTAAAACCTGAACTTAAACAAACACAAAAAAACATTCTTGGAAGAGATTAGTAATGGTTAGTAAAAAGAACAATCACACAAAGAAGACAATCTCACAACACACAGAATTATCCTGGTTCGGATCTCCTCTCCTTAGGAGTCCTACGTCCAATCCCTGAGCAATCCTCAGGATTCCACTATCTAGGGTACAGTCCCCCTATGGACAAAACAAACACCCAGCTCAGCTGGTCTTCCTTCACACTCGAAGGGAACACAACACCCTGGTACCACCAGGTCCTCCTTCACTCCTGAAGGGAAAAACACCACCCTGGAAACCACCAGGTCTTCCTTCACACCAGAAGGGAAACAAACAAGGGAATCTCAAAAAGGATTGACTAGCCCCTATATCAAGTTTAACAGAACTCGATCTGAAGCTACAAGCACTGAGAGTTAAAGATCTACACAGGTGCTCTCTCAGAACTATTCTAGCTCTCTTCTGATTTTTCTCACAGCACAGGGAGCTAAGAGCCAAGGCGAAAAGGAATGAAAAATGCTGGCTCTAGAATTCTTGAGAAGACTTGAAAGACTGCAGAGTTGTTTTTGTCTCTTGATCTCTATCTCTGTATTTTCAAATTTTCGGTCTTGTATATATATATCTTCATCTTGAATGTAGACGATGAGATAGCCGTTGTCTCACAGCTTTGGTGAACGTTAGACTGAAGGATTTGTGAAAGCTTCCAGTCAACAGTCTTTTGTTCTTTAGAGCACGCAAAGTGATGAGATCTTCTGAGATGACTTGTAGTTCTTTCTATGTCCAACGTTGTAAGATGGTACAACTTCAAGGTTCTGCAAAAGTTGAGCTTTAATGGTAGACAGCTAACACTATCTCCAGATGTCAGTCAACGTTAGAGCAAGTAAACACAGATATAGTAGTGACAGTTTATCGTTCTAAAAGGATACATGCAGAGAATACACGATAATGGAAGATATGTTCTGCGTGCATGCAGAGATACGTTCAGTCTTCATTAAATGCATAGCAGTCAAACAGGTGAGATACGACTTTGACTATTCAACGTATTTCAAATCAAAGAAAACATTTATTTGATGGAAACATGACTTATGAAATCGTTATGAGATCATGATAGTCTAAGAGAGTCGTTATGAATCATAACAAATCGTTATAGATTCAGAAGAAGTCGTTATGATAACTTACGAAATCGTTATGAGAGGCAAGTCGTTGCAAGTTCTAAAGAAGTCGTTACGGTAGCTTATGAAATCGTTACCACAAGCAAGTTGTTATGCTTTCTAAAGAAATCGTTACGATAACTTATAGAGTCGTTATGACGAGCAAGTCGTTATGCTTTCTAAAGAAATCGTTATGATAACTTATAGAGTCGTTGCGACAGGCAAGTCGTTACGCTTTCTAAAGAAATCGTTATGATAACTTATAGAGTCGTTGCGACAGGCAAGTCGTTACGCTTTCTAAAGAAATCGTTATGACAAGCAAGTCGTTACGAGTTCTAAAGAAATCGTTATGATGACTTATGAAATCGTTATGACTGGCAAGTCGTTACGAGTTCTAAAGGAGTTGTTACGATGACTTATGAAGTCGTTATGACTGGCAAGTCGTTACGAGTTCTAAAGGAGTCGTTACGATGACTTATGAAATCGTTATGACATCGACTTGTTTGAACTTTAGAACTTACAAAGAAGTCGTTACGCTTTGCTGGAATCAATGCATATATGTACTTACCATAAGTGCTTGATTTTCTTTGAAGATTTCCTGTGCTTAAGGCTAAATGAAATGTAGTTAGAAAACTTTTGACAGAGTTTTGTTTATCACCAAAATAAGTATGTAATGGATTTAAAATTACGAGGGGATGGACTGTTCATCAATCTCCCCCTTTTTGGTGATGACAAAACCTAATCAATATTTTAACAATACTTAACAGTAAGCAGAAATAAAAGTACTGAGAATATGTTTCAAAGATGTTTCAGACATATGTAAGTATTTTCTCCCCCTTTTTGTCATTAAGCAAAAAGAATTAGGACTGAGACAAAGAATAAGAGACAATGAGGAGAAGGAACACAATCTTTTCATTAAGCTTGAGGAGGTACAGGCAAATAATATGCAGGAGAGAGAAGAGAGGCAAAATGAGAAATGGCTTCCCAGGCCTGCTCTTCCTGCCTATCAAAAAATTGCCTAAAAGCTCCATCAGAAATAAAGAAAGTTGGTCCCATGGTAGAAGCCATCCGAGACAGGTAGATGGTGCGCTGCTTGGAGAGAAAGTTGGCATACTCATCAGCATCCATGGAGCACCGAATGAAGGAGGTTTTTCCAAAGCTTGCACAGGCAAGGAATTGATCCATGGTAACAGGGTAGAAAATCTGTTTCTCCTTGAGGACTTGGCGTAGAGCTACAAACACCTTGTATCTTTCAGCCCATAGTTTGAAGGGATCAAGTACAAGATGGATGGAGTTCATGTCCAAGAAGGTGGCAGGAGAGACAGGGGCTTTTCCTTCCCTGGCCTGAGCAGCATTGAGATGAGCTAGCTGCTGAGCAGACAAGGAATACAATTTGGACCATTCTGAGGAGTTTAGCCTTTCACATTCTGAGAGGATAGGAGCGAGAACTTCAGATGTCACAAACCCTCTGTGATATTCCCAGAATAAAAATCTGGGAAAACCAACTTGGAGAGTTTTCTGAATTTTGATTCTGCCCATGACCCTTGCAAAACGTTCAAAGATAATGGATCCAACAGAAGATTCCATGATCAGGAAGTGAATCTGAGGCAAGAGGATCTCTTCAGGCAAATGGAGTGTGGCAAAATCCACTCTCACTTCTTCAGATTGCCCAGAGCTGGATAGGACCTTGATGGCTCGCTTGAATTGGCTTAACTGAACTTCAGGTAATCTGTTGAGATACCTGTAGTTATTGAACATCTGAAAGTGCCTGATCATCTTGATTTCCTTCTGGATAAAAGAGGCCCAGGTGTTCTGGTGATGAAATTTAAACCACTCAGAAAGGGTCAAAGAGTGATCCCTGGGAGGAAATCTGGCTGCCTTAGCCTGAAGAAAGCGATTGTAAAGATCTTTTTGAGATCTAGCCCATTGCTCCTCAGTCTTGGAATGGGCAGAGGAAAAGATTTTGGATTTTTCGGTTTTGGAAAGAGGAGTGTAAGGAAGAATGACTTCAAGGTGGTCAGAGAGGTTGAGAAAAGGGAGGTTGACAAGGGTGGCAAAGACAACCTTTTGTAGATACTCTTTGTACAGTGATGTATGCTTGTGTGTCACTGTAAGAGAAAACCACAAAGGAGGGTAGAGAGGAGTGTCGGAGGAATTGAGTTTTCTTTTCTTGGAGACAGTACTGGAGGAGTCTGTCTTGGAAATGTGGTCTCCTACCTTTAGCACAGACCTAAGGATAGCTTCTTCAAACTCATCCTTAATTTCTGTAAGAAAAGGAGAGTTGATGTGAGCATTCCTAGGAATAATAGTGATAAAGGAGGGAGGTGCAGAAGGGTGAAGGAAATCATCAGTGGTAGAAATGCCTACTTCTGGTACTGAAGAAGGACCAGAAGAGGATGAGGCTCCAGCGGAGGATGCTGGAGGGGCCTCACGGCTAGGAGAGGAAGGAAGATGAGAAGTGGAGGAAGCAGGGGAAGAAGAAGTATTAGGAGAAGGAAAAGGTGTGGGAGAAGAAACAGGTCTGGATCTAGGTCTTTTGAAGGGAGGTGGAGCAGGTGGAGCTGTGGAGGCTGTGGGTGGAGATGGAGGAATGGGAGTGTGGGTGGAAGTGGGAGCAGGGGGCAATGGATCTGAGACCACTTCTTCAGGCAAAGATTGCACAGAATCCAACACTTCTGGCCCTGATGGCCCTGATTCCATCACAGCTGGCCCTGATGGCCCTGATTCCATCACAGCTGGCCCTGATGGCCCTGGTACTTCAACCACTGCTGCTGCTTGAACTGCATCTGCTACTTCTACAGGTGATGCTGTTGCTGTTTCTGCTGGTGCTGCGGCTGGTTTTCCTGCTGGTGCTGCTGCTGCTGGAGTTGCTACTGCTGGTTCTTCGGCTGGTGCTGCTGCTGTTTTTCCTGCTGGTCCATATACACTCACTCCAGGTTCCTGAGCTGCTGGAGGAGAAGGAGCTTGAGCTCCAACTGCTTTAAAGATTTCAGAGATCATGCTCTTCTCTTGATTGAACCACTTCATAGCATTGCGAATCTGAACATATTCGTTGCGTGCTGAAGACTGGCTCAGAAATATGGAATTGACATCTGATTGGAGTGTACATAGCAGTTCTCCTTGCACATCCAGCCTCTCAATCACAGGTTTCAAGTTAATGATTATTTTCTGTTTGACCTGCCTTTCAAAAGGTGTGTCAGCTAAGAGAGGTACTTCAGGTGCAGTCTCTTTGTCCTTCTTCTTGCTCTCTTTGGCTGGAGGAGGTTGATCATCATCTTCATCAGAACTTGAGGAGCTAGCTGTCTCCCCTTCTCTGTCATCTAAGTTTGGAGAAACTCTGTGCATTTTCTCCTGATCACCACTGGTTGGAGGTGCTTCTACTGGTTTTTCTTGTAATTGCTCCCCCTCAATAGGAGCATCTTCTTCAACTGGTACTGACTCCCCCTGACAAGGAGCATCCATCATCACAGAGTCACCCTGCGGAATTGGGTGCTCTTCCTCTAGTGGAATTCTTCAACAATGTGGCCTGATGCCACAGTCTCCTCTGTAACTGGCATAATATCTTCTGGGAGAATATCCTCAATTCTCCTTTCAGCAAAAACTCCAGCTGGCACTTCTGGAATTCCTGGAGCTGCTGCTGACAGCCTTTCTCCTTCTTCTTCTGCTGCAAACTCTGACTGATTTTCGGCCATAGATGGCCCTGCCTGCTCTGCTGCTACAAAGGTTGGAACAGAAACTGATTCCATTGGCAATTCGGACATCTCAACAGCTGATTCCATCTGAGGGTGAGCACCTGAAGCATCGCCAATGTAAACTTCGCCTTCAGCAACTGAGGCCTTGGACCAGACCCCATTAACTACAGAGAAGCCACTCTTCTTCAAATTTCTGGACCTGATAGCTTGGCCCATTTTCTCTACAACTGCCCCAGAGAGATCAACACCGAAGTGTTTGAAAATCTTGGTAAGTAAATGGGCATAGGGCAGTGACACATTCAGCTTGCTCTTGGTGTCCCAAATTTGTTCTCTGGCAAATTTCATTCTTTCCATTATTACTGCGGCCACATTGATCTCCTTATTTTGAATGGCCCAGAACATTAGGTCAGAATCGGCCTTAGTGCAGGATGAGAAGGTTGCACTTCTGGGAACCAAAATCTGACAAACAATAAAGTGAAGGAGGCGATTGAAGGCATTCAGCTGATTTATATCAAGTTTGCCTTCCCTCAATTTGAAGCCCGGCCCTACAATTCCCAAACCCTTCTCTTGAGCGTCCTCAGTGTGAACCCCACTAAAGCCTGATGTTTTCACCTCAAACAACATTCTTAGGAGCTCAGGGTCTATTTTGATCAGGGTGCCCTTTACCGAAGAGACAAGGGACCCATCTGCCTCTGTTCTTAAGCAAACGTAGAATGCCTTTACCAAGTCCGGATAACTAACCTCTGAGTAAGTGGTAACGCCCTTCCACTGCATCTGGTTGATCTTTTCGACTATGCTGCTCATTCCATTCTTCTTCAGATCTTCAATGTCTACTTCTTTATGACCACAGAGCTTCGTCTTCACAAAGGTGAAACGCTCCTGCTGCTCAGGAGTGAGAAATCGGCGCTGTAGCCACCCAAACTCCCGGCGATAGCTGGTGCGGCCATGGATTAGGTGGGAAAAGTTCTGAAGGGTTGTGGAGGAAGGAGACGAGAAGGAACCCTCAAGAAATTTCGCGGGAAGAAGAAGAAAGCTTCAAACTTGCAGAGGATGGAGGTGAGAGTCGCTAGGGCATCGGCTCATGCGACGGAACGAAAGAGGGAAAAGAGGTGAACGAAGAAGAGGAATCGTTATCGCATCCATTTTAAGGAAAAAATAAATGCTCCAAAAGGTGAGGCGACAGAAAACGACAAACGAGGTTGACCGCCTCGAACGACTTTAGCTTAAATGAAAGGAGCGCTTAAACAGAGGTATTCGAAGTCTTTTCACTTTACAAAAGAGAGAGAGAGAACTTATTTAAATTCTGAAATTCTTTATATCAGTTTTAAAAGAAGATCTTTTCACAAAATACACATGCCTAACTCCCTTCTAAGAGATGTAAATCTCTCTTCAGGTAGGGCCTTTGTGAAAATGTCTGCTAACTGATTATTTGTATCAATAAAGGATATTTCAATATTGCCATTAGCTACATGATCACGAATAAAATGGTATCTAACCTCAATGTGTTTGGTCCTGGAATGCTGAATTGGATTTTTGGTGAGGTTGATAGCACTGGTGTTGTCGCATAGCAGTGGAATTGACTTGATTTTGAGTCCAAAATCTTCAAGTTGTTGCTTTATCCATAAGAGTTGTGTACAACAACTTCCAGCAGCTACATACTCAGCCTCAGCTGTAGACAGTGCTACTGAATTTTGTTTCTTTGAGGACCATGATACTAAACACCCTGCAAGAAACTGACAACAACCACTGGTGCTCTTTCTATCTACCTTACATCCAGCATAGTCAGCATCAGAATATCCTACTAAATTTACATCACAAGAATTTGGATACCATAAACCTAAATCATGAGTTCTGGCTAAATAACGAAAAATTCTTTTTACAGAAATTAAATGTGACTCTCTAGGATCTGCTTGATATCTAGCACACATGCATACACTAAATAATATGTCAGGTCTACTGGCGGTTAAATAAAGTAATGAACCTATCATACCTCTGTAGACCTTTTGATCTACTTTCTTACCATCCTTGTCACTGTCCATCCTGGTTGATGTACTCATTGGTGTTGACAGTGGCTTGGTGTTATCAAATCCAAACTTCTTCAACAGTTCTTTGGTGTACTTTGCTTGACTGATGTGAGTTCCTTCCTTTCCTTGTTTGATTTGAAGTCCAAGGAAGTAGTTGAGCTCCCCCATCATACTCATCTCAAATTCTCCCTGCATTAACTTTTCAAAATACTTGCACAGGGATTCATCAGTAGATCCAAAGATGATGTCATCCACATAAATTTGAACCAACAATATGTGTTTAACTTTTGTTTTTATAAAAAGAGTGCTATCTACTTGACCTCTACTGAAACCATGTTTTAAGAGAAAGGAGCTAAGCCTCTCATACCAGGCTCTAGGTGCTTGCTTTAAACCATACAAAGCCTTATGCAATTTAAAAACATGATTCGGAAAGTCTATATCATCAAAACCCGGCGGTTGTTCCACATAAACTTCTTCTTTTATAAAACCATTTAAAAAGGCAGATTTAACATCCATTTGAAATAATCTTAAATCTAGAGCAGATGCATAAGCTAATAATATTCTAATGGCCTCAAGTCTAGCTACAGGTGCATAGGTTTCATCAAAATCTATGCCTTCCTCTTGAGAATAGCCTTGAGCTACCAGTCTAGCCTTGTTTCTTAAGATTGCACCAGATTCATCTAGTTTATTTCTGAACACCCATTTGGTGCCAATAACTGGATGATCTGACGGTCTAGGAACAAGTGACCATACTTGGTTTCTCTTGAACTGATTCAGTTCATCTTGCATGGCCATTATCCAAGATTCATCAGTAAGTGCTTCATTGACTGTCTTAGGCTCTATTTGAGATACAAATGCAAGGTAATCACAAGGGATCACATTACCTCTTGTTCTTACCCCTGCAGATGGATCACCAATGATGTTTTCAGGTGGGTGATCTTTCTTGTATCTCCATTCCTTTGGAAGAGTTTCATGAGAAATTTCTTCTTGTTGTAATTCTTCCAGAGGCGGATCATCCTTGTCCTCGATTGATGTGTCTTTTAGTTTCTTGGACAATTCATCTGCATCATCATTATCACTATCTGCTTCCTTTCTCAAGGAAGGGTTAGTTTCATCAAAAATAATGTGCACAGACTGTTCAATCAATAAGGTACGTTTATTAAACACTCTATAGCCTTTGGGTTTAGAAGTGTACC